>OY294070.1:80016114-80721364 GCA_958510875.1 Endomychus coccineus
AAAAGAAAGAAAAGAAGCATTGAGAATTTTTATTATACATTATACAAAAATGAGAGAAAAAAATTAAAAATTAAATATTGTTAGTTGACATTCAAATATGAACGATTTCATTTTGGTCTTAAACTGGCTAATAGAAAGATGCTTGTAAAGTTTATCTATATCGTTATATACTTTGCTGATTTGATAAGCTTAAACATTTCTGTGTGATGGCGAGGAGGAGTGAGTAATCATTTTGATCGAATCTCTGAATTATGCACATCTGTTCTGAATTGGATTTTATTGTAGAAGTAAATGATTTACAATGACTTACAGATATTATTGAAGTTATCACTTGTATTTTTATACGATTTATTTGAATGTTCAATAGTTGTCTTGAATTTGTAACAAATGAAAGCTCATCTTGAAAGTTGAGAGACCGCATCGTATTTTCAATATCATTAATTAATTCGTATGATATTGTTTTAACACTTAGTTTTAGGTAAATTATGAGCTTATAGTTATAAATGATCTAGCAGCTTATGATATGTTTGTTCCCAATTTCTGATTTTAAACATATTTGTATATCACTATTGATGAGAAATAATCACTCTTATCCACTAAAAATACTATTAAAGTACTCAAGACCTTTCGGTTACCAAGTAGTCACCATCAGAGTACTTTAATAGTATTTTTAGTGGATAACTTATCAATAGTGTCATATTATATCCACTGTGTAAACTTTTTATAGTTCATATTTGTACATATTTTGATGGATTGTGAGAAAACTTTATTTAAAAAACAATCTTTAAGGAAACGTAAATCTACTTTTAAACAGGAAATTTTGGTTTTTAATTTAGTAAATTGGTTATGTAAGGATAAGATGAACTTTTATGTTCCTAGTTACCAGTTCTGTGATCATACATAGAGGTAGTTCGGTGCAGGGCGGCTCCCGCAAACAGTTCTATATAATCTTTAGGCTCCCGCCAGTGGAGAATAAAAACGTTATAAGTAAGGTTGGGTCTCATTACTTTGCTATCTTAAATACTCTCTGGAATTACCTATAATAAGTGTACCCTATTGAATATAATAAAGAACTTTACGTGTTGTCAGAAGAGGGATAGGTGACTATACAAGACAGTGGCGACAACAGTTATACGATTTTTGATTGGTTCCGCCATATTTTATCAAATAATGCAACTCATTTGTTTTGTACCTTCCTTAATATCATATAGTTGTTCTGTGCTAGAGTCTTCTAGGTTATGAGTGTTTAACAGTTTTGACGCTGACTGTTTGAATACTGTGTCCATGTTTTATCTTTAACAATCATATATTTATGTGATTTATATGTTCATTTCCGAAATAAGTTATATAGGGTGATAATTTTATAATTGATGAGCATATTTTACTAATTTTGAGGTCTTTGTTTCTCTGGTAAGTATTGATTTGCATTTTGCCTGTTTAGGTTGAGTTGAGTTTATATTAAATATATAACTGTGTTATCATAGATATCCATTGTAATTATTATGAATTATTATATTATATATTATTATAATTCAATCCATGTATTAGATTGGGCTACTTATTTCACGATCAACTGACGTAATTTCAAGTTTTGTATATTTAGTTACAATAACAAATCTTGCATGGCTGTGCCTTTATTAATTGTACACATTCTGGCATAACGAGTTTTCTAATGAGTAGTTTACCACGAGATCCAATTAGGAGGAAGCAATATCTTAAATGAGAAATAAAAATTTAACCCCTTGCGAAGTTTGCAATTTTGGTGCTAATTTCAACAAGTTTGATTGTATTTTCTTCATGTGCACTGCCCAGCTAGCAACATGATTAGAAATTAGTTAAGTGACATTTATAATAAAAAGTATTTGGTACTAGGAAGTTGAGAATGAATACTGCTTCAACTATATTTTTTTCTGTACAATATGCCAAATGATTCTAGATGACATTAGTATTGTCTAGATTTGGATTTTTTTTTAAATTTTATATCTGCCAGGTCTGGCCACAGGCTTATACTGATACATATAGCTAATGCAAGTACTTTAATTGAATAGGTGATTGAATACTTGGGTTGATATACATCCAGAAAATTAAGTGATAATATAGAATTACTGCTAAATCTCAGAAACAAAACAAAACTGCTCCGACTTTTTTTACTTAGTAAACAAGTTATATAGTGTTTCCTTTTCTTCAAACAGCCACATAGGAAACATTCTGTATTACTATTTTTTTAGAAAGTATGTGATTTGACAGCATATCAACCCTTAAAACAACCTTCAGCATCGATTTTGATATCTAAAGATATTCAACATCCAGTTAGTCTTTGCAGGTCAAAAATATATTTTCAAATCAGTGTTCGATACCATTAACACTTCCACTTTTCGCCATTTGATGAATCAGTTATTGGTGTGGCTGTGCCATTTCTAATTTATAACTATGTGAAGGAGAGGGCTAATAATTAAGTATTCATGTTATTTGCTGTTTCGCACTGGGTATTTAGTAGTTCAATACTAACACAAGATGTTATAAAATATCATAATATAAGACGAATGAAAGTGTAATATAATAGGTATCTACTTTATTTGTATATCTATTTACAGGACAAGTTAATTAAGTATCAAGT
Source organism: Endomychus coccineus (assembly GCA_958510875.1). Classification (NCBI taxonomy): domain Eukaryota; kingdom Metazoa; phylum Arthropoda; class Insecta; order Coleoptera; family Endomychidae; genus Endomychus; species Endomychus coccineus. The sequence continues at coordinate 80,018,732 of OY294070.1, forward strand.
AAGTTCCTTATTTTATAGTATGTTTAACAAATTTTACCTACATCAATAACGTTATCACAATATCATCAATACATAGTATACAACAGAAAAATAAAACACTAGTCTACATAAACAAAGGTACAGTTCTCGTCAAATAACTTGGCACCTGTATGAAATAATATCGGCACATTATAAATTGTCTATCTTCTTCTAATACTCATGATTTAGAAAAAAAAACATTGTAACGTGTAGTTTCTAAGAAAACCACATACGTCAATGGCATTGTCATGATCTAGAAAGTGACAAAACATCCCCGTCCTATCGTATTTGAATCACGTTATTTTTGTCAAGTTGCAGGCCTGTCTTGTCAATTGTCAAATCTTATGTCTGACACCTGACTCCTGTTATCGCAAATCTAAGTGTGAACAATTTCAATCAATCATTTGCTTCCGTTCTTTACAAAATCTGTTCTTATGAGAACAAAAATTTGAGATGTCACACAATAAAGTTCTTCATCGACAAGCGCGTGAGTTCATCAGTTCACTTACTGAATATTTCGAACGAGAAAAACACAACGGAGGCCCTTTAACACCACTTCGTCAGTTCGAGAGGTATATTATTACACACAAATACATTATTAACGATCATCTAATTCTAAAATACGATTTTCCAGAGGGTAGCAGAGGCATTGCATATTTCTGTAAGGACTGTTACCAGAATTGAACATGAAAAGGCCACTCAGCCAATATTGGAATCTCCAGGCAAGAAACGTACGTCTAGAAGGAAGAAGACAGAAAACTTACCAGAGACAACGAAAATGGAAATAAGAAATTCTTTGTATGAGAGGTATTCTCAACGTAAGTTCAAGTTAATGCTTTGTCCTACTGTGGTGCACAGTAATGATTTGAAAAAACATATAGAATACTGAACTGAAACATAAATTTAAATGATCTACAAAGGTCAATTGCTTAGGTACAATTATTGTTTTTATCAGTTGATAGCTCGCTTTGAAAACGTTCCTGTGTGTTATAAACAATTAAACTTACAGTTCATGTACATTTGAATTTGTGTTTGATTTCAATATGGTACATAGTTTTTGAAATGAATTTACATCAAGTAAACCCTGAATCTATAGATTGATAATTTTACTATTTTTTAGGTAAACATGTGACCACAGCTTCGCTCAATAAAGAAATCAAACGTAAAGCTATTGAAATAAGTGACTCCAGCCTCGGACGTGTTCTGCATTCAATTGGTTTTAAGTATCAAAAAGATAACCCTAGAAGAGCTCTAATGGAAAGAAATAACATTGCAATTTTTAAGAGAATACATGAAAAATTTATCTTCACCTTTGCGAAGAGATGTAATCTTTTTGGATGAAACTTGGATTCTTTCAAAAGGAAATACTATTACTTCTTGGCAAGATAGCAGTATTAAAAGTGTGCGAAAAACTCAATTTCAAGGAAGACGATACATTGTCCTACATGCTGGAGGTAGTAACGGTTTCATAAATGATGCCTCGCTAACATTCACTACTAAATCACAAAGTGTTGATTATCATGGTGACATGAATGGTGAAATATTTATGAAGTGAATTAGGGAAAAGCTCATACCAAATTTAGAAGAGCCTTCTTTATTTGTGATGGACAATGCCCCATACCATTCGATGTTGGTTGAAAAAAACCCATCAAGTGCTTGGACTAAAAATAAAATAATGGAATGACTCGATGCACATAACGTACATTGGGAAACGAACATGTTCAAACCTGAACTACTACTGTTATCAAAACAAAATGTTCAAGAAAAGAAATATATCATAGATGAAATACTCAGAAGTCACGGACATGAAGTTCTTAGATTGCCACCGTATCATTGTGAATTCAATGCTATTGAACTCATATGGGCTAAAACTGAAGCTTTTTATAATATCCATATCAATAATAGTGAAGGAAAATCAGTGGAAGATGTTTGGTATGATGCACTATCTTCTTGCACACCAAATTGTGTAACGCACACTGAAAATTTAATTAAAAAATGGTATGAAAGGGAAGTACATATTGATGATTTCCCAGAGATAATTATCAATCTTGAACATGACAGCTCCAGCTCCCATTTGTATATAATAATTGTTGATTTCAGTATTCTGACAAGTGAGTAAACAGATTACAAACACAAACCCAGAATAAGGGATTAGATGTAATCTGAATACTTAAATTATAATAACAAAAAATATATGTATTTATATATGTGTATGTATTAGACCGTTCCTTCTTTCCCAAAGTGAACTTTTTTGAGATTTTCGGGCAGAATCGTGTTGTCTTACCAAAAAAACTATCATTCAAATTTTGAAAACAGGTGGATGGTTAAAATTCGCGTGCCACCAGTTGTTTTAGTTTCCCATTTAATTAACATGGGATAATTGACTATAATGGTAAATTTCCGATTACAAAGGACAAAACAGCCAATACTGACTACCTGACATAGGACATTCATTTTTGGAAATATCCAGAAAGGGGGTGTAACCCACCCCATTGTGCCATATTGGTTCTGTAATTAATATTTTGATTTCAACGAAAAAGCAAAAATCTTCAATCTGATTCCCAGGTCAATTTTTCTAAGAGCATCCCATGTCAATTCATACAATTGTGAGCGACATGTTTCCGATTCTTCTCAAATATAGTAAGCATTCTCTACCATAAAATACATGATTTCACCCCGAATTTGAAGTTGTTACCTCAAAAAATAGAATTGATGCACGCATTCCATAAACAATTTAAAATTTGAATTTTCCAATTTTACTGCATTATGCACTGCGGATTGAAAACCTTGATGACATTGGAATCGCTAAGTAATATTCCTTCATTCACATCAAAATTGTTAAAAGAAACAATTTTAAGATTTGAAATCTTACATTTTCCCGCCCAATGCTGCATCATCTTTGTTTCTTTATTTTTATTACGTGTGCACCGTTGTCTTCAAAGAGCTCTACAAATAGAGGAGACAAGTCCTATACCTATGATATAACATTGGTTCTATCTCGTGCGTTATCTCTCCTTGTCGCACACCACAAGAAGCGTTATGTATATATATATATAATATCTAATCTATGTATATCGCCTCTAATTCTCTTACGAAATCACTGGGATTGGTGGAAATCGTGCAAGAGACACAGAAATTCCACGATCTTGACTCGTGGAATCCCACTTATCTCCTCTTTTAGTAGAACTCTCTGGTTGTCTTATATACACATTTCATTTACAACGATCCTGGCATTTTGTCATAGATAACTCTACTACCGGAAGTAGAGTTATCTATGCATTTTGTGATCGTGCGTCTTTTCATTCAGTTAAGTATTAGTGGTGTATAAAATTATCAAAGTTATAAAATTCATCAAGCTGACGAAAAAATCAAGCAGGTAAGTTTCTGTCTCATAGCGGTATTGGAGAAATCATGAATTATGAACAAGAAAATACAAATTTAGACTCTGGGAGAGGAAATTTTTCTCTTGTGTTGGTTTCATCATTTAAACCTTTTATTTGCAAAACTTATAAAGGAAATTTTTGTTGTTCAAAGCACAAGTAACAATCGGATTCATTTATATCTTTTTCTGCGATCTACGTTAAGAATATAATGTGAAAAGCGGAGATACAGAAAATATAAGAAAATATAAATTGCATGATAAAACATGTTTTCTGTGTAAAATATTTTATTTGTTTACATTTTGGAATCTTCGTCAACATTAACTTGTCAATTACCATAATATTTTTTTTCGATTCCAATAATTATCTTTATTAATAAAGATGGAAACTTCGATATGCCAAAATAAAAAATAATAGATATAATTTTTGTTCGCAGAAAAACACGGATTTGTTAACAATGTATAGTCCACCGAATTTGCGTGAACACTACTTTCTGATTGGTGATGTATCCCCCAATTTTGAAGGCGTTAAATTACCAAGCAATCTATCAGTGCTTCGAGTAGTGATGGGCATAATCGGATTATTTCAATAATCGGATTAAAGCGATTCGATTATTTGAATAATCGGATGATAATTCGAATTATTTTCAATTCGAAGTATTCTGTTAATACGAATTAAGAATCGGCGAGCGAATTAAGAATTGTTAGTTTAACAATTTAATTTCATTTTCTTCAATTGAATTGTTTTCACTAAAACTTTTAGCTTGTGAAATTGTTCTCTTCTAAGTTTTTCAAATTTAGTTTATCAAAACATCTCAATCCGGACCTTGCCAGTTAACACTAGGTGTAGGTAGGTATGTCATCATGTCATAAATAAAATTGCAAAGCATAGGCCATGCGCTGGGACTAGTGAAACTGTCAGTTCATAATTCATCATTCATCCAAACAAACCGATTTAGGTACCGATTATAACCTGATCCGACTCGTGAATTCTGAATGTCTGAATTCTGAACAACGAATTACGAGTAGTAACTAGAACCGATTATTTTTAATTCGAATTATTCGATGTAATAATCGGATCCTGAAGGTTATTCTAATAATCGGATTACAGGTTATTTTTAATTCGAATTATCCCATCACTAGCTTCGAGTATTATTCTACAAAACAAGAATTCACAAACTTCCGCTCGACGTTAGCTTACGCACGGTATCCACAGAAGTAAAAAAAATATGGGAAAGAGCTAAGGTTCCATCAGTATTCCATAAAAATTGCGTAACAAAATTGAAAAATTTGTACGAGCATTATAGAAATGTACATAAACGCGCTGGACAATCAAATAATAAAGTTAACGAAGAGAATTTTTCGAAACATTTACTAAAAGTATTCGACATTGCTGCGAACGATGCTGCAAAAGAAAAAAGCACTACTTTCGAATTCCAAGAACATGAAGAATTAACAGGTTAGTTTTCTTTCATTTATGGTACTTGAATCCAGAAACATGTGCAATATCATTTTTTAATGACAAAATATCTTTGGATATGAAGGCTAGGATGGTGATTGCTTTATCAAAGAAAGTTGATCCTGAGTTTGACACACCGAAAAGATATTCCACGGATTGTATTCAAAATTTAGAGAACCAGGAGATTGATCATTTCATTAATATAAGTTCGCTCAAATTGTTCGATAGATTTGGAATAGATAAAGAATTTTTGAAGAGTGATGTCAATACTTGGCAAAATAATGCTACTTATGTGAAAGGATTGTATATATTTGAGAATATGCTGGTAGTTAATGATCTTTCAGAACGAGCAGTAAAACTAAGACAAGAATATATAAGTTTACAAACAAAAAATGAAGATCAAAAGCAATATCTTTTACAACTTGTCACTGAATATAAGCAGACTTACAACGACGCCACTAAAAAAATCTAACTAAGAGAATGAGATTAGAGTGATTACCTGTTGATTTTGCATAACATTTCTATTTATTATTATTTTCATTTCGTAATTGGAAGATGAAAATTCACTTCTGAAAATTAATTTCTTTTTCATTTTGTAATAAATTGAATAATAAAATAGTTTCATGTAACGTTCAGTTTTTCCTTTTCAATATACCGATTCCCATACATTTTACGATTGTCATACCACAGATTATTAGCACACGTTCGGCCTGAAGTGGATGGAAAATTGAAGAAAGTCACATTCTACATATCGCCATACAACAATAAAGTCCATCTTCTACAGCGAAATCCAAGGTGTTTTATTGATATAGATTTAGCAAAATTTTGCAATTTTTCAAATCTCCCGCTCATTCATCACCATCTATAGGGCAAAAAATGCTTGCATTCAATACCATGGTTGAATTTTACATCAAGTTTTCGGCCATCAAAGATATATTGTTCTACTAAAACCATAAAAAATAGGCCTATTTCACTGGAATTCGTGTCTCAAATATATTTTTTGAGATATCAACTCCAAATTCAGGGTAAAATCATATATTTTATGGTAGAGCATGCTTACTGCATTTAAGAAAAATCGGAAACATGTCACTCACAATTGTATGAATTGTCATGGCATGCTCTTAGAAAAATTGACCTGGGAATCAGTTTGAAGATTTTTGCTTTTTCGTTAAAATCAAAACATTGATTACAGAACCAATATGGCACAATGGAGTGGGTAACACCCCCTTTCTGGATATTTTCAAAAATTAATGTCCTATGTCAGGCAGTCAGTATTCGCTGTTTTGTCCTTTGTAATCAGAAATTTACCATTATAGTCAATTTTCCCATGTTAATTAAATGAGAAACTAAAACAACTGGTGGCACGCGAATTTTGACCATCCACCTGTTTTCAAAATTTGAATGATAGTTTTCTTGGTAAGACAACACGATTCTGCCCGAAAATCTCAAAAAAGTTCACTTTGGGAAAGAAGGAACGGTCTAGTATGTATGTATATAACTATATATTAATATAAACTTTTACTTAATGTAATTACTCTGTAAAAAACCGGATCAACAATAAATATTATTATTATTATTATTTATTATTATATACCCGGCAAAGTATTGAATGACATTATCAAATAATTATAATATATACTTGCACATGTTGCATATTTTTCTACATAGAAATGCCCATAGCACATATGTAAATGCAGAAGTGCATGATGTGAGATCTTAAAAAATTGTAATCGAAAAGAACACCTATTTATTCATTATATTTATTAAATGAAGATACAAAAATGAAACATTGAATTAATATATATTTCTCTAATAGGAAGAACTAGTATTATCGGTGGAGAATTATATTACATTGTTTGACAATAGTTTCAGAACTGCAGTTTTTGTTAATCGATATTTTCACGGGAGAAAAAGACAACAACACTGAAGCCTCTTTGCTTGAGAATTCTAATTCGCAATGTATACTTCATTTATGTGAGATGTAGCTGCAGTTTATTACCACAATATTGAAGTTAGGCCCCTTGAGCATCAGCAAATTGAAAATCTATTCTGAAAGCGTTTCTACGTAGATTGTATTTACATGTTTTGCTGGGGACAGGTTTTTTGTCAAAATTTCCATCACAGAAATAGTGAAAGTAGATTTATAGGTAGGAACTGTCATGTTTATGAAATAGTAACATCATGGTAATGTGGTTCTTCACCATGTCCTGGTGCAATTGTATTCAAATGCCGTTGCTGCCTGATTCCTTCATTCACAGGGAACCTAACACAATTTCTACTGCTTAAAAGTGTAATCCGTTCTAATACACGACAATACATTAAAAGTATTGAAACTAATATTCACGCTAAAAAGATAAACAATGTAAACTAACGAATGTTATAGGTTATAACAGCTGCAAATATTTATATATAAACATGATAAGCTCGGAATGACGAACATTATAAGAAACTTGAAAAATGCTAACCGACTAGGTAAGAATTCAACAAGATAAAGTTGATTCTGCAGCGTGTGGCGTACGGAAATTTCTGTACCACATCTACCAACTTAACAATATAACACGCGTGAATCAAGAAGTTTTCATAATCAGATACGCCCATTGATGACGTACGGGCCAAGTTATTTGACGAGAACTGTATAATTAATATCAAAGATAATCTTCTATCTTCTATGGCAAATTCACTAATAACCTGTACGCATGTTCCTTGAATTAACTAAAATTTCTAAGATTCTCAATTGTGATTGGTAATTTGTTATACAGATAGATACACCCGTTGTAGTATGCCCCCCTTCTCGCGTAAAGTCAATCTCTTGTATTTCGGAATAACACAATTTCCATATTTTGTATTGTAGCAATAATAACACTATATTAAAATAAAGTTTCATGTTTGTGTATGAATAATATACATTCATACACATACATAGCAATGACAGTCAGGTGGTATATTATCATTATAATATTCTCTTCGACCTGTCCAAGGCTTTCGACAGTTTGAATGCTGAATTTATACTGAAAAAATTATACGACACTCTTGGCATAAGGGGTATCTTATTGAATTAAATAAAATCATACCTAAAAAACCACCACCTTATTGTAAAAACTAAATACGCACTCTCAGAAGAATTCCCTGCTTCACTAGGAGTTCCCCAGGGATTGGTATTGGGACAGTTATTGTTCCATGCATTGGCCGTCGGCATGAACAGACGTGTTTAAATCGAGTGTCTTTTGCGTGAAAATAATACGGGAAAACAGAATCTTCTTTATGAAGAAAATTAATATTAAGTTATAGATAAATTAAAGTGCAACAAAGTGGTAAAATTACTATCTTAAAATAAAAAGTGTTGTGTAGATATTAACAATAAACTATTCGAGAAATTATAAAAATCATGCGAAATCATTGCTTAGAAAGTCTCAGATAATCCCTTAGACAACTGTGCCGGTGTTTATCTGTTTCATAAAAACAAAGTTAATTTACTTCTTTATAAATCAAGGATATGTCAGCTACTCAAATAACAATAAATGAGGGAAATCTGTTAGATGAAATAAAAATATATTTCGACGGGAACTTGCGAACACACGAAGATAATATTATCAAAGAAACAAATCAATTAAAAACCAAATTACGTGTTTTTGAAAATAAACTTCATGAAATCGAAAATTTAAAAGAAAGAGTCGAAAAAATAGAATCCAATCAAAGGAAAAATAATATTGTGATATTCGGCTTAACACCTAATAAAAAATTGTCTCTAATTGATTTTGTTAAGCAAAAATTTAATGAATTATTGGAAATTGGACTGAACGATAATGAGTTTAATAATATTTACCAACTAACTGGAAGAAATGGAGAGAAGCGAATCGTAGTAGAATTTGTTTCGTTTCTAACTAAATTAAAAATTATAAAAAACTGTCATAGACTCAGAAATACAAATATAAGTATAAACCGTGACTTAAAATCAAGAGAACAAAGAGATAATTTTACTCTTCGCAAACATCTGAAAAAAGCAAAGCAGTCGAACCCTAATGCATTTATAAAAAATAAAAAGTTACATATTGGTAATGAAAGTTATAGTGTACAGGAACTTAATAGCAGAGAAGAAAATGATACACCAGAAATTCAATTAGAAAAAAAATCGTACAGCGCTCCTCCAACTCCAACAACTGCAAATTGTAGCTTTGAATGTAGAGAAAATGAAGGGGAAATCAATGAAAAAATAATCAACACAGTCATCTCAACACCAGTTGGAGAAGAAAAGCACCTGAATAAAGATATAGAAAAAATAAAAATTGGAGCAAGTGTAAGTTCTGACAAAATAAAGACCAGAAGTAATTCAATAACTGATAGAAACAAGACTTATAAAAAGGGTAACTAATTGAAAAAGTAATGAATATTATTTTTAAAGTTAGAATAGTAAGATATTACTTAATAATATGTATGTATGCATTAGTACACTAACATAACTATTTTTATTTTTATATCCTTATCCAAGTGTTCAAGAATTGAATGTTATTGAGGTAACTGTCCCAATTACAGACAGTGTTCCATATACTGACACTTCTGGCCATTATCAACAAAAAATAAGAAATGTGGTTGTATTACACTTATGAATTTGACAACATCAGGCACATATGAGTTTCAACTTCACAGAGACAAGTGAAATTTTGAAATAACCGCTAGAGAAACTGACAGCTGTCTTCTATTAGGAGTGCTTCCCGCCATTTCCATGTGAGAGCTCGTGTGGTTAGACAACATCATTAGAACGTGGGTGTAGTTTGTGTGCATGTTACCTAATCAGCGTCTGTACTTTCTTGCAAATATTTCGAAACAGGTGAGTTCCTTGTTACTATTCTTTGAGTAGAATAATTGTTTTCTTCCTGAACGTTGAGAAGAATATCAGGATTTGAAACAAAATTAGTGTCAGTAATAGGTACACCTACCTATCGCATCATGTACCAAATACTGACAATACTGTCAGTGACTATGTACCATGTGTGAAAACATTAGCTGTCTTCGTTGATTTGTACGAGTTACTGTATTTTCTGTTTCTATCGTCATTTAATTTCATAATTTTGTGGTTGACGTATGTACCATTTACTGACATAACGATTTCATTGCTATTGGCGCTCTATAACTTGATTTATGTGGCTGTCGGTATCTAGGACATTCATTAGTCAGTAATTGGTACAACGTTTTTTTTTTTGTTCTTTTAGAAAAATGGCTCGTCGACTTCAATATTCGGAAGAGAAAATGCAAAAAGCTTTAGCAGCTGTTGCTGATGGCATGACAGTTTTCACTGCTAGTAAAACATTCGGTGTTCTAAAAACAACGCTTCTATACAAATCGACAGGTGTTTATCCGATAGAAAGAAAAATTGGCCCCGAAACTGTTGAGGAAACTTTATTGGTGCGGTGGATTCTTCACGTTGGAAATTTAGAATTTCCTGTGACAAAAACTCAATTATTAGATAGTGTCGGAATGCTAGTCAAGAAACTGAAACGAACAAATAAGTTTACTAATGGACGACCAGGCAGGCACTGGTATGAAGCCTTCCTGCGCAGACATCCAGAAGTCAGTTTAAGAACATCTCAAAATCTGACACACAGTCGAACATCTATTTCGGAGCAAAAAATAAGACAATGGTTTTCGGATGTTGGGATACATTTTAAACAAAATAATCTTATGGACATGTTTAACGATCCTTCCAGAGTTTATAATTGTGATGAAACAGCCTTCTTCCTAAGCCCAAAAGAAAACAAAGTTATCGTCAAAAAGGGAGAAAAGGCTGTCTATAATTTCATAAACAACGACGAAAAGGAATGTTCGACTACATTGATTTGTGGAAATGCCAAGGGCATGTTGGCACCCCCAATGGTTATGTTTTCATACAAAAGGATACCCAACCATATAATAAGAAACATGCCAGCAGATTGGGCAGTCGGTCGCTCAGAAAGTGGATGGATGACTGCTGAAAGTTTTCACGAATACATAGCGAATATATTCCATCCATGGTTGGTAAGAAATAATATTCAACTACCAGTGGTCTTGTTCGTTGATGGACATAGTTCGCATTTAACAATGGCTCTGAGCGATTTTTGCGTGGAAAATGGGATAGAATTAGTTGCGCTATTCCCAAATTCAACACATATCCTCCAGCCTCTGGACGTGGCTGTTTTCCGTCCTTTGAAAGCTTCCTGGAAATCGGTTGTTCACAACTGGAGAATAGAACACAATGGTGAACGTTTGAAACGCGCACACTTTGGGTCAATCCTAAATAGAGCACTTGCCATTGTTGACTTCGAAAAAGTTCTACCAAATGGTTTTCGTACGTGTGGATTGCATCCCTTTACTCCCGATGCCATCAAATATGAGAGAATTATAAAATCGCAAGAACAAGTGAAAACAGTAGAGCAAGAACAAGAAAATGTAGACAGTGTGTTGGAACTCTTGAAATTTTTTGAAGCACAGCTGAATGTAAAAACTTTACTATCATTCCAAAATTCGCCAGACTTGTGGACGGGAAATTTGGAGGATAAAAATTTATTTCACTTCTGGCAGAAGCTGAAATTGAAAGTTCAAAGTAAAAACGATACAAATCATACGCCGGACACGGGAACAGAAATATACGAAATTATACTGAATCCTGGCGATGATGTGGAATGGGTAAACCAAATTCTGGGAGACAATCATTCAGTGGAATTATTAATAGTTAATGACAACTCTGAACCAGAAAACCACACACCTACTACTGCGAATGAACTGTTACATATGGATGAGAATACAAACTTGAATAATGCCGAACTGAATGTTGCGAACGAAAATGAACTTCTTATGATAACACACGATGAGATAGATGAGATTCTTCCAAATGGAGTCGCAGCTGCAATTGTGGTTGAAAATGTCAACAACAATTACATAGAGAACGACGAACCAATCAATTCAATGATAAATTTATCCCAAACAGCAACTGAGGTATTGGTACAGCCTGAGGAAGTTCGTGAAGTATCGAAACCAGAGTGTGACATTGATGGTACCACAACCAAAAAATGTGTGGTGCCGGTTGATATTCCGTCACCATTCAAATCTAGTTTATTCTGGCCAACACCAAAGTTAAATATTTCCAAACCAAAACTAAAGTTACCTTCTGTGGCTACTTCAGATTCATGGAGGCAGTACCATCAGAAGAAAGAAGCAGAAAAGCAACGGCAACTTCAGGAAAAGGAAGAAAGAAAACGAAAACGAGAAGAAAAGGCTAATGAAAAAGCAAACAAAAGTAAAAAGCGAATAAGAAGGAAAAAAATGGGCAATAAGGAAAAAACACCCAATCAAGAGAAGAAAAAGGAAAAACCCAATCAAATGAAGAAAATGCTGTAAATGACAGTTATCTAAGTGATGAGGAGGAAAACAGTAACTCGGAAAATGAAAATGAAGATTCTGTTAATATAAATATACTGGTATGGTTGAAATTTGTCAGAACGATATAAAAGAAAACAGTTATGTTGTTTTTTGTTACGATCACCAATATTATCCAGGCATAATCGTAGAATTAGATGGAGATGATGTACGAGTGAAGACAATGGTCAGGAGTGGACCCACAGGATGGAAATGGCCAACACCTGATGAAGTTATATGGTACTCAAGATCTGATTTGATGGAGATAATTGAACAACCTAACTTCGCAGCAGTCAACAAAAGAGGAGTTTTTCACGTTCCTGAGATGCAGAAGTATTAAATATTCCCTTGTTATCGAGATATAACCATTTTAAGTCCCAGTGTCTTTGTTCGGGACATCCAAATGTCAGTAAATAGGACAAGGGAATTTGTTTAATATCAGTATATGGGACAATGGATATTTTTTGTCTGTGAATTGTATTCAGAAATATAATGCTACTTTTTTATTGATTTATTTATTAAAAATCCCAAATGAAGTTTCAAATAGAGAAACATTTTTGAGAAACGCATTAATTGTTCTAGAGATAATAATTCCCATATCTAACCACTATGCTTCAGGTGTCAGTAATTGGGACAGTTACCTAATTAATATTTTTTTTCTGCCAGTTTGACGGCCAAACAAATTGATTAGAATAGTCAATTAGTCCCAACTTTGAGTCTTCTTCTCAATCCAATTTCAGTCTAAGTAATGTTTAATTAATTTCTCTTCTGAGAAATCATCATATTTCAACTGAGCAACGTTGATTCTTTTGGAGAATTCAGTCTCCAGGTGAATCTATTTCAAATTATGTTGCTGCACTCAAAGACCTCATAAGAACATGCGACTTCAAAACTGAGTGCAACAAAAACGTATTCTCAAAAGGTGTTATCAACATGTTGTTGAGAGCCCAATTCATAAGAGGTTTGCTCGATTCCAGTACAAGGGAAAGGATTCTACAATTAGTCGATGTATCTTTTGAAAAAGCCCTAGAAACAGCATTGGCGATTGAAATTTGTGGAATACAAAACCGTGAAGTTTACGAACGTTGTCTAACGTACTCAAGAAATCTGCATAAAGTTGGATTTCATCGAAATCATCGTCGTTTTAGATCAAGAAGTAATATTGTGTCCAGTTTTCACAACCACAAGTATTCGAGGGCACACTCAAAAGCCAATCCTAACCGTAATTTGCAGCTACAAAAACTTGGAGGAATATGCCTCCATTGTGGCAAGGCGAGTCATCAATCTCAGAACTGTTTCATTGAAGAAAAACTTCGTTGTAAACTCTGCAACAAGAAAGGCCATATTAAAAAAGTTGGTATTTCATGACTTCTCAAGAAAAATCCAGGAAATGTCGAAAAATGTCAATGACATTGTCACGTCTGATACTTTCTGACGAAGAGTTTGTAATCAATCAAATCATCGATGTTTTCAATGGTCTTTCATCCGTTTTCGATCCAAAAATTATTATCAAACTTGAAATCAATAACAAACTTTGTAATTTTGAATGTGATACAGGAAGTCCAGTTACCGTAATTTCCAAACGTGATTTTGATGAACTTAACTTGAAAATTCCTCTTCAGAAATCGAATATTTGCTTCCGGTCTTATACGAAACACCTCTTCAGACCTCAAAGATGTTTTCCAACCAGAAATTGGAAAAATTCCTGCTTTTCATTGTTCCCTTTCTCTTCGCACCGATGCCAGTGTTCATTAAGCCTCGAAGAGTTCCATATGCACTCCAAGAACCAGTAGAAAAAGGAATTGGACAACTTAGAAAGACAAGATATCATAAAAAAATTTACCATTCCGGTTGGGGTACTCCTTTAGTAATCGTTCCTAAAAAAGATGGAAAAATGTGGTGACTATAAAATGACAGTTAACAATCAGCTTCAAGATAATCGGTATCCAATTTCACGAATCGGAGATATTTTCAATAAAATGAAAAATGGTGAATTTTTCTGTACACTAGACAATTTCAAAGCTTACCTACATATTCCAGTGGATGAAGTGAGTGCCAAAGTTCAAACATTATCAACTCACCGTGGTACATACTTAGCAGAAATATTATTTTTTGGAATAAAATAGCTCCGAATGAATTTCACAAGATAATAGATCTAATTGTGAACGATTTGAAAGGAACTACGGCTTATTTCGATTTTTTTTAGATGATATTTTGGTTCAAGGATCATCAATAGAACAGTGTAAAAATCGATTAATCCAGGTCCTCCAGAGATTGCGTGAATATAATATTCATCTTAATAGAGACAAATGTAAATTTTTCAAGAAGAAAATATCATATCTTGCACATGTGATCAGCAAGAAAGGTCTTGAGAAATTAGATGATAAAATTAAATCACTTATTGATGCACCTAGGCCCAAATCCAAGGAAGAGATACAACAGTTTCTTGAAGTTATTATGAATTATTCAAAATTTATCCCAGACGCATCAACAATACTTTATCCGCTGAATAGTCTGCTGAGAAGAGATATAGAATTCAAGTGGAGTGCAAAATGCGAAGCAGCATTCATTAAAGCTGAAAAGTTGATAGCCAACGAAAATGTATTGATGCCATTTACACCAGATCTAGAAGTAACTCTTGCCACTGATGCCAGCCCATATGGATTGTCTGGGGTTTTATCTCATCGCTTACAGAATGGATGTGAGAAACCGATTGCTTTTATCTCAAGATCACTTACTAAAGCCGAATGCAACTATAGTCAACTGGATAAAGAAGCAACAGCGATCACTGGTGATTCAAGAAATTATTTCATTACATACAGTATCGGAAACAATTCTTCTGGGGTATAGACATAAATCTACACATGCAACAAGGAACGTAATGATATGATGATACCACATAAGCAAGAGAGAAGCAGTGCTGTGCGCCCCTCCTCTTACCACACCCGAGGCGTTAACTGCAACTCGCACATTCTCCCGAATGGTGCTGGTATGATACTGACCTCCCACGTTCTGAGCTGAACGACCTGAAATTGTAATGCTCTCTCAACATTAGCAAGCTATTCTTTACGCTCTCATGAAACCACCATACCCAAGATAAATAATTTTCGAAACTGTATATGGCAGAAAATTCATTCTCATTGTTGACAATAGACCTTTGATGTCTATTTTAAATCCCCAGAAACAACTTCCAGTATTATCTGTTACCAGAATGCTTCGATATGCTCAATATACGTCAGAATTTGACTATACTATTCAATATCGAAAATCAAGTGATCATAATAATTCTGATTATTCTTCAAGAAATCCACTCAAATTGTCTCTAGAAGAAGAAGGAAAGGTTGATGATGAACCCTTACTGAACGCTGCCTTGATAAATCAGATTTGTAATGATATACCGACAGCAGAAAAAATCAAAATCGAAACAGAAAATGATTCGGACTTATCGAAATTAAGAAAAGAGCTGCTGAACGGAACTAGAAGAGATCCAAAATTATCATTACAAGACGGATTGATGTTTCAAGGACATCGTATGATCATTCCCAGGAGATATCAACCTGCTATGCTCCAAGAACTCCATTCCTTACATCCGGGAATAGTGAAAATGAAAGCTCTAGCAAGAAACTATTGTTATTGGAAGAATATCGATCAGGACATAGAAAATTTAGTAAAAAGTTGCCTCGCATGCTGTAATGTAAAGAAGAATTCACAAAAAGCACCAACACATCATTGGGAAGTACCGACGAAAAACTGGCAGCGAGTTCATATGGATTATGCTGGTCCATTTTTGAACCATCATTTTCTTATGTTGGTCGATGCAAAATCAAAATGGCAAGAAATAACTATGATGATAGTGATGAGAGATATTTTCAGTAGGCATGGGTTGCCAGAGGTACTCGTAAGCGATAATGCTTCTATATTCAAATCTGAAGAGTTTGAGCAATTCTGCAAAAGGAATGGGATTCAACAAAGAATGATAGCATCAGGTCATCCAGCTACAAATGGCCAGGCAGAAAGGTACTGTCAAACGTTGGAAACAAAATTCAAATGTATGATAAATGGGCCAGGCGAGTTGCACGAAAAGTTATGTAGATTTTTATTAAGATACAGAGTAACACCACTCTCATGTGGATAAACGCCTTCAGAAATTCTCATTGGTAGAATTTTAAGGACAAAACTTGACCTCATTCGACCAGAAAAATCAGAAAAGAATATTCCCGCACAACCACTGTTTGATAGATTTTTTACAGTTGGGGAGAGAGTGCAGTCCAGAAATTATTCCTGTTCCAGTATATGGAAGTTTGGTAGAATAGTGAAACGTCTAGGAAGACTCCACCATTTAGTTGAATTATATGATGGTTATATTATCAAACGACATTATAATCAACTTCGTGCATGTCAAATAGAAAAACCTACCGTGTTTCCATTTGAAGCAAGTTCATCAAACCCAAGTATTATTTCTCGCCCGACATATATGGATACTGCAGTTTCTAGTAGTAGAGTTACATTCAGAGACGCCGTTGCACAACAAACAGAATTGACTCGGCCTACTGAAATCAAACCCAAAGCGATGATTCCACCACCAATCAACAGGCAGAATGTTCAACGGGTGAAAAATCTGTTGTTCATTCTGAGGACATCCGTATAACATCTGTACCGAGACGTTCTACAAGAATCCGGAAACTAGTAGAGAGACTAAATCTGAGTCGATGTTGAATTCAAGCGAGTTCATAGTTAAGAGATGGAGAATTGTTGTATATTATGATCATTGAGTATATTGATAATAAATGTTTTGTTTGTTTTTGATACATGAAACTGTCAATGTTAATTCGAACGTTATGTCAGACACATCATCTTACAAAATAAAATATTCAAACATAACACCCTCAGTCAGGAGAAATTCACGTGGAGTTGAGAACAGCCCTCACTTACGATTCTTCCGCCTAGCTAGATTCATATTGGCTGTTTTTATAAAGTATGAGCGGGCCCTGCTCCCCGTATTCGGAATTGGACATATTTTCTAAGCTTTGCGATTGGAGTGGCTCCAGCTCCAATAGTTCCATAGAAAACTAATTACTCTGAGAAAAAAGGAGAGTTCTTCACCATCTACTTGTTCGGCTCCAGCCAGCTTTATGTCTACAGGGATGCTCCATTGTTGCATTAATTAAAGTCATATATTTCATTTAGATTCCATACCCAAAATGGTTAAAATATTTTCAATTCCTTTTCATTGTTGCTGAGATAATGTCTCCATAAAGTAACGAAGTAATTTTTCAGTCAAGTCATGTAGAACCTCAATCCTGTTTGTCAAGATTGTAACAAATCTAATGCAAGAAATTCATAGAAATTAAATTAATTCATCGATTTGTGTTCATATAAGTAAACGTATAAATTATTCAAATTGAACCTACGTTCTATTTTGCCAGTAGTATTGTAAAAGAAGGGAACCCGGAGCTGTAGGTAGCTTGCGTAGGGGTAGTTTGGATCATGGAATTGGCTCACAGTTAGAACTCAGCTGTGTAGCAAAATTAAACGTAGGATCTATGCAAGAAGGGTTATGCATCCCTAGGTCTGAAGCAGCGCTGGACCTGTAGGCGTCTTTTGCGTTCTGCGAAAAATGTTTGTTTCCTTCAAGATCATTTTGTAACAATTTCATATCATCCATAATTTAATCTGAAGTAGAAATCGAGTGTTTGAGGGAATTGTGATATTAGACCAACAGGGTAAGTACAGTTTGATTGCCAAAGAACGACTGTTATATTGACTTCAACCTCTGGATGGGCGATATAATATAATGTGGTTATTTCACCTTCAGAGCTCGCCAATGTTCATTTTGCTAATATATGTTTTTTTGAGTCATTCGGGCTAGTTTGAGTGTTCAATACAAATTCCGTTTATCTGCGATCACTTAGGGGATATGATCGAGTATCAGGTCGTTAGATTTACCCCAGGTTACCAGAAAGATAGGAATCCTTCAATTTTGAATGTTATCTATCAATCATTGACGTGATCGGGCGCGAAATCGATCACTGTTTCGAGTGTGCTAATTAGGTTTCTTTCATTCAATCTCTCTTAAGAGAACTTGAGCAGGAACTCGCTCGCTGGCGAAAGGGGTAGAACGAGCGACATTGATAACGTTTTCACAGGTTGCCACTTGGGATGAACCTGAATTTGACGTCTTTAAATTCATGTATCATTCCCATTTCTGAATTTTGGATTAATCTTAGGATCATTTGTTGGATTCCGATGTACTAGATTTGGTTGACTTCTATTCAATATATATTTATTATTTAATTCGATTCACAAGTTTAACTGATAATTCCTAATCACTTCTCAGCGAATACGACCTTCAGCATTTACGCTTGAATGGATATGAAGATGTTTTTGTACGAGGCGGTCCCTTGGAAGGGATCAAGGCATCGTAGTCAGAAACAGCTTCTAGGAGGGCTGAACTATACACCTAGTGGTGGCAGCTCAAATGAACCTCAAGGGTTCACGGATCAACTAAGGCCTCTGATACCCGAGCAGGTACAAACAAACAATTCTCAATTCATATAACACGTCGATGAGGTATTAACGCTATCTGAAATAATACTCAGCTGACTGTTACGAGTACGAGGTTCAGCGGTGATATAGGCTTTCAAACATATTCGCTTGTCTGGAATATTAAATCTGGAGTAATTTCAGATTTATAGAACATACGTCCGGCGCACTGTTACAAATGACGGCAGCTTATTGGGATTGTAAATTGAGCGTGGAAATCCGGAAATTTGGGGATCTACACATCAAACTACAAGAAAGGATTCACGCCCTAATAAGCGAAAGCTAGTTAGAGAAATAACTTGAATTATTCAAGCGTAAGAAAATAATTAAAGTATAATTTAACTGAGTTGGAAAGTGATGTAGGACAATGAACAGGCGTTGTTGAATCCAAGTATCTTAAGTATTTACGTAGGAAAGGAATTTCCGTAATCAGCATATACATCGTAGTAAATCTGAATTGGATCATCTATACTCTGCAATTGTGCGATGAATAACCATCCAAGTTGAAGTCAAAGATAGATACTTAATTTTTGCATAGTGACGTTCTCGCTTCACAGGAAACGTTTTTCCTTGTATATTGAACTGAACTAACGACTGAGGCGGAAAAATCTAAACCAGCTGTCCTGGGATCAGGAAAATAATTGTGCTATTGCAGGTTGTTTATGTAATTTTTTTAGCTAGTGTAGTTACAGCCAGGCAGGAGTACGAGATTTGTGTTGAAGACATTCGCGTATAGTATCCAGTTGATATGAATTATGTTGATCCTAGGTAGAAACGAAGTGAAGCACATCTAACAAACAGGGCATGTTAGGAAACACTGATAGAGCAAAAGGTTGTCATTCATAGTAGATTTTGAAATTTTCTGTTTATATTTTTGTTTTATTACTGCTTATGAAGTGGAACTGTTTTTAATTCAAACGCACTGTACCCATTATTTTCAAATGAAAACCCTTGTTCAAGGTAGGGGCGATCGAGCGTTAGACTTAGGTATTAATGGTGTTATGGGCACAGCAGACACGAGGAACGTGTAAGTGCATGGATTTGTGAGTACACTGTGTTAGTGAGGGAAACGGAATTGTTATCCCGGTGTATGGTTTAAGAGTGGCTAATCCTTGGGATAGAAGGGACACTCTATGGAACACCCCACGGATTTGGAGGGTGGATGGACAGGAAGAGCAAGCACTCCGACGATAGTCCAGACTTGATCTCTTCCTCGCATAATATTCGCAAGCTCGCCAGGAGGACAAAATTTTGCGTAGCGCAATCCACCTAGTGGGTAGTTCGCGGGAGTCTGCCGCAGCAGCGCGAAGCAGAGGTTAGAGTCGTTATGCCGCGCGAAGCTCTCCTCTGCTCAGACAATTGATGAAGTCACTTGAGGTTCCCTTCGAATTGAAATACAGGATTCAAGTAGATTCAGGTCTGGCAATTAAGAGCGCCATGAGGTTGTCACAGGCCATTGAGCTGAAAAACTGATGAGATTCAGATGACGTGTGCCGCTATATTTTGTTTGTTTTTATTTCGTTAGGATCTCAAATAAATCAGAACATAAGCGTTCATGATTCCATGTTGGTAAGGTAGGTGGCAGTGGCAGCTCTTGAACTTTTTAAGAGAGGAGGCTGGACATAAAACGTTTTTTTTTTAATATACTCTACTCAGCCAATTAATTTAACTTTTGCACAGCGACCGTACCAGCTACTCCAGGAACAAAATTAATTGTTGCCCAGCAAGAACCAACGTGGAGGTGTAGAGTTTCTCTTGGCAAAAAATTTTTTTGATCGTTTTTTGTTTTTTATTTTTTTTGGATTTTTGATATTTTTTCTTTTTTTTTGGAATTTTTCATATTTTGTTTTTTTTTATTAATTTCATTAACTTTTTTTATATATTAACGGAATTCTACGGTCTTTAGTTTGCGAAAAATGATCAATAATATTATCATGAAATGTATCATTTTGTTTTAAGTGTTTAACTAAATCTTTTTCAATAGATATCAAACTAACATTGTATAAACGATTTTGGTCCATTGTATTTCGCATGTAAGTTTTAATTCGTTTGAGAGTAGATAATGATCTGTCCACCGATGCCGACGTGACAGGAATGGTGACTGTCAAACAAAGTAGTTTATAAAACTGAGGTAAAACTTGTTGCAAATCATTGTCTATCATATATTTTATCATATCGGCGTGACTGTCGTA
This sequence comes from Endomychus coccineus, assembly GCA_958510875.1. NCBI lineage: Eukaryota > Metazoa > Arthropoda > Insecta > Coleoptera > Endomychidae > Endomychus > Endomychus coccineus. Next base: position 80,039,709 of record OY294070.1, read on the forward strand.
CTGCCTAAAATATCTTTATCCGAGTATATAACGCATAATTCATTGTCATTTTATTAAAAAATTTATATTTGAGAACTAAGTTATCTAAAAGTGTATTGGGAAACTCTTTTGAAAAAGATTCGAAAAATCTTCTATTCGTCAAGTCGAAAAACTTCAATTCATGTAAATCGGAAAATCGAATCTCAATTTGACCTTTAATGGTATCTAAAATTTCATAAAAAAAGTTGTTTATAATGTAGTTTCTTGTCTACCAAATTATATGTTTTCCTCCTTTTCGCGGGAGGAGCCTCATCAGTTGAAAAATTTTGAAATAAAATATTAAAATGAAATTCTGTATTACGGAAACTTGAAATTTTATCAATGAGATGTTTCAAACGATCTCTTGAATAAATTATATCAGTGAATTTATGTTGTAAAATTTGAAAAATAAGATCAGTTTGTTCAAATATTAATTTAAAAGTATCAAGAAAAAACAAAAATTCTTCATTTTCCAAATAAGATTTTAAACCAACAGCAGCATTTAATGAAACCTGATCTGTCGAAAAGTCATCACTGTTTAATATAAAATCAAATGTTTCAATTAATTTGTCTTTATTTTTGTGAATGGTAAACACTGCACGTGATGTAAAATTCCATCGAGTTGGAGCATTACAGGGAATTCTGTTTCCTACTATGTTATTCAAAATTTCAGTTCGTTTGGTGGATTTGCTAAAAAAATTTGAAAATGACGATAAGTTGGAAAAAAAAATTCTAACTTCCTTAATGGAATTACATGCATTACTCAAAACCAAATTCATGTTGTGAGCGTAACAATGGGTGAAAATAGCATGAGGCGAAACTGATTTTATTTTTGTTTGAAGACCGTTTAAATGTCCCGCCATTACAGATGCGCCGTCGTAGGTTTGAGCTATTAATTTATTCGCAAAGTCAAATTGTTGAAATGTTTCCATTAAGAAATTAAATAAATTGATCGCTGTTCTTCCCGAACTAACATCGTAAAACCCTAAAAATCTTTCCACTAGTTGTCCATTTTTTACAAATCTAAAAATTATTGATAATTGTGATTTACACGTTATATCAGTTGTTTCGTCAACCTGCCACGAAAAAAAAGGGACATAAAATAATTCATCCTCTATGTGATTTCGGAGGACATAATTTATTGAATCAAGAATTTCGTTTTGTATTGTTTTTGAGATGCCTGCAAATACTGATTACTGACGCGTTAGTCATAAAATCGCGAAGCTTACTGTCGTATTTACAAAACAAATCTAACAATTCCCTAAAATTACCTTTATTAACTGAATTTTCAGTTTCATCATGCCCTCTAAAAGCCAAATCTTGAAATGATAAATACAATAAGAAATCAATGATTTTTTTTTTGAAACTTCGCGGTTTTCTTCAACTGTATTATTATGATTTTCGATTTCGCGTGTTCGTGTAGAATCAATCGCATTAACAATATTCTGTTTACCGGTTAATTTAAACTTAATACACGATGTAATATGTTCCTGCGATTTTTCATGTCTTTCTAGGCCACGAGCTAAATTTTTCAAATCATTATAACCCAAGTGCCCCCAACATGAAGTTGTATCTGATGTGAATAGCAAGCAATACCAGCAATATAATTTATTGTGTACATCAGATCCCGTTAACCATACATATTTTTTATAATTATCAGTATTAAACGATCGATTTTGATACTTCCCTGCCATCACTAATCCTTTCAAATCCGGTAAAGGCCGTTTGTTTTTGAAGAACACTTTTCTATCATATGTTAATTCACTAAATGGATTTTCTAAGAACTCTGCAATTAAGTCACTCATAATTTTAACGTTCACCGATTCCGATTAGATAAATTATAACTTAAAAATTAACTACTTAACCTTACTAGCTTACTACGCCTCGTGGAATAAAAACAACAACTGAGCTACCGCATTCTTCTAGCAGCGGGAGGCGGGAGCAAGTAATCGTATTTCATTCGACCGACGAATGGGTACAAAAAGCTAGCCTCCCTACTATGTTGCCATATTCGCTGTTTCACCCCACTGGGCAATTGAATGGTTGGAAAAACGGCAACTGTGTTGACCACACGTATTTAGCGTTTGAGATATATAGAGAATCTAGCCTCTGGCCACTGTTGCCAGATTGAAAATAACTGCTGAGAACGGGGAATTAATTGTAAAATTTAAAGAATCATCAGAGAAACAGGAAATAAAATGGAGAATGATCATTAAGATAAATTGGTGAGGAGGCTGAGCCTCCTTAGCCTCCTTCGAGGAGCCGCCACTGGTAGGTGGCAGTAGGTAATGGATAGTTTCGAGTTATTACAACAGATTTTTTGGGTTGCCATCGATAGATTGGTATTGTGTTCACCTACTAGAGATAAATTCAAATGGAATCATGGGAATTCAGATTAAATTGAGATGTTAGTGAAAGTTTGCTCGCCTGTACAGTGGGCAATCAGTCACTGAATTTTGAATGTACAACCTTAAGTATACTTTTGTTCACGTCGGCTAATTAGTTAACGGCTTACTAATTAGTAAATGTTTAAGCCTATCGAGTCTTGGAGAAATTAATAGTCACATATTACACAATATATCAGGTAACCGAATGGAGAAACTGGTATGTAAGATCGTAGAACCCACCGCCGTACCATTCCCGGGCATCTGATGGTAGAATTGGATGGTAGCCGAATCCATGGCTGAGGGGTAAATATCCCCCAAAAAGGAGCGACTGGGACAATGGACGTATGCTGTCTCTAGTTGAAATTGGGACCGGATATTCCTATTGTACGGGTTGGAAGGGTAGTTGTATCCTGTAGTGGGAATGAGGTCATTGTATTGGACTGTCTCAGTTCCTGATAGAGATGGAAAGGGAACTTAGGGAAATTTATATTCCTGTTCCGGAGTGATTCCAGTAGATACAGTGGACGATCTTTGGCTCAGGATATTCGGTCTGGCATCCGGTCTGTGCTGGCGATTGGCATCCGGTGTTTGTAATGAGTGTTATCTGGTAGATAGTGTTATCAGTTATTGCGAGTTTGGTTTGCAAAAGAACGACTGTCATATTGACTTCAACCTCTGAATCGGCGATATAATATAATGTGGTTATTTAACCTCCAGATCACGCTTCGCCCGTCAATGTTCATTTTGTTAATATATTATTTTTTTAGCCATTTTGGCTAGTTGTTCAATACAAATTCCGTTTATCGAGTATCGGGTCGTTGGGCTTACCCCAGGTTACCAGAAAGAGAGTTTCCAATTTTAAATGGTACCTATCAATCACTGACGTGATCGAGCGCGAAATCGATCACTGTTCTGATTGTGCTGATTAGCTTTCATTGATTCAATCTCTCTCGAGAGAACCTGAGCAGGAACTCGCTCGCTCGCGAAAGGGTCAGAACTAGCTACATTGATAACGGTTTCACAGGTTTCCACTTGGGGTGAACCTGAATTTGTCGTCTTTAAATTCATGTATCATTCCAATTCTGATCGATTCGTTTTTCGTGGTTCTATAGATCTGAGTTAGTGCAGTTTGGTCTTGTAAGAGAATGTGTTAAAGACGAGTTTCATAACTGTGCAACGAACTATGTTCCTGGAAAAACTCTTCATAATGTTTCTTAATGAAGCCATTCTAGTATATAAATTGAAGATATGGTTAGTATTCTGTGTTTTATAAAATATGGTCTACATGACTCCCGATATTTTAGTTTGAATATATTTCTTATACATCTTTTTTGCAGTACTTTGATTCTATTAATGTCTGTTGAGTCACCATAAAAAATTACTCATGACGGTTATTTGTGATTCCTTTCTTCTGTTTTCTATTTGGAAGATACGTCTTAATTAGGTTATAAGCAATACCTCTGACACCTAGACAGAATAGTTTGTTAAGTAGTCTGTCATGATTTACAGAGTCGAAAGCTTTGGATAGATCAAGAAATAACACTGCTACTTTATGTTTGTTATTTAGAGAATTTACTATGTTGTTGATTAGTTGATAAATGACCAGGTCTGTTGATCTTCCCTTAATATAAGCGTTCTGATTAGTGTTAAATATATTATGTTGTATCATGAAATTCGATATTCTATCGTGAATAACTTTTTCTATTATTTTTGCTACATTATTCAGAAGAGCAATCGGTCTATAGTTGTTCAGATTAGTGGAATCACCTTTTTTTAACAAAGGTGAAATTATCGTTCCTTTTAGACATTCCGGGAAAATTCCGTTTGAAAAAGAGACGTTAATTATGTGTTTTAGCGGGGTAAGTAGGTGAAGCTTAAAATTTTTTATGAATTTAATAGGAATTTTGTCATTGCCAATGGCGTTTGTATTCTTCAGATTATCAATTACTTCTTTGATTTCAGTTTCATTGGTTTCATATAGGTATAGTGAGTTTGAAATGGAAGGCGCGGCTTTAATTGACTCAAATGAGGCTGAGATCGAGCAACTGAGTCTGTATATTTCAGATAAGGAGAACGTTCACCTCACAGTGAAAAAAGCGAGAGGCCATTCTTCAGGGTCATCGGGACATTAAGATATCCTTTGAACTGATCAGGAATAACAGGAAATCTCATACCCTCGAGATGGAAAACAAGATGACATCTCTGACACTGGAAATAGACAGGATGGGAAATCAAAATTCGCAAATAGAACCGCTGAAATTTCAGATTGCCTCATTAGAGGATAAATTGGTTAGTGCCAAAAGGTCGGTCGAAAGAAACCTGGATCTAGGAAATATCTCCTCATCAGGTAAACAAGCCAACGCAAGTACGCAAACCAAGACAGAAAGCGAAGAAGAATTGGAAATCGTTAGGATAATTTCCTCATCGATAGAAGAAAAGACCTTTTCGCAGGTTGAGGGAACCACCGAATTGCGGGAAGAAATATTTAGAGCCTCTAAAGTAGTGGGGGAAGACATATCGTCGGCTCCCAGTGACAGTGGCCTAGTGGTCTTCGTTCCTAAAGATATAACAGAGGCCAAAGGGTTGGTTAAGAAGTTTATGGACGCTTTCATAGGCAAGGCGGCTCATGAACTACTCCAGGAACTCCCGGGTGAAGTTATTACAGTAATTACCCAGACTAAGATTGGAAATGGGCTGAGACAAACCCAATCACAGAAACATTCACTATGCCTTCCTGGACAACGATAAGGAAACCGAAATACCTACATCGGGTATAATACATAAAGCTCTGACAGGTATAAAGGATATGTTGGTTAAAGAAGGAGGGAATCATTTAAGTTTGTCAAACATGAATAACTATGGCAACGATCAGGTAAGGAAGATCGCAGAATATTGTATATTCCGAGATACGGATATAATTCTCGAAATATACGGGAAGACCAACAGAAAGAAAAACCAAACCTATGCAGAAAAGGTTCAATCCTATGCTGGTAAAGAGCAATACAACGACCAGATCGCAAACATTCCACGAACCTAAAAGGAAGAATTATCAAAACGGTCAAGGAAAATGAAGCAGTTCAAAGCTGATGCCATAATCATCAAGGCCAATGGAGTTCCTTACGAGTACTTAGTAAGCAAAGCAAAAGCTGAAATCAAGCCAACAGAGTTTGAAGTCCAGATTTCGGCAATACATAAATCCAAAGATGGAGATATAGTACTACAGATTGCCAATGGCAAAGAGAAAGCTGAACGCCTGAAAGAGGCAATAAATAACAAGTGCATCGGCCATCAGGCATCCTTGATCAAAAAGGATAGAACAGTGATCCATCTGAAAAGATTGGATATCTCGATCACAAAACAAGATATAGCGAAGGAACTCAGCGAGTTAGTAGCTACTCCAATTCAGGAAAGTGAGATAACTTCCCTCAATCTGCGGCCGGAGAGCGACAAAACGCCACTCTGGTTGTGGACAAAGCGGTTGCAAAAAAATTAATAGAACTGAAACACATAACCATTGGATGGTCAAGATGTTTCGTCGAAGAGAGGCTAGAAAGATCTCGAACAGGGACACCATGAATCCAACAGCAAAGGTCCTGATAGAAGGAACCAGTGCAGAAATTGCACAAAGGAAGGTCACAAGGCCATAATGTGTCCGAGTTATGCATACCGTTTTAGGTGCAAAACAGATGACCATAATGCCTTCCAGAGAAAGTGCGGAAGGAAAAATTACTTTCCAAAGAGAAAAGAATCGAAAATAAAGGTTCTTCAAATTAATGTTAATAGAAGCAAGGAAGCCAATGATATGATGCACGCAATGGCAATGCATCAGGAAGCTGAGATAATTCTCATTAGTGAGCCGAACGTAAGAGCCTCTCGTGGCTTTGGTTGGTTCACCGATGACAAATTAGACTTAGCGATAAAAGCGAATGATAATGCTTTGGTTCTACATGATTCCGGTGATCAGGGGAGGGGTTCTCTTGGATAGAAACCAGAGATACCAGAATATACAGCGCTTACTATTCACCCAACTCAATGATAGGAGAGTTCGAGAGGGCACTGTTACAGCTATCCCGTCACATTGAGCTTACTAAGAAGGAAATTCTAGTAGGGGGAGACTTTAACTCCAAATCAACAGAGTGGGGTTCCCAAAAATCAGACGCCAGAGGAGACCTGGTAGTTGAGTGGATTGGACAGTGTAATCTATTGCTCTTGAACGCAGGAAATAAACCAACATTCGAAAGGTATAATTCTACATCTATATTAGACCTATCATTCGCTTCGACAAAATTGGCTTCCAGGATAATTAACAGGAAAGTAATGGAGGAAGAAACCCTGAGTGGTCATAGGGCAATAATGTTTGAAATCACAAGTTCTGTGATACAGAATAGAGTAATGTGCTCAACGGGATGGAACATCAAAAATCTCGATAAGGACAAACTGATACGGTCGCTGGGGATCCTGCTATCAAAAGCTAAAGAAGCTTCGGATCTAGCTACAAGTATAAGTGAAGCCTGCTCGGCCTCTATGCCTAAAAAGATTCGACACAGGAAATTCAAACCGGTTTACAGGTGGTCTCAAACCATAGCAGACGTGAGGAGGGAGTATATCGCCATTAGGAGACAGGTGTCAAGAAATAACAAAATGAATGTCGCCCAGGAGACAAAAGAGACAGCCAGGGAGGCTTATAAAACATCCAAAAAGACTCTGAGGCGAGAAATCAACAAGTCCAAGAGAAAATGTTCGAAAGACCTATGTGCAGACATTGACAACGACTCATGGGAGAATGCGTACAAGATAACCACGCGGAGAATCCGTGGTTCCCCCCAGTCTCACAATATCACCTTCGATATGGCCAAAGAAATCATCGGGACTTTATTCCCTGTACATGAGGAATTCGCTGGAGATACCATAGTACCACCTGTAATCAATTCTTTCACGAAGGATGAACTAATTTTGGCAGGAAGAAGGCTGAGGAATAAAAGCGCCGCGGGGATTGATCAAACCCCAGTAGAGATCGTCAAGATTGCGATAACAGAATTCCCTGAGGAAATTCTGAAGATCATTAATTTAGCATTGGATAAAAGCGATTCCTGAGATTTAGAAAATGGCCAAGGTTATTCTATTAAGAAAACCGAATGAACCAGAAAAGTCCCCAGCATCGTATAGACCGATATGCCTTCCGAACGTCCTGGGAAAAACCCTAGAGCATTTGATTCAGAATAGACTTCAAAACTGTTTAGAAGAAAAAAGAGCAATCTCAGACAGGCAGTTTCGGCTTCCGTAAAGGTAGGTATGCGTACAAGGTAGCCACGCGGAAAATCCGTGGTTCCCCTCAGTCTCACAATATCTCCTTCGATATGGCCGAAGAAATCATCAGGACTATATTCCCTGTACACGAGGAATTCGCTAGAGATACCATAGTACCGCCTGTGATAAATTCTTCCACAAAGGATAAACTAATTGTGGCAGGAAGAAGGCTGAGGAATAAAAGCGCCGCGGGGATTGATCAAACCCCAGTAGAGATCGTCAAGAATGCGATAACAGAATTCCCTGAGGAAATTCTGAAGATCATTAATTTAGCATTGGATAAAAGCGATTCCTGAAATTTGGAAAATGGCCAAGGTTATTCTATTAACACGTTGACTGCCACCTACGAGATAATTCGTAGTGAGCAGTCTTCCACAAGTAGCCCATTACGAGTATACTCGTATTTGGCTGGCTGTTCTAAAACGCCGGTTACGAATTATCTCGTAGCTAATACGCACTAAATATAGACATCAGGCGTCTGCGATAGGTCCATTCAAATCTATATGGCAACGAGAAAGACACAAGTCAAATAAACCGAGTATTTATCCAAAAACAAAGTGAAACATAACTTTTATCAACTAAACTTTTTGTATGGACAAGGTATGATTTATAAAATTCGTTTATACACGATATTTTTTGAAGCATTCGTCCACAGACAAGACGGGTTTTACTTCACACACTGGACAAAAATACCTGTTTCTCGACGGCGTTTTTCGGCCGCGCAAACACGTCAGGGTTTAGTCGGACGAGCTTTTTTTTCATTTGGTGATATGGCCTCCAAATAATGAAATGTTTCAGGATTGTGAGGTATAGTGCTTTTCTTGGGCATTTTATCTCCGATTAGTTTGGAAACAAAAGCTTCTCTGAATTTTAGAATTCCTATGTCTGAATTGGCTGCTTTTCAATATAACAAATGTGCATTGTGAATAAACATTTATAAAATATGTAGAAGCAATTTTTTCGGCCATCTAATTGTTTTTTGTAGAGCAGAATAATATGACAGCATCTGATCTGACCTGTTAACGCCAGACACTCCATTATTGTAGTCTATTAATGTTTGGCTTCATTGCTACTCTGCCATTCCTATTTCGAACTTCCACAGATTGTACTTTGTGCATGTTCGATATAGTGAGAACTTCTCTTTTATCTCTCCATTTGCAAAGAACAACTGCTTCATGCCTACACCATGCAAGTTCGTTTTAGTTTTAGTTTTGTTTTCACCAGATCCTGTGAATTTCCTTTTCTATTGGATCTGGGAGTCCCACAAATATATGTTTTCCAAGCAGTAAATGCCTTGGTCCGCGAGTAAATCGTGAGGATCCTCTTATTGGGCCCATTCTATCTATTTCTTGATTAGCGTAGAGATTAGTCTGCGTTACAAGGAGATCCAAAAATTCCTGCGTGAAGAACAGATCCACAAGACTATTTATTGTCAAATTTCGGAAGTCGAATTACAAGCCACAATCTTCTACAAAATTGAACTGAGGTGGTTCTTGCTCAATTTCACAGCAAGTGATGTTTTGGTTAGTAGCTGAAGAATACTGCGTAGTAGTCACCCTCGGCTCCTGCATCGCCTTCATTTTCTCCGTACTCGCTTTCCGAAGAATCATCACTTACATCTGAGGGCTAGTAATTTTCGTCGATATCTGAATTATCCCTCAGAAATTCGTCACACTCTGTTTCACTAAGATTTGCATACATTCCTAACTCATCTTGCATGATAGCTCTTTTTCGTTAATACTCGACCGCATGCAATGAATACAACAATAAAACTGCAAGTTTGATGTTGGTCAGACCTGTCGGAGCCCGGTACTAAACTGAACGTGTGCAACTAAGCGGTAGAAGGGGTGATACGAGATAACTCGTCGTTGGCGTTTGGGGGTATGCATTTTTCTAAGGACGCCAACTACGAGATAATTCGCCTGAGATTTTTTACTGAAATGAATTTTGTCCTACACACCAGATTCGAACCCGGGAAATGAATTCCAAAATCGACTCCTCAACCGCTGAGCTATGGAGGACATGATAACAATCGTCTTTAATGTAGTAGATATTACTCCGGTGCACCCCAGGTTTGTTACGTGGAAGGTGTGTCTAGCCTAATGTCACCTGTTTCACCTTGATAATAGGTAAAGGTGAGGTTAGCCTTGCTCATAATAATTCCAAGTCGAAAGAATGTGATTTTCATTTCGTGTCACACAATTAGTTTGGGAATAGTAATTTGAGACTTGTTATACTCTCATCTCTGCTGACGTCACACACGGAGATCAAAACAAATATGAGATGTTAAAATTATGGAAGTGAAACCGGAAGTGGTTATTTTATTGCATATTCTGAATCTACGCGATGTGCTGAATAAGAATATATATATCGATCAGTTCGACCTATCTTCAACTTTTCCATGAAAAAAATCCCATACGGTGCATGTAAATGAAAAAAACTCTAACTATAGCTTTATGGGTATCAAATGAAAGGTGTGTTGGGGATATTGAGAACTTTGTATTAGTCATTGTAGCTATTATTCAAATAGTATGTTAATAACCGACCGCGGTCAGCAAATGTTTTTGGTATTGTGTCATATTTTAGTCAGTCAGTTCGGCAGATATTATAAGACAAACATCATTATTCATTAAAGAAAAAACTCTTTGTAATTGTGAGTCTTTTTTGATAAAAGGTTGTGTGATCCCTCAAATTCACACTGGTCCTTCGAAGAAGTGGTACGGCGGTACAAACATACATAATAACATTATTAAACATTGGTCCTTCGAGCCGGATACTAGCGAAAAGTGGAAGTTGTAAGCAAGCAGAAGTGAAGAAGCATAATATTATCATCATCAATTTTCCCGTAAGTCCTCTTTCCTATTCAATTAGAATTGTCTCAAACATAACATGTCTGATATCAAAGAATTGAAATATGACAGAGGTCAAATTAAAGCCCGATTAACTCGTTTTAAAGCATATTGTCAAGCAATTTTCAATAATCAGTTTCCCACAGAGGATGAAATTTCACAAATTCAATTGCGTTTATCATCGTTGGATTGCATTTTGAATGATTTTCAAAACATAATCAAGAAAATAGCCCTTCATAGAGAAAACACAGAAAACATGGATGATGCTTTATTAGAATTTGAAGATTCATATTTTGAAATCATAGGCATTGCTAAGCAATATGTAACGAAACATTCATCGACAAATGATAAAGCAGACACAAATTTGAATTTATGTGAGGTTACAGAACATGTCAAATTACCAACAATAGATTTGCCTAACTTTAGTGGTAAATATGAGCATTGGTTGGAATTTCATGATACTTTTGATGCATTAATTCATATAAACACAAATTTATCCGACATACAAAAATTCTACTATTTGCGTTCATCTTTGAAATGTGAAGCATCTGAAGTAATTAGTGCGCTAGCTATTTCAGCAGGTAATTATTCAATTGCGTGAGATCTTCTCTTAGAAAGATTCCAAAACAAAAGGATTATTTTGCAAAATCACATAAGCGCATTGTGAAATTTAAATCACATTCATAAATAATCAAGTGTAGATTTGCGGAGATTATTGGATGATGTACTACGAAATACAAAATCATTAGCCCGTCTAGAGGAGCCGGAAACATTATATGAAACATTATTAATGTATTTAATTAGTTCCAAATTGGATAATCAAACTCGAAATACTTGGGAATCATCGAAGCGTAAGGATTCATTACCTACCTTTGATCAATTCACAACATTTTTAAAGGATAGATGTGAGCTTCTCAAGTCAATCGAACTGAATAAGGTCGATCAGAAACAAAATAACAATAAATTTAATAATTATCAATCAAATTCGAAAACAAAGGCTTACCTAACCGCATTCAATAAAATTTCTTGTCCTTTTTGTCGAAATTCTCATCCAATTTATACATGCGAGTCATTACTTAACTTAGAAGTTAATGCCCGTATATCGGTAATAAAACGTTTGAACTTATGTTCAAATTGTTTAAAGGCGAATCATGTTATAAAGAATTGCATATCTCAGGGTTGCCGCAAATGTAACAAGAGGCATAACACTATTTTACACATAGAGCAAAATCAGCAATCTAATATTCATTTTAAGAGAAACCAATCTCAAATAAATGAGGGTAGCGCTACGAAAGGTTTTGAGCCACATTCATCAAGTAGTTCTAGCAATCAATCTATCAATAATAATAACAATTTTCATAATCGTTCTAATCATGACGAAAACGAAATACAACAGAAAGATGATAGTCAAACATTGACATATACAAATCATTTGAATCGACAATCACAAGTTTTATTATCAACAGCAATAGTAAAGATTAGAGATGTATACGAAAAACTACATAATTGCAGGGCTTTGCTTGACCCTGGCTCTCAATCAAATTTCATAACCGTCAACCTTTGTAACCTATTAGGTATTTCCAAGTCAAGCATTAATTTATCTGTATCTGGCATAAATCAATCTCACTCTAACATCGAATTCAAAACCGAGATATGCTTAGAATCGCGTATCAACTCATATAAGGAAACCATTCAGTGTCTTGTATTAGATCAGATTACGGAAACGTTGCCGACGATATCATTTAACGTGCATAAAATGGAAATTCCTGCTAATATTATATTGGCAGACGCTAAATTTAATGAAAGTAGCAAAGTAGATATTTTAATAGGCCCAGGAATATTTTGGGATTTGCTTTGTGCAGCTCAAATTAAATTAGGGAGATACCAACCGGTATTACAAAAAACAAAATTAGGATGGATTTTAGGAGGTAATTACGTACACAAGTCAATACAAAAGGGTACTAAATTATCTTCATATCATAGTTCTATAGTAGATAACGACACATTAAATAATCAGCTAAGTGAATTTTGGACAATTGAGGATAGTAATTGCAACAAAACAGAAAAATACGACAAGGATGAGCAATTTTGCGAAGAGTATTTTGAAACCTCGACGAGGCGTACCGATACAGGTAGATTCATTGTAAACATTCCATTCAAGGAGGACACAACAAAACTAGGAGATTCGCGCAATTCGGCTTTAAAACGGCTCTACTCGGTAGAAAGGAAACTAAACCGCGATCCAGTACTTAAAGCGGAATATAATAATTTCCTGCAGGAATATGAAGAATTAGGGCATATGTCAAAGGTCAAAGAACCACCTCTTGCAGGTCCTATTTATCATTTGCCGCATCACGCTGTAGTCAAGGCATCTAGTCTAACCACAAAGGTTCGAGTTGTATTTGATGGTTCCGCAAAAACCACGACGGGTATTTCATTGAACGACATTCAACATGTAGGACCCACCATACAAAGCGATCTATTTTCCATATTGCTGCGATATAGGAAGCATGCATATGTAATAATAGCAGACATCGCAAAGATGTATCGACAAATATTAGTCAATGAAAATGAACGTAGCTTGCAGACGATATTTTGGCGAAATAATGAAGTTGACGAAGTTCAGTGTTATCAACTGAATACTGTGACACATGGTACAGCATCTGCTTCATTTCTTGCAGTGAGATGTATTAAACAGCTAGCTCTTGAACATAGAGAAACCTATCCGATCACAAGCGAATTAATATTGAAGGATTTTTATGTTGATGATTTTTTATCAGGTGCTGATAGTATAGAAGAGGTTATCAAAATACATACAGAAGTCACTTCCATTTTAAAGAAAGGTTGTTTCGAATTGAGAAAATGGTTATCTAATGAACCACAAATTTTGAAAAACATATGCGCAGGATTGAATTCAAATGATAAACTATATACATTACACGAAAAGAATGAAATCAAAACGTTAGGGGTTTTGTGGGATGCTCAGTATAATATTTTCTCATTTTCAATAGGTAATTTCATTAACAGACCAAACGCGACCAAACGAAGTATATTATCTATAATTTCGCAGATTTTCGACCCTCTAGGCTTACTAGGTCCGATAATAATTAATGCAAAAATTATTATGCAGCATCTGTGGCAATTAAAATTGGGCTGGGATGAAAGCATACCTACCTCCCTAAACACAAAATGGTTGAAATTTCGTGATCAATTGCCTATCTTGTCTAAATTAGCAATAAACAGACATGTTCTATGCAAGAACTTCAAAACTCTTGAACTACATGGATTCTGCGATGCTTCCGAAAGTGCATACGGAGCTTGTTTTTACATAAAAAGTGTGGACGAGCAAGGTAATTGTTTTATAAATTTATTGTGCGCTAAATCTCGTGTTGCTCCATTGAAAAGTATCACAATACCCAGATTAGAATTATGTGGCGCATTATTATTATCGGAACTAGGAAAGAAGGTATCTAATTCAATCAACATCAAATTTGATAAATATTTCTATTGGTGCGATTCCACTATTGTTTTGAGCTGGATATCTTCATCTGCAAGCAAGTGGAAGACATTCGTATCGAATCGCGTAGCTCAGATACAAAATTTAACAACAGTAGGTGATTGGCTTCACATAAGAACATTCGACAATCCAGCAGATATGATTTCAAGGGGCATAGAGTGCAAACAATTAATCGATTCAAAATTATGGTGGCACGGACCTACTTGGCTCACAAAAGGTGGAACCGAGTGGCCACTTGGGTATAGCACTTCGCAACAAACATTAATAGATATGCGTTCGCCAAAGATAAGCCTGATTGCATTAGAACAGGATATTCACATATTCAAACGATTCTCGAATCTAACGAAATTACAGAAGGTGGTTGCCTATTGCATAAGATTCATGCAAAATATAAGGATTAGCAAGGAAAATAGAATTATAGGTCCATTGAAAGTTGAGGAAGTTCAATTTGCATTAAAGCGGCTCATCAAAGTAGCTCAACAGCAAATCTTTGGCAAAGAAATTAATTGTTTTATTCAAGGTAAAGTTCTTGATTTTAGAAGCAAACTTTTATCTTTGAATCCATATTTAGATGACGAACAAATATTGCGAGTTGGCGGACGAATTCAACTTTCTAATTTCAATTATAATAAAAAACATCCAATAATTCTACCAAATTCACATGATTTAACAATTTTAATTTTGAAAAACGAACATATAAAATTACTTCACTGTGGCCCATCTTTATTGCTGTCATCTATACGCGATATGTATTAGCCAATATGTGGCAGAAATTTGATCAAATCCATAATTCACAAATGTGTAACTTGTTTCAAATCAAATCCTAGGAATACAGGAAGCATTATGGGTATGATATCATCAACCCGTTTAACACCAGCCCCACCATTTTTCAATTGTGGCGTTGATTACGCAGGGCATTTCTTTATTAAAGATAAATTTGGCCGCGGTAATAAATTAATCAAGGCATACATTTGTATTTTTGTTTGTTTTGTAACAAAGGCAATTCATATTGAACTGGTGAGCGGTCTTAGCACTGAAACCTTTATAGCTGCATTGAGACGCTTTGTTGCTCGAAGGGGAAAACCCAGCAACATTTATTCCGATAATGGCGCTAATTTTGTTGGAGCAAACTCAGATTTGCATGATTTTTTAATTAATGTTCAGAATCAAAATGTTATGGCAAATAAATTATCAACTGACGGTATATCATGGCATTTCATCCCTCCTCGTTCTCCACACTTTGGTGGACTATGGGAAGCGGGAGTGAAATCTATAAAGGCGCATTTAAAACGAGTTATTGGCAATTGCGTTTTCAATTATGAGGAATTTTATACTTTCCTAACACAAATTGAGGCAGTTCTAAATTCCCGTCCTTTGAGTCCTATTTCCTCTGATCCCTTGGACTTTGACCCGTTAACACCTTCGCATTTTCTAATTGGACGAAAATTAACTGCTGCACCCGATCAAGACCTGATGGAGGTTAGCAATAATAGGCTCTCCAAATATCAGCACATCCAGAGACTTATTCAACATTTCTGGAAAAGGTGGTCCAAGGAATACGTGAGCGAATTACAAGTAAGAACCAAATGGAAGCAGCACCATGACAACATGCTCCAAGTGGGGGTGCTCGTATTGATGAAGGAAGACAATTTACC
This sequence comes from Endomychus coccineus, assembly GCA_958510875.1. Lineage (NCBI taxonomy): Eukaryota > Metazoa > Arthropoda > Insecta > Coleoptera > Endomychidae > Endomychus > Endomychus coccineus. The sequence goes on from OY294070.1 coordinate 80,055,442, forward strand.
TCCGTTGAAATGGAAATTAGGGAGAGTGACTGAATTGCATCCAGGTCCCGACGGTGTAGTGAGAGTAGTGACAGTGAAATTACCGAATGGAAACTTTTTCAAGCGTGCTGTTGCGAAAATTTGTGTGTTACCAATATAATATATTGAACTATAATAATTACTATATTATGTGGAGCATTTTTGTTTGTTTTTTGAAGCTCTTGAAAGATGAATCTTTCAAAAGGGGCGGCATGTTGGGGATATTGAGAACTTTGTATTAGTCATTGTAGCTATTATTCAAATAGTATGTTAATAACATACTATTTGAAGCAAATGTTTTTGGTATTGTGTCATATTTTTGTCAGTCAGTTCGGCAGATATTATAAGACAAACATCATTATTCATTAAAGAAAAAACTCTTTGAAATTGTGAGTCTTTTTTGATAAAAGGTTGTGTGATCCCTCAAATTCACACTGGTCCTTCGAAGAACTGGTACGGCGGTACAAACATACATAATAACATTATTAAACAAGGTGTTGACGTGCATAATGCGAATTTTCAACTTTTTCTCGAAACAAATATGAGTTGTTAAAATTATGGAAGTGAAACCGGAAGTGGTTATTTTATTGCATATTCAGAATCTACGCGATGTGCTGAATAAGAATATACTATTTATATATCGATCAGTTTGACCGATCTTCCGCGATAAGGGTCTGAAATTTTTATTTTTTGAAGTATAGCTTCATGGGTGTCAAATGAAAGGTCTTCACGCGTAGCATGTAAATTTTTTACTTCTTCATGAAAAAATCCCATACGGTGCATGTAAATGAAAAAAAACTCTAACTATAGCTTTATGTGTATCAAATGAAAGGTGTTGACGTGCAGAATGCGAATTTTCAACTTTTTCTCAAAACAAATATGAGATGTTGAAATTATGGAAGTGAAACTGGAAGTGGTTATTTTATTACATATTCTGAATCTACGTGATGTGCTGAATAAGAATATACTATTTATATATCGATCAGTTTGACCGATCTTCCGCGTGAAGGGTTTGAAATGTTTTGGTTATTTTATTGCATATTCTGAATCTACGCGATGTGCTGAATAAGATTATACTATTTATATATCGATCAGTTTGACCGATCTTCCGCGATGAGGGATTGAAATTTTCATTCTTTGAAGTATAGCGTTATGGGTGTCAAATGAAAGGTCTTGACGCGTGGCATGTGAATTTTCAACTTTTCATGAAAAAATCCCATACGGTGCATGTAAATGAAAAAAAACCTCTAACCATGGGTATCAAATGTGTTGACGTGCAGAATGCGAATTTTCAAGTTTTTCATGAAAAAAATCAATATGCCGCATGAAAACCATCTAAATATTGCGTTAAAAGTATCAAATGAAAGAACATACCAAGTAGTGTTGTGATATTAGTATCTAAACGTCTTTGGAAGAATAACCAAACGTCCGACGATCATAGTTTATGAACGATGATGACATCACCGGCGACAGCAACTGATTCAATCCGGCGACCATTGCTAACGAACGATGATGGGGCGAATAAGGAATAAAATGCGATAATTATAGTGATTATATACTCATTCAGGTAGTACATTCAGGACGACGATCATAGTTTATGAACGATGATGACATCACCGGCGACAGCAACTGATTCAATCCGGCGACCATTGCTAACGAACGATGATGGGGCGAATAAGGAATAAAATGCGATAATTATAGTGATTATATACTCATTCAGGTAGTACATTCAGGAACATGTTTTAACGCGTGATTCAACATTCCGACACGTGCTTCAATATTCAGACACGTGCTTCAACATTCAGACACGTGTTGAGACACGTGCTCCAATATTTATACACGTGTTCAGACACGTGCTTCAACATTCAGACACGTGCTTACCCTAACCTCAATTTTGAACGGAACCCCTGTGACGGTGACGTCATCATCATAGTTTACGAACTATGATGCTCGGACACGTACTTACACTAACATCAATAGTAGGTAGTATTAGCTACATCCCCCGCGGAAGTGGTCCGCTATTGTTGAGATTGATTTGATAAGTTTAATCTCTCTCTTCAATATTCGACATTCACCAATATTAGGTTCATCGTGATAGATGTACAAGGCTTCAAAGTGCATGAATTTAGAATGAAAGAAATGTGCATTACGAATGGAAAACAATCAAGTCACTACCTATTCAATTATCCCAAACTATATAACGAGTCAGATGAAAACTGTAAGAGACAAATTCGTTATCTCGAGAGGAATCATCATTGTATTCCATATGTTAGTGGGTTCATCATGAATAGGGAACTGAAGAATACTAAAAAAAAAACATACAGTTGAGATGAATATCAATCGTATATATGTTAGGGCAAAGAAAAATCGTTAGCCATAAGACAACTTTTGGAATAAATTAATGGAGGATCGATAGTTGTTATAGATTTAGAAAATGATGTCAACTGTCCGAAACTGATAATGGGGGAACTTCTTTGTTTGAACAATCATACTTCAAATAATTGTTAGTGTGCATAATAGCTCACATATTCATAATCATCTTATAAATTTACTACCATTGTAAACCGATGATAATAAATGATATAAATAATAAATTGATTTTTCATTTCCCTCAGTCTATATCCTGAACTCATGCGAGAAACAAAATTATGAAGCTTCGAGGAATTTGTAATAAAAAAGAGATTAATACAAGTTATATCCCTTGTAAACATAGATTGTATTGTTCAGAGTGTATATTCAATTTGAAGGTTATATACTGCTTTGAGTGGGCTGATAAGGAGAATAATATTGAAAATTTCTATAGATAACTATCGTGGTATTGTGTTCCATCCCTACTCTTCTCCAGGATAATTGAATAGATGCGGTGTTAGAAATATATCATTATGAAAAATGTATTTATATAGTATGCTACTTGTACAGTTTGTGTTAACTCTAACATTACTTCTTGGAACTTTCTCATCGAATATAATATTATATAGGTCTACATTCAATTCTGATGATGGAAGTGCATCATTCAATCACAATTTAAATCGAAGTGATTCCATTAATTTAGAATATGAAAATTTAAATCAGCAAAGACCTACCTTTACTATTTTCGCATCGAGGAAAAATCGTTCTCCACATATAGAGTTTCTACCCACCCTGAACCTCTATCCAGAGAAGAAGTGAGAAATGATTATGAACATCGTATATCTTTTATAAATCTTCAACTCACAACTTGTAAAAGTAGATTGAAAAATTTAACCTTGGAATTATTGGATGTGAATAGTAAATATATATTAGAACGTATACCGCCACTACCATGTCTACAACCATAGATGCTCCCGTTAATAATCTTCTGCAAGAGTGTAGATCAGATTTATCTACATGTGTTGCAAACAATCTCTGATTGAAATTTGAATCAGATACTTGGGCATCTAAATATTATGAATGTTGCAAAACGAAATCATCCAGTTTGACTATAGTTGACAAAGATAGAAGTGATGTTCTACCTGAACCTGTCCTATCTGAACCGTTAAATATTTCAATAAAAAACTTTGAGTGGAATTATATGAGCTGTTATCAAGAGCTGCATCGAACAAAAACTAAATTATCAAATTGCATGTTGGAAGCAAAATTAATTCAACCTGCATCATGAAGGATGATATTCAAGAAGAAATTGAATGATCATATAAATAATTTGAATTTTCTTAAAAACGTATCCGATTATACATAGATTACAATCATATAACTCATACGTCTAATTATCTGAAAATAAGTAAATAAGAAAACCAAATATATGTTATATAAAATAATTAATATAATAAAAATATAGATAAGGCATATTTATAAGTAATATACAATATGTAATATAAAACTAATCGTTTTCTTCCTCCTCCACCTCTGGAATAGAAAAATGCCCCCAAGGTAACGTTTTTTAATTTTCAATGATATAGCGTTTATTGTCACGAGCGCTTAAAACAATTTTATTTTGCTCAATAGTATAGATATTTTGATTATGAGATCTAATTAATTTTTGGGTTTTATTATTGAATTATCAGAATAGACTGATTCATTAATTTTCAAAATATATAATTTTTCAGTATATTTACAAGATTGAATAAAGTAGGTTGATATATATTTAATTAGCTGAAGATTGAACAGTTTCAAACAGCTTAAAAACAGCTTTCAAACAGCTATTAAACAGCTTCAAACAGGTATTGAACAACTTCAAACACCTATTGAATAGTTTTTATTAGGTTTTTCTTTTATAAAATAGTTTATAGATGTACGAAATTATCAAAACACTTTCTATATCTTCCTTTATCAATAGCATCATCTTCAACAATATATCAAAATTCATATGGTTCCTCCCAACAGCGCTTAGGTGCACTTAGGTGCACTTTGTAATTTGTTGCTGTTGCCCGTTCCGATGAGTGGTTTTTGTTTTCTCATTAAATTCTTGGGTGTGGTCTCCTGTTTCGGTGGATTTGATAAATTTTTGTTTCGTGATTTTTTATCACTAACCAGTATCCATCCTTCTGTTTTCTTGTTTTCATTATCCGGTATTTCATACGACTCCATTTCTAGTTCTATGATTTCATTCATTTTATTCCGATATTCGGATTGTAGAGAGCTGTAAACTGTTTTATTTATATTTGTGATATCATTGTTTACATTCATTTTTGTGTGTGTAGGAGTTCTTGGAGTAGCCTTGGGATGTTGACTTTTTTACACTGTTCTACCTACTTCATCATGCTGCTGTTTTTTGTTCTTGTCTACTATTACTTTCAATAATGTTACTTGATTTTTAAAGCAAACTATTTGTTCATTTTGACTTTTAATTAACGATTTTATTTCAGCGATTTCAATGAATGATTTGATTTGATGTGTACTTACAATTTCATGTAGTGATTTCAACATATCTTTATCTTCTTGTTGTCAACTTGAATCCTTTCCATGTTGAGTTTACAGTTGTGTTCTAATATTGAAGATTTTGGATTTTCCATACAAACTAGGCATTTCCACTCTTTTATTAGTTTATTGATGTTCAAATTTCCAAACTCTTGAGTAGACATACCATTACATTTGATATGAGAATTCGGAGAACAGTTGGTACAATTAATAACATCGTCATACCGACTCATTTTATTCGAACAAGAGAAGCACGATATTCCGCGTAGTACCTCGCTTGACGCCATGGCGAATACCCGAGCAGGTTCCAACAAACAATTCTCAATTCATATAACACGTCGATGAGGTATTAACGCTACGTAAAATAATACCCGGCCGATTGTTACAAGTACGAGGTTCAGCGGTGATACAGGCTTTCAAACCTATTCACTTGTCTGAAATATTAAATCTGGAGTAATTTCAGATTTATAAAACATACGTTCGGCGTAATGTTTTAGTAGGTAATACAAGAGTTTACAGGAAGTTATCCAATATAACTTGCAATGATGCTTGTGATGTTTAAGCCACCCAAACTGATGAGTTTTGAGGGAAATGTATCACAGAATTGGGCAACATGGAATCAACAATTTCTTTTATTTCTCAGAGCTTCTGGGAAAGAAGACGCAGTAATAGATGAAAAAATTAAGGTAGCGTATTTTCTGAACCTACTAGGTGAAGGACTGGTATTCGATAGTTTGAAGATAAGTACATAAACTAAAACATTAACCAATGTAATGTTACAAATTAAAAAGTACTGTCAGCCAAGAACCAATATAATTTATGGAAGATTCTTATTTAGAAGTATACCTCGAAAACAAGGTAAGGATTCGATAGTCACTCAACAGAGTTGAAGAATTAGGCTGAAAAATGTTCATATGCCATTCGAGGAAATAGTCTCATTAGAGATCAGATAATATATGGACTTACAGATGTAAATGCAAACGAAAGCTGCTGAGGGAATCTGTCATCACTTTCAATAAAACAGTTGAATACTGCAGAGCTATAGAACTGATTAAGTTACAAATTGGTAGCCTAAGAAATTAATTCAACGTTGAAGTAGTACAAAAGAAGAAGTATGGAATGAAAATTAATGTAAACGAATTAATCATTGCAACTATTGTGGTTACAACCATCCTGTCAGAGAATGTTATGCCTATGGAAAAGAGTGCTCAATCTGCAAGTAGAGAGGACGAAAAAGTGCACAGTGAAATCTAAAGTGAGTGAAATTGAAGAAAGTGACGACGAGGGAGAAACCGAAAGTGATGAATATCCAGATGGACGTAATGAACAGGTCTTACATGTAAATGAAGTGAAGGAGAAGAATTCTAATATCCTAGGTTGGTATGAAACTGTCACAATTAATGATACATCTCTCAAGTTTAACCTAGATACTGAAGCGGAGATGAGTTGCTTACCCATAGATAAATTTAAGGTAATTGGTGAAAAACCAAAAATTAACCCATGTGATATATCTATTATAAGTTATAAAAATAGTAAAATAAAATGCCTTGACTGCTATGTTAAATAACAATACAAAAAACAGCAGTTCCATTGTTAAATTCCTGTTAGTAGATTTGAAATTGATCCAATATTAGGTCAGAATGATTGTCTTGAACTGAATTTAATTAGGAGGATGAAAGAGCTAAGTTCCATTCCAAATACTGAAAATGACTTTATAAAATTGTACTCTGATGTATTTGAAGGTCCAGTGAGTATCCAAGAGAATATGTAATTCATATCAATCCAGATTCCAATCCTCTTATTGACCCTCCTCATAGGGTGCCTCAATCATTATGTGTTAAGCTTAAGGGAAGTCTCATGAAGTTGGAGAATTCTAGAATAATACCATATGTTGATAAACCTAATTACTAGGTTAATGACCTAGTTATAGTGGAGAGAGCTAATGATAGTCTTCGACTTTGTTTAGATCCGAAAACGTGAACAATATTTTATACTTTCAATACTCCATTTGGACGATACAAATTCAATAGATTACCGTTTGGAATCTCTTCTGCATCAGAGGATTTCCAACGGAAACATATGGAAATTTTTGGAGATATGAAAGGTGTTAAAATTAATTCTGATGATATCCTCATAGGTGGTAAAAATGAGCAATAACTTGATGAGGATTCAAAAAAATTCATGGAGAGGGCAATCCAAAATAATTAAAGATTTAATGGAGAAAAAGTTCAATTTAAAATGCTTAATGTTAAATATTATGGTCATATTGTATCTAAAGAGGGAATACGCATGGGCAATAAATTCCTCAAAGTCATTAAGTGTTTTGAATACCCTAAAGATAGGAAAGAGCTGCAGAGGTTCTTGGGTCTGATTGAATATTTCACAAAATCCATACCAAACTTGTCCCAGATAACTATATCATAAGCTTGCAGTAGAAAAGAAGAAAATCATGATTACAGAACCACCTGTTCTTCGAATTTTCTATTCAAAAGAGCTCTCATAACTATGCAAGTTGATGCATCAAAAGCAGTACTTGGTGGTTGTCTGTTACAATGGGAACAGCCTGTGGCATATGGAGTTTAACAGAAACAGAGAAAAGGTATACAAAAGTAGAGAAGGAGATGCTAGACATACAATATGGATGCAGTAAATTCGACTATTATATACATATATATATATATATATATATATATATATATATATATATATATATATATATATATATATATATTTGTATGTTTTCTTGGTATATTGGTTCGTGAATTTGATTAAATACAAGACATTTCAATATTGTACAATTATAAATATCTATGAATTATTGTATGAATTAGTTACTCTATGATGAGTATTTCTATCATAACTATTCAAGTTCAAGATAATTCTATGGAATTTAACCTCAAAATTGTTATTCTATAGTGTCATAGTTAAATAATACTTCATCTTTTTTAGGTTGAATTTTAAATAGACAATGGAAAGTGGCACTTCAAATTAATAAAATTTTGTTAAGTTTGAATTAGATTATTGTACAGTTTCGAAAGATTGGAATCTATTTTGTCATTTACACAATTGTTCTTTTTAATTTGAATAGATTCTAATATCAAACGTTTGTTGTCGTTTGTTTCAATATTTAAAATTTTTGTATTGTTGTAGTCGAAAGTATGGTTAGTGTCTTTCACATGTTTATTGAGCGCAGTTGATGAATTTTTGGTATATTTGTGGCCATTTAATCTTTTTTCGAGGTATTGTGAAGATTGGCCAATATATACCTTTTCGCAATCTTTGCAAGGGATGGAATAAACAGTATGGGTTATTTTTTTGAAAGGTACGCTGCTTTTTAATTTTGTAAAGAGACTTTTCTGATTTAAATAACTCTTATGACATATATGTAGGTCATAAGGTATATATATATATATATATATATATATATATATATATATATATATATATATATATATATATATATATATATATATATATAAATATATATGTAGAACTGAATTCTCGGGTATTGATCCGCGTTGTGTGGTTTCGGTCCTCAAAAGGACCAATTTCACGACGTTTCGGCAAAGTCGCATTTGCCATCTTCAGGTGATTCGACCGTAGAGTCTGGAAAATCTAGTTCGCCTAGATTTTCCAGACTCTACGGTCGAATCACCTGAAGATGGCAAATGCGACTTTGCCGAAACGTCGTGAAATTGGTCCTTTTGAGGACCGAAACCACACAACGCGGATCAATACCCGAGAATTCAGTTCTACACATTACGTCCGCGAGAACCTAAGAAGAAACATATATATATATATATATATATATATATATATATATATATATATATATATATATATATATATATATATATATATATATATATATATATATATATATATATGTATATAAATATGTATATGTGTATATATATATATACGTAGAACTGGATTCTCGGGTATTGATCCCTGTTGTGTGGTTTCGGTCCTCAAAAGGACCAATTTCACGACGTTTCGGCAAAGTCGCATTTGCCATCTTCAGGTGATTCGACCGTAGAGTCTGGAAAATCTAGGCGAACTGATTCTACGGTCGAATTTTCCAGACTCTACGGTCGAATCACCTGAAAATGGCAAATGCGACTTTGCCGAAACGTCATGAAATTGGTCCTTTTGAGGACCGAAACCACAAAACGCGGATCAATACCCGAGAATCCAGTTCTACACATTACGTCCGCGAGAACCTAAGAAGAAACATATATATATATATATATATATATATATATATATATATATATACATATTTATATATATATATATATGTATATATATATATATATATATATATATATATATATATATATATATATATATATATATATATATATATATATATATATATATATATATATATATATATATATATATATATATACATATATATATATACTTATATATATATGACACGGCTAATGTGTATAATCTGTCTATTCTATAGAATAGACGGTGCGAAACTCGCCAGTCGCGGCTAGGGTATGTAGCTGGCTAAAGTGTATAATCTTATGTTATTTGCATGTTGTAACTCGGGTATCCGTAGAAATCACACTATAATCCCTGAATGTGTTACAACATTTACGACAACGAAAAAAAAAAAACAAATCAGCTATAAATCACATATATTGTCGAAAAAATCTACAGTAAGGATAATAACATTATATAAAGCAATTTTTTCGAAACCAAGTCGTTCGCTCAAACTACGTCGACGCACATATTTTCGATGAACCAAATTTTCGACAGCTCTAACGTAGCACTGAACGATATCGACGAGATCGGAAAATTTTACATGCTGATCGAAATAATATTGAATATTTTCATAATCGCGATGAACAAGAATATCTTTATTGAGACTATCCACAAACTTACACATTCTTCTAGAATATTCAATTTCGATTTTTTCGTTAGACATATCGCGGTCGTCGAATTCAGATAATACATATCGTTCAAAACATTCGGACGAGACGTAATTGTAATAATCCATATTGGTCATTACCGTGTAATAGAATAGAAATCGCGTTTCGTTCAATCTTATGCGGCCATCGTGTAAGACTTCCACATAGCCGCCAATTTTTTCAGTCAAATTGACTACAAATGCCGACGACACGAGCAATGTGATATAGGACCACTCATAATCGTGCAAGCGGGATAGATTTTTGCACGACTCCGAAGAATCCGAAGACTTCAATATGAAGTATATGGAAACCCACGAACACAGTGCCGAAATTAGTCCGATTATTACGATCATCAGTATTATACTGGACCGACCACGACACGATAACGATCTGTTCACCACTACAGGTTTTCCAACTATGAAAGGACCCCTTTCGTATCTCGGTACTGCCGTATTGGGAATATTTTTCGTTAGTTCGAAATTATCGGACGGTGATGATTGCTTCGATCCCCACAACGAAGAAAAAGAAAACGACGACGACGACGGGAGGTCATTATCTCGATTACAACGACACTGTACATGCGACGATTTGACGAAATTATCGTCATTTTCAATAGTTACCGAACGATGTTCCGAATCACTGCTAATACTGGACAATAGATGTTTTCTTTCTTGCGATGATGTATTTGAACATACTCCCGTTCGCGGTATATCATCCATACATTCGTATATATGATCTTTTTCGTCCTTACCAGGGATCTCTCCTAATGCCGACCTGCTATTCATGAGCATATAACTAGCGACAGTAACGACATCGCCTGCTGACTTTGTATCGATTCGATTTGTTTTCGGTGTAGAGTTTAAACGAGCAGCAAGCGACACTGGTAGCACTCCGACATTCTGATATGGACCAACCTCGGCAATCGTTCGATTCCCCGTCGTTAGTGTGCCATCGAAATTGGCATATTCGGACGGCATCGATGGCACTCCGATATTCTGATAACGATTAGCTTCGGCCATCTTCGCTCCTACATTTTGGTAACAACCATCTCCGGCCATTGCTGGGGATAATATATTCGATATAACAACAACGTTGAAAATATTTTCTCAATAACTTTGAACGACTTCTTATGGCGCGAACAGAACCAATTGTTATTATTATTATTATTATTATTACAGCTATTGAAATCTAGCGATGTGAAACACGTGAAAGTTGCGACGATACTGTTTCTTCCGTTGACATCGCAAGGCTTATATAACATGGTTCACAAATTATGAAATGCAAGAACGAAGTCGATCATTATTGCTAAATGTACGACTACATCGATAACGCGATAGGCGACGGAACCAAATAACAAACCGATATAGTGTTGTATTCACATTTTAATAAAATATTCGTTTGAAAATATAATGCACATTAGCAAATCGAAAGGTATAAAATAACGCGTTCCGTGCGAACATTCAGTCAGTCTAACATCATGAAACGTGCAACCAAGTTCATCCTATGGATATTGGGAAAATTCAATCAATTTTCGAACAATATCAACCGATTTCCAAAATTAATAAACGACAACGAATATTCATCGATGGAGGAAGATTTCCCAGGTCCACAACAAGATGTTAATATCAAATCTGATACAAGTAGCGTTAACGACGACAACGATTACGAATGCGACGAATGGTTCGAAGCAGCATCATCGGAAAATGGAGCAGAACCAAGTGATGAATCCCACGACAGCGAACGCAACATCGACGATAAAGGACAATTATCGACCGACTCTGAATCCCCGATCGTGAACGAGATAACAGTAAATACCATCGGAAATGAAATAACAACCCTAAACAGTTTGTTGGGAATATACGTGCAAAACAAGGAGGATCGTTTGACGGAAGAAATAGAAGAACCGGCAACCGCCATTGAGGAATGCTACAACGACCCGGAAGAAAAAGTATACATCGATACAATGAGGCTATGCAATACATTGATTGACAGAATTTTTTTCATCGATTGCGAATATTATAAATATTGTTCGGAAAAAATATATTTCGAATTTGCTGGCACACGCGGAGACCAAACTACTCATTTGAATGGCGCACCGTATAATTCAACAACTGGGAGAATTATTACAAAATTCAGAGAGCTGGGAGAACTGTGGGCCATGACAAACGATCAATTTACTGGTATGATCAAAAATTTACGTTGTGGCACCTGGGAAATAGAAGAGAAGACTGTTTCACCGAATCTGATTGTCCAAAATATTCTCACCGACCCCGAGCCATTACCGATCATCGTGAATTGGTACGAGAATGCCTGCAAGGATTTCTTCGACGGATATTTACATAAAACGTGGGATAACGATAGGGCGACGATAGTTCTCACGTTGGGTAATCAGCAATGTTCGAAAAAAGTCGAGTGGTATACACTGAAAGGCACAAAGTTCAAATATATCGTTCAATATGAATTATTCCACCATCCATCCGATGCTCTGATATTGACTTATAACCACACTACCACCGATTATCATTTCGCGGGGAAATGTGAATTCTCGTTTGAAAATTTCCACGATGTGTTAGGATGTGGGAGTGCCACCGGCCACGGACATCATGACCAGCAACAGTCCTGTGAGACTAGAAGCAAAAAATTACGATGTATGCTCAAAAATGTACTGAGTTATTTCATTTTTGAAAAATATATAATGTGATATTTATTGTAAATTTTTCGTCTTTCGTTCAAATCGTAAGTCGTGCTCGGAAAATGAAATTCATTCTATCGTAGAGAAATTTTATCGACTGGATTGTTCATCGACCAACTTCCACGATTCTCTCGTTCGGAGAATGAAATTGTAAAACATTTTAGATGAACAAACTTTGTCGACTCGGAATCTATCGTCGAACAAATATCCAAACCGGCATAATTCTCGTTACGAAATTCCAACGGCGGATTTCTTCGAGCTGCGGAGAAACTTTCTCTCACATGCGTCATACGCACTAGCTCCATCGAGAAACAGTTTTGTCTCGAATGAAATTTGTTGAAACGAAATCTCACCGATGGATTTCTTCGAGCTGCAAAATCTTTGAACGTGAATCTCGTTCGAAAAATGAAATCGTGAAATATTTTCTGATGAACAAACTTTGCTCGCCTAAAATCTTTCGTCGAACGAATCTCCAAACTTATAAGTTCCTCGTCATGCGTACTAGCGTCATCGCGAAACAGTTTTGTCTCGAATGAAATTTGTTGAAACGAAATCTCACCGGTGAATTTCTTCGAGCTACAAAATTTTTGAACGTGAATCTCGTTCGAGAAATGAAATCGTAAAATATTTTCTGACCAACAAACTTTGTCCGCGTAGAATCTCTCGTCGAACGGATCTCCAAACTTATAAGTTCCTCGTCATGCGCATTAGCCCTGTCAAGAAACAGTTTTGTCTCGAATGAAATTTGTTGAAACGAAATCTCACCGGTGAATTTCTTCGAGCTACAAAATCTTTGAACGTGAATCTCGTTCGAGAAATGAAATCGTAAAATATTTTCTGACCAACAAACTCTGTCCGCGTAGAATCTCTCGTCGAACGGATCTCCAAACTTATAAGTTCCTCGTCATGCGTACTAGCGTCATCGCGAAACAGTTTTGTCTCGAATGAAATTTGTTGAAACGAAATCTCACCGGTGAATTTCTTCGAGCTGCAAAATCTTTGAACGTGAATCTCGTTCGAAAAATGAAATCGTGAAATATTTTCTGAAGAACAAACTTTGCTCGCCTAAAATCTCTCGTCGAACGGATCTCCAAACTTATAAGTTCCTCGTCATGCGCATTAGCCCTGTCAAGAAACAGTTTTGTCTCAAATGAAATTTGTTGAAACGAAATCTCACCGATGGATTTCTTCGAGCTGCAAAATCTTTGAACGTGAATCTCGTTCGAAAAATGAAATCGTGAAATATTTTCTGAAGAACAAACTTTGCTCGCCTAAAATCTTTCGTCGAACGAATCTCCAAACTTATAAGTTCCTCGTCATGCGTACTAGCGTCATCGCGAAACAGTTTTGTCTCGAATGAAATTTGTTGAAACGAAATCTCACCGGTGAATTTCTTCGAGCTACAAAATCTTTGAACGTGAATCTCGTTCGAGAAATGAAATCGTAAAATATTTTCTGACCAACAAACTCTGTCCGCGTAGAATCTCTCGTCGAACGGATCTCCAAACTTATAAGTTCCTCGTCATGCGCATTAGCCCTGTCAAGAAACAGTTTTGTCTCAAATGAAATTTGTTGAAACGAAATCTCACCGATGGATTTCTTCGAGCTGCAAAATCTTTGAACGTGAATCTCGTTCGAAAAATGAAATCGTGAAATATTTTCTGAAGAACAAACTTTGTCCGCGTAGAATCTCTCGTCGAACGGATCTCCAAACTTATAAGTTCCTCGTCATGCGCATTAGCCCTGTCAAGAAACAGTTTTGTCTCGAATGAAATTTGTTGAAACGAAATCTCACCGATAGATTTCTTCGAGCTGCAAAAACTTTTACAGCAGTGATGACTCATATTCACGTGACGTATCACGGGGGCAACGAAAATTGCGGAACGCAACATCCAGCTCTCGCAAGAAGCTAGCGCTAAGTCTAGACAGTCAAGGGGGCTCCACGTACCCCCATAGCACCCCTGCACCCCTATATATATAATATATATATATTATATATATAACCTCCGCGACGGCCTGCTCCTTCTTACTTCTACGTTGTTCTTACTCTGGTCAAGGAGGTTTAGGATCGCGGGCGAGAAGCTTGCTGATTATATAGTTAATTTGGGGTCAGCTGAGTGAATACTCGATTCTCATTGGACTAGAGCCAATTGACGTCACAAAAATCCTAAAATCTACTGATTTCTGACGAAAATCACGGTAGAAGGGGTAAAATTTTGATCAGATTCAATTCAGAGTTCTGAGAGCGAAGTCGATTGAGGTTAGATTGTGCAAAATTAAACCCACCCCATCTACAGATTTAGTAATTTCTTGAGAATACATAGTATGTCTATGGTACGTTTCACACTGTACGTGTTGGATGAAAGTTTGAAAAAACTCCGCCAGATGGCGTTCATCTGCTTACTGTAACAAATTGATATAACATTTCGATAGGTGGCGCTCATCAAGTTATCACATCGGAATTGTATTATATTCCAAAAGATGGCGCTTTTTACATTACCTCAACGGGATCGCATTACATTTCAACAGGTGACGCTCCGTATGTTATAACAAGTAATTTCTATAACAATCCGACAGGTGGTACTCATCCGTACACTAGTCACAGTGTATCTCATCGAGTTGCCTCATTCTGTATAAAATGTTCGATAGGTGGTGCTCGTGTGTCACTTTCAGTCTATATGCCGTGTAAAACGTGTGGCGGTTCGGATCACAAACGTACTACTTCGAAAAAATGTGCACATCGGAAAATCAGAAAAAAACAATTCGAAAATAGTGAACGAGTGTTGACTGTACCTATCATATGTGACGACGACGGTGTCGAGGTGATCTCATCGGAATATATTGTCGAAGAACGAATTGAGGATGATTCGTCCGTTATTCCGGTAGCTATTACTGAAAACGACGAGGAATGTGCCGAGGTGACATCATCGGATAGTTCGTCCGTTATTGACATTTTGGGTGTTTCGGACGTGGAAGATTGGTCGAGTACATATTCTGATTCACGAGATGCGTCGATGACTGTTCGATATGGTGATTTCTTCATCGTGCACACCCGCGATAAGGTCATCGAGGATAGCTGTTGGGCTCTGACCGAGAAAAGTTGCATGTCTCTGATCGCAAACGCTGTCTTTATTGGTATGGAATGTTTGAAACACGATTCGAATGTTATATATATCGCAGCCGCTATTCGGCGAGGAAATCTATCTACAATTTTGCACGGCGTTCCACACAATTGGAACACCGAAAGAAAATTTCAAATTACAAACGATTTTGTATTTTTGCGAGAAATGTCGGATGATCAATTAGATCGTATTCGACAGCATGTTTTGGCCGGGGTATGGGAAGATACCAGCAAGAATGTTTCACCGATCACGGTGATTGATACTATTTGTCGTCACTGTCCGGAGCCACCGGCGATTATCGTGGGCTGGAGTGACGATAAAAATGAAGACTTTTTCGATGGATATTTTCGATTCGTGTATGACAATAGAGGGTTGGTCTTGCTGATTACTAACGATCGAGTAACGACGACGGTTGAGTGGTATTCATTGAAGGGGACGACTTTGAAGAATTTGGTCCGATACGAGTTATACAAGTTCCCGGTTCGTACAATGATTTGGAGTCGTACGATCGCTACGACTGATTCCACTCGTGATTTCACGTTTGACGATTTCCACGACGCACTATGTACGAATAGGCACGAACGATACGAGCCATGTGAAAGTAAAAGCGTTAAATTACAATGTATGACTAAAATTTTGATGTGTTTGTAGATTTTGTGTAAAATATACTAGTATGTCACGTAATCGTTGTTCTGTATTATTTCCATAACATTCATTCCCAACGTGACTGTCATGAGATACAAATTTCACCCTTATGCGATTAACAATTCCTCGAATCGTTCGATGAGGATCTCGAACGACAAAGTTTGTTCCCCATAAAATATTCCACAATTTGATTTCTCGGACGAGAACTATCTGCTGAAATAGAAACGATATCGTTTTTTGTCTTATTCCCATAACAGAGCAGTTAAACAACAAGTTGTTTGTCGTTAATTTTATTGATACAATGAAATTAAAATAAAACAAACATCAGACAGTACATATTTCACGATAAAATTCCATAGTAATCATTATCACGTTGTAAAACGCAATTTTTTCGAAATCCGATCTTTCTTGAGAGTAGCGACGACGATTCTCCTTTCGATGTATCAAATTTTCCAAGGCTCTAACGTAACACTGAATTATATCGACAAGTTCGGAAAATTCGACGTTCTGATCTAAAAAATAATACAGCGATTGGTTGTCGTGATGTATCGCTAAAATTTTACCCAAAACATCAATAAATCGACACAGTCTCGTGAAACGTCCCAAATTATCGTGCGATGTTATTCTAACGTATCGTTCGTCGAATCCAGATACGATGTACCGCTCGAGACACACGGAGGGGACCCGATTATAATAATTCGCATTTGTCATTATGGTATAGTAGAACAGAAATCGCGTTTCGTTCAACGTTATGCGATTGTCCGATAGAATCTTCATATGATCAATTTTTTCTGTTAGATTTACCAAAAATTCCGACGATACGAGCAATTTTATGTACGACCATCTGTAGTCGAGCGGATACGAAAAATTCACGCACAATTCGGAAGGCGGGGACGATGGATTCATTATAAAATACACCGAAGTCCACGAACAAAACAGCGAAGCTATTCCGATCGTCATCGTGATCCATAATAAAATTTTATAATAATTGTTGGATTGATACGAAGAAGGTGCTGCTACTGCTGCTGCTACTGCTGCTGCTGCTGTTGTTACTGTTGTTGCTGCTGCTGTCGCTGTAGGTCCATCGATGATAAACGCATCTGTTTCGGATGTCAAATCGATCGCGTCGGGCGAATATTCCGTTCTTAGGTAATAATTTTGCGGCGACGTAGACGAAGACGCACCATCATCGCTCTGATGACGATAATACTGGGATCGTGTCGGTTTTGTAATATTCTCACCGTCGGTTTCGATTATTGTCGAACATTGTCCAGCATCGCAAGCCGTATAGGACGACGACGACGACGAAGACTGTACAGCACCATGTGATGTTCCTTCCGACGTTGACAGTACATTGTCCATAGGTTCGTATATGTGATCAACGTCGACGGAAAATTTCTTCAAACGCGTTATGCTCGTCATAGGAATATAACCGGCAAGAGTGATATCGCTGTTTGCAGAACACCGAATGTCATCTCGATTCGACGTATCGATTTCTATCGAGCAAGCTGGACTCGCACATTCGACCGGCACCGCCGGCACTTTCGGGATCGCGTAATGACCGTCGGATTTGGCCATCGCTCTACAGTTTTCGCACACCGCTCGTCGATTTTTTTTCGCACTCCCGTTCCTCGTTTAATTCTACACTGCCATCTGTATTGCTATACCATGCGTACAGAATCGAAACGTTATCGACGAACGACGGTATGTTGTAGAAAAAGAAGAATAGCGAAATGAAAATATGTATTATAGCTCCCGTGTACGTGGTAGTCATCGTCGTTATGAGACGGCGGTTCCTCGCTCGTGTCTTTTTATTGTGGTGCGAATATCGCATCTTTCATTATCGCGCACATTTTTCCGGCGTCAGTTCGAAATCCCACCAACGAACAAGCGAATTCCACGAACGTATCGGTCTTTACTCCGATATCGTTTAGATGTTCATTTTTCAATTCGTACCCTCCGATTCGACTTGGATGATCGTCACTTTCGTAAAACGTCCGTAAACATTCGTCTTCGTTCATTTCGACGAACGGTATCGAACGATGTTGCGATACGATCGGTAAAGTTAACAGGTCGGTATGATACAAATGATTGGTTAGGAACGCGTCGTTACTTACGTTCGTCGCGGTCGTCGTAGGAGAAACGACGTTTTCTAGAAAGTCATCGTACGCCTCGTCGAATACGAAAACTTTATCCTTGCTTTTCCACGAGCAAGCTTGGATATTCGTCAGACCGAATACTTTCGATCTGTCGAATCGGAAATAATCCGCTTCCGTCGAAGTTAAAACGCGCGGTGGTACCGTTCCGCGCGATTCCAATATCAGATCGTCGGTGAGGGACGTTGCGATGTTCTCTTCGATATTCAGGTACAGAGAGAAACGAAGGAACGCGTACATGGATTTGTCTGCGGTGAAAGACGATATTACACGTATTTTACCCGTTTTGAATAATTCCGGCGCGTCACGAAACGTATGCAACGTTTTCTTCGACACCTTCCCATCGTCGTCTCGTGCGAAAATAAAAGAAGGTAATTCGTACTCGGCGATAAGTTCGTAGCGTTTGAGCCGTACAACGTCCATGTTCGTGCTAGCGGAAGCGTAGATTTTGGCCATGTGCGATTTATTCACGACCTCTCGTCTCGTCACAAGCGTGGGTCGTTGATCTACCAGACCTTGTCGGTCGAACGGAGTTCTCAAACCTCCGTTGCAAACGATCACATCGCCCGGGTATTCTACTAGATTTATGCGATCTCGTACGTTTTGGACGGTGATCACGACGACCGTGTCTCCCTCGCCGAAGGCTTTGCCGTTACACTCGGGGTCGCAACATCCGTCTCCGAGTTCTGTCAATTTAGCGTTCACGTATTTAACGGCGCAATCTCTCACGTAACTCCGACCGCCGATACATTCGACGTACGTTTCGCCCGAATAGATCGTTCGCAACGACCGAGGCATGGCGAGTTTACCGTTGGACCTGTCGCGACATACGTTTTTCGATTCGCATTTCAAACTTTCGACCGAAAATGTTTCGTCGAATCCGCAAGATTTCTCCTCGTAAAATGGAAACTCGTTCGTACACTGAAAATATTTCGCTCGATCGATCGGATGTTCGATCGTGAACGCGGGATGACGCAAGCACGTTTGAGTAGTCTCGTCGACCGATAAGCATCTACCCGCTCCTCCGTATATCGTGCGCTCCGGGCAGTCGTGTAAAGTGAACACGGCGTCGTCGCCGTCGCAACGACCGTATTGATTCGATCTATATTTCCACCCGATCAGACCGAACCCCGCCAAAGAACGAGACTCGGATAACGCCCTGTCGTCCGAGAATACTTGCAATATCGTGTTGTTGGAAAACGAACCGGTGATAGGAATCGGAAACGCGGGCGTGCGGCGAATATCATCACCCGCTTCGCATATGTTCACGGGGAATAATTGTTCGTTGTCTGTGGGGTCGAATCGGTGCGGCAATTTTATCGTTATCGATTTATCTAGCCATTCTACGTGGATATTTTCGAGCGTGGCCGATACTTTGAAATTTTCCTCCTGTCCGATCGATCTAACGACGTCGAACGTACCTCGATCGAATCGAAACATATATTTTACGTTGAATTTTTCCCGTAGCGACCTAGACAACGACGAACGCGATCGCGTCAACGGTAAGTCAACGTATTTGTACGGTCTGATTTGAACGGTACTATCGTTATCGAGAAAATTCAATTCATATACAGGTATTCTCAATGGTGGTGAAGACGAAGGAGAAGAACGAGAAACAGGGTCTGAGTGATCGGGAAGAACGACTGGAATGTACGGGAAATAAAGTTTTGACGAGCCTTTTAAAGACGGTCGTCGTCGTCGTAGATAGTGACAATAATTGATGATCGCTAATTTCGTTTGCCGGTCTGCGACGATCACGTCAAAATCTGGAGGCCGCTCGTCTAACGTAGATTTATTTGTAACGATCGACAAGATTAAAAACAACAAAGAACATAGTATCACGATTAATAGGAGCATCTTACAGTAAGATGGAATCCACGTTGGAAAAACACGTTACGCTGTATACGGAAAAATCGAACGTGGTGATCAAGGCTCGAATATTCCACGATACGTTCGAAAATATCGATTGGACGACGATACTTATCGTTACCGATCAGATAATTTTTTTAATAGATCGACAGTGGTACGCGTACGAAACGTGGTATTACGATAATACCGTTTCTTCTTCTTCTTCTTCTTCTTCCTCTTCTGATCATCCTTCGACGGACGATGTCGATACGAACGGATCGAATTATACGTCGATACGATTGAACAGAATCGAACTGGACGGTGTCGATCAACAACAACAACAACAACAACAACAACGTAACCTCCTTGCCGATGACCATACCCGTCACCTACCACATTTCACGCTGGTCATTTTGGGGTCGAGAAATGAACGTCGTCGCTCTTCATCGACACCACCGCCTTCCATCGTTCTGACTAACGAACAGTTATTCTACGATACGACGAGTAATTTCCATAATAACGTCAGACCCGTACACTATATCGATGTCGTCGTCGAAGGTTTTCCGGAACCTTCGTACGTCAACAGCGAGCGAAGTATTCGATTGTTATCGTACGGCTTATTGCGTTGTTTCAACTCCGAAAACGCCGTCGTCGATAATAGCCATCCGTACAAATTCGGTACCAGATTGTTGATAAATTTTCACCAGTTGGAAGTTATTTTTGCGTTATTCGAAAATTCGATTTCTAATATATTGACGGCCAACGTTAGATGTCACGCCGATTATCGTCGTCATCATCTCCCCGGCTGTACGGTTATATTCGTAGAAAAAAAACGACCTATATTATTTTATCAATTTATTTGTGTCGATAGAATAACGAACGATACACAAATACCTATGGACGAAGAAACTTCACGTTCTAAACGACGAAGAAGCGGTTCGGATAAGCCGAACGGAAACGACGATAATAACGATATCAAACGTAGAAGGCGCAAAGAACCGTCTTATCCGTTTTCCGTATAGTCTCCCTCTAACCTACGTTCATACAACACCGTCACCGCCAACGGGACAACAACCACCACCACCACCACCACCACCACCACCACCACCACCACCACCATACCGTTATCACGGTAGTTCCGTTAGCGATTATTTCGACGTGGACCGGAGAGGGAAGAAAGTGGCTACATGCAGCAACTCGAAGAAGAGAAAGAACTTACGGTCACGTTACTGATGGACGTTAAAAGTTTCTACGATACCGGTCAATTCGTACTGGATAAATACGGCGACGACAAAACGTGGTGTTACGAAACCAACATCAGATATAGCGGAAAGGCGACGACGCGATTGGACGAGATCAAAAGATATGTCGAAGAAAGCGATTATGGCATTCGTACGGATCGCGACGACGATTACGATCGATTTCAAGGAATGTATCGTGTCATCGTTAAAGACGTTCAACCTATACCCTACGCAGATATAGAGAAATTAATCGATCCGTTACACGACGATATGCTCAACGATGCGAACATCAAACGGTTAGTATCGTCGTCGTCGTCCGCAACATTTAACGATAAATTCTCGTTCCAAAGGAAACGAACGATGTTCAGATCGTCGACGATAGTGCCGTTCACGTTAGACGAACGAACGGAGATATTGGTGGAATGTACGTGGAAACGTAGCTACGAAGAAAGTCTCACTTACGAAGAGTTCAAACGGACCGTGCTGGATAATTCGAACGATACCGACGGTTCGTTCATACCGATTTTCGGTCAGTCACGAATATGTCTGAGAAATTTTCCCGATAAAAGGGTACGTTTTTCGATCGGTAAAGGTTACAGTTTCGGTGGAACGCAACAAGGACGAAGACCCATGGACGAGTTTTACTATTTGGAATTCGAGAAAGAATTCGACAGTAAGTTATGCCACGATAAGTCGATGTCGTCCGCAACGATAAGAGCGTTCGTCGACGACGTACTCGCTCTGATACCCGTACCGTTGCTACGTGAAATCGTGGTGGGTGCCAAGCGTATTTGTATCGGCGATGAAAAGCGTATCGGTGAACTGATGCAAGATTACGCGCGAAATTTCACACACGAATACGGCAAGTTCATGTCGAAAGTACGATTCGACGCACGCTCGAACATGACCAACGTTTTCGTAGCTCCCAAATGGAACGGTATACGTGGCACCGGCGTATGGGAAAATGACAAAATCGTCGTGCGTACCGTGAAGGCGTTGCGAGAATTCGATTTGCCGTCGTACTGCTTACAACGATTGATAGTGCAAGTGGAGATGTTTTCGAACGACGCCGACGACGACGACGACGACGATGCCACGACGAGCGGTATGAACGACATCAGCCAAGATCATATCGTAGTGACGGAAATATACGGCGTATCTTTATACGGTAAAAATCAATTACACGGATTCGCGTTCGATTCGAGCGATCCCAACACGAAGAGTCAGCCGTACGCCGAAACGGACACCATCACGAGAATCGCACGAACTTTTCACGAAATCGATCCGATATATTCGCTAGAATTGATCTCGAAATTTCACAAGCACGACGATAAGCATTTCACCTATTATCATTACGATTATCCGCTACACTTGTTCGACGATTATTTTTTCTATTCGAAACGGAACGCAACGCGACACGACGAACAAATTGCTCGTTCGTCGGAACGGACGGACGGTAAATTGGCGATAGTTATATTCGGCGACGGAACGAAAAGTTTATACGTAAAATTGAAATTGTATCAAACGATCGAATTGATTTACGACTTGTGCAAATCGACGTTAACCAGCTACGAAAAGAACTTTGATTTCCTCGCCCGCGATCTAACGATACGCGATTTCGATGCTAATAAACTGCGATGGTATTCGACCGGCATGGACTCCAACATCGTCCTGATCGAATTCGTCATACGAAAAAAACAGCACGTATCCGACAACCCGAAGTACACTACCACTACCACCAATCGTACCGCTATCGATAGTGCCACCACGACTACTCCCGTCGTCGTTTCGAATAACGTTAAAGGAAAAGGAGGAGAAGAAGAAGAAGAAGAAGAAGAAGATATCGAAGAATTATTGTTTTTATTGCGACACGTAGAACTAGTACAATATAAAATTAGATATGACAAATTCGAGGCAGATAATAATGGTAAAATCAAAGCTATATTACGTAATCACATATTGTGAATTAATTTCATTGAATAAACGATGTAAAGGTGTATTTTTGTTTTTTCTCATAAAGTTCCAACCGTCGTTCCCATCACCGATGCTCCCGCGGTCGTAGAAGGCAGATCGTTTCGATAGAATTTCCAATATTAACATCCCTCTGATCGTACTGCTTTCGGTCGAGTCGATATCGTACAATGCGAAATGTCCAATTTTCACCGATAAGTCGACTTCGTCGTCGGCGTGAAAGTCGTCGACTATACCTCCGTTCGATGACACAGTCGTCACATTATCGAACGTGTCTATCGGAATAACGGAACGTATCGTCAGATTTTTCGCATCGACGTTGTATACGAACGCTTGGAACGTCATGCTACGGTCTTAATTTCACGTTCGTTCAATATTAACGCGTGATATCGTATCTTTTGTATTTTGCGAAAACGCTTGAGCGAGTAAATGACGAATCCGGATAGGGAACAAGCTACTGAGAAGCACATGGCCAGCGATATGGCATCGCTCAACGTGATGTTGTCGAAAAGACCGACCCATCCAGAAGTGGTGTCGGCGGCACCAGCAATGCCGTTCATGATATCGGTGATATTTCTCGTGCCAGTGTTCATGTCTTATCTCATAGGGCCATACCGTTCATTTCCGCGTTGTAATCGGTCACGTTCATCCGTTCTAGCTCTTCTATGTGTTCGTTTATATCGTAACGCGGCGTCGCGTCGGTATATGTTTTTTCGACGCGTGACGACGGCTCGTTGTCCCGGTCGTCGTTATTCGCTGCGTCGAGAAGATCGGATATCGATTTTGTAGTGTTCGTATTATCGTCGCGGTCGTCGTCGTCGTCGTTGTCGCTATAATCTTCGGTACAGCTATCGTCGACGTCCGACTGCATCGTCGATACGCTGGACGTTTCTTCGAGGACAGCGTTGAAATTCTCCAATTCTGCGTAGATAGGTTCGTCGTCGACCGGTTCGATAGAAGCGGATCGTTTCGTACGCTTATGTACGATACGGTCGTTCGGAAGGATGGAGAACTTTATCGTCTTCAACCAGTCACAGTTGTCTCCGCGATAAAGAGCTAAATTATCTGTTCGATAACTTTCGATCGAATAGCCATACTTTATGACACTGTTCACGTCCGCCATGTAAACGTCGATTAGCGCAAATTTCTTTCGCTGAGAATGCCGATTGGTGTCCAAAGCGACGGATGCAGGAAATTCATCCAAATAATCGGTCCGGAAAGTTCCGTTCGAGTTGCCCCAATACAACAATGTCAAATATTGTGACAATTCGGAACGACTGAAGTCCTGTTCGAACGTTTTCATGTTATAATCGACATCGTCGGAATCGTTCAGTTGAATCGCGTAGGTGGCGTGCAAAAGGATCAATACGTCGGTCTTTAACGTTGGCGAGCTCGACCTTTGAACGACACCGTATTTATTCTTCACTATACGAACCATCGCGTTCTGCCTGCCCGTCAAGAATTCGAAGTTGTCGATGTTCTTACCGAAAAGTAACTTTTTCGTTTCGGCCCACAGATCGGACAGCGCGTTTCGATTCTTCACGACGGCCGCCGATACTCCTACCGACATATTCTTTTTTCCCGTCACGTTACACTTGAGATTATTATACATAATCAGAGTTTGAAGCTGGCTAGATTTCTTGTGTAACCCACCGAACACGTTAATAGCGTTACCGTCATTAATCGTACTGTATATAACGTTGTCGTTGTCGCCGGCAGTCTCGCTAATTAGGATGCCACACGTTAATAGATCTTTGACCGACCATAGTTCGTAGTCGGTAATTTCTAGAGTCGACGCCACGTAGGAATATTTGTTGGTACCAATTTGCGTTTTCAATTTTATACCTTTTGTCGATTTATCTGGGACGAGTTCTGTCCACGATTTCGTATTGAACGATTCGTGATTATACGGGTAGCGGTACCGTTCGATAACGATATTCTGATCGGTATTCTGACGAGAGTGTGCTACGTAATAATCGACGAGATGCTCCGCGCTTTTACGGATCGATATAATCGGTACCATATCTAATAGAACGTTCAAGTCTAATATACGACTCATTCCGTCGTGCCATATTATGCTACCCATCGGAGTATTTTTCGATTTTTTGCTCGACCACACGTCGTTCGGTTTATCGACGCCGCCGTTCGATATCGGAAATGACGACGGCAACGACGCTGTTGACGTCGACGAACGTAATCCGTTACGCGATTCTTGACGTCGTCGCGGATCGTAACGGTCCGATATATTTTGTGGATTATCCATCGATGACGGTCTGTTGTTCGATACGGGAACCGGAACCGAATCATATCGATGTGATCGATCGATTCGTCGTTCGTCGATCGATATTTGTCGCCGCCGTTGCTCTTGTTCTCGTCGCTGTTGTTGCTGCTGCTGCTGCTGCTGCTCTTGTTGTTGCCGGTCTCGTTCTCGTTGTTGCTGTTGCATCAGTCGAGCGTGTTCGTCCGTCCAATGTTTTTGATCGGAATCGTGAGACGTTTTATCTCTCGCAAACATAACGTAATACGCTAGGAAAGTTAAAATAAAACATGCCACTGCGATCGAAACGTACTTGAGAATTTGTAACACGTTCGGTCCAGGACCGTCAATTTTGTAGTCGATATCGAACACGGAAGACTTATTATTCGCTTCGTTAGACATGAGAGTATTCCGTTTCAACATCTTATTATTGCTTCCGACTATTTCGATATAGCGTAGTCGACAACGGACACCACCAATAAACGAACATCACGAACACGTTGAACACGGAACACCGTCCGTGATCGTACGTGCACAACGATTTCCTCAGGTCGTACAGCGAGCGATCGTTATAATAGACCGATAGCGGATAAATCGTTTCGATCTTATCGTCCGTATCGATATCTATGATTTTGATCGATTTAATAGTGCCATAATCGATCGACGACGACTGCGACGATGCTATCCTGTCCAACAAACGCAACAGATTATATCGTTTATTCCAACCTTTCACGAAGATCACGTCGAATTGACTCAGAATATCGTATACTATATCGTCGGCATACGGGACGTGTCCGACCGATCCGTCGATCATTATGTAATTCGCCGTCAAATAACGATTAGTTTTACGTATATTGCTATGCCTGTAAGGAGATCTGTCGTCGCCGTACAACTTGAATTTGGGAATGGAAAACATGATGCTGCGAATGTCGTACGAACAACTAGTGCGAGTCGCTCCGTAATTGTAATCTTCGATGTCGAACGGATAGTTTACTTGTTTCCAGGCGATTTCTTTTACGATGAAGTCGCCCGTCGAATAGTCTTGAAGCATCTGAACATCTAGAAGACCTATTCGTGGGAAATAACGTACGAATGCCATCGTTCTATTCGTTTATATTTTCGTGAATACTGTACGTTTTAGCGATGGATGCGATCCGTACCTATCTTATATCTTGTTTCGTTTTCGTGATAACGAGAGATTCTTATGTGACGGCGTTCGTGTTATTCGCGATGGACGGTATGTAATTTACGATCGCTCCCGACGAAAGCAATTGATTTATAACATCTACGACAGTCACGATTTTCCGATTGTCGTACCGTTCGTGTGGTCTTATTTTCATTCTAGTGCGCACCTTACGCTTGAAATGAATCAACAGATCAGAAACGCTAACGGGCAAGCAAACTGTATGTAAATTTTGAAGCGAGTGACCGCTCGACGGATGTTTCAATTTAACAAATGAATTATTGTATCCTTCCGAACACTTGTTCGTATCGTTGGCTGACGTAGAATATACGTATATATTCGAATTCATATTCAATATGTACCAATTGAACGGGTGCACTATAACCAAGCGAGCATCTCTACCGGTACTGATATCGTTCGTATTGGTGAATACGTCGGCGAACACGCCGTTTTCCAATTTCGTGGAAGAAACGAAATGGGCCAACATATCGAACATGGGTATATCGGTCGAATCGGTAAGCAATATCGTATGAAAAACCCACAAAATGTGGACCGATATGAGAAATACTAATATGGAATTCGCATCGACGATCATCTATCGATTATGCGATTATTTATGGTATATTGGATATCGATATCTTACAAAATACGTATAGGAAAAAGAAATAAACGACATACGTACACATACACGCACACACTTTATTTCGGGAAAAAAATAGTAAATTATTTACATGATACAATATTGTACAATCTAAAGGTTCAACCGCAAACGTCTTGGCCCTCTTCGTCTTCATCGATGGAGGAAACGACGTTATACACTCTGAAAGGTTGTCGTAGTTCGGCTTCTTCTCGGTCCATCTTCCGCAACACCCGTCTCATTCTTCGTGTCGATACATACGTTCCAAGTATACACGCTAGCGTCGAACCGATAATCATAAAAGCACCCACAGACCATATTATATATAGATGTAATGTTCGTATGCCGACACAATGCGGATTGCTCCCGTCGACGTCACAATGTCCAGTCAACGTGATCAAATCGGACTCGTTACTCGTACAATATTTATCGACAAACGACGACGACGACGACGAAGAAGATGGGAGTGCTGTCGACGAGGGCAATGACGATGACGGACAAGTCGAATTCATGAAAAAATATCGACACGTGTATTTGGCGCACGTCGAACTAGTATTATCACGTCGCAAATATACGTTCTGCATGACGGAAACGTTGAACAACGACAACGAACGATTTTTATTTTTATACCACTTGTACGAATCGAAAACGTGCGGTATCTGTTTCGCCGTTATACTATCGTTGCACAAGATGCTATCGTGTTGGTAGCAAGTAGACCACGTATAACATTTTTGGCTGGATACGTTCCGACAAGAATCGTGGCTTCGCTGTATTCTGATCGTATCTGGTATATTTGCGACTGCGGCGGTGGAGGCGGTGGTGGCATCGGTGACGACGACGACGACGAGAGCGGTAGTATTATTAGTACCGGGAGTAATCGAGACCGAAGCAGTACCGTTGTCGATCGAACGAATCGCAGCCCTTTCTTCGTTGTTCATAAAATCTAGATTCGTGACGTTACGATTATTCGATTGTTCGACGACGATATTCGAACGATTTTGAGGTTGATTCGATGTTATCGATACGTTCACATCCGACGAATTTCCCATCGTTGTCGGCATCGATTTCGTCTCCGCTATCACGTCACTCGTCACATTTTCCTTCTCGATATTTGTCACCGAGGTCTTCTTCTTCTTCTTGGGTATTATCCCGACCGACAACGATTTGTTCATGTCCAATTCTACGAATGTCGTATGTTCATCGTCATCGTAGATTTCGGTCGCCGTTTCATCGGATGTAGAGTTTCGTACAGAAATGGGCGGTTTCGCTAACGATGACTGTGACGATATCATGGTAGCTGTCAAGTGTTGCATCGAGATACATGTTACTACGCTCAGAACGACGAGATATCTATATGGTAATATCGACGACTTAGAACAACGTGTCATGATCTAAACCGAATATATACTTATAATAATCGTTTATGGTTTTGAGACCGCATTTATACGTGTCCGATTGTTGATGATAATCCATCGTGTTTCCGATCGATAACCGAGCCACTAACATATACGTCAGCGTATTCACCTCCCATACGCGACCTCCGGCTACGACCGATCTCATGTACGTCGGTGGCAACGAATTAACGACTTGAAACTTGAACGCCATTCCCAACAGATCGCTAACGTCACACTTGAAGAACCACTCGTTAACGTAGGAATCGAACAGAATCGGACACCACGATCGAAACTGCGGCCACAACGAGGACACCGCTTCGTTATCGGCCCACCATCTAGTCATTATGGCAACTTCGTCTTTGAAGAACTGTCTCAAGAAATACAATACTTCGGTGTGTTTATTGTTCGGCGATATAGACCATTTGACACCTTTCGCGACGAACGTAAAATAGAAAACTTTAAATGCTCGATACGTTTCGTATTGTGCGACTCTGGAGTACGTCAGAGTTTGTGCCGCATCGACGGAGAAAACGTACGTGGTGGCGTCGTCGGGCTTTATTTTTTGCAAAAGTGTGTCGGTCGCGTTCGTGATATCCGCGATGGAAATGTTTATAGTGTCACCTACGTGCCGATCGACACCGTCGTTACGCGTTTTTTGGCAACAGTTGCGATTTCACATTTGATATCGTCGTTGCCGTTTATCGGTACGTACGAACAGCTACGATGATGCTGATGTTGACGACGGCGGCGTCGATGCGTAGCGGTAGAGGTGTCGTTCGTATCCGCGCCCGGTATTTTCGTTTTCAGAAATACGGAAAAGTCTTTTTCGAGCATATTGATAAAACTGAACTCTATCAAAGTCGTTAATATTACGTGAACGACGTCCAGCTGTTCGTTGTCCAATTTCAATTTGTGTATCACGTTGAAATTGTATACGTTGATTATCAATAAACGCAAATTTTTGGTGTCGTTATCGGGGAACCTGTGAATAGACGACAATTTGAACGGAGACGTTTGCAGTCCCGACACGTCCGATTTGACGTTCCGTTTCATTATACGCGATTTAGAAGTAGTTTTCCCCGATCGTTTATTGCCACCCTTCATCTGACGCTCGATGGTCGACATCGGGACGACTCGAACGCAATCGTAGTGTTCCGTCAGCGTATTCAACACGTTGAAAAACATATCGTCGCACACGACGAAATAATTGTCGTTGTCCAACGTCATCGGATCGACTTCGCTCAGTTTTTCCAGTAACAAACCGAAATCTTCTCTCACGCTATGGAAATCTAATAGTAAATCGGTATAGAGTACGTTGAGGATGCGACCGTTGGTCGTTTTAGGAACCGCACACGACAACAATCCATTCAACGGTTTACTGCATCGCCTCATCTTTCTTATTACGTACGTTGGTGACGAGTGCCGTGGAAAATCGAACGAAACACGGATAATGGAAATTTTCGTTATTCATCGTCGTCGAACTCTTATTTGCCACGTAACGCTCCACCGATAAGGCGATTCTACACAAATCGGTCAAAGATCTAGATATCAAAGCGTTCCGTATGACGGGATATTTTTGAACCGTTTTAATGTCGTTCGAAATTTGCCGTCTTTGTTCGTTTATCTTGATTCGTGACGACGACGACGACGACGACGATGACGACAGTCGCGCATCTAATTTGCCGATCGCGTTTAGAAATTCGTAATATTTTCGGACGAACGGGTCGTCAGATTCACGACCTCGAATCGACGTAGCGGAAACTTTCAAAGCGTCAACGAAATAAGGCGAAACGTATTTTTCGAATATGAACCGTTTACTGGCAAACTGATACGACGGACTCCGAATACGTTTCAATAGTTGTTCGGGAGCACATCCTTTCTGAAACAAATCGCTAACCGTCACAGAAATCTTATATCGAATTCGCGACGGAAATTTATACGGAGTCGAATCGAGCTTACTTATCAGTACGGGAACGTCGGCAGCGACGTTATCGTCGTCGCGTCGTATCACACTCTTCGGATTGTGCATTAAATTATACAATAGAATCAATTCGGGAGCACCGTCCGTCAAGCGACATTCGTTGACGATCAATATGACGAATTGTACGAGCTTTTGGAGAAATTGCGATTCCTCGTCGGCGGCAACAGCAGCAGCAGCAGCAGCAGAGACCTGTCGCGGTTCGCAGTCTGGCAATAGAGCGGATATGATAAGCTTCAGCGAAGGATCGCGATATTTGTCGATCGTCAGCAAAGCCAATATACGATTAATATAATAACCAAAATGGAAAGAATCCGGTCTATTTTTGAATAAATTACACATATCTATAGTTTTCAATTGTTCGATGAACGATTCGAATTCACCATAAGTTGTTTCGTGACTGGTCGTTTCAACTTCACTCGGTGGCGTTTGTTGCTGCTGTTGTTTTTCTCGCCGTCGTTGTGTTTCCGTCGGAATATTATCGAATTCGTCATCGTATATCAAACCATCGGTATCGTTGTTATCGTCGTTTCTCAGCCAATCTCTACCGAAATATCGATCCATCGCCGTAATAGATTCTCCACTATCTCTATTTCTTCTGTTGTAATCTTACTTGTGAACGGTAACGTCACGATCGTGGTGTGGACATATATATTTACAGACACGCTGACGATCGATCATCGTTCATCGTGAAAGGAAATCGTAGAAATTACGATATCGAAAGTTTATGACAGAATGATTGCGTGTGTGTGTGTGTGTGTGTGCGTGTGAGAGCGTATCATATATGCATTTTCTGTGTCTATCTATTTATTCGTATGGTCTAACTTTGGAATCCACGAAGCGAGGAAATTGCCTAATTTGTTATTCAACAGGGTCGTATATCGTCTCAATACTATAATAACTACGTAGG
This sequence comes from Endomychus coccineus, assembly GCA_958510875.1. Taxonomy (NCBI): domain Eukaryota; kingdom Metazoa; phylum Arthropoda; class Insecta; order Coleoptera; family Endomychidae; genus Endomychus; species Endomychus coccineus. The sequence goes on from OY294070.1 coordinate 80,087,315, forward strand.
AAATCAATAATACGACGACGATACCCAGTACGACACTCCACGGTTTGTGTGACATAATCGTCCAGAAAGAGTGCTTGTCTCCGTTGTTGAACGATGTCGATTGAAAATCTGGCAATGAAGACATGTTGGCAGAAATATATCGTGAATTACCACTACTCATCATATATATATATATTATGTCTCGTTCTTATTATTGTTGTGATAATAGTCCATCGTGCGATACACGTGGTATGTCGTCGTCGTCGTCGTCGTCGTCGTCATCGTCGTCAGTTTCTCGTCGACCCACCATACAATCGCGTATCATGTCTCGGCACAGATAATTCTGTATGGTGTGTAACCAGTTTTTATTGGTGAACGCGTCGTTATCCATCTTTGCCAACATTACCGCTTCTTTCGTCGTCCATCGATCTCCACCGACCAGTATCGCAGCGGCTATTATCAAATCATTCGTTATAAACAGGAATCGCTTATCGTTCTCGGGCCACATAATCAATTTGCGCTTATCGCCCAGCGTGAATATCGATTCTAACGTTTTCCTGTCCGCTATGGGTTTTATTCGATCGTTCGTCGTTTCTTCGTTGCCGGCGACGTGAACGCGTCGATTGTCTTCGTAATCGTAGAATATCATCGGAAAATCCAATATCAACGTGAACGTTACATCCGGCCGTTTGTTAGTACTCACGTCCACCATATTTATTTTGCCGTCGTAGATCTTCTCGATACGAAAAATCACATCGACGGAAGTTATATGGCGATTCAATAAATTTAAATCGTTTTGAATATGTTGAACGTTCGAATTCGATCCCAAATCGTTCTCTTTCAGCATTCGATGATCCGTATTCGACCACGTTTTTATATAGTATCTTCCGTTTATCTTGTACGCCGACATCCAAACGTTACACAGGGGAGCGTAATTGCGCAGTAGCGGGGCTATCATTTGACGGTTCTCACGTGGTTCGATGGTTTTCGTCAATAACCCGTCTGAAGTTCGATAACCTACGGCCATAGTGCCTTCCATGATGGTCTTTGCGAACGTTTTGTAACCGTCCGGAAATATGTAAAATTGTAGTATATCTTCCGGCGACCAGTAATCCGTGAATACGGCTCGCTCCCTGCCGTCACCGTTCAACGTACAATACGCTATAGGTCTGTATAGTATCATCATGGTCGTAACGTTCAATTTATTCCGCATCGTCGCCATGTCCCATACGCCCCCCGCAGTTTTGGTCCACTCTACGTCGGCGATTATGTCGGGATCGAACAGAATTTCGTGAAAAGTGTACTTGTTTCCGGTGATCATCTCGCTCACACCGTACGGTATCAACGGCAGATCGGTGAAATGCGAGATATGAACGAAATTATCGTTCCTATCCAACGCGTGTAACATATCATCGATCAGCGCATTTTTCACGTACGCTAGTTCCTCTACACCGATCTCTTCCGGTATATACATCGACATGGCTAGTCTGTAGTATTTGTGGAAAGCGCTGAACATGTACGGTTCGCGTTGGACGTTAACGAATCTGCTAGACAAATCTGTGTCGAACACACAAGATGCGGGAATCAACGTCAACGTTAGATATACCAAAAATTTTCCGACTCGAAATCTAAATCGAACATCTTGAATATTTCCACCGTCCGGTATCATATGGTTACCTACGAGATTGAGGAATTCCGAAGTCATCAACGACCGTAACGTTCGCTCGGGAAACATCGAAATTATACCGTTCGTACCGAACAAGATTAGCGTACCCGCACGAACGGGCAACGTAGAACACCATTTCGCCATCCGTAACGTCGGCGATTCTATTAACGTATCGTCTCGAGATCGTGCCGCGACGGTCATAATTTCGATCGTTTTCATGTCGATCGTACGTTCGAAAATAACGCTCAGACTCCTGTCGTCTTTCACACCGATAACGACGAGAGCACTCCTATATATTTCGAGGAGTCTTCTATCTTCGTTCTCTAACACTCGTGTCTGTAGATGCGCTTCTATCGCATCGACCGCATCGCCGTAAGTAGTTTCGGCGCTCATCACGTCAATCGCTAGATTTCGAACGATAGCCTGGGTAGTATCGGTCGAAAGAAAAACGGGAAACACGGAGTCGTAGTAGAAGGTGCACGACGTAGGCGATCTACCGAACGCTAGACGACCCAATTTGATCAGAGTGGTAATTTTGGAAATGGACGATGAATTCGCATCGGAATCGATTACGACACGGTCACCACCTACACGTATCGTGCCATGCATTTGTCGTAAGAACGCAGGCGACGGTTGTGACGACGACGACGACGATGAAGAAACTCCATTTTCATCTGCCATTCTATTTCTTATAACTCGCTTTCCCATATATTGTCGTTTACGTCGCCATCCTCGCAATTATCGTCGTCCGTATCGTCTACGTCTATATTATCGTCGTCGTCGTCGTCGTCGTCATCCGTATCGTCGTTATTAACGTCGGCAGCCGTCCCGGGAACGTCACCGATAGCCAAGGTGTTTGCCAGAATTTTCGATTTGTCCATGCAAAGGACCGATTCGGTATTATCGACAAATAAATTTATCAGTTGCAACGTGTACCGTTTGTAGTTCGTGTGATCTACCATTTCACCGAACATGTCTTCGCTGCGATGATGAATGAAACTTTTCACGTTCCTCGCGTGATCCAATACGTCGACCAAATTCAATAGAGCACCGACATATTGACAAATCATATAATATACGTAAATGTCCATCAAAGCCACGTCGTCGTACGGCTTCAGTTTATATGCGATAAGGCGATCGTGCAACATGATCGGAGTGCGCTGCTGCTGCTGCTGTCGCCGATTGCGAGGCAATTCACAGTCCGCACGCCGCATATTCAATTTCCATATTCTATTTTGGTCGTCGGTCAGCGTGTGCTCCTTCTGAGAGGCGATATAAAAAATAAAATCTGTCGTCACGTCCAAACCCGACGGAGATATTTTCGAATCGCATAAACCGCTCAATCTCAAATATGGGAAAATATGTTCCATTTCTTATTTTTCAACAGAAAAAAATAAAGAGAGAGAGAGAGAGGGAGAGATTAACATTTAATCTGATACGTCTTTACGCCATACGAGTGGTTGTATTTGGCAGCGTTCTCGGCTTCTCGATTAGTCGATTGCCCGTCTCCAGATTCACTATTATTACCATTGTTTCCAGTGTCGATTAGCTTATTGAATCTAAATTTATCCGCCTTTATAACCTCTACGTTCAATTCCGATTGTGATTTTTTGACGATACGAGGTTTATAGAGATCCAATTTGTCGAAACTGTATTTAATGGGTATCGTATCGTAGAATATAACGGAATCGCTGAATAAACCGCCACACAGCCCTATCAAGGGATGTCTGCCTTTGATCAATCGGATTTCTTTCGTTTTGCAGTTAAAATCGACAATCTGGTCAAAGTTTTCGATAGTATCGATGGCCTGAGATTCGTTGTTGATCGAATTTGTCGTGTTTGACATACAATGCAGAAAAGCTTCTGCTGACATAATGATATCTTATCTACTAGGGGTAGGAGAAAAAGAAAACGAATTATCGTATTACGATTCATTTATTGTACGATATCGGACGAACACTGATCGACTGTTTCGTCACGATGGTTGGCCATCTGGGAAAGAAAATTCGTTACTGAAACTGAAATCGAATTTATAGTTAACGACATACCGCAACGATCAACCCTCGCACATCTTCAAAAGTTCCATAACACATCGGTGGACACCGGATATGGTCACGACTAAGGATTGAACGTTTCAGTTCGGAAAATTCGTTCGGCAAATTTTCGTTCGAGCATCGATTCCGTATAGGTGTCAATTTAGACGTTTCGTCGCACCTGAAACATATCAGTATTCGACGATTCGAAAAAAATATATATTTACAAAATACCGTGGGTCGTTTGTAACGAATTGTACGTTCTCGGGAGAAGTCGATTCGTGGCATACATTCGTTGAATCGCTAAGTGGAACCGTACGATTTTCATCCACCACATCGATATTCGAATAGTCTGAAAGTAGTGACATTTTCGCAGTATACAGTATGCAGTATGAATGTAACACCTCGAACAATCCGGAACTACTATCGATCGTTGTCGGATACGACCGGTGTATATATATATATGTGCTCGATGAGGTGGGGGAGGGGAGTGCGTATCAGTCTATCGTAACAGACCCCAACTTCACTCGTATAACAAATCGACGGAAAGATTCGCACGGATACGAGGGGGGAACGCGTTGCCGATCGTTTTTATCGTTCTGGACGACGGTCGGGTTGACGTCGTACGAACCGTTGACTCAATACGGCCATGAATCCCGTGACGATACCCGCAACGATCGCGATCGATTTGTTGTTACTTCCTTTTGGATTACTTTCCCCGTCTACGATTACGAGATTTTTTTTATTTCCGATAAACGCGTACAGTTCCTTGAGATTGGACGATATCTCATCACTAGTTGCGTTTATATCGTCCGGTGTCATCATCGTCATATATTCTGGTTCCCGTGCTCTTATTACTGGGAGGTGACGTGAAAATCTATCATTTGTCGCGTTACGATAGGTAATACGATATTGTTCGAAATATCCGAATCGAGCGATACCGTCGTAACTCGATCATCATCATCATCATTGTCGTTGTCGTTGACAATAACATATTTCGGGGAATCTGCACTTATGATCGTACCGATTATCGAAAATACTGGATAATTCATATCGGTGACGGAAACGACGCGAACGGTATCGGTCAACGAAAAAGTAAGATTGGAAAATATTTTCTTCACCAAATCGCCAATTTTCGATTGTGAAGCGTTCGTTCGATGCATATCTGACGCTATATGTCGCATAACATCCTCGTTAACGTTCAATTTGGCCGAGTGAAACGAACGATGCACGAATTCGAGGTATTCTTGTGGAGTTTCCGGCTTGGACACGAGAATATTCGCAACCGAACGCCGGGTGATGGCTTCGTCTATATCTTGAAAAATATTCGTGGCACATATCATCAGTACGTTCGATTCGGCATCGGAGCTGCTGAACTTGTTCATTTCCATCATAAAAATTAATTTTAGCTTTTTATCGATGGGCTCTTCGCCGGCCGAACCCCTCCTACTGAATATCGAATCGATTTCGTCGATAAAAATGATTTTCGGAGCTACGGATCGGATGGCCCATTCGAAGATCGCCGTCAACAGTTTTTCACTGTCGCCCACGTATTTACTGAATAGTTGCGACAATTTCATCTCGTATATGGGTACGCGACAAAACGTGGCCAACGCTCTGGCCAACGAGGTTTTTCCCGTGCCCGGAGGGCCGTACAGAATGATCATACTATTACCGGTTATATCTCTGTTGCGTAGAATTTCTTTCGTTCTGCTGTTGCTATTCAACGAGAACATATGCGCTAGTTCTTTCAATTTCTGCTTCGTATCCGAATGGCCGATTATATGATCGAAGTCGTCGGTACGGGTTAGCGTTAGTTCGGGAATCACATGTTTGACGCTATCGTAATCGTTGTATTGCGACCCGCCGTCGCCGTTGTTATTCCCGTGCAAATTTAACGACATATGTGTGGCGTTCATCACCGATATAGTTTCTACGTTGCCAGACGAAATCGCACCGTCCAATCTCTGAATGCGGTCATAAATTTGTACGATTTTATTGAGAATCAATTCGATAATATACGAACGATCGAAAGCTATGAAACTTCTATTTCTTTCGTGCTCGGTCGATTCTGAAGGATTCGGTCGCCGCCGCCGTTGTTTCACCCGATTCAGTGGTAACGTTACACCGGATAGCAGACAGCACGCGTTATATAACACCGATTGAGCCGAGGCATATCGAATTATCGCTTTTTCGTATTTACTCTCGCGTTCGTAATCTATGGCGTCGTTCGTTATACGTGCGACTTTCGACATTTCTTCGAACAGCGTCATCATGATCTTATGCTTCCGTTCGGCATTTCTGTTGTTGTTGTTGTTGTTATTGTTGTTGCCGCCACCGTCGTCACCGAAACTTTCGTGGTTTTTCGTGTTCGACATTGCCGTTATCGTATGTCGTGTCGATGATCTTTTCGCTTGCGCTCTATCGCATCTTATAAACGCGCTTACGACGGGACGACTGGAAAGGAAAGTCAATTCGAACAAATACACACATACGAATAGTATCGAAAGATATTTATTTTCGAAATACATTCAAGAAATATCGCGTATCAACATATCGTACCATATTTCCCGACTCCACTCGTGTGACAACCCAAGTTGGTGTTATATTATCGATGCGATAAATGTCACGTTATGTTACTCGAAATGTTCATAAGGGTGAAATTCGTATCTCATGACGGTCACGTGGACTGTAAACGGGTTAAAACAAATACGTACAAATAGTGTCGAAAGATATTTATTTTCAAAATACATTCAAGAAATATCGTAGGCACGTGTATCGTGACGCGAGAGATGTAGCATTTCGTCGTGTAAGCGTACTCTCAACGACTCCCAATATCTTTGGAACAAACAATAAGTATATCGAACGTCGCCTGTCGAAGAATGAAAATCCCCGTGCGGTTGTAGACACTGTGTCATCGAGTGTGCTTCTGAAAGATTCAATTGGGGTCCACCTCGCCGACTGTCAGATTTGACGTGATCGCTTCTACCCAACACAACGGTCATCAGAATTATTTCATTTTGGAACATAAAATCCAGCACGTATCGTTCGTCTTGCAGTTGTCGACTGGACAAGTTGATCCATAACGGTTTTACCATACCCGATACGGCTACGTCGTGATGATGGCCGCACGTCAAAATCGGTCTGTCTCTCGAGAGCGAATAGTAAGCTTGAGTCGATGCCTGAACGGGAGTATAATTGTTGCATACGTTGACACAATGTGCACATCTGAACTCTCGATTGTCGTCGATCGTGTGTTTTTGTAGGAACATCATATCGAATCGACTTTGCCACGTAACGAATAACGGAACATTATGTTCACGGAGACATACTTCGTGTACCATCTGAATCATCATTAAAGGATCCACGTTATGAGTTGACTCGTAACATCGATTAACTTCCAAAGTTTTCAATATATTTCTTTTGACGATCGCCGGTATAGAAGCGTCCGGATACATCGTCGTTAACACGAAATCGCTCGGTACAAATATGTCGTTTTGGACGAATTCTAATTTGTCCAATACGTAAGATTTTCCTCGATATTCGACTGCGATATTATCGTCACATATCGATGCACTAATGTACGCTATTCTATCGATTTTGTTCACGAATTCCGTATCTAAAGCAAACGGCTTCACGAATTCCGATAGCAAACGTTCTGCCATAAACCACAACATATTCTTTCGGTTATTCATTTCACCGCCGACGATACCACTTGACCGGTTCCTATCGTCGTCGTCGCTATATCTACTGGTACGTTGTATCGAGTGTCTGCTTATATGCGTTCGTCGATGACGACGATTACGGCGCGAGTATCGTTGCGATTGTCGTCGTATTCGCCTTCGTCCACATTCCCGTTGTTGTTGTTGTTGTTGTTGTTGTCGTCGTGGTTCTCTTTCGTAGGATCTCGTCGGGTACGTATCGCTTCGAACAACTTTATCGCGATATTCCCGTCGTCGTTGCCGTCGTAGTTCTCTTCCGTATGATCTCGTCGGGTGCGTATCGTTTCGAATAACTTTATCGCAATCTGAATCGTCAGAGAACAGATACTCTTCTTCGTCGTCGTCGTCGTCGTCGTCCGATGACAAGTCACGCGACACCTTCGATGTAACAGCACCGTTCACGTCGTCGTTATCGTCATTACTCTTGCAATTATTCTTACCGTGATAATCTCGTGACGACTTCGTATCATCACCATCATCATCATCGTTTGCAGCGTCAACATTGGTAACTTTACATTTTATGTCGACTTCGCTGAGCGACATCTCACCATCGTCGCTATCATTCAATAAGATACCGTTCATATCATCGACGAGATCGTTCCAGTCTGGCTCCGTCGTCATGGTCTCTTATTATTATTACTATTATCATCATCATGATCACGAAACTCGATGAGATCGGATGGAATGGAAAGTCATACAAAATAAACGCTAACAAAACTTTAATATAAATGTATTTATTCGTTCAGTAATCGCAATATATCAGTCAACTTATGAGAATGTACATTCACAGGAAATGATTTGAACGGTACGTCGTTAAATCTCTGCTGCTCGGACGAGGACGACGACGACGACGATTTGCTTCCCAGACACCTGTAAATCGTGGGCACTTTATTTTCACACAAATTGACGAAACAAATATACGTGAGGATTATTTCGTTTACAAAAAATTTATAAATACTATTCGAACTGGGTATATTTATGAATAAAATGTTCCTTTCGAATAACGTTCGCCTAACGTCCGTCAAATACAGACCGGTCTCCGCGTGGAACGCATCTTCGTTATTCTCGTATACAACGATCAACTTGTTCAAAAAAGTTTCTTTTGTGATATAAAACAAATCGGTGACTATATCGAAACTCGGCAAGCTAGTTTCGAATTGTTCGAAATAGCACAGTTTTAATATTAACCAGCTCGCGTTAATTAATACATCGTGACGCCCGACGAATTCGGCAGATTGGAAGTGTTCGGTTTTGATACGAGAGATTTTTTCTTGAAAATTGCGGATGACTTCTTCGTTCGCACTTGAGATGGATTCCTTATCGTGGGAGCCATTAGTTATTCTCTTACTACTTTGATCGTGGCTACTAGTTTCTCCGTTCGATTTGATTTTATTCCGAGATGTAGGTTGCTTGCGAACCTTTTTCGCTTTAGCTGCGGGTTCGACGACGGCTGACGCCTGTATCTTGCCTTCGCCTGCTGAATGCTTCTAGTCTATTCACGTGTACATCTTTCTTCGTGGTCACGGCGACCGTCCGCGCTTCAATCGATCGCTCTAATTCGGACCCTTCCGTATCGTTCCCAATATCATCGTCATCTTCCTCGATCGTATGTGTGTCTCTTTTCCGTTTTTGACATCGCTTCTGATCAGATTTACCATTTTGTTTCTTTTTCTCACGAGCTATCGGGAGTTTGACCAGAAGTTGCGGTTTTATCGTTGCAGTTTCCACGGTCGATTTCGTTTTCGATCTTTTCGACGTCGATTTTTTCACCGGTGTCGTACCAGTTGGCTTAGTAGCAGTAGCAGTAGTAGTAGTAGTAGTAGCAGTAGTGGTATCGTTATACGAATCGGTATATTCACTCGTTTCCCCGTTCGTGATGGCGGTCACAGCGACGATAGACTTACTTGTTGGACGATATGTCGGATGCAAATTGTTCTTCACCGGGTTTAGCGGCTTGACGAAGATGGCATCGTCGGGATTGTACTCTGGAACGGCGTTGGCGGTGGCGGTGGACGCAACATCGAAACTGTCAACGTGCTGCTGATGCTGCTGCTGTTGTTGTTGTTGTTGTTGTTGTTGTTTACCCAGCACTCGTTTAGTTATATTCCGAAGTTGATTCAACGTATCGTCGGTAATGGTCAAATCAGAAATGATCGGACCCATTTCCATGTGTTTTTTTAGCTTGGCCAAACTTGCCGAAGACATCGTCGATGTTTCGCTGGTGAAATATTCACGTCGACTGACTGCCTCCCACCGTGACGCATCCGTTTATATAGCACCACGTGCGATCGTTTATTGGTCAATTATGTTTCATAACTCGACCTGGTAACCGTTCCAAGTATACATCTATATGACGATGTCGTCGTTCGTCGTTATCGTAATTGGCGATGTTATTGCCTAACCAAATCGGTTCTACTACACCGTCGAGACGAAATTTCAAACACCCCGTTTTCGATATCGAATCGTATCCTCGAAGCACGTCCATATTTGGAATTATCGGCATTCGTTCGGAATTCGTGGAACACGCCACGAATGCCGTCCCCAACATCGTATGGATGCGTGGAGCAGATGTGAGCGTTGCGAACGCTCCCAAATACACACGTGGCCATTCGTTAAAACTGAAATATCCTATTTGATCGCAATGGCGTATCGGTACTTTATCATTGAAAATGCGACAAGGTATAACTGGGAACGGCGTGAGGGCGTTACATAATCCGGGTAAACCTTCCGCTCTACTCGATCCGTCATATTCGTATTCGAAACGTAGAGTATCTAAAGGGAACGGTGGTGTAGCATAATCGTCCGGGTACGGAGCGTTATACACATAAGCGTATAGCCACTGGTCGTCGTCGTCGTCGTCCTTGCCGTTGGATGTCATGATCGCGCCGCGGTCTTACAAGTTGCAGCGCATCGGTCGACTTCCGACTGACTCGTCACGTTCCGTAAGCGCACACGAACGTGTCGCTGCACCCTCGAAATCCGTCCGATGTCGACGAGATAAGAAGCACACCGGTGTCATAATTTCGAGGGTGCCACACGGGGTACAGCGTACCACGTGTGGCACCCGCGAAACCGGTACATATCCTCGGAATTCGTGCATTTCGAGGGTGCATCACGGGTACGCGGTGAACAACGATGCACCCGCGTCGATCGTTCCGAGTAGACACCGGTGTCGACACCGGTGTCGACGCTGGCGTAGGCACCGGTGTCGACGCTGGCGTGGGCACCGGTGTCCACACCAACGTCTCAAAATCTCGAACGATGTGTGCAATCGCGGTTACGTTTGACGGTATCGCGCGCAGTTTGTGTCACGTCGCAGACAACGCGTACTCGACGGTGCGACGTTATCAGCTCCCGGTGTTCCGTCGAGTTCCAATAGTAAGACACAGAAATGAGCGGCGTGCCGGTATGTTTTCGATTGAAACCTTTTTATTGTCACATGGACAACGGACAAATTTATAATATAGGTAACACCACCGTGAAAATAACGATGACGCGGAAGGAATTGTTGGATATTATCGACATTTCTGTCGGTGTCGTCAAATTATACGAACCGCATAGATATAAAGCGGCGACGACGACGACGACGACTACTACTACACCGAAAGATCGTAATGGTGCATCACGAGATGATTTTACGTTGAGTGCGATGAAGCAGCACGTCCGGCCCAAAATACACAATTTATGGAATAAAATAACCACCATAGTTGAATCGAACGAATCTTTACGAAAAGTAACGAACGCCATTTTAATAGATAACGTGGACAGTATCGAGAACACGTTAAATTACATATACTCGTGTGTGATTTTACAAAAAATATGCGCTGGTGAGGCGAACGACGAGAACGATGCCAATAAAATCAACACGCCAGCGCCGTCGTCTCCCAGCTCGCTGAAATGTGACGAATTCTACGATTTGATATCGCACGAAAGTTATAATAACGATAACGTGTTGGCGACGACCATGGAACACCTGTGGACACTTTTAGACGATATTCTCTTCTTCAAACCGATATATTCCATTCTACAAAATTTATTAGTATTTTACATACAAATTTACATCTTGAGTAACAACTCTATATCGTTCGAAGAAGGAACGCCATCGGTCACGAAGGATATTACCACCGCGGACGCGTTGGGCAATCGAATGGGTTGTTTCATAAAACAATGGCTGTTACAGGGTAAAGACACGAGCGTTCGCAATATTTATACGTGCGTTTTGAACGACGACATATTCCACGACTTGGCGAAGCAACTACGAAAATACATATTGCACAATCGCGATCGATATAACGTGCTCATCGGCCGAGACAATTTCGTAAGCGAGGAGGTGTTCACCAATACCTTGCTGAACGACAAAAAGGGCCTGTATCGGAATATGGACGATCTGTCGATTTTCGTGAGAAATCACTTGAATTCCGTTATCAGTAGAAAAATTAACGACGACAACAACGACAACGGTAGCGATAGCAGCAGCAGCGGCGGCAGCAACACCACTACCACCAGGCTCGTAGAGGACATTCAGACGGACGTCCTTATACCGTGGCTATTATTCGAGGGTTTTTGTGGAGCACCGTCGTCTTCGTCATCGTTTTACGATAGACACCTGAGCGTATTGAAATCGCATTCGTTACTTCATCTCAAGAACATTTCGGACAAAGATAACGGCAATTTGGTGAACAAATGCTTCGAAATTATAATGGCCGATTCGTTGGTCGTTAATGATACGATCAAAAGTTGGATCGAAAATAAGTATATACTGGCGTTACAAGAAGTATACGAAATGAAGAAATATATCACCAAAGTATTGGAAACTGACAAAACGTGTACGATGAAAAATAAAAAATTTTCGAAATAAATTTTAAATATTTTTATTCATAACTCAACAAATTATTACAAAAAATCGAAACATCTCGCATTTTTTGTGGTAGTTCGCCTCACTTGTTGGATTTTTGGACGGCAAATTTTCTGGCAGACCAATTCAGCGATTTCATCGTTCGTGCGAACCACATAAGGTTCACTGGAAAGATTTATCAATAACACGGATATTTGTCCGCGATAATCTTCATCTATTATTTCGGCTCCTACTGTAACACGATGATTTACAGAAAGATCCGATCGGGGAACCAACCTGCCACAGTAACCGCGCGGTAGTTGTATACGTATACCTACATCGACGAGCCTCTGACCTTTCGCTGGAATAATGCAGTCTTCGACGCTACGCAGACACATTCCCGACGCTCGACTTGAGGTTCGATCAGGTAGACGAGCCTCCTCGGAACACAATTGGACACGTAATGTTTGACCCATTTTTCGATATTCTATCCAAATAGAACGTCAGCTAGTCGTGCGAAAAGAAATACAGCTTCGTCGATGTAATATTGAAGGACGTGACCATAAAACATCCAATTGGTGGTGGTTGCGTTCATTGTCGACACACGATATCGTGTAAAGTGTACGACATTTCATTCGTTTCGGCGAAGATATAGTCTGACGCATCCCCACTATCTGCATTGCACTATATAAATTCCAACGACCTATTGTAACAATCAGAAAATGTTCTCCCGCTATCGCCATCGCTAACGGAGAATAACTCACGCTCGTGCGACAGTATTAATTCGCGAAGCATGGAAACAGTGCGCGTATTACGACGAGCCATAGCAACAAAATATTCTGCACCAAACGGCGAACATGTGGCCATTTTTGTATTATCTCGTTTCGATAACCTTTTCCACGTGTATAATACGATATCGCTGAAGGTGGACGCAGCTGTAGAAAAATTCACGCTTTATCACCTGCTGGACCTATTTGCCCGGCTAACGAACCAATTCTATCATAATTTTGATTTGCTATCGAACTATTTTCCATACACCGTCAAGAATCACAACGATTTTCTATGGGGTAATCCAATATTTATCGTTGCGTCGCTGTCGAGTACGCCCCACAAAATGTGTCGCTGGGTAGATGAAAAGATTCTCCTTGGTCCATTGTTACGCGCCGTAAGAAAACCAATCGGATATGTGCAATTGTATACATCCAGCAACACCAGATACTTTACGTTTGGAGTCAAACGCAATAATAATTCATCGGCGCAGCCGGAGGAAGAAGGTGAATATAGACTGTTGTTGATCACGCCATATCGAATAGTTTCGAATACCCTGTACTGTCGCGTACAATGTGTAATATTCGTTTGATGAAATAAATAAATACCAAAGTGACATAGTCTTTTTTTGGGGGTGATGGTGGTGGTGGTGGTAAAGAAACAACAGAAAAATAAAAATTATAAAATCAATTTATTCATATCGACCGAAACGTTATATGTATCGTCGATGGCACTATAATATCGAGTGAATTCCTCGTGAAATGCATCGGTCAATTGTTTAGCTGCACCGAAAGGTTGTCCGTACCTATTTAAGGAATCTATTATCAAATCGGCCGGTACTCGAGCGTAACATCCATCTTGCGCTTCGATCTGAACGGTATCTTTCCATTTGTAATAGGGATTCGTTTGGATTAGCCATTGCTTCCGCCATGCCGCCGGTAAACTGGGTAATTTTTTTACGTCAATATTCACTGGTTTGTTGATGTCCTCCACGTATCGAAACCAAGAATAGAACATACTGATACTTAGCAAACCTTGTTTTATGGCGTCGTCGTGTAAGCCTGATGACACGTAAATTTTCGTTTCTCGATTGAAGAACACGAACGGTAAGGATCCTTCGTTGTTGATAACGCTATTGGTCACCAGTTTGGATTTGTTGTGGAAACAATATTTATAGATGGCTTCTCGTTCTTTACTGTTGAAATATCGGAACTGAGCAACTTCGGGTTCGGTGATGTTGTCGTGCCAAAAATCGACTTTGATGTGAAGAATACGCTCGACCACGGCCGAATCGTACGGACACGATGGTGGATCGTTACACGTGTACCACAACTTCGATAGGGCGTAGATGGCCGCGAACACATTGCCCACGTTATTTCTATACTCGATTTTACTTTCCGATATGACTTTCTTGAAGCCGCTCGTGAACGTCGCAATCTCGTCCTGAACCAACATCATGTTCGTCACGTACATCAGCATGGCCGGTTGGTTTTCCTTGTTCGTGTCCGTCGGTTCTTTTGCCGAAGCCGAAGTACGGCCGTACTCTCGCAATATGTCGAGCAATTTAGTTTTACCTCCGTGCCTATGACCGCAAACTATGGTACACAACTTGGACCATTGTCCGGGAAATTCGATGCTTAGAATCAACTTTAGCATTAAATCTAACGTACCGAAATCGAACGAACATAAATAGAATAGGTACGTTAACGTGAGTAATACATAGTCGTATTTCACTTCTTCGGAATTTTGTTGTAAATAGTAATTGGCTCGTTTGTATCGATTCGGATGCGATAGGACGTAACGTTTCAATATGTCGTCACGGCGTTCGTTTCGTGATCCCACGTAAAAAGCGTACGGTAAAAGAATTTCCGCTTGCTCGTACAACCACCGTATCACGTCGTATCGCCCGTTTTCTATCCAACTCAGTATACTGGCCGGTAGGACGGATCGACGGTTCGAGCGACGCCGACGGCGACCTAATCCCCAGATGAACGACGACGACGACTCTTCCTCTCCGGTGTTTCCACTTTTATCGTTATCGCGTTCGTCCCCGTTATCGTCGTCGTTGTCGTCGTCACTATTCACAGCCTGTATCAAATCGGCGAACGATGGAATATCGAACACCGTCCATTTCGGTAAACGTTTATACATGTGAACCGTCACTATGAAACATATCAACTTTAATCGGAACGGTAACGATTTTTTGTTTCGTACCGCGCATTCGGCGATATTAGTCATCGTACGCGAATCGAATTCTTTCATGATCTTGGCGAAAGTCGTACGTAAACTTGACAATATCGCTAAAGATTTCACTTTGGATCATATGTTTATTGGACGAGAGTTTCTTCTGATTGGTATTATTATTATTATTATCGTCGTCGGTATATTGCGGGTGGAGAGTAGTCGACGATCCTTTTCGTACGGCATAATCACGATATAAATAGTCTTCTTTGCTATCTACGTTATCGTTATCGTTTTCTTCGTTGTCGCGTAACGCTGAAGACATACGCCGGCAAAAGTCCGAGCCGAGCGTATCTATCCCGGTAGCTGTCGTATGTTTCGACCGAGACGAATCTTGACCAACGGTAGTGCTAGCAGCAGCAGCAGCAGCAGTAGTAGTAGTAGTAGTAGTAGTAGTAGTAGTAGTAGTAGACGCGGAAAATTGTCTTTTCTTCGTAAGCCATTTTAATCGGGTGCGAACGTCTACGATTCCCCGGATGGCTGCGATGTCACGACACAAGTCACCTTTGGTATATATCTGATTGGAGTAATTACGTTCGACGTTATTGAGCAGAGGTAAAATCGTAGTGGATGTGGTTTGACGAGAAAGAAGATATTCGTTTCTTCGTATCGGTGGAACGTAAGTGGGATGACTCGATCGTTTCTCGAAAGTCGTCCATCCCAATTGTATCGATGATCGCCTATCGAAAATCGCGTGCACCACTTGACTAACGTCCAGTTCTTCGCTAGTCACTATTTTAGCGTTGATCGCTTTGACGACGATACTTTGTACGATGCAATTGATTCTGGCGAAATTTCTTATATGTTCGTTCTGTCTGGAGTTCGACGATGACAATGATGATGATGATGATGATGATGATGATGATTCGGTGAAGATCCCGTCTAGGAATACTTCGATATCTTTGTGCGGTTTCTTACCGAGCAGATCTACACACATCCTGTAATCTTTGATATTCAACGAAATATGACCGGCTGTTTTCGAATCGAAAAAATCTCGTACGTCGTTGTTCTCTTCGATAACCAACGGTACTACCGGCTGCGTCATGACGAATCGCAAAGGCGACCGATCGATGTCCGCTTCCATGTCTATCAGAGCACGCATTCCGTCCACCACGGTATCGTAGATCGACACGTCCGCCCGTCCCACTTCTTTTATCGGATATTCTCGCATCAACAACGATTGCGAACCGCCACAAGTGATCTCTCTGAGTTTCAGCACCACGTTAAAGTAAGCCGGAGTTTTTATTTCGTCGTATACGTGATTGGTCCTATACAAGTAATTTCTACCGTGTTTCTGGTCGAACGGTTTGGCATTGAAGATATCTTGCAAAGCGGATTGACTACAACCGATTTTGTCGGTAATAGTTTTGTATGCCGTGTGCACGTTAACGAATTCTGTGCCGTTATACATGTACGGTATGCCGTTCAACGTAAACGGACGCCAATAGTATTTTTTGAACATCGTCAACAGATCTCTATTGACCGTCGTCATTTTTTTGGATTTTTTTGCGTTCTTTTTCTTATCGTTCTGTGGTGGACATTTTCGTTTTCTGCTACTGCTATCGGTCACATTCGAATTCAGTTCTTCGGTCCTGTTTCCGCTAAAACTGTTGAAATTTCCGAAGGTGTCGTTAGCATCGCCGGCCGAATTATTCGATGTCGTCGTAGCACCATCCTTGTCGACGTACAAATAACGAGGAAAATGTGTTTTGAACAATTCGGCCGGTGCCCACAGCGACAACGGATCTCTAGAACTCGCCGTGAATTTGACACAGGCAAATTGGATCACGAACGATATCATAGCGGTGCTGTCGCTAAATTCTGACATCAATTTGTTCATCGTATCTTCCGGTATATAATTATAGTAATATAGGTAGGCTTGCAACTGTGTCGGATGTATGGATGTTTCGTGATGATACATTAAGGACGCACAAAACGAAAACACGTTGTAATTGGTATGTTTCAATTTCGCCAATCCGCTGTTCGTTTCATCGTAACCGATGTCGAATTGGAAAGTCGGGAGATCGTTCGCTCGGTCGCGCACCCTCCATCTGTTCTGTCTTTTATCTTTTTTACGACCATACGGTTCGTCTAATTGCTCTTGTCGATTTATGTCGGTCATGATGGATACGTAAGTTCCATAAATATCGCTCAATACACCCGTAATCATGTTCCACTTGATGCACTCGTTAATGAGGATTTTCATTTTCTCCAACTTAACTTGTTCGGTGTATCGTTCGCTTTCGTCGGTTTCATCGTCGCCACCGCCGTCGCCGTCGTCATCGTCGTCGTCGTCATTTCTGCAACCGTCGTCCCCGTTACGACGACCGGAATACCGATGGCTGTTCGCGTTCGCTATAATATAATCGAAAAGTACCATAACGTAACGATCCGACAACGTTCTATCGAAATATTCGATCAACAATATTTGCCACATATCTTCGCTGATGATATCACACTCGTAGATCGTATTACGAACGTAACTCAAATCGGTGATCATGCTAAACACACGATTCGTATTTTCGTATCCCTTCTCGTCGGTATACTTGAAATGACCCTCCAATATATCGATATTACCTCGTTTTTCTACAACACGTTCGGGACCGGTGACGGTTACGGTTGGGACGGATGACGATGTAGCGACACCGGCAGCGCCAATAATCGTTCTAACGCCCTTATTGGCATTTTTCAAGTCTGTTTTCTCGTCGAAATAAGGCAGAGCCACGTCGTGTTTACGTGACATTTCTTCTTCTTCTTCTTCTTTTTCTACGATATCTTCATCGCACGGTGAAACGGTGGTCTGCTGCTCAACTTGTTGTTGTTGTCGTCGTCGTCGTTTCCGCTGACATCTTTCCGTCCTAGTATTCTCGTCGATGGACATCTCGTTCGATATACTCGTGGAATTCGAAGCGATGAGATCGTCGTCGTCGTCGTCGTTATCGTTAGAGTTGGAATATTCGAGATTATGGGACGACATCGACGACATCACTTCTTCGTAATTTTCGACAAACAACCAGCGACAAAAGGTTTTCTTACGATTGATCATTCGATTCGGTGTAATAGTGTATAGAATATCGTCTCGATACGATTCTATCTCTCTGCGATTGCTGTGTATTTCCATACATTCTTTATCGAGAAAATATTTCTTTTGAAATTTGAAACGAAATTCTCCGTCGAAGCCACACCACACGATTTCTTCTTGCGACGAATTACGTTGATATTGAGAACATTTTGTCGCGTCCGTTCCGTCGTTCGTATATTTCAAACTGTAGAATGGGTATACGTATTTTGGGATCGGTGATAAAATATCCACGTCTGTTATATCGTTTTTATCTGCAGATGTGAGCGTGGACGTATCGAAGTTGTACAGGAAAAACGTATCGGCGTGATTTCGACCGTACGGCAGTACGAACGAGGTACACGATTCGTTCAAAAATAAATCTAATTCCTCCGAAGAACTCGTCTTGGCTCGTACTCGATTCAACGTGCGTATTAATGCGTACAGCAAATGATGGTACATACACCGATCGACGTTCACATCGTGAAATATCATATGAAAGCCGTGCGTTTTCCCAACGGTTATAACGACCGTTCCCACGTATCGTATATGTAAAATTTTCTCGAACATTCTTCTCACCACCTCACATATAAATTCCACGTGTTTTTGGGATTCGCACCGCGCCTCTCGAGTCTGTGATTTTTTCTTGCACTCGATACAATCGAAAACGAACACCAATCGATGAACTAGTTCGTACGATATTACGACGCTACAATTATGTGGAACATCGATCGCTCGAATCAGAGTTTCGTAATTTTCGTGGGAAATTGTAAACTTCGTCTTGGCATCGTCCGAAACTATCATATGAATCCGTTCGATTCCACGACTCGTCAGCTCCCCATCGTTAACGTCCAATTGTCGTAATACGCCGTCCAGAAGATATCGCTTATAATCGACTTTCGGGAACTTTTTCAATATACTGTTCAATTTAAACGTTCCAATCGAACAATCGACGACGGTATCACTTGGAGAATTACAGATCGTTTCGTCTTGCGTGTTAGTGTTCGACATGTCGTTAGACAATATTAGCGGTAGAGGTGAAGGTAGGGATGCGACTATCACCAAATTAATTTCGACGATGACGGTTTGTCGTACGTCGGCCTGTAACTTTATTTTCGTCGAGCGAAAAATTAGCCAACATATGCGATATGCACAGCACAATGAATAATAAACTACTGACCATATAGAATACACAGTTATGTATATTTATAGGTGATCCTAATGATGCGAGCGACGTCGTTGTATCCGCGTCACGATTATCGTCTTGTAATAGTGACAACATTTCAACGGGCACATCGACGATCGTTCCGTCGTCTTTGTCTACGCGAACTACTCCACGATCCGACCATTCTGTCGTGCTCTCGAAAAATTTCATCAGACGATCGACGTCATCGGGATACATGGCACCGATATTATGTTTACATCGTAACAACCACCAAGTCCAGAACATTTTATACGCCGATTCGTTGGCATACCGCGAACCGTTCCCTTTCGTCATCATCAATTCTAACAGATCGTTTCCATCGTCGTCGTAGATATTGTCACGGTACGCGATGAGCGAAGAAACGTCGACGTTCGAATTAGCGTTTGAATTCCTCTTCTTTACCAACCGAAATCTAATCGAATTCGCTTTCAAACGCTCAGACGAGATAATCGAGAATATATTACACCAACGCGAACAACACGAACGGGATATTTCTGGCATTTCTTACTGTTACTAGCGCGTGTGATTCGCACGTAATTCTCGTTCGAAAAACTAATATGTCTCTCGTCATGCACTCTAGCGTTATCGAGAAACAGTTTTGTCTCGAATGAAATTTGTTGAAACGAAATCGCACCGGTGGATTCCTTCGAGCTACAGAAAATTTGAACGTATATCTCGTTCGAGGAATGAAACAGTTTTGTCTCGAGTGAAATTTGTTAAAACGAAATCTCACCGGTGGATTTCTTCGAGCTACAAAAACTTTGAACGAAACTCTCGTTCGCAAAATGAAATCGTAAAATATTTTTTGATGAACAAACTTTGTCCATCTAGAATCTCTCGTCGAACGATTAGTTGTCGAAACGAAATTCCACCGGTGGATTTCTTCGAGCTACAAAAACTCTGAACGAAACTCTCGTTCGCAAACTGAAATCGTAAAATATTTTTTGATGAACCAACGTTGTCCACCTAGAATCTTTCGTCGAACGAATTTCCAAACTTATAAGTTCCTCGTCATGCGTACTACCTCCACCGAGAAACAGTTTTGTCTCGAGTGAAATTTGTTGAAACGAAATCTCACCGGTTGGATTTCTTCGAGCTGTAAAAACGTTGAACGTGAATCTCGTTCGCAAAATGAAATCGTAAAATATTTTCTGACTTTGTTCGCCTAAAATCTATCGTCGAACGATTCGTTGTTGGAACGAAATTCCACCGATGGATTTCTTCGAGCTACAAGAACTTTGAACGTAATTCTCGTTCGAGGAATGAAACAGTTCTGTATCGAATGAAATTTGTTGAAACGAAATCTCACCGGTGGATTTCTTCGAGCTGTAAAAACGTTGAACGTGAATCTCGTTCGCAAAATGAAATCGTAAAATATTTTCTGATGAACAAACTTTGCCCGCTTAGAATCTCTCGTCGAACGAATCTCCAAACTTATAAGTTCCTCGTCATGCGCACTAGCTCCATCGAGAAACAATTTTGTCTCTAGTGCAATTTGTTGAAACGAAATCTTAGCGGTGGATTTTTTCGAGCTACAAAAACTTTGAACGAAACTCTCGTTCGCAAAATGAAATCGTAAAATATTTTCTGACCAACAAACTTTGTCCGCTAGAATCTCTCGTGGAACGAATCTCCAAACTTAAAGTTCCTCGTCATGCGCATTAACTCCATCGAGAAACAGTTTTGTCTCGAATGAAATTTGTTGAAACGAAATCTCACCGGTGAATTTCTTCGAGCTGCAAAAACTTTTGCAGCAGTGATGACTCACAGTTACTTGACGTATCACGGGGGCAACGAAAATTGTGGAACGCAACATCCAGCTCTCGCGAGAAGCTAGCGCCAAGTCTAGGCAGTCAAGGGGGCTCCACGTACCCCCATAGCACCCCCTGCATCCCTATATATATAATATATATATATTATATATATAACCTCCGCGACGGCCTGCTCCTTCTTACTACTACGTTGTTCTTACTCTGGTCAAGGAGGTTTAGGATCGCGGGCGAGAAGCTTGCTGATTATATAGTTAATTTAGGGTCAGCTGAGTGAATACTCGATTCTCATTGGACTAGAGCCAATTGACGTCACGAAAATCCTAAAATCTACTGATTTCTGACGAAAATCACGGTAGAAGGGGTAAAATTTTGATCAGATTCAATTCAGAGTTCCGAGAGCGAAGTCGATTGAGGTTAAATTGTACAATATTAAACCCACCCCATCCACAGATGTAGTAATTTCAAGAAATACATAGGACATCTATGGTAGATTTGATACTGTACACGTTGATTGGAAGTTCAAGGGAATTCTACCAGATGGCGCTCACCAACTTATTGTGATAAATTGATACAACATATCAACAGATGGCGCTTATCAAGTTGCTATACTCAATCTGTATAGGATGTTCGATAATCGGATTTGTCTCGCATTCATATAGATGTCGCTCAGTTAGTTATAACAGTGAAGTTGTATGACAATTCGACAGGTGGCACCTGCTCAATTACTGAAGTTAAATTGAATTACATTCCAATAGATGGCGTTTGATTGAACACTGTGACAAGTCTGTACATCCATCGATTAAGTAGCGCTTAATTGAATATTACAACGGAGAGATGGCGTTCGTTCAGTCATTATGACAAGTTTGTATATCACCCAACTAGGTGGTGCTCAATTGATTGTTACAACAAACTTGTATGGCAATCAAACAAGTGTCGCTCATTTGGAAACTCCCTGGGACAACATCAATTAACACGGATTTTTTTTTTGATTCGTCACTCGATAGCGGTTGTCGTCAACATTTCAATCGTTCCTATGTTTGAACGTTACTCTCGATTGAAAAATGAAATTGTAAACCATTTTCTCGTGAAGAAATTTCGTCAATTAGATTGTTCACCAGCCAACTTAGGATTTCTAATTTTGTTGAAACGCTCATCGTTTGAAACGGAAGATTGTTAACGTATCAACCATTCATATGTCTAAACGTTACTCTCGATCGAGGAATAGGATTGTAAAATATTTTATGAAGAACAAACTTTGTCGTCGGTCAAAATTCTCACTTAACGACTTCAACGATTCAGAATTTTGCTACATTACCTATCGCTCGTAACGAATAGTCGTGGTCAACGAATTAGTCGTTTCTCTGTTGAACGTTATTGTCTTTCAGAATTTGAAACTACAAAATATTCGCTGGTGGATGAAATTTGTCGAATTCATTTCTCAGCGACTCTGAACGAAACTCTCGTTCCAGAAATGAAATCGTAAAATATTTTCTGATGAACAAACTTTGTCCGTCTAGAATCTATCGTCGAACGATTCGTTATTGAAACGAAATTCCACCGATAGATTTCTTCGAGCTACAAGAACTTTGAACGTAATTCTCGTTCGATGAATGAAACAGTTTTGTCTCGAATGAAATTTGTTGAAACGAAATCTCACCGGTGGATTTCTTCGAACTACAAAAACTTTGAACGAAACTCTTGTTCGCAAAATAAAATCCTAAAATATTTTCTGGTGAACAAACTCTGTCCGCTAGAATCTCTCGTCGAACAAATCTCCAAAATTGAAGTTTCTCGTCATGCGCACTAGTTCCATCGAGAAACAGTTTTGTCTCGAGTGAAATTTGTTGAAACGAAATCTCACCGGTGGATTTTTTCGAGCTACAAAAACTTTGAACGAAACTCTCGTTCGCGAAATGAAATCGTAAAATATTTTCTGACTTTGTTCGCCTAAAATCTATCGTCGAACGATTCGTTGTTGGAACGAAATTTCACCGATGGATTTCTTCGAGCTACAAGAACTTTGAACGTAATTCTCGTTCGAGGAATGAAACAGTTTTGTATCGAATGAAATTTGTTGAAACGAAATCTCACCGGTGGATTTTTTCGAGCTGCGAAATCTTTGAACGAAACTCTCGTTCGCAAAATGAAATCGTAAAATATTTTTTGAAGAACAAACTTTGTCCGCTAGAATCTCTCATCGAACAAATCCCTAAACTTATAAGTTCCTCGTCATGCGCACTAGCTTCGTCGAGAAACAGTTTTGTCTCGAATGAAATTTGTTGAAACGAAATCTCACCGGTGGATTTCTTCGAGCTGTAGAAACCTTGAACGTGAATCTCGTTCGAAAAATGAAATCGTAAAATATTTTCTGATGAATAAACTTTGTCCGCGTAGAATTTCTCGTCGAACGAATTTCCAAACTCACAAGTTCCTCGTCATGCGCACTAGCTCCATCGAGAAACAGTTTTGTCTCGAATGAAATTTGTTGAAACGAAATCTCACCGGTGAATTTCTTCGAGATACAAAAACTTTGAACGAAACTCTCGTTCGCAAAATCAAATCGTAAAATATTTTCTGATGAACAAACTTTGTCCGCTTAGAATCTCTCGTCGAACGAATCTCCAAACTTAAAGTTCCTCGTCATGCGCACTAGCTCCGTCGAGAAACAGTTTTGCCTCGAATGAAATTTGTTGAAACGAAATCTCACCGGTGAATTTCTTCGAGCTACAAAAACTTTGAACGAAACTCTCGTCGAACGAGTCTCCAAACTTAAAGTTCCTCGTCATGCGCACTAGCTCCGTCCAGAAACAGTTTTGTCTCGAATGAAATTTGTTGAAACGAAATCTCACCGGTGGATTTCTTCGAGCTGCGAAAACTTTTGCAGCAGTGATGACTCACAGTTACGTGACGTATACGTGACGTAGTACGGGGGCAACGAAAATCGTGAAACGCAACTTTCAGCTGTCGCGAGAAGCTAGCGCTAAGTCTAGACAATCAACGGGGCTCCACGTACCCCATAGCACCCCCTGCACCCCTATATATATAATATATATATATTATATATATATTATATATATAACCTCCGCGACAGCCTGCTCCTTCTTACTACTACGTTGTTCTTACTCTGGTCAAGGAGGTTTAGGATCGCGGGCGAGAAGCTTGCTGATTATATAGTTAATTTAGGGTCAGCTGAGTGAATACTCGATTCTCATTGGACTAGAGCCAATTGACGTCACAAAAATCCTAAAATCTACTGATTTCTGACGAAAATCACGGTAGAAGGGGTAAAATTTTGATCAGATTCAATTCAGAGTTCTGAGAGCGAAGTCGATTGAGGTTAGATTGTACAAAATTAAACCCACCCCATCTACAGATTTAGTAATTTCTTGAGAATACATAGTATATCTATGGTTCGTTTCACACTGTACGTGTTGTGTGAAAGTTCGATGGATCTCCGCCAGATGGCGTTTATCCACTTACAGCAACGAAATGATATAACATTACGATAGGTGGCGCTCATCAAATTGTCACGACAGAATTGTATTACACTTCGAAAGATAACGCTCTTTACGTTATCCCAACGGGATCGCATTACATCTCGAAAGATGGCACTCTTCACGTTACTCCAATGAAATTGCATTAAATTTCGGTAGATGTCTCTGAATACTATTTTCGATCAAAAGTTATCGTACTGAGTCGCGGGTCACCGAAAAAATTGTTTGAGGCTCATGTGAGCGTTTCCTTGTGTCGCTAAATCTATTTCTGAAACGATTACGTTAGAGCGAATGAGGTAATCTTCGATTCGTCGTATAAAGGGGAAATTGAGGGTATAAATCTCGGCAACATGTGAAGGATATTCCATTCAAGTCAGCGTTTGAAAGGGTGAAACATCATGAATAACCATCACCTGCATAGATTCGTGAAAGCAATTACTGGTACGAATGAGCATGATTCAACAACTATCGAATTCATCTACGAACAAATAAATGAGGCCATGAGCAAACCGGCTAATGAATTGAAGCGTAGAGATCTGATGTTTTTGCCGCAGGCGTATGTGATGAAGCACGTACATTTGCCGTCATTGCGTTGGGAAGAGACACCGGAGCACGTAAGAAAATATATATATATATGTTTTTGCCATGTGAAGATCATCACAATCAACCACATCAGCTTACACATTTTGATGGTTTCGCACCTCCACGAAATCGTTGTATTGAATGCCTATTTGAAAATATTATTGATATATTAGCAAACGTGGAACTGACTGAACAGAAAAAGGCTACTATGATCTCAAAAACATGTGAGAAATTATCGAACCACGAAAAATCGATATTGCGCGATAAAATTCGTGAAGAGGTTCCGGATTTCAAAGAATTGTAATATTGATGAATAAAATTTAAAACAGATGAAACGTTTTCAATTTTTCCCTCCTGTTAACACTGATCTCAATGATATCGTGCATAAAACAGAATTGAATATATTATTTGGCGAACAAAATTTTTCGGCTGGATTTCGCATGGAGCAACTTCAACGATTCATCGATAGAAGGGACGATCTATCGTCGAGTTACTCGTTGCTCCATACGAATCGTAATCAACATATTGGATCTGCACAATAAGACTGATGTCCAAAGTAAACTTCTGCCCGTACTTGTACGAATCGTATCACGGGGATAATAGCGATACGAATGATGACAACGAGGACGACAACAACGATAGAAACAGATACACCCGTGTATTGGAGAACGAGAAATATGATAAGAAATATAGGAGAAATAGCGGTCGTCGCGTTTGTAACGTGTACCCGGTGAAATCTCAGACGAGTAACGGAGAAGAAAATGCATCGATTTTGTATTATCATCGATACGAAGCGACTAAATATAGTGTCGATCCTTCGACGGGGATACCTCTGTTCGAAAGTACAGACGAACAAGTTATAGATTCGATACTAGTTTCTTCGTATTACATGAACACCAATCGATGTGTGATCGAGTCGACGCCGTACGCTTTGCAAGATTATTCGCATATTTTATCGTACGTAGTGAGTAACACGGTCGAATATTGGAACGTCGTGTACAATTTCAAACGATTCTGGTTGGAAAAAGTTGTCAACAAGTTACATTCGAACGTCGGCGGATCTCTCACCGCTCCGAATAAACCGTATATATGGCCGACGAAAAACAGTTCGTTGGACGTACTGATAAACAGAATAACTTCGGACAAATGGCAATTATTGAGACCGATCGAATTCGATACGGAATCGATCCAATTCTATAGTGCTATCCAAAAACTAATGTACGCGCTGTTCTGTAACTCCCTCGATTCGGACGGTATACGAATATCGTATCAACGAAACGGCTCGAGTCGGAAACGTCCTCGTCGCATGAGATGTGGCGACGCGTGTAAGATGTATACGACCGCATCCACGCCGTGCTATAACGTTTTCGGCAAAGGGAATCTAATACATAGCATTTTGTGTACGCCACACGAAGGATGTCTGAACGACGAATGGTGGGCTCTTACCGATGCTTATATCGATTATCGTTGGTTAGCGGCAGCAGAGGATCCCGACGTGGACAAGATCGTCGATAGAGATGTTAATCATGCGAGGGAAACGAACGTTCTTAGGAAATTGAGGTGTCGCTTTGACAAAACCATGCAACGCGATCATATGTAAATTCGCACATCACCGTCGTCCGAACAGGGAGGTGGTGGTGGTGGTGGTGGTGGTATATATATATCGTTATAATGTACAGTCACCGATGTATTCGTTTATTCTTCGTTATGGCTGAAACGTTCACTTTTGTCTGCGACGATGATCAAAATACGCCAACGACGACATCATCATCATCATCATCATCATCATCGATCGAGAACAATACGATCGAAAGAGACTGCGATAACGTCGTGTCGAGACTACCGAAAGTTGTGAAAGTCTTCTCGTATCAAAATAAAAAATACGAAATTGTAAATTTATGGCGAAACGAGCCGGTGGGTGAAAATCGTCCGCGATGTTCTTGCCATTGGAACTATGCAGACGACGTACGATGGTTTTTAGATAAAAATTATGATACGCGTGAGGTAGTGCCGGGTTGTGAAATGATGGCGTGTTTGTCGGGGAACGTTAATGCAGAATGTGAATCGTGGTGTACGTTGAACGACGAACAACGAGGATTTGCGAATTTGTTGAATACAATTTCGATCGGTGAATTATATGAACGTGATGATGGTAACGATGACGAAAAAAAAAATATTTCTACTTCGACGTTCCCAACATCTTGTGTAAAACGAGAAGGAATTTTCTTGTTTGACACCAGAACGAAACGACCGAAAACGTTCGACGGGAAATACGTTCGATCCGATACGGATGGCAGCGAAGACGAAGAAATACAGTACAATAGTCGTGCATCGTCTTGTCGCCTTTCGCCGTTCTATTTGTATAACAAGCAGAATCGCGTTACGGTGGTTCGATTGTACGGATTAGGTGGGACGGGGAAGACTCAATTATTGAAATACGTACAAAAACACGTGAACGGTACTTTTCATTATGTCACTTTGAAACATTTGCTACTGTGCAATTTCTACAAGGATACGTGCAAATATCACGCTGCATATAATGGTGGTTTGGTTCATCAGACGTCGCCAGATTCGATGCACCACTGCGTACAAATGTCAACGCTGGCCAAAACTATCGGACGAAGCGTTAATCAGATGAAATTCACACCGGATACTCGCTACCTAGATTTTTGCGAGTTACTGTTAGAAGAACAACGTCAGTGCAGAAAGAAACGTGTGAAAATGGTTCGACCGAAAAACGACGAATTCTACGTGTGTGTCGTTGACGAATACACGATGATGTCGCCACCCGCTTTCCTCGTCCTACTGAAATTATTGTGCGAATCGTCGCACAATACGATCGTTATTCTGTGCGGTGACGAAAATCAGTGCGGTCCGATCGATTTCGATACGGTAAGCAGCTCAAATTACGATCTGGACGAAACGAACACCGACGAATACGCATACAGCGACGAGGGTGCATGTAGCCAGGAGACGATTACGCGGGGCGAACGTCGAACGAGTGGAAACGATACAAGATATACGTACGTGAACGACGTTCAGGTACAAACGAGGAATGGCCGGGTCTATGGCGACAACGTTGATCTGACCAAATGCCGTGAACAATTGACTTATAGCGCTTTACCGCCATCTAATGTGATTCTCGCAAAACAATTGTTGGGATCGAATCGAGTGTTTGAATATAAATTGAGTAAGTTGATGCGTTCGTCTGAAGATTCCGAGCTACAACGATTCATCGTCGATATGGATAGAAATAAAGACGCGGACAGTCGGAAGGAATTACTAAAACGTTTCGTGAACGATAATAAAATTAACACTATCAGATCGATCGATATCACGGAACTGGTAGATACGTACGTGAAGATGATCGAACGATGCGAGGACAACGTATCGCGGGACGATTGTGTACCCATTAAGAATTTCAAAGTACCGTTTAGAATTCTTGTCGTTTCGAACAGACAATGTTACGATATAACCCGGGAATTGATCGATTCGCTATTTCGACAATTGTCCAAGCGATTCGACGTAAATATACTAAGCAAATATATCGTTCGTTATCAGTCGTCCGTGCGACAACATTTCACCCATTTAGCGGTGGGATTCTCGTACACTTTGTTGACAAATTTCATGGGAGCTACGAAAATACCGAGTGGTAGCGTATTGAAATTGATAAAACTCGAATACTCGTCGGACGATGGTGAATTGACGAGTATCGTTATGTTGGACGAATCGATCGATCGTTATTATCGCATGTATCCCGGATCGGGAGCGGTAGATAGACGAATCCAATACAGCAAAGCACCGATCAAACACGTGGGTTTTCCGATACATCTGAGTTGTATCGAAAATGCATATCAAAGTCAGGGACTGACGATCGAAGAAGACGGCTACCTGGACTGTACCGGTGCCGACGGACAACACATTTATGTTATGGTCACTCGATTCAGAAGTCTCCGGCAGTTCAAATCTATTTTATTGTAATAAATGTATTATTGAAAAGCTTGTAGTTTTATTATTATCATTTATTAGTTTCGAAATAATTGCATTTCATCGTTCAAAAGTCCCATTTTCAGAGGCAAATTGACAAATATTCTTTCGAAATAACTCTCGATCAGGAACGTTTTCTTGGCTAGCGACGATAACGACGACGACGACGACGGTATCGTTTCATCGGCATTCCCGTCGTTTTTCGGATAATCGGCCGTTCCGGTGAACTTGGGCGTTTCTATCAGACCCGCTTCGGATATGACGAATGCCAGCGGGCCGACGCCACTTTTTGCCAATCCGTTACGTTTCAGCGAATAACCTCCAATTTCGTAACTGATCATCGAAACGAGTTTTACCATATAGTTTGTAATGTCGTCGCTGATATTTTCAAAGTCGGGCTTGTATCGGTCGGTAATGAAACAATATAGAAATATCATCGAATTCATTACGTTCACGTGTTTATCGTTGAAATATGATCGGTTGCTAGTGAAAATTAGACGCAGCCGAGACGTCGTCACGTCGGGCTCGTAGTCTGTAGTCGTATCGTCGTTCGCCGTTTGCTCTTCCGTTTGTAACGATAAAATTGGCATGGAATATATTCGAAGTAGAAAACTGGTTTCCATTTTCGGTAGAACGTATACGACGAAATAGAAATTCTGTCTAGATGCGATAGCGGCCGGAGGAGTTTCCGACGACGGTTCGACGTTCATCAGACGTACGCACATGGTATACGGAAGGATGTATTCGACGATGTTACGTTTGAAATCGTCGACGGTGCGAATCGTTGACGTTCGCAATAAGAACGACATGTAAATTGTGGCATTTTTCTTCATCGATAATAACATTTCCGTTTTCGCGATGGACATGAATTTTTCGACGGGATCCATCCAGGCATCGTTCGAGTAGAAATCCGTACTGGTTCCTTCTTCGACGTTGAACAATTTCGGTCGTTTAATGTCGAAATTGTCCTGTTGTCTGGGCTCTAGGAACGTCTTGCACAACAATATACCGAACGGTGTGCCCGGCTCCGGAATCGTGAGATGATAACATTCTCGTATAGTTTTCAATTGGCGTTTGTTTAATATTTTTGATCGAGGTTGTGACCGTCCGTTCGCTTTCAATTGTGTCACGAACGTACACAACGGTAATACCATATCATCGTCGTTCTGGGCATTTTCACGGACGAACCGTCTAGATTCCGAATCTAGCGAGCGGAAAATAACGTTTCCGTACGATCGGTTGTTCGTCATCGTAGATATCACGAGCACACCGAACCGTGTCGATGTTCGTTCTGTCAGACGGAGATATCGATCAACAACTATCATCTACGGCGATCTCCTCCACCACCACCGCCGTCGCCACCACTACCACCGCAGTCGCCGTTTCCGAATCGGTTTTTTCGTCATCGTCGTTGTTGTTGTTATTGTTGTTGTTGTTGTCGTCTTTGTTGTTTTCGCTATCGTTATTCGACAATACTTCATTTTCTGTCGATGCGCGTTCACCGTCGTCTATTTGCGGCGTCACGTCGACCGATATTTCGATATCGAACAAATCGTTCAACTTGGATATGGGTGTTGGCGGTTGACACGACGATAACATGAACGACTCGTCGTGACCGTCGCGTTCTTCGACTATTTCATCGTCCCCGGTCGTGACAAATGAACTAGACAACAAATACGGATCGTTCTTCGTATCGTTCTGTGTGATTACGATCGACGGGAACGTAACGAACAAGTTATCGTCGTCATCGTCGTCGTCGCTGCTATCGTTGTCTTTACAACCATCGTTATCTTCATCGGCACGATCGTAATCATTATCATCATCATCATCATCATTGTCTCGTTGTATGACATCAGCGTCGACGATGAATTCTCCGGCACTTCTATGATACGTGAAAGACGACGTTGATAATGATGATGATGATGCCGAAGACAACGAAGGCGATGGTATCGGTGACAATTTACAATGTTCATTATGGATTATCACCGTTTCGTTAGTCGACGATGACGACGACGACGACGACTGCGATAACAAAGGTGACGGTATCGGTGACATCAAATCACGTTCTCTATGAATTATTACCGTTTTGTTAGTCGATGATGACGACGACGTAGACGACGACGAAGATAACGATGGTGGCGAGGAAGGAAACCGCACACCGTCGTCGTAATCATCGTTCTCGTAATTTCGCGTAGCGTTCGTCACGTTAATCGGATTGTTCGTACGAATATCGTTTAATTTATTTCTCCAATCGGTCGTTTCGACTCGCTTGCTCAAAAATTGAGATACGATAATATTATCTTCGTCCGTCGTATTATCAACGGTGTCCGAAGGTGACGCTTGCCGTTGGTCACCGATGTATAAATCGATATTTGTCACCACGAAATCGGCAAAGGACACGATTACGTTCTGAAAAATATTTTTTATGCTATGTTTGAAGATGGAATTGTGAAAATCTGGTTTGTACGTCCCGTTAACCACGTTCAGAATATTATCCAGATATGTCGTGATCTTATCGTCGCCCACAGACACGCCCGACGCGGACAACGATCGTATATAATGCGATTTCGCGATAAACATCGTCACGTCTCGATCTTGAATGGTAGACAAACGATTCTGAAATTTGCTCATGATAGATTGCCAGAAGGGAGAACAGTCCGTCGGTTTTACGTGATCAACAAATTGCATTACGATCCCTTGATAGAACATTTGCTCTCTAGAAAATTTATCGATGTCCTTGCAAAGTAGACATAAATTCGTCACGTCGCTCGACGATCCCTTTTCGATAGCTTTTATCAGGGAAACTTTCAATTCTGCCGGTACGTGACGACAAAGAAGCGCTTGCTTCTGGTCCGATTGATCTACGTACGATCGTAGTACGTTCATTATGGAATAGGAATACGCATCGTCTAGGTTAACGCGATTCAATACACGATCGTTGGCCGATTCGTAACTACGACCGTGCTTGTCTTTGGGAGCCATTACTTACATTAGCAGGGAGCGAAATAAAATAAAACATGTTGAAAATATATTTTTTTTTATTCCTTGCGAACAAACGAATATAGTACACTGTTCAATATACATTTCAATTTTTTACTGTTGTTAGCACAGCACTGTTCAACGTCATACTTCCCATGATTATCCCTACAGCCTAATACGCGGTGGTAATCGTTGAACGTGAAGTGAGTCTTGTCGACGAAATACTGATTGGTTATTTCGACCGTGTGCGACCATATCATACGTTTTCCAGGTAAACGATACAATTCGTACCGAACGAATTTACCGCGTTTGAATCCCATCATGGCACACCATTCGATTTTCGCAAATTCACCACCCACGTCCACCGTAAGTCTGTCGCTATTGTTGGTGTGAATGTGTCCGTCGAAAAAATCCGTATCGTTTGAATCGCGCCAGCTCACGATGATAGGTTCAGACGTATAGCGACGCGATAAGAACGACCGGTAGATGTTGTCGACAATCACAGCTGGCGATACCTCCTTCGTCTTATCCTCCCACATACCCGAACGCTTATTCGTGATCGTGCGAATATATTGATTTTCTTTGACGGTTTTCAGATTACCCAATTCTTCCAACTCTGAGATATTCTTCCTGCTGCACAAATTGTACGGCGCCCCGTTCAGATGCGTGGTGTATCCGTCACGCGTCATCGCCACCGCCAAATATATCGTATTTTCGCCCTGGTTCTGATATTCTGTATCGAAAAAGTAGATGGCGTCGACAAGATCCGTATAGCTGCCTTTCTTACACGACTTGAACAATTGTTCCATATCATGATTTCCATTGTCTCCATACAACGCGTCTTGCCACGCTCGAACGTCTTCTTCCTTCTTTGTGTACGAGTCCGACGACCACGTACCGATATCGCCCTCTATTTTTTTCGTTTCGCATAACACAGCTTCGTCGACGAGATCGCTGTTTTTTTGGATGCACCCTTCCGATCGTGCCTCGCTACGTTTCTCTTTTTCCGTCATCCTCGTCGCCTCAGATGTATCGATATGCTCGGACTCCTTCAATTTTAATTCTTGGATTATATTTAAAAAACGCTCAATCACTGTACGGTTGGAAATATTCATGATGACGCGGAATACACGATTCGATGTTTCAAAGTCGGATGATACTGATCGAATACTGACTGCTATGTGCCAGCAGCTGCCTTTTATACTGAAAATTGACAAGAATATCGTCAGGTGACTTCACGTAACGTGATACGTTTATATGTGTTATTGTCACGTCTACACGTACATCTAAAAATAGACTGAATAACTTGTTCGTTTATAATTGTTCGACTCGATGTTATCGTTAGTTGAAACGCAGAAAGGTTTTTCGTTGGGTGTAGAGAACAAAAAGTACATATTCGTTAGTGTGTAATATTTATTTTATTGTCTGTCAAATTTCATCAGCGTGGACAGTTGGACGGCTATGTCGCGTAGCAAACTTTCACGATCGACATCTACGACGTGCGTGTGATTCGTGTCATATTCGTAGTAACGTCGTATATCTTTCACGATATCGTATTGATTGACGTTATTATTGTTATCGGTCGATTTTGCGATCAAAACCATCGGACCGGCCAGTAACGACGACCGGCCGTTACGGAATAGATGTTTGCGTAGGGTTAAAATCGGTCGATCGTTGATGCAATCGTACTTTGTGGCGGTCACGTATTGGTCAAACTCGAAGATCGACGACAACGACGACGACGACGACGACGACGATGGTAAACGGTTACGTGCTAGGGAAATTTCTGTTTCGTTGCTGGCATATAAAACGACGTGATTATCGTGGAAATATTCAACGAAATTGTCGCGCTTCAAACGCAGCAACAGATCCATCGTCGACGGGAATATCCTTTTGAATTGATCGGTCAATACCAAACTGACATCCGATATTACGAACGTGACACAAGCGAGAAAAGCGCGCTCACCGTGGTGCGTGTTCGACGAAAACACGTTTGTCGACTTGTCGTTTGTGGCGACGGCGGAATTCTCGTGATCGGCCGTATCGTGTGAAGGACGAGTCGATAAAGTCGAATGAATTCGACCGGTCTTGCTGTGACGTTGTTTTTTGTACATGCCGTTTTTTTTATCGTTAAAAAATTTTACGGAACGAGCGTGGCGTAATACCGATTTGTTTTTATTCTCTGTCGTCGTGGACGCCATCGATGTCGAACGGTGAACGTTCGAGGGTGAACGAGCGTGAGATGGAGATGGTAATAAGATTATTTCGTCCATGTCTTACCACCCATTACTTTTATAAAATCCAGTCACCCGGTAGGGGTTTTTTCGGCAATGTGGACTGCAACTGCGTATTATCTGGTAACGGTAACGGTAACGGTTCGGGATCGGGTCTAACTAACTGGAATTTGGGCGTACATTTTTTCAGATCCTCGTTCGATATGAGACTGGTGTTCGTCAGATCGATCATCGCCGTTCCTAAATTACTTAGCACCATCGGTAGAACGACCGATCGCGTATCGTGACTAACACCCCCCAATTTAGCGTAAGTCATCAAATGTTGACGTGGAATCGTGGGTATTTCGTTAGTGGCAACACCACCACCACCACCACCACCACCACCACCACCACCACCACCATTGCTATTTTGTTGGCCTCCGATAACTGGGGCGTATATTATGGGCCCGCAAATCGCGAAAACTCCGACGTTGACTTTTTTATTCGTCAATTGAATCATCGTCACGTTGGCGGGATCGGAAAACGATTGAGTTTTATCTTCCAGCACGACCGCAGACGTGGGCAATATCAATAACAGCGGTGTATCGAATATCGTCAATTGATCTACCGTTACGAACGAAACGGTATGTTTATCGCTGCCTTCCGATTGATCTATCAATTGATACATAGTTTTGGGATTTAATCCTCGTACCCACGCCATCTGATTCGCTATCCATTGATTGCGTATTATCGTGAATATCGGCGATTCGGTGCAAGTGATCATCGCCAATAGCCCCTTGGCCATCGCTTCCGCTTCGTCCGTTTTTGTCGTCTGGCCGAAACACGAACTCATCAACGAAATAATCTTTTCCTTGTTCTTCGTCAAATCTTTACGACTTATGGATCGTACGATCGGTGCTATGGGAAGCGTAGCTTTAGGTAGCACGTTCGTAAAATACGGCGTCACCTTGTCGTGATAGGTTTTCGACGAACCGTCGTTAACGTTATCCAGTACGCGACTCGATACGCGACAAAAACCGATGTTCATACATTGCCAATGATAGGTGCATATGCCGCCGTATACTAGACCGGCACACGACGTTCCCTTGAAATTTACGGCGAACCTGAACAGACATATCGCTTCGTACGTTCTCAGAGATCGTTTGATTTCGATCAGTTCGACGTTGCGTGTCACGTTACTCAGCAGCATATCTACCATGTATACGTGATCGTTGTACCAGTTTGGGTGACCCATTGGTGTTGCGGGTGGATCGCGGTTATCTTCTTCCATAGGAACCTCATCGCCAGGAAGGCTCGGTTCTGTGTCGGTGTCTCCGTCTTCGTCGTCGATAAGTTTATCTAAGCCGTTGCGTAAGTCGGGTTCGTACGAACGCGTAAGTACTCCTGAACGCATCGTCATGTCTTCCTCTTATATGAACGAAAATCGTCCAAGGTCCGTTCTCAAGTTACCACCGTTATTGTTCCGATCTGAAATTCAATTGTTACTAGAAGAGATTCTCGTGCGTACGTTCGATTTGCGTATGGAATTGAGAAAAATCGAAGGAACCACTCGACGACCGGAATTCATCATGGAACTACTCGACGATCTGGGAAAACGAGGTGTATCGTACACGTTACGAAGGGGTGACAAACTGATAGATCTATCCGGAGGGTTTCATTTCAAACTGTAATCGAGAGAGAGAGATAGAGAGAGAGAGATAGAGAAAGGAAGAGAGAATCGAAGCGGTCCTTTGAAATAATTATCATGCCTTATAAAATTAAAGAGTATCGACGATTTGAAATGTAGCGTTTTTATTCGTATCCTACAACCACCACTTTTTATATTCCTCTCGTAGTTGAGCGTGCAAGTCTCGATAATCTCCGTACGGATTCAGATATCGCAATTTGGCGTCGTGAAGTCGGTCGTGTCTCGATCGTATCAAACTGTGAATTTCGACAAGAAAATTATCGATCGGAGCGTCGACTTTCAATTTGCGATACTCGAACGTCGATCGAATACTTTCGAAGTGTGCTCTACACAAGTCGCACTTGATGAACAAGCCGAAATTGTGAAACAGTTCTTTCAGGGAGGCGACCGCGGCACGAAAATCGTCATAAGCGTTGGCGAATTTGCCCGCGGTCAAATGGAACCATAACCAATAGAACGGACCGAGGTTCGTCCAGAATTGTAACAACTCGTCGGGGCATAATTCCGTTTGGAATTTATTCACGTTCAAATTTATTCCCTGGCGCCGTGCTTGTGTGATGCTCTGTTCGTATAGAGAGTCGAACAGATCGCGTATCTTAGCGACCATGATATTTTTACTATCGATCTGAAACTTTCGCATTTCGTACAGTTTGTCTCGCGCGTTCGTTTCGGACGACGCGACGCTCGTGGCAGTTTCGTCATCTTCGTCATTAACGCCCGACGCGAATAACATCGCGTACATCTGATCCGATTGATCGATCAAATAATGATTGATATCGTTCAATCTCAAGTCTAGTATTTTCGTGTCCATGGTGTAACCGGCAAAGTCCGTACTAGCGGAAAATGCTAACGCGACGAACGTGTAGAACAACTTATCGATATTCGAATTTAGCGTTCGTTCGATCGTTTTCAATTTCAGAAATTCCTCCTTGGAAATTTCGTTATAGTTGTGTAGTAAGTGCAAAGGCAAATTGACGAAGCCGATTTTCTGATAGATAATTTGCTTGGCCACCGCGATCGTAACGTCCCAATAAAAACGACGTTTATCGTTGTGCTGGATGACTCTCTCGTAGTAAACTTCCAACATGTTTGCCCACAAACGGTCCCACGTAGGATCGCTGCCTACGTTTATCGTGCCATGTATCGTAGTGCCTATAAACGAATCGTTCGGCCCGTAACGTTGCAACACGTCTCGCAGAGACATTATCATTATTATTATTATTATTATCGGAATTTCTATTTCCGATCATCTCTTATCTATACGTGTATCGGAACGTATTTCAGTTGGGGAGCAAGGAACGAATAAAGGAAGGAATAAAGGAAAAAAGAAATAACAACAACAACAACAATGATAGATACCGTTGATAATATATTAAAGAACCAAAATACGATCGTATAACATTCGAATAATATACGTTCGACAATAATTCGTTATAAACCGATTTCACTTGGCAATTGATAATTACGAGTCTATCGTCGTGGATCCGTTCGCCGCTCTGCTGCTCGTCAGTCGTAACCAATTGCCTGTAGTCTTTTCCGTTGCGAATGTGTTTTATCAACGCGTAAATACAATAGGTGGCATATTTTTCGCGTGTATTATTCCGTTCTGTTCCGTGGCACTGCGATAGATCACCGTTATCGGTAATCGTATAATTCAAACAGTTTCCCCTCGACGGTATCGATAAACGTATATTAACCCATTCGTCGTTATTTCGCGTAGTAGTCGTCGTCGTCGTCGAATTATTTTTGTCGCCGACGTATTTATTAAAACTCGCAATATTCCCGTTTTCGCTGCCGATGTTCGTTTTTATTTTTCGTTTTTGATTCTTCCTAGCTACCGTCGCTTGCGTCGTTGTCATCGTCGTCGTCGTCGTCGATTTTATGCCCATTTTATTGTTGCACGATTTATCGTACGTCACGATAATATTATAATCTTTGTTGATGTGTCTGAAAGATTCGAGTGTGCTAAAGAGATTACCGTCGTTGCCGTGGCTCTTGCGACCGCCACCGCCGCTACCACTGCCGTTGTAACTATCTACGTAGAAAAGTTGCGATGAGTATCCCATACCACATAGATAACGTAGTACGTAATATTCCCATTTGTCGTATACACTTTCGAACAAAACGTTCACGACAGGAATCAGAGTATTATTGCGATCTTCGAACGTTTGCTTGAAATCTGTCAAATCTGTGTCGATATTTTTATCGTGAACGTCGATATGCCTGGAGCGACGATTGCTATCGATGTCGGTAATGATGTCACCACCATCGTAACGATGTTCGATAGTGTTCTTTATCGCGGTTTTTGATGGCACAGTTACTCCGGTTCGTAGGAAATTATCTATCGTGTGGTTCGAAGTCGAAGTCGTTTGTGTCGTTACAACGTCAGTTCTCTCCATCGATAGCGATTGCAATACACGACCGAACAGCGATTTGTTTCCACCGGCATTCGATGCAGTCCCGGCGATTTTCTGTTTACACGACACGGATAGCTTTTTCGCGGGTGCTTTCATCAATTGACGACGTGGTTTCGTTGGTTTTCCAGATCGGCCGTGTGCCGTCGCCATAGTTGTCTTGGAACTAATCGTTTTCAGCTTGGAATCGTGTCCGAAACGACTTGTATTACTGCCATCGGTGTCGTCAACGATACCGTTCCCCTCGGTAATATTAACTATGGTTGCCAACGTGTACGCCGTATTGGCGACGTCTTTTGTTGTAGTCTTCATAACTGTCCGATATCGAATTGTCGTCGTTATTGTTGTTGTTGTTGTTGTTGTTGTTGTTGTTGTTGATCCTATTATCGATCGTGACTGTAACTGGCGGTTGTCTCCCGTGAGAATCGTATTTCCCTCGAAGATCGGCACTCGAAGACAACGACGAAGCAGAAGAAGACGTGTGAATTCTTGAAATTTTCGGACTGAACACGTCCAATAAACCGAATTTATAAAACGACGACGTACCTTCTTGTTGTGAGTTTCTACGGTTCCATATAGACAAGCGCGTATCGATCAATAAAGATTCGGTGATCGAGATGAGAATTTTATCCGTATATAATAATGTGAGAAATTCGAGTATTTCTTTTATACGTGTATGTTTGTACCCAGCGGTTATTGACGAATCGACTCCCTCGGCGGCGGTAGCGGAGGCATCGTCGTCAGAAGGTCTCTCGTTAATATCGTGAAGATCGGTAGAATCGAAGAACGGATTCGATGGACGACGTTGCGAGTGGGCACGTTTCTTTCCAAGTCTCTCTGTTGCTGGTGGTGGTTGTGGTGATATGACGGTGGTGGTAGTAGCAGCAGCGGCGGCGGCGACGGTCGGTTTGACGGTTCTATTAGCGTTCGTCGTCAACGATCGTAGAATTTTTTTAACCTCCGTACTGATGGGGTCTGAGAAACACCGGGTTCTGCCGTCGTCGTCGTGGACGCTCGTGGTGTTACCGTTTCTATGCTGTTGTAGAGTACAATGCGCTCCACCGGTACCGGGTCGATCTTTAAATATCACATTCGTGTCACCGTGTAGAGACTCTCGATCAACGTATAATAGGAAAAATATCAATAATTCGAATTCTTTCATGTCGACGATCAACTGTAGAACGTTAACGGTGGTAGCGTTCACGTTGTTCGAGTTACCGGTTTCCCTACGTTTACTTCCGATTCCATCGGCTGTCATCGAGGACGACGATATCGCCGATATAGAACCCAAGTCGTAATTGTTTATTAGCGATTGCGTGTCACGTCGAAAATTACATCGCTCTCGTGCGATATTCTGATCTATCGTACGTTCCGTCAATATGTCACGCTCTACGCTAATCGTATCTCTCCGATCTTCGTTGTCCGATCCGCCGCCGCCGCCGAATAAAACAGGCAAATCGTAATCTTCCCCAGATCTTTTACTCGAATCGGAAGCATCCGTCATCATTTTCTCTATCATTCGCTGATACTCATCGAATTTTGCGACGAATCGATCTCGTCCTGCGTCACACAAAGACGACGACGCGTTTTTACGCGCATCACCGTTATCGTTGTGGTCGCCGTCGTCGTCGACATCGTCGTCGTCGGCTTCGTCTAGATTCATCGGAAGCGTCACGTTATCCTTAGTAATTTTTGGTATTTCGTTTTCTACTACGAATCCCAATAACCATTCGTTACAAGTACAGAAAATATCAGCGTTTAGTATCTCCACCGAATCGATATAGGAACAATCGCCTTGTTCCGTTGTCAAAAATATTCGTAAACCTGTGCTGATACACTCGACGATAGCGTGCATCAGATCTATAGGTTTCTCGATTTTATGTATTATATTTTTGTATCGCGATACCAGTCATTTGGTCACCATCGTCCGATCTACTACGAAATCGTCGGCCGATACAGTGCCTAAGCGAATTAATACGTCGTCTATCAGACGTTTTCCACGTTGAGCGTCTTCCCGTTCGTTTACGGAATTCAACAAACCGTACGACGGTCGTTCGTTA
Source organism: Endomychus coccineus (assembly GCA_958510875.1). Classification (NCBI taxonomy): domain Eukaryota; kingdom Metazoa; phylum Arthropoda; class Insecta; order Coleoptera; family Endomychidae; genus Endomychus; species Endomychus coccineus. The sequence continues at coordinate 80,128,029 of OY294070.1, forward strand.
TTGTCTCGCGACAGAAACGTTTCGGTGGCGGCGGTAACGGGTCGTTGTAACGGGCACGAAGATTCCGACCGCTCGACAAATAATGAAACGTCGTTCTCCGTGAAAGATGCTGCTGCTGCTGCTGCTGCTGTTATATACAGAGGTGGCAATTCTATATGAGAATTTCGCGCGACGGTATCGGGAGACGTAACGGGTCCGACGTCGGCGTAGACTTTGTCGTCGAAGTCGTTAACGTCGATTTGCGATAACATCCTATATCGCGGCTCTTACTTTTTGGACGACTTTTTTTTTGCCCCGTCACCGGCAACGTTATCGGTCAGAACATCGTCGGGCGGTGGTAGTACGTAATATTTACATAAACGCGTATTGCACAACGTGAACGAATCCAATTCTTCGCTATCGGCGTCGTTTCCGTTCGTCGCGGTAACTACAACGCCGTCATCTTTTTGTATTATGTTGATACGTCGGCATACGTTGGCGAACGAATTCGTCTGTTGACGTTCCAGCTCACGAATTTTACCCGCGTGTAATCCGTGTTTGGCTATTACGTTGCCATAGACGACGAGACGTTTCGTAGATCTGACACCACCACCACCAACACCACCATTATCGTTAGAAGGACATTGCGAAGACGACGACGAATCGATAAAATAAATACTGGGGAAATTTACATCGGATATAACGTGTTTGACGATTTTCATATTGGCACCGGAATCGATCGTATATCGACCGTTCGGTAGACGACGCCCCACGAAACCGATAATCCTATCCAAACTCGCATTGAACAATGGCAGACCGAACGGTAGATCGACGTTTCCGTAAAATGTACATTGTACGGCAACTTTCACGATATTATTATATAAACTGACTACTACCGCTTTGATGCCACCGTCTACCGTAACCTGAACCCACGTATCCCCGATGGGGATATAAAACACGTCGTTATCCACCATCATACATGTCGGTATGGAAGTTATCGATTGACTTTGTACGTGTTTGAAATGATTACGCTTCGATCCGCTTATATCGTGATTGAATCGTATAGGTAATCTGACAATTTTCTTGTTAATGTACGAAGTACATTCAAATAAGTCAGACGACGACAACGATGACAAGTGACCGTTGCTTACATTGATAGGTACTTCGATTTCTCTGATGGTCCACTTGAAGTCGCCGTACACGTATTCCGCCCGATCGATCCAATCGGCGGACGTGATAAAATTCATAAATGTATATGTAGATTTATCTCTCATCGTTATTTTCGACATGTTTCTCAACGATATCTTATAAGTAAACTATACAGGGAGAGCGCGAGGTCGGAATACATAGAGTATGTCGTCGTCGTCGTCGTCGTCGTCCTCGTCGTCATCATCAACTTTCGTCTCGTTCGATACGTTCATGAACGGATTGAAATATCTGTTCGACATGATTCTAGTCAAAACTGCACCGACCGTTATCGATAAAACAAAAATCAAGAAACAGATCGATCGATATATCGACGACATGTTAGACGACACGGGCCAGTGGAAAGATTTCATTCGCACTTATTTCGAAGAGCTGTTCGATCGCATACTCGACAGCGGTATACGACAGATCGAATCGTACAAAAAATCGAATGGCGCCTTACATCTCGTTCACATATTCCCTAGATTCTATCACAAGTTCGTAGAAGAAGTGGCAGAATACGCTTATCTGCTCGAAACGAACAAGCATCATCCCGAACGCTACGCCCAGACTCTATCCAATCTAACCAAGTATGTCATCGACTATATCGTTTTTCTCCATGGCATGTATGTCACAAACGACGTTCGATGTATTTGCAAAAACACATTTGTGAACGGCAACGACGACAATAACGAACACGCCACGAGCCCAGATGAATATTACGGCAACGTAACGTTCGTTTCTGAAGCACAACGAAACGAAATCGTCACACAATATACAATACCTGTGACTGTTATTATCGATAAATTGTGTGCAATATATAATGAAAAGGAATAAAAATCCGATATGTAAACAATTTTTTATTTCATAATCTGCTTAATATTTATTTTCTTCGTGGAAAAAAGTTCAGAAACAACCAGATGAATGCATCGGAAACACGAAATGGTGCTGGAAAACATGTTTTCGCTCGTTCTGTGCGTGCCAACGGAAAGGCTCCTAACGTCATTGTAAGTGAACGGCCGCTGGATGGGAATCGAATACATACTTGTCATTTTCTTGAAAGTCGGCCGTTTGAACGGTGTTGCACTGTAGCACACGTTCCACAAACTGAGTTCTATCACGTGTTTGGCATAGGTATAGTTGCAGACCGTATAACCACTATCAACCACTTTTGTTTTTCCTAGTCGGAGCTCATCTTGAAACGAGGCCCACACATCGAAAAATGTATTTTTGTGAACATTACTACAATTATCGAATATTCGAATGTTCGACAAATAACAGTACACGTATGCCACGACAAACGTCAAAGCCATCGTCCAGTCACGCGCCGACAAATTCGACGACGGCGACTCGTCACCGGCCCCGAACATAATTTCCGCCACGTCACGTAACTGTCCACGTAATTCATCGTCCGGCACAGAAAACGACCTAATTTCATTCACCACACCTCTCACGTCTGACGTACACATCGCATTAATAGGGGGGGAGTAGTGGTTGCCATACAAATTCAGATAATAAACCATCAACAAACGTTGTAACGGGAACGCCATCGTGCAGTCGACAAGTTTCGATGTGGTAACATTGTAGTCATTTTTGTCGTTCACTTCCGACCATATGTAACGTATCGTTCGATGGGGCATGCTAAACGCACCCACCACGACATCGTACTCGTTCGATATGACGTACGCGCGATCGGGGTTGTCCAACCAAATTTGACGAAGACATTTCCAGTCACCTTCGCCGATCGTTTCTGACCGATCGTACTGGACAACGAACTCGTACGACATGTCTGCCTTGTACTGGCTGACCACGTCGAAAAACGCATCTTCGGTTCGATTCCGTGTTGCGAGCGTTACAATTTTGGTATAGAATTTGCTAGTTTCTGTTAATCTGATTTTGCCAGTCGGTGGACGTCTATCGGCGGCGACAAAAATTTTCCTTACATATCGTAAAAATCCCATTGGCAAATTAGCTAACACCTTCCGTCGAAATACCTCGACAGCGATCGCAGTGAACGACAATTCTTCTTCACATCTTCTGAGAGCCAACTGCTTCTGATACGTATCATTGTATGAGCGACGTTTGATTTCGTCTTTCTTCTGTATCACGGCGTATCGCAACGCGTCGTGCAGGATACCAGTAATATCAATGTAAAGACATTTCGTTGTAAACGGATCGATATCGATTTTGTCGTTCCAATCTTCGAATACGGAATCGCCGATCGCATCCAAAATATGTTTTAGTGTGCCAACCCCCATACCGCACGTTTCGATATTAGACACACAGACACACAACTCGACTAACTGGAAGATGAATTACGACTGACTGGGAGAACACTAGAACCCATATATATATATACACGGTCTTCCGATGTGCTCCCGGAATATTCCGTCTCTATCACTAGTTCGAACAATACCGTCACAAGTAGATTTACAACGGGAAATAATATTGATACGATAATCCCAATTGCTTCGTTATCTTGTAAACACTCCGCGAGAAGGAATTTACCGAAACGATTCGAATAATCACCAGAAAATGATAATCGTCAACGTATCAGTCGTTGATTTTTTGAATGTAACTCTCGTTCCAGAAATGAAATTGTAAAATATTTTACGATAAACAATATTTGTTGGTCATGATTATCGTAACCGATCGAATATTCAAACTACCATAATTTTCGTCATGCGCGCGAGTGTATCCTTCGACTAGTGAACTTGTAAAACACTTCCGGACCAACAACTTCCTCGGCCCGGAATCTATCATCGAACGAATCTCCAAACTAATATGTTCCTCGTCATACGCACTAGTATCGTCGAGAAACAGTTTTGTCACGAATAAAATTTGGTGAAACGAGAGTCAACCAATGAATTTTTTCAAGCAGCAAAAACTCTGAACGTATTTTGCGTGCACTTACCGATCGTTTCTATTTCAGCACGTAGTTCTCGTTCGAGAAATTAAATTGTGAAAAATTTTATGAGGAACAAACTTTGTCGTTCGAGATCCTCATCGAACGATTCGAGAAATGAAACCGTTAATCGCATAAGAGTGAAATTTGTATCTCATGGCAGTCACGTTGGGAATGAATGGGTTAAATAAAACTGTGAAATATCTTATGTTGAACAAAATTTTTCGGTCCGAAATTTCTCGTCGATCGAATATCCATATTGATATGTTCATCGTCATACCATCATCCATAACATCCTAGACCACAACGGAAATGGGGAGGAAATGAAAATGCTATTTACAACAGTTAATTTTTATTATTTTATCTAGAGCAATACAAATATTATAAGTGTTAATCGTTTAACGAGAAAAGTTCACAAACAGCCCGATATATTCGTCGAAAACAAGACGTGTCACATGAAAACAAGTTGTCGTTGGTCATGTACTCGTTGATCGTCAGGCTTCGAATATCGTGGTATTTGAACGGGTTTTGTATTGGGATCGAAAACATATTTGTAGTTTTTCGCTTGAACGGGGTCGCACTGTAGCACAAATACCACAAATTCATTTCTATCAACTGTTTTGTATCGATATAGTTTTTAACCGCATAATCACTTTCCACCGGTTCGGTTTTTCCTAACCAAAGCTCGTCTTGAAACGAGGCCCAAACATCAAAAAACATATTTTTGTTAGCATTCGTCCCAGTATCGAATACTCTAACGTTCAGCAAATAACAGTACACATACGCCACGATGAACGTCAAAGCTATCGTCCAGTCGTGCGGCGACAACTCCGACGACGACTCGTCACCGGTCCCGAACATAATTCCGGCCACGTCACGTAACTGTCCCCGTAGCTCATCGTCCGGTACAGAAAACGACCCAATTTCAACCATCACTGCTTTCATGCTATACGTGTAGATCGTATTGACGGGAGGACAGTAATAATTTCCATGCAAGTTCAAATAATATACCATCAACAAACGTTGTAACGGGAACGCCATCGTCCAGTTGATGAGCTTCGACGCAGCACGCTTGTCGTCGTCGTGTTCGTCGTTCGCTTCCGACCAAATACAACGTATCGTTCGATGAGGCATGCCAAACGCACCCACCACGACATCGTACTCGTTCGCCACGACGTACGCTCGGTCGGGGTTGTCCAGCCAAATTTGACGAAGACATTTCCACTCGCTTTCGCCCATCGTTTGCGATCGATCGTAATGGACGACGAACTCGTACGACATGTCGGCCTTGAACTGGCTGACCACGTCAAAAAACGCATCCTCGATTCGATTCCGCACTCGGTTCGACACAACTTTATTATAGAATTTTCTAGTTTGGGTCGATCTGATTTTACCGGTCGGTGGACGTCTATCGGCGCCAATATAAATTTTCCTAACATATCGTAAAAATCCCATTGGTAAATTAGCTAATACCTTCCGTCGAAATACCTCGACAGCAATCGCAGTGAACGACAATTCTTCTTCACATCTTCTGAGAGCCAACTGCTTCTGATACGTATCATCGTATGAGCGACGTTTGATTTCGTCTTTCTTCTGTATCACGGCGTATCGCAGCGTGTCGTGCAGGATACCGGTAATGTCGATGTAAAGACATTTTTTTGTAAGCGGATCGATATCGATTTTGTCGTTCCAATCTTCGAACACGAAATCGCCGATCGCATCCAAAATATACTTTAGTGTATCAACTCCCATACTGCACGTTTCGATATTAGACACACACACACGACTCGACTAACTGAACGATGAATTACGACTGACTGGATGAGCGGTAGAACTTTAATTTATATATACGGTATTCCGACGTACTCCCGGAATATTCGGTGATCACAAGTACATTTACAACGAGAAACAGAGCTGATATAGCAATCCCAATTTGTTCCATATTTTATTAACGCTCCCAATGTGAACAGGGAAATGAACATATCAAAACAACGCAAAAAATATTCATAACTACGACGGAGATGGGAAAGAAATGAAAATATCGTTTACAACATTATTTCCTTTATTATGTCATAAATGTTCCATATACATTTCGAGTCACACGAGAAGAGCGACCGTTTATCCGTACAATTGAACGTTATTTTGGTTCTCGGATCGTCGTACCGGAACGGCTCTTTCATAGGGATGGAAAACATATTACTTCTATCGTGAACTGTAGCGACGGTGTCTCCAGTGGTACCGTCGCCACCACCGCATTGTTTGAAGGGATTCACGCAATAACACAGATACCATAAACACATGACTACGATATTTTTGCGATGAACGTGTACGCTGGAATCGTTCAAGTCTAACATGTCGGGTTTTTCTTTCGATAGACGCCGTTCTCGCAATTCGTCTCGGAACGAAGTCCACACGTCCAAAAACTTTGCTCTTTTGATAGATTGAGGGCAAAAAAATGGCAAATTCAATAGGTAACAATAAACGTACGCAATGACGAACGTCAAAGTCAACACCCACTCGACCGACGACGGTGATGATGATGATGATGATGATGATGATGATGATGATTCGGTCGTGTCGAACAGAATGCGGGCCACGTCGCATAGATTATTCAGTAATACTTCGTCGGGAATGGAAAAATTCTCTATATCGTTGAGAACTCTTTTAATCTTTGCCGTCGTTTTTACCAAACCCGGAACGTAATCGTTTCCGTACACGTTCAAAAATGACACGATCAACAGGCGTTTTAGAGGATCCGACGACGTCCAATTGATAAGCCTCGAATGAGGATCGTAATCGCCAGATTCTTTCGGCGGTTTCGGCCAAATACAACGTATCTTTCTTCGAGGCATACAAAAAGCACCCACCACTACATCGTAGTCGTTCGCAATGACGTATGCTCGGTCGGGGTTATCTAACCAAATTTCACGGAGGCATTTCATTTCGCCTTCACCTATAGTATCCAGCCGATCGTATTTCACGACAGCCTTACCTTTCACGTATCTTCGGATCAATTCGAAAAATTCATCAGATACTTGATCTCGAACACGGTTTGGTACGACTATACGATTCAGACGACGTTTTTGCTGTGTTCTGTATTTGGCTATTGGCGCACCGTTGTCGGCCGCGATGTAGATTTTGGTGACATTATCGAGGAAATCTGTAGGTACGATAGGAAATATCTTGTTCAGTATAACGTCGGTTGCCACGTCTATACAACGACATTGGTCTATCGTTTCTTCGATATCTATCGTTGGTTCGTTAACGTAATTTTCCCGTCGCTCTTGCAATTCTTGCCTTATAGCCGATATCACGGTTCCGTATAGCATACCGGTAACATCGATGTAAATACATCTCGTCGTATTCGAACTGCAGTCCCGATTCACGTTCCATTCTTGGTAAACGTCATCACCCATCGCATTTAAGAGGTCTCTCACTTGAGGAACGCCCATTGTTGGATAATTAACGAGACTGCACACCGGCGATCAGACTTTGACTGATCCAAACGGACGGGAAACTTTTTATTTATCCCAAGTTTGGGTCGATTTCGTCGTTGGTCGAATCAACGACAGCACAACACCCCGTACTATTATAAGTAGTATAATGTCGACATCGAACGTCAAACAAGAACGTGAAAGTCGGTCGCCGTCGTCGTCGTCGTCGTCATCTTCCGATTCGCAACAACAACAATCACGAACGACCGCGTCGTCGTCGTCGTCGTCGTCGTCGTCGTTGTCGTCATCGCTCGATAATATAGGAGATGTATATCGATATATATTCGCTCCCATGTCGAATAAAGAGACAACTTCCTTGAAAATTATCGTTAGCGTAACGGTCGCGTGTGCGATGTCGTTTTTCGTTCCGGATCTCATTTCGAAATTGTTCGTTGTCACGTTGATCGTGTTTATTTGTATTTTTATATCGACCGTAATGTGGACATTCGTAGAATTGCCCAATTACAAACGAAAACAATTTTGTACACGTATAAAAGATATTCTCAAGTATGCGTTACGGTCGTATCTATTGGATTCGCCGCTGACAACACAACAACAACAAGCATCGTCTTCGTCGACCAAGACCGCACCACCAGATGATAGAGCGTCCGGCGTCGATACTCCGTCGATTCATAAATTTTAAATTGATAAGACGCGACTTTGGATGATATCACCGACGCATTACTATAAATTGTCAAAGATCGAAGATAAGTTGGAAACCATTTATTTGAGAGGTATTCACGTAAATAAAATTTATATAATCAGATCGTTTTTTATTCGCGATCCCGGAAACGGTTTATTTCCGAGATACGTGCGAATATTCGAAAGAAATCACGTGTACGCCGCCGTTATGCGATACACTCCGTACGGAGAATACTGTCCGTTTTTTGCGGACACGATTTCGGACGTGGACGTCGTTTGTTATCGGAGACCGTTCGATTTTTCCGCACGATATCGCGATTACGACGACGATAACATAAGGAACGTATACGTCGAAGTTATATTGCCATTTTTACCGAAGCTTTCGATTTTACGCCGGTTGAACGTAATCGGCGTGTCGACAAATTATTCTATCGACAACGGCCTGTACACGCTCGTATTCGTCGAACATTATAACTCGAAATGTATAAAAGAAGTATTACGATCCATCGTGTCGAACGTGCGACATCACTTGCCCGACATACCGATGATCGTTTCCAACGTCCATCTGGCTTACTGGTTTCTGCGTTGATTCCCCTCACGACAGTAAGACGTATTACGGACGATGTATTTATCGTGGATTTCATCGATAATATCGACAATATATGCATACTTTCAAACGAGCGTACGTTGCGACAGAGAGTCCACCGAAGCGTTCGGACAAAGTAAATCCGAATCTTCAAAGTGTTGCATCTGCTGGGAAAATATGCGACCGAATGGCGGCGGCATCGACGTTTACGCCGATTCGTCTTTTCCCACGTGGAAACTCAAACTCGTCACTCAATGTAAACACGCTAACGATTGTCACGATATTTGTCTGTGGCATTGGGCCATTCGACAATTGGCAGAATCTAACGAATTCGAGGATTATACTCACGGAGAAATTATGATCAAACGATCGTTGTTTAGTGGATCTTTTTCTTGTCCTATATGTAGATCGAATATGTATTTCTGAACATCGTCTACATGTAAAACTACTTTCGTATCTGCTACAATTTCTTCAGTTTCATACAAACATAACTTACTATTTCGCGCCCCACCGAGCGTGGCGAATTACTATATAAATATTTCGTGGATATGCCAGCCGTCATATATCGTTCGAACGTCGTGGTGAGAAAATCGAGTAATATAGTATCGAGTAAAAGTAATCGAATAAAATGTCGACCGAGCAACATTTCCGTATGAAATTTAGAAGACAATCAGACAACACGTGGGTCAGTTCCATCGTAACTATCGACAACGAGGCGACCGCTAGACGTATTTCGGATGTGGCGAATCAAATGGACTATTTGGTGCAGGAGTTTGAGAGGTTCACTTCGTCGGATGTAGACCCGACCGGTCCACAACAGGCAGCTATTGGAGTCGAAGGAGCCACCACCCAGCATCTACTAAATGCGGCAGTTGTGTTGGGGCACATAGAAAACGATTCCAATAATTTTATTTTTCGTTAGCGTATAAAATAAAAGATTTCAGCTATTATACATTTTTTTGTTCTTCCCAATAGTAAACTACAAGTAGAATACTCTTCTTGTTTTTATATTTCACTCGGACAAAATAAATCCGAATCTTCAAAGTGTTGTATCTGCTGGGAAAATATGCGACCGAACGGCGGCGGTATCGACGTATATGCCGATTCGTCTTTTCCCACGTGGAAACTCAAACTCGTCACTCGATGCAAACACGCTAACGATTGTCACGATATTTGTTTGTGGCGTTGGGCCATTCGACAACCGACAGAATCTAACGAATTCGAGGATTATACACACGGAGAAATTATGATCAAACGATCGCTGTTTAGTGGATCTTTCTCTTGTCCTATATGTAGATCGAATATGTATTTCTGAACATCGTCTACATGTGAAACTAGTTCCGTATCTGCTACAATTTCTTCAGTTCGAGATGAACACAATTCACTATTTCGCGCCCCACCGAGCGTGGCGAATTACTATATAAATATTTCGTGGATATGCCAGCCGTCATATATCGTTCGAACGTCGTGGTACGAAAATCGAGTAATATAGTATCGAGTAAAAGTAATCGAATAAAATGTCGACCGAGCAACATTTCCGTATGAAATTTAGAAGACAATCAGACAACACGTGGGTCAGTTCCATCGTAACTATCGACAACGAGGCGACCGCTAGACGTATTTCGGATGTGGCGAATCAAATGGACTATTTGGTGCAGGAGTTTGAGAGGTTTACTGCGTCCGGTCCACACCAGGCAGCTATTGGGGTCGAAGGAGTCACTACTCAGCATCTACTGGATGCGGCCGTTGCATTAGGACACATAGAAAAAGATCCAGAAAAATTAATTTTTTGTTAATTCATCGAACATAAAATAAATGATTTCAACTATTACATATTTTTTTCTTCTTTCCAATAGAGACTACAAGTAAAAAACTCCTCTAGTTTTGATGTTCCACATCAATTTCAAAGCCGTATGAAAATCGGTAACTGTATCATCATACATGCTCTGCGCGTTAAAATATGAGCGACGAGAAGATAAGTCATCCAATGTGCATGCTGCACAATCGGAGACTGTAATATAGTCTTTCCGAGACGAAACATGCAATGTCCATAACTTGAACAGTGTAGCGTTACGAAATTGATCGCATCCTATAGCGAAAAAAGTATGTAGTTTGACGTATAGGGTAGACATTACACACGTCAAACTCAAAATGATGACGCAAATGAGTAGCAAGATATATTTGGCCATTCTTACAAAGGAATACGAATTTGCATCTTTGAAGTTGTTCCATAACAAAATTTAGCTGAAAATTTTTGTTCGCCAAAGAATATGTACAATTGTGAAGATAGATCCAGCGATACAAGGAACCAAGCATGTGAGTCGCACGCTATTTTTCGATGAACTGCGACTTAGTGGAATGATTTCGAATCGAAAATAGCATTCGGAGATATATACCGAAATGTAATGCAATTCTTTCGGAGTAACGTGAAGAGTGCAATCTTTCGACATGTAATACAATTCCGGTGTGGCAACTTGGTGAGCGACATCTACTGATATGTTGCATCAATTTATTACAGTTAGTGAGCGAGCGCCATCTATTGATATGTTGCATCAATTTATTACAGTTAGTGAGTGAGCGCCATCTATTGATATGCTGCATCAATTTATTACAGTTAGCGGATAAACGCCATCTGGTAGAATTCCCTTGAACTTCCAATCAACGTGTACAGTATCAAATCTACCATAGATGTCCTATGTATTTCTTGAAATTACTACATCTGTGGATGGGGTGGGTTTAATATTGTACAATTTAACCTCAATCGACTTCGCTCTCGGAACTCTGAATTGAATCTGATCAAAATTTTACCCCTTCTACCGTGAATTCGTCAGAAATCAGTAGATTTTAGGATTTTCGTGACGTCAATTGGCTCTAGTCCAATGAGAATCGAGTATTCACTCAGCTGACCCCAAATTAACTATATAATCAGCAAGCTTCTCGCCCGCGATCCTAAACCTCCTTGACCAGAGTAAGAACAACGTAGTAGTAAGAAGGAGCAGGCCGTCGCGGAGGTTATATATATAATATATATATATTATATATATAGGGGTGCAGGGGTGCTATGGGGGTACGTGGAGCCCCCTTGACTGTTTAAACTTGGCGTTAGCTTCTCGCGAGAACTCAAAGTTGCTTTCCACAATTTTCGTTGCCCCCGTGATACGTCACGTCTACGTCACGTGATGACGAGTCATAGCTGCAAACGTTTTTGCAGCTCGAAGAAATCCGCCGATGGATTTCGTTCCAACAAATTTTACTCGCGACGAAACTGTTTCTCGACAGAGCTAGTGCGCATGACGAGGAACTTGTAAGTTTGGAGATTCGTTCGACGAGAGATTCTAGGTGGACAAAGTTTGTTCATCAAAAAATATTTTACGATTCCATTTCTCGAACGAGATTCACGTTCCACGTTTTTACAGCTCGAAGAAATCCAACCGGTGAAATTTCGTTTCAACAAATTTCATTCGAGACAAAACTGTTTCTCGATGATGCTAGTACGCATGACGAGGAACTTATAAGTTTGGAGATTCGTTCGACGAGAAATTCTAGGCGGACAACGTTGGTTCATCAGAAAATATTTTACGATTTCATTTCTCGAACGAGATTCACGTTCGAAGATTTTACAGCTCGAAGAAATCCACCGGTGAGATTTCGTTTCATAAATTTCATTCGAGACAAAACTGTTTCTCGATGATGCTAGTACGCATGACGAGGAACATATGAGTTTGAAAATTTGTTCGACGAGAGATTCTAGCGGACAAAGTTTGTTCATCAGAAAATATTTTACGATTTCATTTCTCGAACGAGATTCACGTTCAAAGATTTTGCAGCTCGAAGAAATCCACCGGTGAGATTTCGTTTCAGCAAATTTCATTCGAGACAAAACTGTTTCTCGATGGAGCTAGTGCGCATGACGAGGAACTTGTGAGTTTGGAAATTTGTTCGACGAGAAATTCTACGCGGACAAAGTTTGTTCATCAGAAAATATTTTACGATTTCATTTCTCGAACGAGATTCACGTTCAAAGATTTTGCAGCTCGAAGAAATCCACCGGTGAGATTTCGTTTCAACAAATTTCATTCGAGACAAAACTGTTTCTCGATGGAGCTAGCGCGCATGACGAGGAACATTGCTTTTTGATATTCTATCGCAAACATGACAGTCCAATCACATTGGCGTTAGAGGTAGTGGATATGGTGTGAAAAGTGAAATAAAATATTCTTAAATCATTTTATTACTCTTTATTTTGTTTGTGTATAAAACATGCATCAATAAATGTATGCAACAACAGAGTGTCGAAGATACGACTGAACGAACGTCGTTCGGAATTATTACCTTTGGTAGTCATATATTTGTGAACGATATTCGATTGACAAAAAATTTGATATATGAATTTTCGGTACATTTTGAGAAAGAAATAATAATTAACGGTAACGTTTTCTTCGGTGACCGTTGTGGATATGTTGTTGGTCAGTTTGTTGTTACGAGAACCTATCTTTTCGAAGTCGAATTTTCCAAATTCGCCAGCCAATTGCGGATTGTTGGCAGCGGCGTGAGCGGTGTTGTTCCTAGCTGCCCCATCGCGATTCGTAGGAGAATCTGTCTGTAAAATCAATATCGGCCACATGTAGACAAATTCGCTGCTAGATGCTGCCGCAGTATCATCGTTTACGAACAGATCATGTGCTGCGTCCTTAACTATTCTATCACAGCCGATATCTACGAACGACCAATCGTTTTTCGACGGTACGTTTTCGTCGTCTGTGAGTCCATCGTAGGTGTTACAACGTTGAGCAACCACGACGAATTGTTCTTGTTCTGGGAGCGAGAATAAATACGCGTAGATTTTCTTTAGTAATTCACGTAGAATCGGTTCGATGTTTTTGATTGCCTTGTTATCATAATCTCGCTCGGAAAAGTACACCCAATCACATATGAAAGTAAATACTCGTAATATAGCGTGTGGAATATACTCGGGGTTAGCATGAGACGAATCGAATCCGTCACGACGATTATCGGTATCGTTGTCAGCGTCGAAATCGTTACAATCGTACTGACTGGTAACGATGCAACCACACTTGATGTCAATTCTATACAGATCGTTGGAATTTACCGGCGATCGTTTGTCTCGCGTGAACTCCTGCTGCTGCTGCCTTCTGTTTTTGATGTTTGAAAAGGTCACGTGAGATGAAGTATTGACGATCATTATGGCGTCGTAAACGGCCACCGTGCGAAGTTCTATTTTAGCGTTCTGCTTTCGATCGTCGTCGTCGTCGTCGTCGTCGTTTAGCGGACGGTCGCGACCATATATGAACTTGTCGAACGTCGTTTGTAGAAGACTTCTCACGCGAGGTTCCGTCGTTCTAGGAATGCGACATATGACGGTATCGATGTTGACGTACAACGCGGCCGCGACATCTGGTCGACACAAGTTTTCGATGATCGCCACCAACACGGTAATTAACATTTTACATAGAATCGTTATAGTTAGAGCCACCGACGGCGAGTATACGCACGAGTTTTCTTTATTCGTCAGCCCATATAGCATGTTCGTGGTCAATTTCAGTACGTTTCTTTTCCCTTGCATAATCATCTTCTCGATTACTTTTTCATCGATGATATTTCGTCGGGTTCCGTTGTACGATGTCCTTTGTTCGTCATCATTACCCTCGACGCTGTTATCGTCGTTATCGTCATCTATATCCACGACCGTATCGTCGTATTGGTATCGTGTCGCCAACGATCTTCGTTCGGCGATCAACTTGGAGAATAACAGGTTCAACGTCGAACACGTATCGGCACCATCGTAAATGACGATAATACGATTCTTCGACGGATTTCCCACGGACAGTATTTGTTTCAAGCGTGTAATTTCGAATCCGGATATTTGTACGTCGTCATCGTCGTCGTCGTCGTCGTCTTCATCGTCTTTCGATATTAGGGTACGAGCGCGACGCAACAAATTAATAAATTCCGATTTCGTATCGTTCTTACTGTCTTCCGACAAGTTATCGCTATCGTAATAGAACAAACGAAAATATTTACTATTCACCATATACCGATCTCGTTTCGCGTTCGATACGAACATCATGTCGAATAGATAGTGACAGTGTTGGTCGGAATTTTCACATCGACCGTATCTACGCGCGACGCCCGCGAAAGGATCGTTCGATCGGACATCGTCGGCACCGTTATTATCGAGACCGTCGGGTATTTCTCGTAAACCGAGGCTCGTCAATAACCACTGGACCGGTAGGACGGCCGTATTTTCGAAAGATACGTTATAAACGCTTCCGATCGAACCGTACGCGCTGGTGAAATTCATCTCTATATAGGTATACTTTCCGTCTCCGTCCGTCCACAATCCTTGTCGACCGAAATGCAAGGTGCGCAAACCTCGTATCGGTGAATTTTTCCTATTCCACACGGGTGGAGTACACAATCGTTGCTCGGCCAGAAAAACATCCATAATTTCTCCCTTTTGTTTCGCACACTTGTTATATGTCTTGGTTAACTCGTCGAATCGATACCGTCTAGTTGTTGTGGTAGCAGCAGCAGCAGCAGCAGCAGCAGCAGCAGCAGCAGCAGCAGCAGCATCGACATTCCTATTTTTCGACGACGCAGACAACGAACACGGCACACTCGAAAATACGTTACCGCGATAATTATCGATAATGTTCGATAGGAAACTCTTCGATTCGTATCGTCCGTATCGCAGACATTCGTAATGTACGAAATTTTGTAAGTGTCTCACGATTCGATTTCGAAACGCACGACACGTTTTATACGACGACGCCGACGACGACGACAACAACGCTCCGTCGTAATTCCCGTCGACGGAATATCCAAACACGTCTCCGATCGACGTATTCAACAATTCCGAGACGAACAACATGAATTTACGAACGTCGAAATCGCTCCAGATATATTCTAAAACGGTCACTTCGAAAACGGTTTTGATTAAATCGATCCAACCGTTCTCGACGGCAGTAGACTCTATCGATTTTTCGCTATGGCGTTTGCGGAAGATTTTTCTGTATTCCTCGGCAGCCTCTTTCGGATAGCGTACGTCGCGTAACAAACGTTCCGAATCGAATCGTACCATATCGACGGTGCGATCGAAATGTGTTGGCAATAACATGGGCAACGACACGTTCAAGTCGAACGTCATCGAGTTCGAATCGAACGACGGCTGTCCGCTAAACACGTTCATCGATATAAACTCGCCCATAACGTCGAACAATTTTAAATCCATCAGTCTACCCATTATCGGTAGCCATACCGTCCGATACATATCGTATCCGACGAGAGTGTGCAACGTCACGTCCGACGGGATCAAACATATTTTGGACATTTCCGCGACGAATTTCGTGAGCATTATTGATTCCGAATCGAAACGTAGAAATTCGATACACACGTCCGACACGTCACCGCATCTTCTACTATTTTTTCCGTATAACTTCTCCACGAGATTGCACAACGTTCGTTTATAAAACTCGCTGGTATCGTCGTCGTCGTCGTCGTCGCCGTCATCGCATTCGGCGCCCGGCGGTTTACGACTATAAACGTACACGAAATAACTATTATGTTTGCGACGAGGGTGACTTGACGTCGTGACGGTCGCAGCCGTCGTTTCGACAATTTTCGGAACCAAACTCAAAACACATATAGTGTCGATCGGTGACAAATATTTCCCGTGTCCACCGGCTCGTCCTCCGTCTATTCGTACGACACACGTGGGCAAATGTAAGAGCGGTTGACAAAGTTCGTTCTTTTGACATAGCGCTCGTCGTCGCTGCGAATTCACGTCGTCGGCCTGACAGTTCTTGAATATGTATCCGTTGTGAGTCCAATAAGCCCAGAAATGCGGCGATCTAGATATGATGGATTCCGTTATGGCATGCACGGGTAACGCGTTGTCCATGCGGTGAAATTCGTATTCGACGATGGGCAATCCGCCATCGTTATAATCTTCGATCATGTTCGTTAGCAAATTATATCGGAACACTTGCCGCGGGTCCTCGTTCAACGAAGATATCGCATATAGGTCGGCGTTCGTCATGGCGTTTTCCAACAAGAATTTTAGCACCCGAGAACGCTCAGGCAACGTCGACGGTCTGTATTTGATACGATCTTCGTTGTCCGCGTCTAATTTACTCCGAGACGTTTTTCCACCGTCGAACGGTTTTTTCGATGCGGAGGGGTCGCCGTCGCCACCGTCATCTGCCAAACTAGCGAGAATATCTAGCCTGAACAAAATTCCGTGTCGATAATGAGGCTTATGTCTGATCAGCAATTCGTACAAGGAGGAATTCAACGCGTGCATCGACAATCCCGTATTTTTCAACGAACATTTGAACGGACGAAAAAGGTTACGTAGAATTTTCTCCAAGCGAGCACATTTAATGCGAACGATATCGAAAGGTGACAAGCCGTCGTCATCGTTGTCGTCGTCGTCGTCGTCGTCGTCATCCTTATCCTTATCGCAGTCCGCGATCCCACCGCGTGCGGAGCATCGTACTTTATCTGTGACGCATTCGCTACTTATCATCACGTAAATCGGCACGTTGACCGCGGCCAACGTCAAGCGTTTTAACTTTAATTCCCCATCGATAAATTTGATATCGAACGTGTTCTTCTTGGTGTTGTAATTGCTATCTAACGAAACATCTAACATGTAGTGCAACGTCGAATGGTCGATTTGCTGACGATCGATATCGTCTATATTCCAAGTATCGTAATCTTCATCGGAAATTGTCTCTTCGTCGTTGTCGTCTTTCTTCGGGTACACATCGGTCGACATCGCACACATCTGCCCATACGCACTCGGACGATAAGTACCTTTTCGCGATAGACACAGTGTACCACGTACGGTGACCGTGACAGCTTCTTCGTTTTATCGTCCGGCGAGGATACTTCGCGCGGTACAATTTCGACCGAACGTGGTGATAACTAGATGTCGTCGGCACAGCCGTCCAGTCAAATGAACATTTACAACTATCTGTTTTACGATTGTCCGCGTAAAAGATCACGCGGTCCGTTTCATATTACGATATGTCGATCGTCGACGATATTTTCCTTAATCCAGAAAATTGTTACAAGACGAGACAACGAGACAGCATCCGGTTCGGACGGAACCACGCGTAATACTGATGCCCGCAGCATACGTCGTGACTATATAAACGATTCGGCCAATACGAAAGATGACGTGGAATGTGTGAAGAAGATCACCGACGATCGCGATATATTGTCTCAGCTCGCCAAACGTGGTATTTCTTATACCGCGTGTATGCAAGACGGACGACGTATCGAAGATGACGCCAACGACGACTGTACGAAAACGGACCGTTTGCTACAACATCAATGTGACATTCATCTGATTATGATCGGATCCAAAGTCGAAGAATACATATTCGAACGGTTGAGATGTTTTTTGAAGAAGACGGATTTACGCACGAACGAAAACAACGATAAACACGATATCCTATCACGAACGGGATTAATCGATCGTTACAAACATCGCATATTACGCGGATCGTTCCTGTCGAACGGAAGCTTACAATATTCCGTATTTCGAGAAGTGAATAATAATATGATTTGTCACGAAGTCGGTATACAAAAGGAGAGCACTTTCTACATGTACGATACGGATTTCAACAGAGGTCACAAATTCCACTTGGGCAAGTTGAATAAGTTCAACGGTAACGACGACGACGACGACGACGATAAAGACGACGACGAAGTCTTGATGTGTAAAAACAGAGACGGTGACACTATTTCGAAAGTGGACGCTACCACGCTATCGTTGTACTACGATCGTTGTACGCCTAGCTCTTGGCACGATCATATTCATCCCGACGTCGATTCGCAAATCGCCTACATGAAACAAATTAGACAACATTCGCGACCGATAGACAGTCACAAGAATAAACGATACATTTGTTACGCGCAATCCGTACAAATATGTCTGGACAAATTGGACGTATTCGATGGAACGGTTATGGCTTCTTGCAGGGACATCATTCTCAGAGGTTTAACCTTTTGGGGTATTTCGCACACGCTAAAATACGAACAATCGAAGAGCGAACACAACAAACATTACAATAAACGCATGATGATGATCAATATGAACGACAGATATTCTCAAATTCCGATAAAAGCGTCGTCGGATGGCATGTTCGTGGCGGCACATCGAACGTCGCGAAAAAGAAAACGAAGCACCGCCGTCGACGTGACGACGAACGCGGTCGCGGATAATCTTTCGTGCGGAGAAAGGAACGACGATAACGCACGCGTCGACCTCGACACCGATCGCAATTTACGGAACAACAACAGCTCGAAAAACGGCGGTTGTGGTAGTGGTGGTGGTGATGGTGGTGCGAAAAAGATGGATACGAAAAAGATGGGATCGGCAGAGTACAAAAATGGAATTATATTCAAAGCGGATCGACGACAAGACCAATATCATTCGTTGTTCGTACAACCCATCCATTCGCAATTGCACATTCTTCAGGAACTCCAGATGACTTTCCAAAAGCTCCGTGCCACGCACGTGTACTCGTTGTCGGCTAAAAACGTACCGAACGATATCATAGGCTACATATGTTCGCAAGGCATCGGTAATATCAGTACGGCCGGCAAAAATATGCTATTCGATAAATCCGTCGAAATTTCGTTCGGTTGCGAAGATCGTATCGGTGCGCGAATATTAGATTATATGGGCAGAGAATCGTCGAAGCTTTCGAACCGCGACCGTCCACCGTCGCCGTTTTTCGTATACACGAACGGTATCGAAAAGGGAAGGACGAATGGCGACGACAAACGCGATGGTCGAAGTGATGCTACTACGATCGTCGTGATTAATAATATCGTGACGAAGTATGCCGTAACGTTCGCACGGGCCGACGTATCGGGAATTTCGCACGAGGAACGACAACGACGGTCTTCGTTGTATCGCGAAATCGTGAAACGATTAAAGTCCGTACACAAATTTGCTGAAATTCTATTACGTATCGACGAAGATGCTCGGTTCCTATGTATCAACGTGGTGGCGGGTATTCCTTTCCGAAAATTTAGCGTTCTCCGACGATTCGGATGCGACGACGTATTCCTATCTCGCTCGGAATTGGAAGCGTTCTATAAATACGTAATTTACGACGGAAACGTTGTCGGCGCCGCCGTCACTTCGAACGATATCGCGAAATACGAGAAATTAGTAGAGACTACCAATTCGTTTCTTTGCGATTCGTTCGACGACGAGTGTGGCGGCGGCGACGGTAGTCCGTCCGGAGCCCACGTATTACCTTGTTCGAGTCTCGCGGAATACGTCAATCACAAGGCCGCCTTCACGTTACCACCGAAAAGAGTCGTTTCGGTGTGTGCCTACAAATCGTCGCTACCCAATAAAGCGTACATTTCTCTGGCTAAATTGGTAAATAGGAATTTCCAAATCTACGTGGATCCCGAAGCGTTCGAACGGGACGAACTGTCGCGCAACCGCAGACATTTCGATCGATTCGATCTCATCAAACGTTCCTTCGATAATGCGCCTCGTGTACATAGACCGGCGGCGGCCAGCAATATGTACTTTTTGAATTCCGCCTTTGGTGACGTCGACGGCTTGAACGTGGAGGACGCTTACGTGTTGGATCGCGACTTGGACCTACATTTGTGGTGCGTGTTTTCGTATGCCGTTACGTTGGACGAGCCACGAGATGGATATTTCGTCGTTAATTTGCCGTCGATCGCACGATCGGTGAACGTATCGACGCGCGACAAACGAGGTAACGCTTCGACCGTACTATTTCTCATGGCTACCGTTTACTCGGAGAACGATATAACGTTTCCCGTATTCAAAAATGTTATCGTTCATAAAATATCAAATTTATACGTGTTCTATGTGACGATCGCCGACGAGGCGTTAATACAGGCGGTACGTGAATGTGAAACGAGAGGTCAGCCGTTGCACGAGGCTTTCCGTCACGTTTCCCTACAATCGTTTTCGTTCGATCCGTCGGTTTCTAATAAAACGACGACGACGACGACGACGACGGCGGCGACTACGTGTAACTCGCCTAGACGTGAGAGACGTCGACGATTGGAATTGACGGTCGTTTTGAAATCCAAATCGTTCGACGGCGTCAAATTGGTAAATTCCTTCGGACAAAAAGGTCTGGCCACGACCCGTACCGATCTGAAGCGCTATCGAACGGTCGAAGGACCCGACGATAAGCCGGGCGACAACATCAACGTGGTAGCTAATAATTGTTCGTTAATTTCACGGTGTGCCAGCGGTCAATTGTTACAAATGCAACAAAACTTTCCGTGTACCATCAAAAGAAACAACAAAGTATACGGTATCGCGGGTCGCGTACCGTATTTCATAACCGACAACGTACCGTCGTTATCGCAGATGCCGATGAGATTCGACGAATTACAAAAAACCGCTTAAGTCGCAAATACTCTGCCGTTAGCGCTGAACTTGCGAGGTAAATATAACATTAATAATCCGTCGGGTCGGCTATATCCCAGAGATAGTCAGCACGTTCTGAATTTATACGAAAGTTTCGTGAATTCCTCCTTTCGGATGTATCGATCCACCGGCCCCATCTATACTACCGCAGATGCCATCGAAATCACCTCCCGAATATTCGATCGATATACAACAGATTCGAACTATATTAAAACTTGTATGCGAGAGAAAAAAAAATAAAATTATTCGTATCATAAAGTGTATTATTATTTATCTGCCTCACAACATGTTATCGATCGCTTTTTCCTATAAACTCACGACACACACACTGTAAGAGATGCTGGTCGTGATATTCATACCCGGACTCAAAGGTAGTTCGATCGAGAAAAATGGTGTTCGAATATGGCCACCAAAATGCTTTACATATAAACCGATATTCGATATGTTTGCGAACGGTAACGTCACCTATCTTTCCGAAAAGGAAGAACAATCATTGGAACTCACAGAAAATGACGACGACGACGAAGACGTAATTGTCGAAATAATCGAAAGCATAAAGATGTTCACCGTATTCGATGTCGATATTTATGAACGCTTTCTTGTTAAATTACGTGAACGATTGAATCGAATAAGTCCGCATTTTAGAATAGTCACGTTCGCCTACGATTGGAGACGGTCTGTTGTGATAGGAGCGCAACGTCTAAGCCGATTTATCGACGAACTATTAGCGCGTGACACGACGAGTCGGTTCGTCCTATTAGGACATAGTTTCGGGGGGCTGATCGCTAGATATTATACAGAATGTATTTTGGATCGGAATCGAAGGACAGCAGACAGTACGATTCCCCGCCTTGTAATATGTGTTGCGACACCTCACGGCGGAACATTAGACGCTTTGTTATATCTAATTGGCGAGAAATATCTATCGTTCCTCTCTCGCCGAACATCACAACGCATCGTAAAATCTTACAATTCCATATATGAACTACTGCCGTTCGGAGAACTCTTGAACAAAATCGATCGTGGCCGGAATAATAATAATAATAACGATGATAGTGGTGGTGATGATGATGATGATGATGATGATGATGATAACGGTAACGATGAAAACGTTATCGAAGTTTTAATGAGTCGATTTCCCAGTCTGATAGAACGTCATGTTCGAAACGCGTTCACAATTAGAAAATCACTGGATTATTGTAAACGACCTTCGAGTACTCGATATCTATTTCTCAATGTATCGGGATATCCATCGATCGAAACTATTCGTTCTGATGGAACGATTATTTATTCGCCATACGGTGGTGATGGAATCGTTCCTGTAACTAAATCGAATATACGACATTGTCGTAACAACCGCGGCCGATTATTTTCCAATACGTTACTATCTTTCGATTGTAGCGTACATTTGTCGATGTTGAAACGTAATCATACCGTACGAATGATTTCTTGTGCTATCGAAAGTTTGCTAGTTCCAATTTTACAGTCGCGATTCACTAAAGAAATTCATTTGTTCGAATGTGAAAGATACGTAGATTGGGTCGACGAAAAAAATCTATACGATTTCAAGTGGCGTTTCTCTTCTTTTGCAAACAACAAGCAAATGAATGTTCAAATTTTCCAGGTAAACGATATCGTTGTTGTGCGAGCGATATTACGCTATCATATGGAAAATAATCGCACAATCGTCCCCATGAACGATATGAAACTCTATTTGAACGATTCGAAGTACGCCATAAAATACGACCGCGTTGCCGTTCGTTCCTTTAGACTAGTGTTTTGTATCGGAAGTCGACGTCCGTTTATCATAAAACGTTTATTCGTCGTTCTTCCCGATGCGCAATTCGATTTTGCGGAAAATATGAAAGGGAGTTATTAATAGTGAAAGAATCGATTGCTGGAAAATCTCACAGAAACCTCGTAGTACGTCGTTCCGATACAAGGGTGAAATTCGTATTTCATAACAGTCACGTCGGTTGCAAATGGGTTTAGTGTCAAGGAGAACGGGAAAAATAAAATACAAAAAATAAATTCAAATTTTATTCTTCGGCATCATAGAGGTCGAGGAACAAAAGGGTAGATACTCCGACGAATATCCCGTCCGCCTTATCGGGAACATAGGTTTCGTCGAATTCTGACACATCGGTCGCTATTTCGTCGCAGCGAAGAACATTAGAATTTCGAGGACGTTTTTATCGTTGACTATGAACGTCATAGCAGTTCCGACCATAGTCAGAGTATACAGGTCTGTCGGAGCCTCCCTTCTACTTTTTTAAAATTCGAGTGCAAGCTGATTGGTCGAGCTAGGTGACGTCACCTGGAGTGCGAGAAATGATAGAATAGAGGCTCCGGCAGACCTGTATATTTTGAATATGGTTCCGACCACAATTAATTTTGGATACCAGTTCCAACAGAGGATAACAGGAAGGGGAGCAGTGTAGAGCATAAGAAATAGATTCGAATATTTATTTTCTCTTGGAAAACAGAAGACAATATATCCCTGTTTTTTCATTTTGTTTATTTGGGAGTAACACGCTTATCAAGAAACACTCGTTCTAGGCTAGCTAGAGTAGGTATATTATAACTAAAATAAAGTTAAAATCTTAGTTGAATGGCTACTTTTATTGAGGCCAATAAAATAGAAAAAAAAATTGTGGATGATCCGACGAATATCCCTTCCGCCTTGTCCGGAATGTATGTCTTTCGCTATTTTGTATTGTAAAACGTCGCCAGCCTCGTTATGCGAATCCACTGATCTCGTCCTTCTCGCCATCGCTTATGCACACAAACCGTCGAATCGATCACTAACACGTGGAAATTGTAGAACGCGCGTTGACGATTTTCGCAATGGAACGAAACACGCACATCGTGTTGTGTGCACTACTCAGAGCCGTTGCCGTCGTCCATCGCGATTCACACCCCGCGAACGAACACCCAAAGAAATCGTGAATTCGTGTCAACGAGATCATTTCGTTGTCCACCATTTCAGCAAAGGCTCCCTTCGCATCCAGATCGACATTCCGTATTATCTCCGTATTGGAACGCACAAGAGTAGCCCGTATTTTACTTCCCATTTTAAAAACTTTCAATATGGACCACGCGGGGCGATAAATTTGTACGACGCGATCTGTATTCGATGAATGTTTATCTGTGTCGCCACACACCCACCGGTATTTCTCGGTACGAAAGGCATCCTCAATCTTCAAATCGAACGGTCTATTACACGATTCGCAACAAGTAGTCGGCTCGTCCGACGTAGACACGAGATGCAGATAACACATGTGCGTATCGTCGTTGTAGGATATAAACTCGATTTTCCTCGGTCTAGCATGCCAACGGTATAGCGTCTGCAACATATCCTGCGGCGAATTCGATTGAACGGCACTCGCCCGTATCGATTTTTCCAACGCTAATCTCGCCACGGCTCTAACGGCGTCTGGTAATTTAACGATCAGGTCCGTCAAGTGCGACGTATCGCTGAGCGAACTTTTGTTCTTCACGTCGTACGGATTTCCGCTCGATTCGAAATCCTTGTCCGTCGTACACATCCCGGACGATAAAATATGCTTCGCTCCCCCCGAAACATGTAAAAATTTTAAATTGATGAAAACGTTCAACTTCAACGAATTATCAGGGCCGGGTTTCGAATCGAGACTTGATAGAACTGGCGACGAAGACGACGATGACGACGATGGAGACGACGATATTAACCTTTCCAATTCTTCAAACATCTGTTCCATTTCTGCCATTTCTGCGAAACTGAATACGGGGTATATCACCATTTTTCGTATGGATTTCAGCAGGTCCCATACCGCCTCACGATTCGTCACCGACAAATGCCATCCCACGTTAATCAAACACACCAACGTTTCTAACAATTGAATTACACCGGCACTTTCCATATTTTGGAAAGAATCGCTGTATTAGAACTTGTCGAATGAATTTAATTGGCAACTGTTCCGCTTATATATGCGTTGTTACCCTCTCTATCTCGGAATGATCGCGTACATATTACGAGGACAAGTTCCGATACATCTAAAAATAGATTCAACGATAGAAGGAAATGCACATGTGAACCTCAAACTATTTTTTGGTGACTCGCGACTTAGTGAGATGATTTCGGTTGGAACATGAAATTCAGAAACATCTACCGAAATGTAATGCGGTTGTGCGTCTATAATAAATTGCATATATATATATAGGTAGGTGTCCAAGTTACGAGCGAGTCAGTTTACAATAGTAGTTTGTTGTAGCTTGTACAAAATCGACATGAATTCAGTGCGTGAGTTAACAACGAATAACGCCTATACATTATTTGTACAGGAACGAAGGCAATTTGAACGTTCGGGTTTGGCGGAGCAGGATCTCAATCCGAAATCTGTTAGGCTGATCCGAGAGATCGAGTTTTTGGTTCGGGAGCTGCACGGGTATAGTAAAAAGTTCGTGGAAATGGAAAATAAGCACTATGTGCAGTGTGTTTGGAGTAATCCCAGACTGCGTACTGGCCCATAAACCTGTATGTGTACGCATATTCGTCTGGTATACATGCGACTCATGGACAAGGTTGAACAGTTCCTGCGGCGAAACGACAACATCAAGAAAAGATATTTGACTCAACGCATTTGAATTTTTGTAAATAAATTGATTTGTTAATATTTTTCTTATTGTTCACTGACAATTTCGACGTTCCAATAACCATCCAAGTGCCATCTATTTGAATGTGGACAAATTGAATGCAATACAAATTCGTCGTAACTAACCGAGCGTCATCTATCGAACAATTTCTACAGATTGACTGTAGTAAATTAATGAGCGCCATATATCGAACATTTTATACGGGCTGACTGTGGTAATTTGGTGAGCGCTATCTATTGGTATGTTGTATCAATTTGTAGCAGTGAGTGTACGAGCGCCATCTGTTGGAGTTCCTTTGAACTGCCACGTATATAGTGTAGAACCTACCATAGATGTCCTATGAATATCATGAAATTACTAAATCTGTGGATGGGGTGGGTTTAATTTTGTACAATCTAACCTCAATCGACTTCGCTCTCAGAACTCTGAATTGAATCTGATCAAAATTTTACCCCTTCTACCGTGATTTTCGTCAGAAATCAGTAGCCTCACAGTATTTTTCGATGATTCAACAAAAAAATTCAGAGACATCTATCGAAATGTAATGCAATTTCGACAGAGTAACGTAAAAGCGCCATCTTTCGAAATATAATACAATTCCGATGTGATAACTTGGTGAGCGCCACCTATCGAAACATTATATCGAATTGTTACAATAAGCAGATGAACGCCATCTGGTGGAGTTTTCTCAAACTTTCATCCAACACGTACAGTGTGAAACGTACCATAGATATACTGTGTATTCTCAAGAAATTACTAAATCTGTGGATGGGGTGGGTTTAATATCGTACAATCTAACCTCAATCGACTTGACTATCGGAACTCTGAATTGAATCTGATCAAAATTTTACCCCTTCTACCGTGATTTTCGTCAGAAATCAGTAGATTTTAGGATTTTTGTGACGTCAATTGGCTCTAGTCCAATGAGAATCGAGTATTCACTCAGCTGACCCCAAATTAACTATATAATCAGCAAGCTTCTCGCCCGCGATCCTAAACCTCCTTGACCAGAGTAAGAACAACGTAGTAGTCAGAAGGAGCAGGCCGTCGCGGAGGTTATATATATAATATATATATATTATATATATAGGGGTGTAGGGGTGCTATGGGGGTACGTGGAGCCTCCTTGACTGTCTAGACTTGGCGCTAGCTTCTCGCGAGAACTGAAAGTTGCTTTCCACAATTTTCGTTGCCCCCGTGATACGTCACGTCTACGTCACGTGATGACGAGTCATAGCTGCAAATGTTTTTGCAGCTCGAAGAAATCCGCCGATGGATTTCGTTCCAACAAATTTTACTCGCGACGAAACTGTTTCTCGACAGAGCTAGTGCGCATGACGAGGAACTTGTAAGTTTGGAGATTCGTTCGACGAGAGATTCTAGGTGGACAAAGTTTGTTCATCAAAAAATATTTTACGATTCCATTTCTCGAACGAGATTCACGTTCCACGTTTTTACAGCTCGAAGAAATCAAACCGGTGAAATTTCGCTTCAACAAATTTCATTCGAGACAAAACTGTTTCTCGATGATGCTAGTACGCATGACGAGGAACTTATAAGTTTGGAGATTCGTTCGACGAGAAATTCTAGGCGGACAACGTTGGTTCATCAGAAAATATTTTACGATTTCATTTCTCGAACGAGATTCGCGTTCGAAGATTTTACAGCTCGAAGAAATCCACCGGTGAGATTTCGTTTCATAAATTTCATTCGAGACAAAACTGTTTCTCGATGATGCTAGTACGCATGACGAGGAACTTATAAGTTTGGAGATTCGTTCGACGAGAAATTCTAGGCGGACAACGTTGGTTCATCAGAAAATAATTTACGATTTCATTTCTCGAACGAGATTCGCGTTCGAAGATTTTACAGCTCGGAGAAATCCACCGGTGAGATTTCGTTTCAACAAATTTCATTCGAGACAAAACTGTTTCTCGATGATGCTAGTACGCATGACGAGGAACTTATAAGTTTGAAGATTCGCTCGACGAGAGATTCTACACGGACAATGTTGGTTCATCAGAAAATAATTTACGATTTCATTTCTCGAACGAGATTCGCGTTCGAAGATTTTACAGCTCGGAGAAATCCACCGGTGAGATTTCGTTTCAACAAATTTCATTCGAGACAAAACTGTTTCATTCCTTGAACGAGAATTACGTTCAAAGTTTTGTAGCTCGAAGAAATCCACCGGTGAGATTTCGTTTCAACAGATTTCACTCGAGACAAAACTGTTTAATTCCTTGAACGAGAATTACGTTCAAAGTATTGTAGCTCGAAGAAATCCACCGGTGGAATTTCATTTCAACAATCAATCGTTCGACGAGAGATTCTAGGCGGACAAAGTTTGTTCATCAGAAAATATTTAACGATTTCATTTCGAGAACGAGAGTTTCGTTCAAAGTTTTTGTAGCTCGAAGAAATCCACCGGTGAGATTTCGTTTCAACAGATTTCACTCGAGACAAAACTGTTTCATTCCTTGAACGAGAATTACGTTCAAAGTTTTGTAGCTCGAAGAAAGCCACCGGTGGAATTTCATTTCAACAATCAATCGTTCGACGGGAGATTCTAGGCGGACAAAGTTTGTTCATCAGAAAATATTTAACGATTTCATTTCGAGAACGAGAGTTTCGTTCAAAGTTTTTGTAGCTCGAAGAAATCCACCGGTGAGATTTCGTTTCAACAGATTTCACTCGAGACAAAACTGTTTCATTCCTTGAACGAGAATTACGTTCAAAGTTTTGTAGCTCGAAGAAAGCCACCGGTGAAATTTCATTTCAACAATCAATCGTTCGACGGGAGATTCTAGGCGGACAAAGTTTGTTCATCAGAAAATATTTAACGATTTCATTTCGAGAACGAGAGTTTCGTTCAAAGTTTTTGTAGCTCGAAGAAATCCACCGGTGGAATTTCATTTCAACAATCAATCGTTGCCAGATAATATATTCAATTTTATTTTATACACGAGATCACTGAGATCAGTGCTTGCGGGATGGAAGAAATGGAAGAAAACATTTTATCTAGCTTAAATTTTATTCGTAATGTTATACATTTATGGAATTCTTTACGAGTAACCCGGTTCTTTATTCATCGAAGCAGTTCTTCGATTATTAGTGTTATTGTTGTTGCTGTTGTGTGATAGAGTTTTGGAATTATTCGTCACTATACGGTGAATTTGTCGATTGTCGTTATCGGTGGACAGAGTATTAGAATAATCTTCATATAATTGGTCGAACTCGTCGTCTTCCGCCTCGTCGTCGGTCCAATTGATAATTTGCTCGTCATCGCGACGTATCATTGCCCAGAGATCCTCCCAGCCTGGTCTGTCGTATACAGGAGGAACGTGTTCTTTTGGTCTTTTTTTCACCACTCGCTTTCGATAGGTTTCGCTAACACTTGCCGGTTGTGACATTATTTCGATTGAACGATTGAAAAGTAACTGACATTCTTGGTCAGCACGCTCGCATTATATACCAATTCGAATTTCACCCAAATGACATCTATGAATAATATTACAACTAAATATTGTTTCATTCCTCGAACGAGAGCTACGTTCAAAGTTTTCTTATATACGCGTTGTTACCCCACTCTATCTGTAAATTTTTCAATACACCTTTCGTGTGACTGTAAAAATAGATCCAACGATACAAGAAAACGCGCATATAAGCCTCACAGTAATTTTCGATGACTCGATAATAAAATTCAGAGACATCTATCGAAATGTAATGCAATTTCGTCAGAGTAACGTAAAAAGTGCTATCTTTCGAAATATAATGCAATTCCGATGTGACAATTCGACGAGCGCCACCTATCGAAACGTTATATCCATTTGTTACAATAAGTAGATGAACGCCATCTGGTAGAATTCTCTTGAACTTCCAATCAACGTGTACAGTATCAAATCTACCATAGATGTTTTATGCATGTCATGAAATTACTAAATCTATAGATGGGGTGGGTTTAATTTTGTACAATCTAACCTCAATCGACTTCGCTTTCAGAACTCTGAATTGAATCTGATCAAAATTTTACCCCTTCTACCGTGATTTTCGTCAGAAATCAGTAGATTTTAGGATTTTTGTGACGTCAATTGGCTCTAGTCCAATGAGAATCGAGTATTCACTCAGCTGACCCTAAATTAACTATATAATCAGCAAGCTTCTCGCCCGCGATCCTAAACCTCCTTGACCAGAGTAAGAACAACGTAGTAGTAAGAAGGAGCAGGCCGTCGCGGAGGTTATATATATAATATATATATAATATATATACAGGGGTGAGGGGTGCTATGGGGGTACGTAGGGCCCCGTTGACTGTTTAGATTTGACGCTAGCTCCTTGCGAGAGCTGAAAGTTGCGTTCCATAATTTTCGTTGCCCCCGTGATACGTCACGTCTACGTCACGTGATAACGAGTCATAGCTGCAAATGTTTTTGCAGCTCGAAGAAATCCGCCGATGGATTTCGTTCCAACAAATTTTACTCGCGACGAAACTGTTTCTCGACAGAGCTAGTGCGCATGACGAGGAACTTGTAAGTTTGGAGATTCGTTCGACGAGAGATTCTAGGTGGACAAAGTTTGTTCATCAAAAAATATTTTACGATTCCATTTCTCGAACGAGATTCACGTTCCACGTTTTTACAGCTCGAAGAAATCCAACCGGTGAAATTTCGTTTCAACAAATTTCATTCGAGACAAAACTGTTTCTCGATGATGCTAGTACGCATGACGAGGAACTTATAAGTTTGGAGATTCGTTCGACGAGAAATTCTAGGCGGACAACGTTGGTTCATCAGAAAATATTTTACGATTTCATTTCTCGAACGAGATTCACGTTCGAAGATTTTACAGCTCGAAGAAATCCACCGGTGAGATTTCGTTTCATAAATTTCATTCGAGACAAAACTGTTTCTCGATGATGCTAGTACGCATGACGAGGAACATATAAGTTTGAAAATTTGTTCGACGAGAGATTCTAGCGGACAAACAGTTGGTTCATCAGAAAATATTTTACGATTTCATTTCTCGAACGAGATTCACGTTCAAAGACTTTGCAGCTCGAAGAAATCCACCGGTGGAATTTCGTTCCAACAAATTTCACTCGAGACAAAACTGTTTCTCGATAGAGCTAGTGCGCATGGCGAGGAACTTATAAGTTTGGAGGTTCGTTCGACGAGAGAGATCCCAGGCCGAGAAAGTTTGATCGACAAATTCTGCTCATCAAAACGAGAAATAACCGATACGTTGACTACGATTCGTTTGGCAGCAAAATTACAGATCGTCAAAAGTTGGACGATCGAGTTCTTCTCTTCGCCGCGAATTATTCTACAGTTTTATTTTAGAAAAAGTTTTATTTGGCAAACAAAAATTACAGCCTGAATGAAAAAACTTGTTTCGTTCCGATTTTCTCTTGAATCTTGTTTGTGTCAGCTTTGTTCGATGTAGTGGTTCGTAAGATTTGATACTGATTTAGATGCCTGCAATAAAAGTTGATCGATGTGTTTGTCCGATAGCGGAAACGAAATATTAAACATATTTCGATAGCTCAATATTTTGTGACAATCTTGAATTGCCTCTTTGAATTGTGTTAACTGTTCGTCCTTCGATAAGTATGCCAGAAAAAGTCTGACGTATTTCATTTCTTTTTGTGTATCGAAACCTTTCCGACGTTCTTCCAGTCCTATATTTTCCGTCGTCGATAATTTACCGGCTTTCGGTGGTTTTCTTTCAATTTTACCGAAAGATTGGTTAAGTGGTACGGGCTTTAACAGATCTTCCTTCATCTCAGACATCACCATCGACGACGGTGTTATTATACGCAAGCGACTGATTGGAAGCGTTTGCGGTCCCAACGACGTTGCGTCTATTAACGTTCTGTCCACCGTTATGTTACTAATTTCGTAACAAACAATATCGCACAATCCTATTTCAAATTCCAAATCGACACGGTCTAGCTTTCCTAAAATATAAACTAACCACGACAGCAGTACGTTACGCGACTGTCTGAAGTGCTTATCGACGCGCGATCCGTGTTGGCCGCTCAATTGTCGTGACGAATCTTCGTTGTGACGTCTGAATAATTCCAGGGTGAGACCGATCGCGTGCCATTTCAAGTGTCGTTCGTAACTATATATCGGTGTGAGTGTGTATCGATGTAATAATAAAAATAATTCTTGAAACGTGGAAAACTCGTATCCGATCGGTAAGCGATCGTTGGAAAAGAATGGCATAATACTAATAGTGATTCCTTACTAAGAGATGAAGTCAAGTTCGATCACCATTTGCGACGATCGGATGTGGGAGCTATTACGTGCGCGTTGTTATGTACATATCTACGATAAATGGTATTTACCGATCGCTTTCGACCGCGTCTACAAAACGGCGCCGTACGCGTGGAGAGTGTGAGTACATATAGGATACGCGCGCGCGTCACAATCTCATTGACAACTTATCCGTCGTTATGTTCCCATGTGGTAGATGTGGCGATGGCAATTATTGTTATCGAACGAATTCGTGCGAACGATATGATCGGTGTGGACAATTCCATGTGATGACTCGACCCATCGTGAATGTTTCTGCGTTGGTGACAACAACCGTTGCTGTTGGACCGGGATTGTTCGCATCGCAACAACAAGCGATGATATATCATCGACCGCCGTACTACACATTTCCATTTTTCGGTTAGGCGATACCGTTCAATTGGAACGCCGTCCCGAACGAACGGAATGGTTTATCGTTCGATTCGTCAGGACCAGTGTCGTGTACAAATGGAGGTTTAAAAAGAAAATTGCCGTTAACTGGAGATTCGTAATGTTTATTCAATTTTTATATGTTTCGATTCGAAAATAAATATTATATTACAATTGTCGATATTTTAGTCATTCACAGTACGCCAACATCCAAAACGGAAAATATACGCCTCCTCACTTTTTGACTCGTTGAACCGATTCATATTATATTTAAACCGTTTTATCGAGGAAACCAACGTTTTAATTAGGTCGTATTTTACAATTTCGTAACGATTGTAAAAATCTTGTGATTCTTTGTCTAGCGCAATTTTATTAATATAAAAGTTCCAAAAATTAGACGTTTGACGTTGAGTTTTCAAAATACTTCGCATTGCCAGTTTTTTCAATGTAACACCACCTGTCGACGATTCTGTTTGTATCGAGTAGTCGGTGACAAAATTGAAAAATTTTTCAGTGTGTGTTCGTGACATTAGGAACTCATGTATATGTCCAATGTGGGAATTGAAAAAATGTTTTCCGTTTTCGTAATCATCTTCCGAACCAACTATGGGAAATAGTGGAGATTCGATCAGTGTGTGGGGACTTGACAGAAACGGGAAAAGCGTCGAAATCGCCACAAAAATGGAACACAGGTTACGACGATAACATAGAACTTTCAACGTGTTCAAAAAGACGACATCTTCTGCTCTCGATTGTACATTATCGGTGTAATTTTTCGACAACAACGATATAACAGCGATGGTAGCAATTTTTCTATAGATCGGATTCATGTCGAATTTGGTTTTCGTATGATCGGCTGCACAAAATTGTACGAATGTCATGATCAATTTCTGAAGGCGATGTGAATCTGTTAGGAAATGTTCAGCATTCAATTTGGACAGAAAATCTAGCAGATGCTCCAGGGAAATTCTGTAATATTTTGCATCGGAAAACATGCGTTTCACACACATTACAACGATATCGAATCGATCTTCACATTGTAGTAACGTGGGTAATAAGGCGTGTCCATCTGTACACGATCGAATCAACAAAGCGTAAATGATCGTTGTTCGATGATAACACAAACAAACGTCGATTAGTGTATGGATAATTTTTCTCCTCGTTAATTTCGTCAAATCTTTTCTTGTTTTGCTTCTCGTCACTGTCAAGGGGGAGGATCCAGATGTTGACGACGTCGATAACGATAACAGTCGCCGTGGAGAATTTGTCACTGATGAGCGTAACTTCCACGAGGAAGCATACATATCGGCAAGGTCAAATGGAATCTCCATCAAGGAATACACTTTTCTTGCACGATTCTTCAAATGTATATAGGAAATTTTTTTGATATGTTGTCGTAAGAACGTAATTTGTTCTTTCACATGGTTCGGCACCATGTTCATCGGAAGATACGCACATTTTCTCATATAATTTTTACGTTTCTCGCGTTCTTTCATCGTAGACGATAGAGACGACGCTCGCATGTCTGACGTGAATTCTAGTAAGAACCACCACAATGTAGAAACACTTCGCGTTTATCCTCCGTTTTATTGTCTGATAATCCCCACCATTCCCAACATCGAAGAGAAAATGGTCGCCAAATGGAGATACCACAGACTATAGTTCAAAAATAAAAAACCACGCTACGATTGTTAATATTTTATTCGAAACGCTAATTTATATAATGGAAATTTCGAAACGTCAATCGATATAACGGACATTTTATCCACTCTACTAGCGTTTCGACCAAGTCATA
The DNA here is from genome assembly GCA_958510875.1 of Endomychus coccineus. Classification (NCBI taxonomy): domain Eukaryota; kingdom Metazoa; phylum Arthropoda; class Insecta; order Coleoptera; family Endomychidae; genus Endomychus; species Endomychus coccineus. Next base: position 80,162,405 of record OY294070.1, read on the forward strand.
CTTCACAATTTCGTACCTATTATAGAAGTCTTGCGAATCTTTATCTAGCGCAATTCTATCGATGTAATCATAAAAATTGGACATTTGACGCTGCGTTTTCAACATACTTCGCAATGCCAGTCTTTTTAACGTAACGCAACGCTTTGAAGATTCTGTCTGTTTCGAGTAGTCATCAACAAATTGGAAGAATCTTCCTGTCCATGTTTTCCATATCAAAAACACATGAATATATTCAATGTGGGAATTGAAAAAATGTTTTCCGTTTTCGTAATCATCGTTCGAATAGACCAATGAATATAGTGGACCTTCGATCAGCGCATGGGGACTTGACAGAAACGGGAAAAGCGTCGAAATCGCCACAAAAATGGAACACAGGTTACGTCGATAACATAGAGTTTTTAACTTGTTCAAAAAGACGACATCTTCTGTTTTCGATTGTATATCACCGGCGTAATGTTTCGACAACAACGATATAACAGCGATGGTCGCAATCTTTTTATACATCGGATTCGTGTCGAATTTGGTTGTCGTATGATCGGCTGGACAAAATTGTACGAATGTCATGATCAATTTCTGAACGCGATGTGAATCTGTTAGGAAATGCTCAGCGTTCAATTTGGACAGGAAATCCAGCAGATGCTCCAAGGAAATTCTGTAATACTTTGCCTGGGATAACATGCGTTTCAAACACATTACAACGATATCGAATCGATCTTCACATTGCAGTAACGTGGGTAACAACGCCTGTTCGTCTGTACACGATCGAAGTAATAGAGCGTAAATAATCGTTGTTCGATGATAATACAAACAAACGTCGATTAATGTATGGAAGATTTTTTTCCTCGTGAATTTCGTCAAATCTTTTCTTTTTTAGCTTCTCGTCGCCACCGAAATGGATACAGATGTTGAAGATGGCAATAACGATAACAATCGTCGTGAAGAATTTGTCGGAGTCGGGCATAACTTCCACAGAGAAGCATACATATCAGCAAGGTCAAAGGAAATCTCCGTCAAGGAATAATTTTTTCCGGTAAGATTCTTCAAATGTTCATAGAACGTTTTTTCGACATGTCGCTGTAAGAACGTAACTTTTTCTTTCATACGGCTCGACACGCTGTTCGCAGAAAGATGCGTACATTTTTTCAAATAAATTTTACGTTTCTGGCGTTCTTTTTTCTTGGACGATAACAACAACCGTAGCATATCTGACGTGGATAAGGTCGACTGAACTGAACTGAACTGAACTGACATTGCTGTCGCAGCCGTATTTATACACTCTCGTCAGCGTATCATCGGTCGTTCATCTTTATGTTCCGCATAATGGTGGAATTCGTATCTCGCAGTGGTCACGTTAGCTGTAAACGGGGTTGAAATAAATCGCAATATTTTCTAACATTTTTATTCGAATTATACGTGAAATACATTCAATTATTATAGGTTACTTGTTTTATCCGCTTTCGTCGTCGTCGTCGTCGTCGTCGTCAACGTCGATTGGTTCGACAGATTTGACCGATCGGATTCTTCGTCGGACAAAAACATTTCTTCGTCCGCGAACAACATTTTTTTTTGATCGGCTTCTGATACGGCATCACCACCGTTGACGACGACGAGTGCGACGTTCGTGTTCGATTCGTTCCGGCCTGAATATTTCTTGAAATATAGCATAGTCAAGAATCGATGAAAATTTATGGACGTTTCACAGTAACAAAAATATTGAAGACAATACGGGCAAAAGCCTGTAGAGATGTTTGCTAATAGGTAATCCTCGACATCTCTGGTATATGCTAACGATGACCAGAACGATGCTGCTGCTGCTGCTGCTGCTGCTGTTGACGACGACGATGATGATGATGATGTCTGGTTATTCGACGACATATCGAATGAGTTGTGTGCTACGGCCACCCTGACGTATCGTCGTACGACCGATCGGTACTAGTCGAAATTGCCGTTTGACAGGCGAGTTCTTAGCTCGTTCAGTTTTGTAGGTTTCACTCCCGTCAATCGCATAGCATAATCTACGGGCGATTGATCTTCAGCGATATTGGGAACGAAAGCGTTAATGTCGTAAACGTATTTGTATTGATCGACAATTTCGCGGAGCTTTTCTTTGATATCTGCCAAAACGTACACCGGAGGATCGTTAACTTTGATGAATGATTTGAGATGTTTCTTCAACAATTTTCTATTATTATCATCACCGTAACATTCGCATAATACGTCAACGAAATCGTGCGTTCCCGTGCATACGTCGAAATGTTGCAGAGCATACACGAGATGACTTATACAACGACTCAGCGGTATCGGTGCTACGGTATTATAATTATCGTTCGTCGACAGGAAATTGGTTACGGAATAAACAAACTGACGCACGGTGTGTTTCGTACAATTTTCCAGCATGGCCAGTGTGATTTCCAAAGCACATATATGACTGGGTGTCAGCCATTTCGATTGATGCACGTCTTTGAAATTATATTTTGGTATTAGATTTTTGCACTTGACCCACCGTCCTTTCGTATCGGTACATATGCCATTGAGCAACTTTTTACGATTTTCGCTGTTCAAATAGTCGATATTACGAGATCGGCCCATTTTCTGCGTACCGAAACCACCTTTCGCGGGCGGTCTTCTCGGATTAACATTATCCGTTTCTAATTGACGATGCCTGCGTTTCGGTGGAATACGTTTGAAATTTATCAATGGATCTTCATCATCGCTATCATCGCCGTCCGTGCCGTCTTTATCGCCGCCGCCGCCGCCGTCGTCGTCGTCGTCGTCGTCGTCGTCTTCGTCGTCTTCGTCATCGTCGTCGTTATTGTTAGCACCGCGATCGGTTTCCATCCATCGTATACCACGTCTGACGTTCGCCGGACGTACGAGTGTTTTATTCTTACGATTGTTATTATCGATATTATTATTATTATTACTGTCGTCATCGTCCGCGTCGTCGTTGTCGTTAACGTCAACGTTTCCGTTGTTATTATTGTCGTCACTATTATTCGTGCGGTAGATCGTCCTCATTTGTTTCACGTTTACCGTGGAATTAGACGTATCTCCAGCTCTTTTCCCGTCGTTTTTATCGTTCGCAACGGGAGATTGTTTCGTTTTATTGTAAATTTTGCGCTTTCCGATTCTAATATTTTTACCGTTCACCGACGGTACAATCTCCGTGGACGAAGTTGACGGTAACGGATTTTCGTATATACCTCTTTTCGATGCCAACGACTTTGAAGGTAACTTGGCCGTTTTCGATGGAATTCCCTTTTTACCGATACTAATAATGTTGATTTTTTTTGTCGCTACACTATCAGTTTCCGACCGCGAATTATTATTATCGATCGTCTTCGACGGAATATTGTAAATTTGTTCCATCACTGGGTTTCGTTGTATTTCTTTCCCGATCGATGGATTTAACTGTTTTCCTTTCCCTTGTGACGTTGGTGTCGGAACGAAAACCGGTGAGGATACTGGTGATGGGGACGATCGTACATTATTGGCATTGTGATATTGGTGTTCGAACCAAGAATTACACGATGTCGTTTGATCGTGTAGAAGATCCTCATCGAACGGTGGCGGTGTTGCTATATCGGATAGAGGTGACGCATTAAGATCACTAACGCCGTGATCGAAGAGAAACATCGTAAGGCCATCGGGGTCAGGATATGATTGGATAAAATTCGCGGCCGCTTCGGCAGTCAATAGAGGTGTACTCACTCTTTCATATTGCTCGTGTTCAGGTTCCTCGATCGGGTCGAGCGATCGCTGTCGATTTTGATTCTGCATCGTCGTCTTATTTACTTACTCATTCAATTACATCCAACGTGTGACCGCGTCATGAGATACATTTGTATGACGTGAAAGGTTCGTCGACGAACCGTTTGGGCGTACGAGCGAGAGTTACAATAACATAGTGGCCGGAATGCGCTTTTTCAGTAAATTTTCTCTGTTTAAAGATCCACCGTTGCCGGTCGTATTCGTAGAACGTCTTTCCGCATCCTCTAACGCGAACATACCGTTTATTTTACGCGGAATTACCGTTCCTCCGGCACCGACCTTTGTGTGTCGCCCGGGTCGACGTACCGTTTTCGCGATAGACGTTCTATTCACGATCGGTTTCTTTTTCTTCTTGATTAGCGTTTTATTGGTTGTTTTTTTGCCGAGATTATTCGGTCGAGACAGCCGTCGTCGTCGTTTTTGTACCAAAGAAACGGACGCGGTTGTCGGTTGAGACCCTTCACGATTCGTCGTCGTCGTCGTCGTCGTTCCCCTGGTTGCGTGTTTCGCAGTCAACAGATATATGTCAGTTCCTCGACCTAAGGTCGACACGTTGTAATAACGTCGTACGTCGTGTATAGTCGGTCCACCGGAATTCGCTATAGGAACCATGTGTGTCTGTTTTATGATTTCATTTCGGACGTCCTGTTTCGACTGATCGAACGAGATAGCTTTCAACTTGGAATTGTCCGATTGCGAATACAACGTCGAAATTAAAGCGTTCAGGCGGGCAGAATTGCTAGTTTTAATCCATTTTGTACTATTACTACTACTACTACTACTACCAATACCGTTGTTAATTTTTTTGGTTATTTTCCGTTTTGGTCGTGATACTCTTTTCATGTTCGTTTCTTATAAGATAGTAGACGGCGTAATGGAACATATAGAATCGACGACGATCGCACCTAACGCGGTTTCTTCTTCGTCGAGCGTCAACGGCGTCGGAAGCAGCAGCAATTACAATCCGAATTACGGCGTGTCGACCGCCGTCAGAAATGACGCTAGTGCGAAACGAAAGATCGCGCGTAAGATAGATTCGATGTACGCGTCCTTGCGCGACAACGTGATAGATAATAACGAATTTTATTCGTTTTACACGTCGATGACGATCTTGCTGTTCACGCTCTTCACGTTGTATTGTAATTATTCTCGTGCGACTGCCAGCGGAATTTACTGGATGATCGGTAACTTGATCGTCGTGATCTTTAACGCCTGGATGAATATTTCGATATTTTTGCATAATCGCTAGAAACGCCATTTCATCGTGATCTTTATACCCAAAAGTAAGATCGACTCGTGTTTAATTCGAATACACACGTACACACACACACACACACACACATATACACGTACGTTATGCGATCCTTATCCGCCACGGATCGACGGTACGACGAACGGTCGTCGGTGTCGTCGTCGTTATCATCGATTCCGTCGAAAAAAATATTATTCATCGTCGTTTGTTGTATAACGATGTTGTTGGTTTATAAAGTATACGTGAAACCGCTCGATAAATTTGCGCGTGTCATCGGAAATTCGGATGCCGACGTTACCGATATCGTTGACGACGACGATGACGACGACGACAAACTTGGACGGCAAAACGATATGTTACATAGCGCTTGGAACTTGGACGATTTACCGTCTGTGACTTACGCCGAAAAGTACGTGAACGACGGACAAATGGAAATTGACGCCGACGCTAAAAGGTGCGTTTCTCGTGGAGGTTTATATCTAGGCCCGGACGATATACCGATAGATTGTACCGAATTGTGTAATTCGAAGGATTTCCGCTATAAATACGTCAACGAAAACTCGTTCGTCGTCGACAGATCGATAATGGCCAAACAGGGCGCCTATTGCGTGCCTACGCACGTGGTCAATTGTAATACGAACACGTCGCGACTAGTAAAAACGTTCGACAGTTGGAAATGTCACCCGAAAACTAGTTTATTCGGCGGCGAAGATGGCTGTGAAATCGTCGGCTGTAACGGATACCTGAAAGACAATTTGACCGGTCGATGTTATCGCAATCGCATACCTACCACGCTGACCATCGGTGCCGACCCGGAAAATGAACTCATCGAACGTTCGTCGTCGTCGTCGTCGTCGAACAATGTACCAGTCTATCGTTTCCAATGTACAGACACCGAAGTTCATCCCGATACAGGAGTGAGCACGTTGCGAGCGGTGGAATCGATACGATACGACTTTATGCATAACAAACTGATAGCTTCCGAATTTTCGCGTTTCGATCGCGTACGAAAAGGATGCGCGGCACAAATTTTCAACGCCGTCCCACAGATCGTACCCAATTTTACGGAAGGTACGTGCACCTGCATCGAAGGACTACACCACGACAAAAAGGACGATACGAATAACGATAATAATAACAACAACAACAACAACAACAACGATCACAACGGTAGCGACAACGGCAGAAGCGACGATAACGACTACAAGGATGGCACGATGTCGTCGTTGAAAACGATAAAATTACATCAACGATGTTCGCCCTGTTTGAGCGGTTGGTCGAAGAAAGACTCGTACACTCGTATCGGTAGAGCTTGTCGCAAAGCGTTCGACGATTCACGTATCGATCCGCACGATATGCTTTTACCGTGTGGAACTCGTACGTTCGACTCGAAACAAGCGGCATGTGTCAACGGGAAGATATACATTTCAGGAGGATTATCTCATTTCGCCCGCAACGTACTCGACAATGAACCATCCCAGTAGTCAGATATTATTTGGTAATGTATTTACAATTATGTGGCCGAATAAACAAACGTTTTCTATTAGTCGTTGTTGTTGTTGTTTTTTTTTTCGCTCTTTCACGGACGTTTTGCGTTATCGCCGAATACACAAGACGAAACCATTATACACGTTATCGACAAGATACACACGACAAATACGAAAGATATCGTTATGGGTAACAGCCATATGGCTGCACAAATGGTAATCATCGCGACAGGTACGTACGTTTTATGTACGATTTTTGCGTAATCACGTCTGGTCGTCATGGCCGCTTCGTAATATGTCACATCGTCCAAGTCCAACAGCATATTTCTGATCATCAATCTATTGAAAATCATCCGCATGTCTCGCGTCGAAAACGAAACGTCATCGTCGTCGTCGTCGTCGTCGTGTTCTCCGCCTAATTTAACGTTACCGTGCGTCGTCCAATCGACCAGACCACCGTCCGACGTGACGGTTCTATGACGAAAATAAACGAACGTATGTTTCAATATGTCGAGGGATTCTTCGACGTCCACGGTACGTGTCCCGTCCTTTCTGACGTGTAAACGCCAAAACGTATACGGCGTCATTTCGATTCGTCGCATTCCATAGTTGATTTGTCGTTCCAACAGAGCACCTTCGCTGATTTTACGTAATAGCGCGTCGGAATACGCGGGCACGGAAAACTTCAACGGATCCCATATAAATTGGAAAACGATATCGATCAAAGGACCGATGATCGTCAACCATCCGACTATGCTCAGCGCCGATACGGCTAAGCCCGACAAAGCTATAGCTTGTCTGCCGATAGTCGTTACGATCGAATCTATCAGCACGTGTGTCATGGTATGCGACAGCGAAGTGGCCAGTAATTTGGCGGCGATCGTCTTGCCACCCCGTAACAGGTCAGATTGTAGGAAAGATTTCAAAATTTCCGGACCGATCTTGGTGATCCATTGTTTCAAAACTGCCGAACTCACGTCCGCACTCAACTGGAAAGATAATTCCTCCAGGTTGTGCGTGGTCGATAACATACCACCGATGGCCGTTAAGATTTGTTGCATCGTCTGTCCGAACGACTCAGCGTACACGTCGTTATCGAGTTCGTCGTTATCGCGATCGACGTCGTTCACGTCTGTCGCCTCAGGCGTCATCATCGTCGTCGTCGTCGTTCTTCTAGTTCTCGACGACAAAGCTGCGATCTCACGTCGTAATCGTTTGCTGTGCGGTATCAAGACGTTCTGTACGATATCGCTCGTTAACGTGTTGACCGATGATGTTTCGTTGTCGGCGCCGGTATCGTTATGCGTAGATGATTCGACGGTATCGTTGTCGTTCGAACGATCTGCGGACATGGAAAATTTTGCTTGATGTCCGACGATATTTTGTCGCTGCTTGTGGAGTTACGAATAATTGAACGTAATAGAGACTTCCTTCGAAGCCACAAGCCATGTCGTCCTCGTCGTCGCCGTCTGTAGCATCTTCATCTTTCATATAATTCATATAGAACGATTTGCAATACGTTGTATCGATACGAGCGCAGGTGATCGGATTCCGATCGGCACCCAATTCGGTCACGTATAACGAAAATCCGACCGGATCGATTTGGTCGGTATAATGTCGCGAAGGATCCACGAAAAACGACACCAAATGCTGATTTTCCAACAGACAAGCGCTCTTGTACCATATCAGATAGGGCGGCACGTTGTGTTCGTCTCCGTGTAAAGACGACTTTGTCGATTGCGACGAAATATCCGACGGTACGTTTCTCGAGCGGGAATTGAAACATACCGGCGCACAGGCGTTCATACGTTTGCCGTGAGGCAATCCGAAACTGAAAGGTGTCGTGTCGGGCTTGCAAGATTCGCTCAAAGGAAACGTCGAGAAACAAGACGTTGTCAAACATCCGTTCTCGTTAAATTTCCATTCGGTCGTTATGGCACGGTCGACGAATTCAGATTCGAACGAGTAATCCTCGATCGGATTCGCTGCCCTGATTTCCAAATTAGTATGCGAGAACATGTGCGAATCGCTTTTCATACATCTATTTCGTACATTGAGTATATTTCGATATCCCGAATAGGATTTAGCGTCTCGCGAATCTTTCGCAGTGAATCCTATTATCGCGGTAACGTCCAAGTCTCCGTCGCTGCGGTTCTTGCTATTATCGTTCGTCGATGTCATCGAATTCTTAGTTATTCGGTGGGGTTGGAAAGTTATAGTCAGAAATTTACGGATTGAAACGATGATTTTTCACTAGTGTATCGAACAACAACAACAACAACGATAATAATCGAGAAAACGTGTCAACCGATCGAGAGGGAACGGTAGAAAACAGACGATTCAAAGAACATGTTCCTCCCATGTTCGAACGACCAGGTTGGGAGGATCTCTGGGCGATGATTCGACGAGATGACGAGGCAGTCCTCAATTGGACCGATGACGAGGAGGAAGAAGACGAATTCCAACAACATTATGAAGAGTGGTTGGAAACTGTATCGACCACTAACAATACCAATAACAACAATAAAAATATTAAAATCTAGTCTTGTTTGTTATTTGCAATGATTTGCATTCGTGCAAAACTGATTTTCGTTCTACGTTCATACAATTTACTATGGACACACTACCGGCAAATTTCTTCGAGCTGCAAAATCTTTGAACGTGAATCTCGTTCGAGAAATGAAATCGTAAAATATTTTCTGATGAACAAACTTTGTCCGCCTAGAATCTCTCGTCGAACGATTGATTGTTGAAATGAAATTCCACCGGTGGATTTCTTCGAGCTACAAAACTTTGAACGTAATTCTCGTTCAAGGAATGAAACAGTTTTGTCTCGAGTGAAATCTGTTGAAACGAAATCTCACCGGTGGATTTCTTCGAGCTACAAAAACTTTGAACGAAACTCTCGTTCTCGAAATGAAATCGTTAAATATTTTCTGATGAACAAACTTTGTCCACCTAGAATCTCTCGTCGAACGATTCGTTGTTGAAACGAAATCTCACCGGTGGATTTCTTCGAGCTACAAAAACTTTGAACGAAACTCTCGTTCTCGAAATGAAATCGTTAAATATTTTCCGATGAACAAACTTTGTCCGCCTAGAATCTCTCGTCGAACGATTGATTGTTGAAATGAAATTCCACCGGTGGATTTCTTCGAGCTACAATACTTTGAACGTAATTCTCGTTCAATGAATGAAACAGTTTTGTCTCGAGTGAAATCTGTTGAAACGAAATCTCACCGGTGGATTTCTTCGAGCTACAAAAACTTTGAACGAAACTCTCGTTCTCGAAATGAAATCGTAAAATATTTTCTGATGTACAAACTTTGTCCGCCTGGAATCTCTCGTCGAACGATTCGTTGTTGAAACGAAATCTCACCGGTGGATTTCTTCGAGCTACAAAACTTTGAACGTAATTCTCGTTCAAGGAATGAAACAGTTTTGTCTCGAGTGAAATCTGTTGAAACGAAATCTCACCGGTGGATTTCTTCGAGCTACAAAAACTTTGAACGAAACTCTCGTTCTCGAAATGAAATCGTTAAATATTTTCTGATGAACAAACTTTGTCCGCATAGAATCTCTCGTAGAACGAATCTCCAAACTTACAAGTTCCTCGTCATGCACACTAGCCCCATCGAGAAAGAGTTTTGTTTCGAATGAAATTTGTTGGAACGAAATCCCACCGGTGGATTTCTTCGGGCTGCAAAATCTTTGAACGTGAATCTCGTTCGAGAAATGAAATCGTAAAATATTTTCTGATGAATAAACTTTGTCCGTCTAAAATCTCTCGTCGAACGAATGATTGTTGAAACGAAATCTCACCGGTGGATTTCTTCGAGCTACAAATACGTTGAACGAAACTCTCGTTCATCGAGAAATAGTTTTGTCTCATATGAAATTTGTTGAAACGAAATCTCACCGGTGGATTTCTTCGAGCTACAAATACGTTGAACGAAACTCTCGTTCATCGAGAAATAGTTTTGTCTCATATGAAATTTGTTGAAACGAAATCTCACCGGTGGATTTCTTCGAGCTACAAACACTTTGAACGAAACTCCCGTTCGAGAAATGAAATCGTAAAATATTTTCCAACGAACAAACTTTGTCCGTCTAGAATCTCTCGTCGAACGAATCTCCAATTTTATAAGTTCCTCGTCATGCGTACTAGCTCCACCGAGAAACAGTTTTGTCTCGAATGAAATTTGTTGAAACTAAATCTCACCGGTGGATTTCTTCGAGCTGTAAAATCTTCGAACGCGAATCTTGTTCGAGAAATGAAATCGTAAATCATTTTCTGATGAACCAACGTTGTCCGTGTAGAATCTCTCGTCGAACGAATCTTCAAACTTATAAGTTCCTCGTCATGCGTACTAGCATCATCGAGAAACAGTTTTGTCTCGAATGAAATTTATGAATCGAAATCTCACCGGTGGATTTCTTCGAGCTGTAAAATCTTTGAATGTGAATCTCGTTCGAGAAATGAAATCGTAAAATATTTTCTGATGAACCAACGTTGTCCGCCTAGAATTTCTCGTCGAACGAATCTCCAAACTTGAAGTTGCTCGTCATGCGCACTAGTTCCATCGAGAAACAGTTTTGTCTCGAGTGAAATTTGTTGAAACGAAATCTCACCGGTGGATTTTTTCGAGCTACAAAAACTTTGAACGAAACTCTCGTTCGCGAAATGAAATCGTAAAATATTTTCTGACCAACAAACTTTGTCCGCTAGAATCTCTCGTGGAACGAATCTCCAAACTTGAAGTTCCTCGTCATGCGCATTAACTCCATCGAGAAACAGTTTTGTCTTGAATGAAATTTGTTGAAACGAAATCTCACCGGTGGATTTCTTCGAGCTGCAAAAACTTTTGCAGCAGTGATGACTCACAGTTACGTGACGTATCACGGGGGCAACGAAAATTGTGGAACGCAACATCCAGCTCTCGCGAGAAGCTAGCGCCAAGTCTAGACAGTCAAGGGGGCTTCACGTACCCCCATAGCACCCCCTGCACCCCTATATATATAATATATATATATTATATATATAACCTCCGCGACAGCCTGCTCCTTCTTACTACTACGTTGTTCTTACTCTGGTCAAGGAGGTTTATGTTCGCGCGCGTGGAGCTCTCTGATTATATAGTTAATTTGGGGTCAGCTGAGTGAATACTCGATTCTCATTGGACTAGAGCCAATTGACGTCACAAAAATCCTAAAATCTACTGATTTCTGACGAAAATCACGGTAGAAGGGGTAAAATTTTGATCAGATTCAATTCAGAGTTTCGAGAGCGAAGTCGATTGAGGTTAAATTGTACAATATTAAACCCACCCCATTCACAGATTTAGTAATTTCATGATATTCATGAGACATCTATGGAAGATTTAATACTGTACACGTTGATTGGAAGTTCAAGGGAATTCTACCAGATGGCGTTCATCTGCTTTTTGTAACAAATTGATATAACTTTTCGATAGGTGGCGCTCACCAAGTTGTCACATCGGAATTGCATTATATTTCGAAAGATGGCGCTTTTTACATCACCTCAACGGGATCGCATTACATTTCAATAGGTGGCGCTCTTCACGTTACTGTGACGAAATTGCATTACATTTCGGTAGATGTCTCCGAATACTATTTCCGATCAGAAATTATCGCACTAAGATCGCTGAATCTGTTTCTACGACGATGCATAGTTTTGAAATTCGCATCTCATAACGACTACGTTAGAGTAATCTTCGATTTTCATATAGGGGGGGGGGGGGTCAAGCGTATAAAATTTCACAATTTAATTTCTCGGACGAGAATTGCGTGCAGAAATAGGAACAACTGGTACGTTGACAACTCTATCTTTTCTATCGACGTTTAATAAAACTATGTATCGTTGAAGTCGTTAGTCGATAAATTTTGGTCGTTAGTGGATATGTTCGATTCCATTTCATGTATGTAAAATACGTTCGGAACGAGAAACGACCTAAACGTTAACGCCCACCAATCGCCAATCGACATGAAGTATGAATTTCGTTCTAATATACTGCAGCGCGGTATATTCTTATTACACAAAAACGAAAATGACAAAGGTAAAAATAGAAACAAATCATTGGATAATATATTTTTATTCATTCTCTTCCCCGAGCCAATCGAAATATAATCGCTTGAGTTCGAATTCCTCCTCTGCATATTGTTCGCGATTCTCCTCCTGCTCATTTTGTTGCCATAACGCGTCCAACAGGTCGGACCAATCCTCTCTCCGTCTGGTACGATAATCCTGGTCCCCTTCACCAGGGTCCGACCAATAGCCTTTTTCTTCTCGTGTACGATCTTGTCCCCATTCGCAAGAGTCCCAATCTTCTATTTTTCCCCTCGCACAATCCTCCTGTTGTTTCCCGTCACACCAACCATCTGTTGTACGATGCCGTTGTTTCCCGTCACGAATGTCTGACCAATCCATTGTTGTACGATCCCCTTGTTTCCCGTCACGAATGTCTTCACGAATGTCTGACCAACCTTCTCTTGTACAATGATGTTGTTCCCCGTCACGAATGTCTGACGTGAACTTCATCGTGGTCCACTCGATTTTTCGACGTTTGGATTTCTTACTTGGCGACATACTGAACGCGTAATTTAGTCGAACTAATGACAAATGATTATCCGCGACTTCATTATATACTCTTTATCGAAATACGCCCCATTTCGAAGCAGGGTGATCGAAACGCGACTTGGGAATGCTCTCCCATAAGAAAATTCGTAAGTGTGAATCGATGTAATGCTAGTTCGGAAAAATGGAAATGATAACACTTCTGTTGTATATTTAGAACCTATGCTATAATGAATATCGTCTCCTATATAAACGGAGATCGTGCATATACAAACATCCAGTCGATCAACAGCTAAACACCGTTCAACATCACAATATGCCGTGTGCAACATGTGGCGGTCCAGATCACATGCGAAGTACCTCGAAAAAATGCATACATCGAGTGTTCAAAAAGAAACGAGTCAACAAGCCATGCATAACGTGTGGCGGTTCAAATCATAGGAGTAATACTTCAAAAAAATGTCCACGTCGGGAAAAACTAGTCGAAAATAGCGAACAAACTTTACCGGTATGCGAGCGTGCCAGTACCTCTCCTATCGAAAGTAACAGTTCGGTTGAAGGCGACGAAGAGTTATCTTCGTCCGAATATGAAACTGAACAAAGTGATGATAATTCGTCCGATGATAACGCTTCACAGTTTTTAGTTACCGATATGAAAGAGTCGTCGAGCGAACCGAACGACAATTTCCAAGACCTGTGGAAGCCTATGCCAATATATCGAGTGGACCTGAATACGGGTGAATTAATTGGTCCAACTGCGATGTACGAAGATCCCAAACGAACAAGCGAAACACTCGTGGCCAAGGAGAGCTGTAGATATCTGATGGAAAACGCATTTTTCTTCGATGCCGAATATGAGAAATTCGGTACGGATTTCATCTATATCGCTGCGGCTTTCAGACAGGGGACACTGACGACATATCTGAATGGCACACCGTATAGCTTGGCAACCAGGGAAACGTTCCAAATTGAGAAACATTTTGCATTTCTATTCGGCTTGCCGAACGATCGACTGCTCCGCGTGAGTAATCACGTGCGAGCGGGTCACTGGAGAGACGCCACCAAGGCGGTGTCGCCGATTACAATAATTGACAGCATATATGTTCGCCGGCCGGTACTATCGATACCGATTATCGTGACTTGGGACGATGATATGAATGGGAAATTTTTTGATGGATATTTTCAAAACGATTGGGATAATAGTAGGGGCTTGGTACTGGTATTGAATAACGAGCGAGTTTCCATGCCGATCGAGTGGTACACACTGACCGGCAGAACGTGCGGAAAGTATATACACTATGACATGGTTCGAATACCTTCGCGTCAGCGACTGTTCACCTATTCCATTGTCACGACCGATTCGCATTACTCGTGTAAGAGTGAATTCACATTCGAAGATTTCCACGATGTTCTAGGGTGTAATGTCAATCACGAACAAACTACATCTTGTGAGGATAGGAGTGTGAAATTGCAATGTATGACTAGTATTGTAATAAACATGTACCTTTTCGCTCAATAAAGATGTTATTATTTTCCATTATCTTTCAATTTACATACGAATTTTTCAACGGATCAATTCTTGATCTTGAAACACTAGCATAATAATACCAGAACAAAATAATAATGATAATTTATTTATTATAAACAAATGAACACATCACATTACGTAGTATACATTGTAATTTTCTACTGTTATTTTGACACGATTGTTCATCTTTATATCCGTGAGTCCTTTTGCATCCCAACGCGAAATGAAAATCGTTTAGAGTAAAATGATCTTTAGCGATGAACTGTTGATCGGTTATTTCCACAGTATGAGTCCACATCTGAACATTGGCGGACAAATGATACATTTCATATCGTACGAAATTATCATATTTGTGGCCCATTAATGTTCACCATTCGATTTTGAGCGATTTAAGCCTTAGCTTTGAATTATCGTCACTAAGATATCCATTAAAAAAACTTGTATCGTTCACATCGCACCTTGTTTGGCAGCAGATTCGAAATAAATAAAAATAATAATTATAAAATCAATTTATTTACGCAAATCCATACAATCGGGGAAAATTCGCACTGTCAAATACGTTGTCGGACTTTTTTCGTGCCGCCTCAGGAACTCGTCGATCTTGTCCAAGAGTCGCACATATATCAGACGAATGTGTGAACATATACACGTTTCCGGGCCAGTACGTACTTTGGGATCACTCCAGACACATTGTATGTAATGATCATTGTTCATTTTTACAAATTTTTTACTGTAATTGTACATATCCCGAACCATAAACTCGATATGTCGGATCTGCCTAACATATTTCAGATTGAAATCTTGCTCTGCCAAATCCGAACGCTCAAATTTTCTTCTTTCTTCGAGAAATAATTCATACGCGTTATTCATCAATAGCTCGCACACTAAATTCATCTGGACGTCGTAGAAACAACGATTGCAAACTGAACCGCGTTTGAATAGGCAGACCCATATATATGTAATTGACTGTATACGAAGAAAATGGAAATATAGAGCCTTATTAATTTGTCGTTCCGGAATTGGTTCTTGAAACATATTTTTCCGTGTATCAATGAATGTTTTATTTTTTCAATGTAATTTCACTTCGAACGAATTCCACCGGTGGATTTCTTCGAGCTACAAAAATTTTGAACGTAACTCTCGCTCGGAAAATAAAATCGTAAGATATTTTCTGATGAACAAACTTTGTCTGCCTAGAATCTCTCGTCGAACGATCGATTGTCGAAACGAAATCTCACCGGTGGATTTCTTCGAGCTGCAAAAACTTTGAACGTAATTTTCGTTCGAGGAATGGAACAGTTTTATCTCGAGTGAAATTTGTTGGAACGAAATTCCTACTTCGAGGTTCGGTTATCTTTTGAACTGACGGGGATCACTGCAATTACGGAAAATAAAACAAAAACATTTGAGAATATATTTTTATTAATAAATATCACACTTTCAAATTCAATTGTGTCGATGGCCGAACACGATTCCGGACGAACGTTTTTTCAATTTTGTCGATGAGTCGGCCAACCAGATCATACTTTACTATGCCGTATCGATCGTACGCGTGACGAATCTCATGATTCAGCTCTAACCGATTGATATAGTATTTGCAAAAAATAAACATCAGATGCTGATTTGTGAAAATAAATCGTAATGCCAACATTTTCAATGATCTCGGCGATACCGTCGAATCTACAAAAAATTCGAAGAACCCAGTCGACCTAGTTCTCTCACGCAACAGCAAATAAATGTGTCGTGTACGCTCATTGAGATGGTTCGCGGAATCGGTTCTCGAATTGATAATGTAATACAGTGGGGAGTCGATCGATGGATGAGGACTCGATATAAACGGATACAACAACGAAATTGCTGTAAAAATCGAACACCGATCATTGCGATAGCAATGTAATTTCAATTCCTCCAGAAAATTAACATCTTCTTCGTTCGATTGCAGGTAATTATGAGTGGCCAACAAAAATATAACGGCGACAGTCGCAATTTTTCGATAGGTGACATTGCTATCGAATTTAATTTTCGTGTGATCGACCGAGCAATAAGGAACAAATGTCATAATCAGTTCACGAACATGACGCAAATCCGTCAAGTAATTTTTCGTTTTCAATGCTGTGAGATTATCGAGTAAATGCGGCAAATTAATTTTGTAATACGTGTGTTGCGTGAACATATATCTGAAGCACATGACAACGATTTCGATGTCCGAGTCACACTGCAACAAATCGTGTAATGACGAATTATCGTCGTTAAACGCTCGGAATATCAGAGCGTACATGATTGCCGATCGATTGTAAAACACATCGATATGCAACAAACTTTCAAAAAAATTATCGATATACAACAAACTTTGAAAAAAAGTACACCTCATAAAACTGATGTAGTCAACGATGTTAGCAACTTCGCTTGATAAACACACCGTCGCTGCTGACGAAGACGATATCGATGGTAACGATGATATCGATGGATGTTGTGTCGACTCGAAATTGGTTAGAAAAAGACACATTTCCCATCCACAAATATACGCATCGACGACATGGAAAGAAAATCGCATATCTTTATGATATAATTGTATACCACGATCGTGCAAAATCTCAATTATGAAATTTTTCAAGTTATATTTCACCCTCGTAACTTTTTTTTTGATATCGATCGGCACTTCTTGTAGCGGACGAAAAACTCGTTCCGTTACGTGACTGCAACGTTTGTTCTGATAGGTCTCGGTAGACGATGACGGCAGCGATACCTGCATATCGGTTTTATGTTCCAACTATTGTGATATCTATCTGATGTGTCGAATCGCACTGGTGGCTTCGTGATCACGTTCTCTTTATATTGCTGTCGACGTCTGGAGAAGGAACAACGGATGCGCAGCAAAATTCCGAATCGTTGAAGTCGTTTGATGAAAAGTTGAACGTTACTCTTGTTCGAGGAATGAAATTGTAGGATATTGTTTGGTGAACGAAATTCGTCTGTTGGATTTCTCATCGAATAACTTCAATGACTCGTTGCTAGAAATCACGTTTTTTTTTGGATTGTTCACTAGCTGTCACACCGGACAATAATTTTTCGTTTTTATCTGACATATTACGGTATTATGATCGATTTGGTTGAACGATGTCGTACAAACTACGATTGCGAACTGAACCGTACGTTACTTGGGAACATATATATATATGCACTGCATTGTAAAGGAAGAAAACGGAAATATGCAGTCGTATTCGTTTGTGGTATGGAAAATGGTTCTTGAAATATATCCTTCCGTGTATCAAGGAATGTTTTATTTTTTCGATGTAATTTCACTTCTAACGAACGGTTCACAATTTTGCTGCATGACCCATCGCTTTGAAAGAATAGTGATCAACGTATCGCTCGTTTCTCATTTTGAACGTAATCATCGTTCGAGGAATAAATTTGTAGAATATTGTCTGGTGCACGAAATTCATCTGTTGGATGTCTCACCGAACGACTTTCACGACGTATCGCTAGACAAGACGGTAGTAGTCAACGCATCGATCGTTCTTCGTTCTCAACGTTACGCTTATTCGAGAGATGAAATTGTAAAATATTTTCTTGTCGAGAAATAGAGTTCTGGATTGGGTTCAGGTGCGAGATCAGTTCATTTTCACATTTCATTGGGACGGAATACTATTTTCCAAGTTTGTAAAATTGGCATCGCATACCGAGGCTGGCGACGTTTTACAACTACAAGTTTTCCGGAGAAGCGAGCTCCGGTTCGCCGTGAATCATTTTTTGTATGAATTGGAGTGGGAATCCGTCGATTACGACGAAATAGCGACGAATGGGTACGAACTCCATGAAACGTACGTGCCGAACAAGGTAGATGGGATATTCGTTGGATCATCCACTCTTTCGTTTCTCGACGTCTGCAGACCGGAAGAATAAAATTTTGAATTTATTTTTTTTATTTTATTATACGCTATTCCCCTTCCTATCCTCATTGGCACTCAATAACTAGAAACGAAAATGTGAAATTATGGAGACTATCATGCGTGATACAATATCGAAGGGACGTTAAATGATTTTGACAATTCTGCGTATTTGTTGTACGTCGCAAAAACGCCTCGTATATCCGAACTGAATAAAATATTGTGACAAAGTACAAAAGTCCCGTACAGAATCCAAATCACTATCAGAAGCTCCATATCGATCTTACAATTGAGATTTATTTCACGTAGACGTTGGTATCATTATTGCTATTGTGCAATCGTGAACGCGTTAGAGCTTGCATGAACTCGAAGCGTATAAATACGACTGAAGTCTAACTATGAGTGGGTGGAGAATGAATATATTCAACTGTTGATATAGTTTATTAGACTTTTGTTATCGATCAATTTTATGTAAAAGTTTATCTAAAATAAAACTTATGTTATTCGTGGTCTACGATATCGAATCTGCCCAAACATAACACCTGGAGAGTTGGCGGAGATATTCTGTTGTCAGGTCCAATCGCTACCGATTTCATTTTTTTAAAACTGTTCACGAGACTGACCACTTCCTCCATATCATGGCGTAGTGACCGATACAAAGTCCCGGAGGGTGCTGTCGCAACAACAGTACGCAAATCCATGATCTCGCCGCGAAAAGGTAGAAACGCGACCTTGAGGTGTCTGTGGGTAATTTCGCGTACCAACAGGAAACACTTCAACACGTAAGACGCGAACGTCGATTCGAGTGACGTGTTCACGTATAAAACAATTGGAATTGTGTAATGTATATAGACGTGATCATCCCTCATTTTATTAATCCACCGATACCACTCCTCCTTCGAAGGTGTGAAATTCTTGCCGACATAAACGACCGACACGTAACGGCATTTGGTAGAAGCCCCGATCATGAAGGACACGCAACTCCCAACGATAAACCAATCGTTCGTCGGAAATAACGGTTCTATGAATTTCACATATTCCTTAAAATGCGGGCAGGTAAACTCTTTCGAGCAGGTAAACTCTTCTACGTCGTACATGGTGGTTAACACGCACCGGGTGATCGTTTCATGTGACAACACATTGCCGGAATACGGCACACATATGTTACGCGACATGTCGAACGAAACTGAATCAACTTTCGTGTGCACGATGGGGTACCCGGTCCCCCATAAGGCACCCGCGTAAAACGAGCAAGGGACATATCCGCCCCGAGCGGATATGAACCAACGGTCGCGGGTGCCTTATGGGGGACCGGGTACCCCATCGTGCGCACGAAGCGCGCCCCATTCGATATATTCTAAATCACTTCAACTCATTTACCGCCAACGTGACTGTCACGAGATACGAATTTCAAAATTATGTTTGCGCACTCGCATCTAAATAATTCGTTCGTCTGATGGAATTTCAAAATTATGTTCCGCATGACGGTTACGTTGGCTGTAGGTGGCCTATATAACCGCCGTTCAACAGACACAGAATTTAAATCACGTAGAAAAGTGGGAATTGTTAGAGTTGATCGGTAAGAAATGAATTCGACAAATTTCATTCACTAGCGAATATTTTACAATTTCAATTTCCGAACGATAATAACGTTCAATAAGAGGAGCGATTGATACGTTGACAACCGTCGTTCAAAAAGTAAAACTGTAAAATATTGTCCGATGAACAGAAGCTGTCAATCCGTTATGTGTCATATTTCAAAAACTATTCCTAGTTTCCAAACAAATTCTACATCTACTTGTATAGTAATAAATAATTCGTTCATCTGATGGAGTTTCAAAATTATGTTCCGCATAAAGATGGAATTCGTATCTCATGACACTCACGTTGGCTGTAAGTTGGCTATATAACTGCCGCCGAACAGACACAAAAAGCAGTAGTCCCGAATTGAGCATACACGACGCTTCATTATTTTTCGGGACGTAAGCGATGAACGTGCCATATAATACTTTCGTTCGCGGTGTGTTAACTACCGTATACGATGCCGAATGTACCAGTGTGTGCCCGAGTGTGATGGAAAATATAAAAATGTTTCAATCGCAATTTCCCTCTAAAAATTGGATGATCGTGGGTCAATTTGTATCGTTTTTGTTGGGGGAAATTGCAGATTATGATTCTGTAGAAATTTTATATTTTGGCGAATGTTTCATCCCGTCAAAAGAAGAGTGGGCACCACTCGGAGTCGAAGACGATTCGGACAGCAGTATAGTCTACAGGCATAAGCAGACGGGGTTTTTGTTGTGGCAGATTGAATACGTTAGTGCGGTATTCACATCATATATAATGGAGTGTTTCTTGTTGTTACGTCAAAGCTATTCGCCTTCTTGCAGACTCGCATTCCTACCACATCGTTGGGAAATAATGGATGTACGCTGTGGGAAGAGCCGTTCCAAACGTCGAATAACGACCAATAGCAAGAAATTCCCACTAACACTCCAGATGTTGTGTTTGAATATTGCCACCACCGTTTAATTTTTGTTCCGCTCGGAGAAGAGTGATAAACGAAATGGATATAACACGTGAAACGTTTGTGCGCTCCGTGTTGTCAACCGTACGCAACGCAGACGAATTCACAAAATGTCCGCGACTGATGGAAATCGTAGAATGGTTAAAAGTGCAACTTCCCACGAAGAATTGGTTCATAGCCGGAGATTGTGTGTCATTCATGGTCGGAGCCGTTAACGCTTTCAACATGGTATCCGTGTATTACTTTGGCGATAATTTCGTTCCATCTGACAAAGAGTGGTGTCGACCTGCTTGGGATTTATATCAACATATACATGGGAACAAAACTGACATTATATGTTGATCGTCGTGTCGACTCGATGTTCACGTCGTACATGTTGAAGTGTTTCCGGGTGGTACGTGGAATTGATGTGACACCCCACAGGGTTGCGTTTTTGCCGTTCCGCTGTGAGATAATGGACTTGCGGGGTATGGGAAATCGTTACAGGTGCACGCACGGTGACAAAGCGGTGTCGAGCAGAGCATCTCCTCCAACTCTGCAGGTATTATGTTTGGATCGTATATTATGAAAAATGAAATAAAAAAAATTATCGAATGAATTGTTTATTTTTCACCTTCCATTTTCTGCTATCAAAAATCGCACAAATATAAAGATTTCAATCATGTGTACAAAAATGGATAGCGTACACAACGCGGAATCTGCGTGATGGATATTCTGTTGTTGTTATCGTACGTGCGCCCGAAAGAAGTCAATGTTAATCCCGGAGCACACTCGCAATCGGAAGTGATCGGATAATGGGTATGAACGTTCATGTGGACGAGGGAACTCGACCCTCCGCTACATACCCCGTCCATTTGTTCGCCGTTGTCATTTATCAAGGCGGGAAAGAGCGAAACGCATTTCCAAAAAGCGTTAGAAAATTGAACGTCCGCATGTAGTAGAGCGAATACCCCCTTGATGGTATTGCATTGCTTTTTCTGGCGAATAGAAGTTCCAGCATTATTATCGTCGTCGTTTTCGTTCGCTGTATCATGTTCCTCGTTTCTCGGCACGCACAAGCGCGTATCCGAAGAACATTCGTAAAATCCATTATACGCACTGCTACACGAGTCGATACAATCTTGATTGTGAGTACAACGTACGGCATTACTAGCACAATCGGCAACGTTCGACTTGTAAACGAATCGTTGTAACGATTCAATTTTTGTCGTCACATCTACACGTAGAATTTTATTCGTTTCTATTTCTATATTCGCGATGCGTCTATTCATTTCGGATATTCGTGGCAATATTATGAAATTACCGATAACGATGACGCCGACGACGACGACGATAATAATGACGATATTAGCGCGAACGAAGATCATAACTATCTCTTACGTCTACTACTCGACGTTATCGATATCTAAGAATTTATCGGCTTTGTTGTACATCATAATTTTCGATCTTTTGATGGCATATCCGACTATCGGATGAGCCGCACGGGGCTGACTCGTACGCGTGTCAGACGAAGACGACGGTATCCTATTGTAATATTCACCGACTATATAATCGATATCGCTCTTGTCGTTCGTGAAACGATAACAACCGTTGCCGAATCGACCGGTGTTACCTTTCAGATAGTCGTCGTCGTATTGCAAAGTGGCGACGGAAACGTCGTTACTACGACAGAAATAAATTGATTTGTCAGGCGTGTGCGTCAATAAGCATTCGCTATGAGCGAACGGTACGAAAGTGAACGCATCGAAAGCACAAGGATCGGGTACTTTACGCGCCTGCGGATGACCGAACTTCTCCCTGAACGTCGGTTCTATCGCGTCGTCGGTTACGTTCAACAAAGCGATGTTCTTGGGATAGACGGTTTCGTCGTAGCTTTCGGATGAATGCTCGGCGAACGTGGATTTTCTACACACGGGATGATTCGTGATCGGATCGCGATCGGGAAAAGTGCCCGAGATACAACGATCGCACGATAACTCGTCGATTATGTTTACGTATCGTGTGGGATCGCGCCAGTCGGGGCCGATCAATTTTCCTCCAGAGCAAGCGGTCGGCACGTCACAATCCGAATCCAACAGGATCGTTTGACTGATAATTTCCGGATATTTACACAAACAACTGATTTTGTAGCCGGCAGCTTCCGTGTGCGGTTTGACTAGTACGCGATCGCCCGTATTCGTGTTACAAGGATCCAATCGAATAACGCCGTCACCGGAAGCGATCGCGGAAGATGATCCAGACGACGACGACGACGACGACGACGACTCGTACACTTTCGAAGCGTTGCTAAATACCGGAGTACAATAACCGAGATCGGCATTTTCGTGCACGTCATAGATTCTACTACCGGTCATGGCGCCCGTTTTCTTATCGATCGTGACGATTTTAATAGGTTCGTCGTAACGGACGCATTTCGCGTTCGGCTCGTTACAATACGTACACGAATCCGCGTCGAACCTGGACGCCTTCAGAGAACAAGTTCTCAAAACGCTATCGCAATCCAAGCCGGTCAAATGTAACTTTTCGTTTGTTACGCCGTTACGATAGAGATTCGAGCGAATCGCTTCGTTGACCGGATAATACTTGAAATCTTTTTCTTTTTCTTTTAGCCACAGCGAATTGTCGGAGAACTTTTTCAGATTTCCGATCAACATCGTATTCGTGACGATAATGATAAATATTATACAACAGAAAAATACGGTCATCCTATCATATACATATATACGTGATAGTTCTTATGGAAGCGTGTCGAACAAAAATCGTACGTATAAGAACAGTCGAAAGACGCTAAGGAGAAAAGGGAACGATAATATGGATCGCGATTTGTTACCGATCACACGCAACGATCTCTATATGGGATATGTACGTGAACATTTTGAACCTCACGTATCTTTCGTTTTTTCTTATTGCATAATTTTATCTTCCATATTGATTTGTACGTTTTTTTGTTTGTATTCCACGTTCGAACTTTCGTCGCCACGACAATCGTAATCGTCGTCGTCGTCGTCGTCGTCGTTATAAGACGATATTTGTTATTTTTCTTCACGTGCCGGACGAGATACACCGACCCGACCCCTTAGCTAAGCGGAGATACCTGTTCGAATCGTGTGGTTTTTTTTTTCTCGTAATACGAACGACGGAATGGACACGTTAGCCAAAGGTTTGAACAAATTGAGACGTGTCGATCGAGGAGTAGCCGACGTGTCCGAAGGTTTAGCAGCTCTGAAACGTTTGCGAACGAACGAATTTAGCGTTGACGCTTTATCTCACGGAGCCGGTAGTCGCATCCCTGTCGACGTTATACAGCCCATATCGCACGTACTACGTACGTTAATCGACGATGTCGAATTCGTCAGATTCACCGGTGGAAACATCGGCCAATCGTATCGGCCCCTATCGAAAACCGTCGTCGACATCGACAAGAACGCTCCGTTAGATAACATAGCACATCATTTACGACGCGGCGATTTGGATTATGTTATCGACCGTTATCGAAACGTACCCGTCGAAAATAGATCGTCGGTCGTCGACGGGCTCGTAAACGATTATTTGGATAAGGTCGAAGTGAAGGAGGTATTCAAAAAATTAGCTGTAGAAAATTTTCCCGATCACGAATTCGATCGGATAATGTCCGCTAACGAAGCATCGTTGAAAAACGTCCTGACCGGCAACGAAGACGTACTAAATCGTAAAATACGTACCGATCTACCGTACGGCGGTTTAGATCATCTTTACCGGACGAATAAGAAATTTCGTAAATTGATAAACAATCTACAATCGCTACCCCGAAAAAGCGGCGGAGGACGACGATATATCACCTTTAAGGGCGTCTTCGTCACGTTGACCGTCGGCGTCGGTCTTTACGCTTTGTTCAGTCACATCGTGGAGAACGCCAAACGAATGGCCGGCTGTTGGAGAATTTACACGACTCGTTCGGGTGAACTGGTAACGTGCAAACTGGTCCAATGCAGTTGTGCGCACGTCGAAGTGCAAGTGAAGAACACCTGTAACAATTTGCCGCGCTCGTTCCATAATAGTATATGTAAAGGATGGCCGTCGGAACTTATGGACGTCAAAGAGCCGGACCGGAGGCAATGTCGTCGTTGCGATATCAACGCACCGAAAAATTCGTTACAATATTTGCCGATCGAAGATATGATCGATCCCAAGGATATTTACGTGTGTAAAGATACGCCGAATATCGGCACGTTGCTGTCCGACATCATCACGGAATTACCGAAGCAAGTATGGGACGGAATGACGGACACGGTCGGTGTGCTACTATACGTTTTCGAATTCTGCTGCGTGTTCGTACTGGGCGGTATCTTTATAGCTATCGTGATGAAGCTTATCGACGTGTACGAAAAATTCGACGGTGGGAACGGGAACGATAAGAACGCTCACGCAGACTCGATAGCGGGAAATGACATCACGGGCAACCGTATAAAAGAGGCAGGATAATCGTACCAGAACATCAGTTAGTTCCTACCTTTTGCTGTTGTTATAGTATTAGTGGTGGTAGTAGTAGTCGTAGTAGTAGTCATCATCGTGTTCCAACCCAGTCATCCTCACGGCTATTATCAGTACGTACAGATTCGTGTATAATTTCCGATTCGTTTCGCCGACGAACGAAGATGTACGGTAAAAATTTGGAAGAGGACGGAGATATCATCGATAGATTGCCGTCACCACGCTCGAATAAACCCGAAATGTCGTGTCCACCACCTTGTCCGAATAGGAATCATAATCATCATATACCTACGATACTACAGAAGAGACGCGAGACCGGAGTCGACGATAACAACGACACGGTACCGAAGTGTCGGAGCGGTAATCCGTTCGCCGACGTGCTCGATAGTCAATCGTTCGATATCGATTCGCCGGAATCTCTGTCACCTACTTCGCCGCCGGCATTTTCACCTTCGCAACGGACCCCGTCGACTTCGACAACTAACAAGAAACCATCGCCGAGTAACGTGGTTATCGATTCGGACCCCGACGAGGAGGATATTATCGTCCAGGACATTATCGTCGACAGATCGCCGTCACCACGTTCGTATAAACCCACGATGTCGTACCCACCACCTCGTCCGAACAAAAATCGCCATATACCTACGATACTACAGAAGAGACGCGGGACCGGCGGCGGCGACGATAAAAAGGACGTGGTATCGAAGTGTCGGCGCGTTCAGTTATTCGCAGACGTGCCCGAAAGCCAACCGTACGATATCGAGTCGCCAGAATATATGTCACCCGGTAACGATGGATTTGGTTCGGCCGAAGATGATTTTGTTATCGGCGGCGGCGGCGGCGGTGGTGGTGTTGTCGCTTCTGTATCGGGTATTACCGATAAAAAACGGTCCGATAATAACGTTCGGCGGTCGGACGAGAATAAAAGAGAACGCACCGACGATATAGTGGATTCTTACATGGAGCGGAATCAATCGATCGCCGTGAAATATTCCTACATCGACAAAGAACAAGCGAAATTGTGCGTGGAGAAAATATGTGGGAGTCGTACCATCGGGAACGTTGCGGCCAACGTGAAATCTGTAAAGTTGCCGATGATGACGAAATATCACGTCGGTGATACGGCCGATTTCGATAGAAATAACGAGAAACACATATCTAGCTATTTGAAAATGTTCTTTTTCACGTTGTACGATCGTAACTCACAATTGTGCGTGAACGCTTCGTTCGACCCGTTGCCAGAAAACGTGATCGCCGGCATAACTAAAAAATTACGAGTAGCGTTTCCGATATCGAGAGATCGTAGCGATATAAAGTCGTCCAACACGAAAGCGTTGTCGTTCGATATAAACAATTTCGGTTACGGTTGCGTCGTGTTGGCGTCGCTATCGTCGCGCTCCACTTCCAATCAGAAGGAAGAATTCAGCTTCGATCTGATAAATCGTGCCGGTCCCATCACGACCAACATCCAAACTATCATGCGAGAAGGTTGTAGACAAATAATGAATCTCCGTGAAACGTGGCGCGCGACGTTGGACGCTTTAGACGCTGCCGACCACGACAATTACCAGCGTTCGCTGTCGGCGAGTGGAAAGTATTCGCGAGTGGTGGCACTCAACGAAAAATCTATAAACGATGTACAATTGGTGGGAATCGCGAGACATTCGTCGTTCGACACCTTTATAAGTTCGCGTGATGAAATTACCGGAAGCGCGTTATATCTGCAGCCCACGACCGGTTTTACGAAGAGTGCGAACGCGTTCGGTTGTTTCGCGGTACAAGACGTGGAAGAACAATCGTATTTGACCAGTTGCGACCTGGAGGATTTGCGAGACGAACAAATTTACGTATCCGCTGTGAATTTCAAGCTATGCTGGACGGAAACTAACAATTGTTATCTGAAGGGGTACGTTCGCTGGGGATTCAAAGTACCATCTAATTAGCAGGCACAACCATCGCCATCGCCGCCGGAGCCCCGTCAACATGAATAACGACGACGACGACGACGACGAAAAACTTAATATTATATAGCTTTGTTCATTGTATAATAAAAATTATTTTTTAATCGTTTATTTCAATGTTCGATTTCCCGTTCGTACACGATTCTCTCCCGTTCGACGTTTTTTTCTATCTCTCTCGTACAAAGAGAAAATTGTCGTTCTCGTCTACACATAAGATGTCGTCTTCGCACGTGAACGAAAACAAAATCTTACCCCGTTCGTCGCCTCGTCGTAATAACGATAAAAACTACTACTACGATGACGATTTCGGCGGCGGCGGCAGTAATGGACACGGCGGTGACCGAAATCTACGAGAAAATCTCAAATCTTTAGCTCCGTCTGCGAACGACGTACCGTTCGATAAATACGTCGACATATTAGAGACGTACTACACTGATGCGTCCAATTTATTCTCGCATCAATACGTATGGTATATGAACTTTATTCAACCCAACGTGTATACTATGATTCTGGAGTCGGATCGTTTGAAAAAAGTGTACGCGAAAAAAACCAAACAAATTAACTACAACGTGCCCATCACATCTCTTTCGATATACGAACATTTACTCGCTCACGATCGCTACGCCACCCTCGAAGTGGCTGATGATATCAGAACGTTGACGAAAATGATAAAGTCCATTCCGATCGGTAGCGGCGAATTAACGTGGAAAGTGCGACAAGAGTATTCCCGAACGATAAACGGCATTTCTAAAACGTACATCAGCAATTTGAATTCGTGTACGACGCGACAAGAACGAACGAGTAAGGAAAAATTGAAATTACAAGAGGAAATCGGTAATATCGCGTTGTTTATTACGAACGAATTGGACGAGTCCGTGTTAAAAAGGTCCAATAAGTCGTTTCGTTCGATAATCGAAATTCTCGTTCGCTGGACGAATTGGACCGTCAATTTATTACCGATGGATAGACAGGATCAGATACGTAAAATATGCGATAGATTCGATAAACAAAAACAACAACAACAACAACCGGGACAGTCGCAACAAAGTCGTAAGTGGACGACGAAAACGAACGAGATGTTCGAAATGTGCGTGAATTTCGTTTATCAGATACGTGAATTTTATTCGCGATCGAAATTGCTAAAAGACCTACCCGTGTCACTTCCGTCGTCATCGTCGCTCGTGAGTTATAACGACAAGCGCGACAACTCCGACGGTTACGACGACAACAACGACGATGACTATAACGTATTGTTACAGCGTACGTTGGCTTATATGGCGTTCGTCGAGTGGATGATCGAAACGTGTCGCGTATACGTTACAGATCTAACTATCGTGAATATAACGAATTTCGTGATAGAAACGATCCGAAAGAACGAAAATATGATACAAGAGCATCGAGATCGATTGGAATCGTTAACTCGAACGTTCGAAAAAGACTCCGAACGAAACGCCGACGCGATGGAATATCGTCACAACGAACTAGCCAACGAGAAGCGTAATTTAACTCAGACGATCGAAACTCAACGAGCGATCATGGCACAGATGCAGACGCAAATCGACGAATGTACGTCTGAGAGTCTACGGGCGAAAAGCGTTTACGACGAGAACGTCGCGACCGTCCAACAATTACGTACCGATTTGGTCGAGGCGAAAAGACATTTTTCCGAAGTCGAGCGTACTCGCGAATCGGAAAAACAAACATACATAGAACAGATCGATAAGCACGATCGGAAGCTGGCAGAGTTGAATTCGCAAATCGCCACTCTCGAACAAAACGATACGTTACAACGCGAAAATATAACGCATTGTAATCGAATACGAGAAGAACTCAACCGGGAGAATAACGATCGGCTACAACGTCACGTTCAGGAATCGGAGTCGCGTCATCGATTAGAAATCGACGGATACGTGCAACAAATAGCACAGCTAAATACGAATCTGGTCGTCGCGCAAGAAGAAAAGAATCTCATGTCCAACGAAATGATTCGTTACGCGGAACAGCAAGATGCGTATTTTCGACAGCAGTGCGTCGCCGATCAGGAAAAATTCTTTTCGGGAGAGAAACGATACGAGTCCGTCATAGAAGCAAAACAAGATCGAATCGTACAGCTCGAACGTTTCGCCGAAACTTTGACGTTAGAAGTGAGCGAATTGAAATCTCGTATCGATACTTTCGATCGGTATATCGTCGATCTGGAAACTAACGTCGAGACAATCCGAACGGAACGTGACGATCTTCGGAATAGATACGATGAAATTATGCAAAATCGGAAAAAAATCGATAGCGGTGGGACGATGATGACGCTACGAAATGCAAGTTCCGGTAACGGAGCTGGCAACGACGATGACGACGACGACGACGACGACGACGACGACGATGAAACGAGGAAACGTCAAAAACAACAATCGATAGTGATGATGAATCGAGTCGGCGAATTGTTGAACGGATCCAGCGAGATTTTCGCCAATACCGATAAAGGTGGTGTTGTCGGTGGTGAATTCCGCGCGTATCTACAGATATGCTTCGGAATAGCGGAAATGGTTTTATCCACGACGAAACAGTCGCCCGCTATTTTCCGAAGGATTCGAGCGATCCATGAAAATTTAAATTATAATTTAATATTGAATTTCAAATCGGAATTCGACGATATCGTCCTGGAATATAGACGGTTGAACGGTGGTAAAGGCATACCGGTGCCCACGACACGGAACGATCTTTTGTCGTTGATAACGAAATTCGCATTCAGCACCGGCATACTAGCGCGAGAGGTGAAAAATGCTCAGATATGTAGACGATACAAACAGATGCGACATAAAATATGGATTACAAAACTGTCGGTCGACACGTCGCATAAAATATTATCTTCGCTCGACTATCATAACCGATACATTTCTCGACGCGACGACGACGACGACGACGACTCCAAACTCGATACGAAACGTGGAGGTGGCGAGGACGGTGGTGGTGGTGGTGGTAGCATCGTCGAAAATACGAACGAGACAACTCCGTTCGCGACAGATTCGTCGTTTGTCGATTATTTTCTAGATACAGTTCTCGATAGTAGCGTACACGTTCCTAGCGGAATTCGAGACAGTCTGGCTGCTTATATATTCGAACAATATTTCGTCGGTCCGCTAGACAATAAGAGCTTGATCGAAGAAATCCTTCACGATGAAAGTTTTGCGTTCAAACTGACCGTCGGTCAGAAACGTTAGCGCTTAGCTGAGTCGAATAGGTTCCGTTCGTATCGAACGACGCCTCGATCACGTACGTGATATGTAGAAAGGGAACGAGAGGGGGACGGGGGTGTGAGATTGTCGGATAACGTCTATCGATACGGACGTTACGAGATTTCCTATTCAGTAGTGTGATGTCGTCGGAAGGAGACAAGTAGAAATTGAATTCGTTAGATCGTTCACCTGTCGCATATATATATACTATGAATAATAACGATCACGATTATCATCGACAGATATTCTATTATCCGTCGAATAAATTCCGTATAGGATCTAAAGAAGAAACGAATTTTTTCAAACATAAATGGATCAACAAGACAGATCGTCAGGGGGCGAAACGAATTTATAACGTATTCCCTAGCGACGTTTGTCCGTGTGAAATTATCGTAGCGTTCAACGTACTCGACGCTATCTCCTTCACGGACGACCGATTGGCCGGTAGTAACATTTCGACCGACGACGGAACGATAAGCAGGTTATCGTTCACCAACGAATACCAATTGAAAACGCAATTTTTCTGGAAGAACATCGATCCCACCGTGGTAGCGTTCAATAAACATTTCGTTCGTACCTTCCACGAACGTTCGTTACCGCAGCATCAGCAACCGTCATCTTCCGCATCCCCGCACGACGACGTCGCCATCAACGGAATTTTGTCCAAATGTCGATTCAACACGGCGGCGATAACGTCGTCGTCGTCGTCGTCATCGTCAAAATATAAGGATTATAATACGAAACGGAACGCCCCTCTTATCGCCAAACAGTCGAAACATATCAATAAACATTGCAATCGCGATCGAAACAATAGGAATAATATCGAAATTATTCGAGAACTTGCACGAGCATTAGGAAAAGATATCGAATACCTTTCAACCGGCGTCAATAACAATAACAACAACAACAACAACAACAACAACAAGACGAATATCGAAACACACCACCCCACGATCGCCTATGACGACGTCGTCCGGAGAGCACTTTTAAGATATTCACAAATCGATTATTTTCTACAATTTAACGTAATCCTAACCGACCCACGAATGTACATATCGAAGATATCGAAGAATAAAAAATTCAAATTGCGAACGAAAATGTTACACGACGAACTTGTCGGTGACTGTATATCGTTTTGGGGTCTAACGATGGAAATTGAGGATAATCACGACGACGACGACGACGACAACGGCGACGACAACGACGACCAGAATCGTACCGTGATCCACGATTATGGACAGATGTTACCGATCAACGACAATCCGTCACACGAATGGTACAGATCGAGCTCGCAATGTAAACACGATAAGGGTTTCACCTATCGCTACGAACAGAAACGATGCAGCGACGAAATGATTCACATATCGAAATATTGTATCGTATGCGGTCGTCGTGTATCGTAATTGAATAATTTAGCGAAAAAATGGTTGAATTATACAAGTAGGAATAGTTTAAAAAATACAACAAATTTTTGTTATATTATTATTTCCACTGCACAAATTGTATTTGATTCGATTCACAAATATAAATTTCACTATGTGTTGTATTTCAATAACTATTATATTTGTACATGTACTCGATTATATGATTGTACTATCTCGACGAACGGAAGTCGAAAAGTACTATAAATGGAAAGAGCCCATAACGGGCAGCATCATTTACGATTTAATAGAGCGTGAGATGACATCCGGTGTGTGCGAGATGAATAGTATACATGAATTGAACGGGGAAAGTTCCCAATACTATTACGATTCAACGTTCGATGGGCAGATGCTCGTAGGAAATCAACTACAACAGCAGTCTCAGCAGCAGCAGCAGCAGCAGCAGCAGCAGCAACAAATACTGAATCTACAACTTATCGAGGTAAGCTATATTATTTCGTATGCGACTTTTTGTCATTATTTTACACATATTTTGTCGTAGAAGTTTGGCGCAGTATTGGCGTCGGACGAGCTGAGCAGTATGTTACCCGACCAGTCGCAGCCACAGGTACAACAAGGAACTTCGTCGATTGAGACTGAAATGGTGTTTCTGAAACCACCAGAAACCATAGTACCTCTGTCGCAGCCATCCACGTCGTCTTCACGTCGATCGCTCAAACGACCTAGCCCTGGAGAAATATCGTCGCCGGGAACGTCTCGTCCGGTAGGGAAGATACAACAGGAGGTGGCTGTAAAAAAAGTCAGAATAGATTCGCCACCACAACCGTCGCCGTCGATATATGAATCAGACGCCGAATCCATCCGGTCCGTCGCAGCTACACAGAAATCATCGTCGTCGTCGTCGTCGTCGTTGTCATCGGTGGTGAATTATCAACAAACGTTCAGAGACAAGTACGAAGTGTTCCGTTCGAGATTCGCACAGCTGTCAGAAATCAAGCAGAAATCGATGACCAAGATAATTCGTCGGTCCGGTAGTGTCGTTCTCACATTCGCTCTCGTCGAATATGGGGAAATTTATCAACCATCGGCAAATCTGCGAGAAATATACGACAGCATATTCAAACACAAAGAGGATGCCAATAACACCGTCCCCCACGAATTGCTACAACTGATACGTATGACGTGTGCGGAAGCGGAACACGCTGGCTGTGTTTGCCGTAGATGGACAGAAAGGAGATCGAAATCGTTGATGACGACGACGACGACAACGACGATGAAAACGGCACAAACGCAGACTACGGAAGAACCAAACGTAAGCCAACAGATACAGCCTCCACAATCGATTCAGAGAATGCATAACACATCACATTGCAATCGTATTCCGAAAATTAACTATTTCGCTGTATGTTCACCCAGAATTTAGCACATGAAATAACCGTACCGCTGATGAGAAGCTATTTTTACAATAATCCAGACGGCACCGCCACCAACTCTATAAATATAAATATATTGTTACAGTTGACAAATTCCGCTACCGAAGAAATTTCATCAGCCCTTATCGAAGAAACGTTATCGTTCAAATTCCCAGTAATCATGGAAAAATATTTTTCGCTATTGAGGCGATCCAGGAACGAATATATATCGGCGAATCATCTGGACGATGTGAAGAGATATCAAGTGACGGTCCAAATTAACGTGTTAGTAAGTAAATTGGAGAAAATTCTGAAACAATTGAAAGACGAATCGCGTACGATCCCGAACGGTCAAGAGGCTGCCGAAAGCTATGTCCAAGACGTGTGTGGAGAATTTTTCAAAACGGTTCCCAATATTTTAAACGATGTCGAAAAAACCGACCAGGAAAATGCACGTGTCTTGAAGTCTGCGTGGAGGAATAAATTATTGGAATTACACAGAAGACATTTTCCCGAAGAATTAAATGGAACGGGTGTCGTCGAATATCTATACAATTGTCTGCTTCGTGGTGATCACAATCGTGAGGCCATCACCAAAGAGGCCGATGTGATGTGTTCGATCGCCACGAACGAGACCGTTGGCAATACACATAACGTCTTGCGTCCCGTAACACATGCGATGATAATGGAAAATTTGCGAAAAACGATAAATAATTGACTTTTGTATCTTAAAATTATAAATAAAATTATTAAAAAAAAATAGGGCTTTTTATTCATTCTAGCTCGAATTTGACAACCCCCTCGTACAATCGGTGGACGTTTTGAAATCCGTATAATTATAGTAAACTTCGAACGGCGTGCTTCTTGTGATTCGAACAACGTCGAGACTTGTACGATAGATCGTAGTATGTTCTGCATCTTACGCGAAACTACACATAGTTCGAGAAATAAATGCGTTAATTCGTACATAGTGTCGCTCGACAGGCGTTCGAGGTTCAAGGGAGATCGATCCTAATATATCTAACTAAATCGATGGCACGCGTGACTTCTACGAAATAATACGCAGTTGAAATTCTCGGTATTCCGCGTGATACGATGAATATATACGAGGCGGCCTGGAGCGCTTTTTCATATCCGTAGCACGTGTCGTGTTTGACGGACAAATTTTACCTAAAACAACAATTGTGAGTTTCTAGTCTGAGTGCAAATCATCCAGGTAATACATGTTTTGCTATTTCGTTCGTTCGTTGTCAAAATTCATAGCGTAAACGTTAACAACCCCTTCGAACATTACGTTCATGCGAATCTTTGTTATAGAACTACGAAGCAATTTCATCTTCACCGATTGTACAAATTCTCTCTCATAAAATGACCGATAATTCGCCACCTGCATCCTCGCAAGAGCAACGACGATCGCAATCACCACACGACTCGTCTGCGGAAACAGAATTTGTACAAGAGTCAGCAACAAGTTCAACCTCGAAGTCGTCTCGATCACCTCTCGATCCTCTCGAACTACTACCGCGGCATAGTCGTCAGATGCCCATGTCTGTAATGCAACCACCGTCGCCGTCGTCACCACCACCACCAACACCGACGGAACCGACATCGGTAGTAACGCAACGACAGGGGACTAGGAAACGTACGCTTACGTCGACGCCACCGATATGCGAATCGAACGTGGAATCTACGAGCTCCGCTGCCGCGGTATCAACATATAGTACTGCATCGTCTGTGATGGATCACAAACGACTTCTCAAAGATAGTTACGAAATTTTCCGTCCTACATTTTTACAGCTGCCGCAAGCCGATCAGAAAGCGACGAGTGAAATAATTCGCCGTTCGGGTAGTATAATACTAACGTTCGCCCTACTCGAATACGGTAGAATTCATCGGCCGTCAACATCTCTGAAAATACTATACGACGACATATTCGGCAGCAGATACGGCGACGACGCTGACGACGACACAGTTCCAGTCGAATTGCTATCGATAATTCGTAAGGTGTGCGCGGAAGCATCTCACGCCGGTTGCGTTTGCCGAAAGTGGAAAAGAAAAAGGTCGCTGTCTCCCGCCGTATCGTCGGTAATAGCGGCGGCGGCGGCAAGTGAACCGAGTACTAGTCAATATATACCACAGCATCCGTCCAAGAGGCCACGTCGTTCGCTCGAAACGAAATCGCCTCCTCCCAAAATGAATTATTTCGCCGCGCCGTTAGCGAGAAATTATGCTCGGGAATTGACCGTTCCACTGATCCGTAATTATTTCTACGACAATCCAGACGGCGGAGATAGCGGTGACACTACGAACACGAATATATTTCTACGATTGACAAATTTGGCGATGAACGAAATTTCGTCTGCCATTTTTGACGAAACCCTATCGTTCGATTTCGAATCGATCGTACGTCGATATTTTCTAGAGATGAAACGGTTCCGAAACGAATTCATACAGACGCGAGACCTCGACGATGCGAGAAAATATCAAATTACGATTCAGATCAACGTGTTAGTCAATAAGCTCGAAAAGAAATTGAAACTAGTCAAAGACGAATCTGACGAGATTCCTAGTCAACGAGAAACTATCACGAAGTACGTCGACGATGTATGCGGACAATTCTACAGAACCGTCCCGAACGTATTGAATAACTTGGACAAGGTGTACGAGGAAAATGTACGAACGTTGAGGTCTGTGTGGCGAAATCGTTTGTTAGAAATACACGGCAGCTATTTTCCAGAAGAAACGGGCGACATTAACGTCGTCAAATATTTATACGATTGTTTGTTGCGCGGAGATCATAATCACGACGCGATCACGAAAGAGGCCGACGTGATGAGTACAATTGCCACGGACGACGAGACGGAGAACGATGATACGCAAACTATGCTCAGCACTCTGGCCCATTCGATGATTATGAGAAAATTGAAGGATTTTTCCACAGGGGAATAATCAATTGTAGCGGTGTCGTCGGATGATCGTTATGATGATGATTATGATGATGATGATGATGATGATGAATTCAATAAAACAACAAATAAAAATGTAAAATTCTTTTTATTTTTCCACCTCACTTATTGGCACAGTTCTCGTTATTGTGACATTTCGAATTACACAAAATCTTATTCCTAACACAAGCGCACAATTTCGTTCCGCACTTTTGTCGACACCAACACCGTACGAATCCTTGTCCCGTACCGTAAGATTGAGCGATGGCCACCGAGCGCAAATATATTTTCTTGTCGGGCACTTCGCTCGCATCGATTAATTTCCGCTCACAAACGCCAAATTGGGAACGGCAATACAATTGCTTCAGTATACCGTTACGCGTACCCAATTGATACAGTCCGTCGGCGGCGTTTCTTCGTAGTACCACGGCCAACACGGCGCGAGCGTCACATTTCGCACGATCGACGTCCGGCACGGTTATACGAACCGTCGCACCCACCTCGACGGTAGGATTCAATCTGTCCGAGGTTTTCTTCATTACGATCGCCTGTCGTTTCAAACATGTTTTCGAATTCTCACGCTCACCGACGATTCGTTTCGTTTTAGCACACAACGAACACAATTTGAGCGTCACGTAGGTCGCGAGAGCAACGTCGTCGCTGTCTTCGTCGTCGCTGTCGTCGGTATTCGCAGATCCCGGCGACGGTAACGCGCTACCTTGTACGCAAGAGACGTGCATCGAACATTTACACCGGTCACACTTATCCGTTGGCGTAAACACTTTTGCACATACCGAACACTTTTCGTTCGATGCAGCCGTCGACGACGTGGACGGCTCGTTTGTCGTGTCGTCGTCGTCGTCGTCGTCGTCGTTATCGCTTCCTTGCTCGGCGTTGTCGTTGACGTTGTCATCATCATCATCATCATCGAAATCTTCACGATCGCGCGGATCTTTCTCGGTAGCAACCGCGATACGATCGCCGCGAGCAACGTAACTTCCGCCGAATTGTGACGACGCGATAACGTTTTCTAATTCTTCTTCCGTACAAAGGATACGTGACAATTCTCGCGGAATGGGAATCGACGACAGTCCCATCTTCACCGGACACCCGAACATCGCTTCGTACGGAGACCTACCGATACCGGCGTGGTACGATCTGTTCTTCATCAATTGTACGAACATCAAACCGTCGCTCCATCTCGTCGTTCCGTTGTCGGCCATCCAAACGCTTATCATGTTCTCCACGTCTTGATTGGCACGCTCCACGCTACCCTGACTGGCGCTATGTCTAGGTTTACCGTGAACTATTCGGAATCCGGGGAATATAACGGTCAAATGTTCGATAATGCTGTTGCAGAATTCTCGACCGTTGTCGGATTGTAGAATATTGGGAGCGCCGAACAACGTGAAAATTTGCAATAGATTATAAGCCACTTCTTGGCCGCGTTTCGATTCTAACGCTCTCAGAATCACGAACTTGGTCAAATGATCCTGATACACCATGATGAACTTGTATTTACGATCTTTGGACGATTGTAGATCGATCAAATCGACTTGGCATC
This sequence comes from Endomychus coccineus, assembly GCA_958510875.1. NCBI lineage: Eukaryota > Metazoa > Arthropoda > Insecta > Coleoptera > Endomychidae > Endomychus > Endomychus coccineus. Next base: position 80,200,422 of record OY294070.1, read on the forward strand.
TGCTGTTGAACTCCGAGAACAGTAGCGGTCTTACAACGATATTTTTCTTTTCGCGCTTTAGCTTTTGCTGACAATTTTCACAGACGCTAATGAAATACTTAACGTCCGATTGCGTGATATTTTTGTAACGACGCGACAATTCCTTGTAGGTACGAACTCGTCCTCTATGTCCCAACGATACGTGCGCGTCGTATATGACGTCGAACAACTCGTCGTGATGCACGTAAAAGAGTATATTCGTCAAACACGCGGCAGACGAATCGATCGGTTTACTTTTCTTTTTCGACGACGCCGACGACGCCGACGACGCGCCTACCGGCTTGATCAGTTTATCGATACCGTTAACGCGCAACACGTCGAATTGTCTCGTCAACCAATAATATCTAGGTGTTTTTTTAACGTTCGATTTTCGCAGTTTTCGAATCTCGTCGATTAAAGACAAATACTTTTCTTGCGATAAAGATACCGTGTTTGTTCGGACACTTTTTTCTTCCAATAAATCGTAGAATCTTTGCTTCATAACATCCTTATTTCTATCTGGCTTATCGGCGATTTTTTTCCGTTTCGACGATGACATTTCGTGTGACAAACGAGCGGAATAAATTGGGGATATATATATATGAGAGAGAAAGAGAGAGAGAGAGAGAGAGAGAATGAAACGACGACGGACGGAACGGTTCGATACGTACACGTTCGCACTTACAATAATATATCGTCGTCGATCATCAAGGCTACGAGACCATCCATTTTCAACGAAGCGGGTAGGAAATTATCGACCGGACCGAGTACGGTACGTTTATCGGCAATTTTCAAGATTACGTTCAAATCGATATCGACCGTGACGTTTTGTAGAATTTGCAGCATCTGATTTTCCGTTTGCCACACTTTCGCTATCGTATTATTACTACGAATAAACTTTTGGGCGTATTTCAAGCTTTCGGTTAACGTTTCGCTGGCACGCTGAGGCTTGTTTTTCATGATAGATAGAATCTCGTCACTCCCCTTCGCCCCGGAATCTATTATGGCTCTGCACACGTCGTCGTCGACGTTATCGGTAACGAAAAAAGAATTCGAATCCGCGTCCGCGTCCGCGTCGTCGTCGTCGTCACCGTTGGAACGTTCGAAAGCCATATCGTTGGCGTATTGCATAAAATCGTAGGCCGTCATACTGTCGTACAATTGGACTAAACACAACAGTACGTGATTGAAAATATCGACAGTCTTACTTTTCGTCCGTTTCCTTTTGTTACCCTTCGTATCGACGTCGTCACCATCGTCGTCGTCGTCATAACAAACGTTAGCGAGATATACGTATTTGAACACGCGACCCCATTTCGGATGGCGTTCGAACGACGTAATATTCTTTCCCACCTTATCGTGTAAACGGAGAGCGTGCGTCTGCGAAAATTCTATTCTCGTTTTGCCAAAGTAAACGTACATGTTAAGGTGACAATTTATACGCAACAACACTTCCAACGAAACGGCCTCGCTTACGATAACCGTTACGGTGGTCGTATCACCGTCGTTGTCCATGTTCATCGATTTGTATCGTCCCGAGTGTACGCGCACACATCGTCCGTCGACCAGCACTATACTATCGGAGGTGTGTATGCTATAATAACAAATGACGGGATCTCGCTTGAATATTAATACGACGCGAAACCTGTTCAGATCGTCGACGAGTCCGGGAAAAATTTCGTATGGAATCCCGATTTGATCGATCGTCATGTCGGACGTCGCCGGTAGCACGGTACACCGAAAAGTAAAATGATATCGACCGGGCGAAGCTTCCTGCTTCACGAAACTTCTACGTCCTTGCGTTTGCTCTCTCACCGACTTGTTGAGCAAATCGCAATTCTTCACGGTCTTCTCCAATTTCAGCATGTCCGCAGCGTCGATGTGATCGATCGGTGTTTTTGACGTTTCAATTTTATAGATACGATTGACGAGAGTGAAATACGGCTCGGTCAGTTGTTTCCATTGAGGCGTCACCCAGATGCGTCGCTTGCCGTAACGATATCGACACTTTATAATGGCCGGACCCAGCGATTTGATGAACGTCAATAGTTTGTAGAGACGCTTCTCGTTCCGTCGAAATACATCTCGGCAATTCGAACAACTGTTTGCGTGCGATTTCATCCGCTTACGGGCGTTATTCACCGAACTGTTGCTGTTATTTAACGATCGCAAAATTTTCGCCAACGCCCGAAATTCGTCCCATTCTAACAGGTTCCGGTCGGGACCCGTTTTCAACACACGCGTATCGTTCGTTTCGTCAATTTCCATGTTGTTCTCCAATTCGATCACGTTGTCCACGATTTCGTACGAATCCAAAGGTTGTCTATTTCTTCGACGTAGCGGCGTCTTAGCCGGTGTTGACGATAACGACGAGGACGACGGTAGTAACGACATCGTCACGTCGAGCGTTACGGGGGAAAAAAAAGTATCAATCCGGAAACACGTCGTTACAGAGTGAAATAGTCGATTGAATAATAAAAAAAAAACTTAAACTTCAATATCGTTTATTACAATTCATAATTTGTGTGGTCGTGAGTGGGGGTGGGGGCGTGGAGGTGGCCGAGGAGGCGGTTCGCACAAATGAACGCGTGTTACTGTTCGGCGAGAATAGTCCATTTGAAATAATCTCTATCGGTAACTAACGAAAATTTCGAACGTCGGATCGAAAACCACTCTCGGACAAACGGATACGAAGTGGCATCTAATACGGAAATATTCCGAGCTCTTTTCGTGGCAATCGATCCCTGCAACCATTCCAAAAACGAATTCATATATCTGATTATCGAAATATTCTCGATGGCTAACGATTTCTCTATCGTATCTTTTCCGATAGTCCTCTGCCTTTGTTGGGGATTCATACACGCCAACAACACGTAACACGTCGAATATTTCACAAACATTTCGGTAATAACGTTGTTATTGATGGTTTCCATAGTCGAACAACCGTCGATTATTATCAAGCCTTTTACAGACTTCGGAGAATTTACATACAATTCGCGCATAACATGATACGTAGCAGGGTAATAGTTATCGACTATCGAATTGTAATTGAACGACGGCCACGGTGAGAATTCGTCATCGCTATAAGTTTCCTTCAATTGCTGGAAAAGAGAAGAGCTATCCATGATGGCAGACACACAGATACCGACCGCTCACTAACACGACTACTCGACATACGAAATTTCTCTACTGGAAATCTCACGGAACGACTTCAATTCAGTTATAGACATCGACGCGATGAATGTTACGTTATATGTGTAGACGAGTATCCCACCACTCAATCTCGTTCGAAATGTTTATAAGGGTGAAATTCGTATCTCATGGCGGTCACGTGTTGGCGGTGAACGGGTTAAATAAAACGCTATTCACGATATAAGAGATGGCAGAAACGCATACACCGCTCACCACTCAACAATCACGACAGCGTACCGTTCTCTATCGTATAAACGTTGAAACTGACAGCCGCTGTATCATACACACCGAGCAAAACATCGGAAGGAAATGTGAATGTAAAGTCCGAGTGATACGTGACGAATCGGTTGGTGTCGATCCGTCTTCTCACTCGTCCCCTTCGTGCTCAACGACCACCAAGTCGTTACCCGCCGCCGCCGCGTTGTCTCATATGAAATACATCAACCTATTGAACGGCAACTATTCTCTCGTATCTTTCGTCGATTTCGTCAAGTATCTCACCCTATATCGGAAGCGACCGTTGCGAATGACGTACGTCAAGAAAATTTTAACGACTATAGTAACGTATCTGAAAAATACCGACCAGTTGGACGCTTACTTGTCATCGGACGATCGACAACGTCTTTTCGACCGGTTCGGTATGCTTTCATACAAACATCTCGAATACGAAGTTCAAAAAGATCTCCATGTCCTATCGAAAAATCACAAACGTCGCATCTTGTCGCTGAACAAACAACGTCAATTGGTATTCTCTGACGATTCCGTCAAACGAATGTTATCTTGGTGTATCGAAACGCTGAAGAATCATCATCAAAAGTGGCGGCGGCAGCAGCAGCAACAGCGACAACGACAACGAACTACCGATCCATCAGACAACTTTTTATTTTCGTCTTCCATTTCGTCGCTCACACCAAACGACGATTCACCGATGAAATCTCCGTCGCATGCGATCGCGAAACTATACATAGCCGATATCGTTTTCAGCACGTTATTCGTATTGTCATATTTTACGGGAGCTCGTATGATAGCTTCCCTGTATAGTCTGAGCCGGAACGAATACGAAGAGTTACTGAATAAAGGTCAGATAGATGCGATAGGAAAACGTGATGTAGTTTTTACGATTTTCCTCGTGTCCGACATACGCAAAAAGTACCACGATTTATTTCATTTGATCCTCGACATACATGCCACGTTCGGCGACAAGAATGTTTCAGACGACGTGCCGTTCCTTACGCTATACTCGTCGAAAAAGCAATTACATTTGCGTTTCGATCGTTTATATCGTCTGTTATTCGGAAAAGATCGTCCACATTGGATACGATGGCACGCGTCAAGGCGTTGGTTTTTGGGTGAAATATTTTCCAAGTACGGTGTGAAACATGCATCACGAGCGATCGGGCATAAAAGTATCAAAACAACGATGAGATACGTTCAACTTTCGACTCACGATGACGACGTACACGACAAATTGGATAAAACATTTCAACACGTCTTGGAATGACTTCATTTGGCGGGATCGATGCTGCCATCTGTCGGTGTATGATATGAACTGATTTGATTGGGAGCGGTGATCGTCTTGGCGACACCTATCGGGAAAACAATATATCGAATGTCTACCATAGATGTCTCACATAGTTCACGGAAAATACTAAATCTGTGGATGGGGTGGGTTTAATATTGTACAATCTAACCTCAATCGACTTCGCTCTCAGAACTCTGAATTGAATCTGATCAAAATTTTACCCCTTCTACCGTGATTTTCGTCAGAAATCAGTAGAATTTAGGATTTTCGTGACGTCAAACGGCTCTAGTCCAATGAGAATCGAGTATTCACTCAGCTGACCCCAAATTAACTATATAATCAGAGAGCTCCACGCGCGCGAACATAAACCTCCTTGACCAGAGTAAGAACAACGTAGTAGTAAGAAGGAGCAGGCCGTCGCGGAGGTTTTATATATAATATATATATAATATATATATATTATATATATATAATATATATATATTATATATATATAGGGGTGCAGGGGGTGCTATGGGGTACGTGGAGCCCCGTTAACTGTTTAAACTTGGCGTTAGCTTCTCGCGAGAACTGAAAGTTGCGTTCCACAATTTTCGTTGCCCCCGTGATACGTCACGTCTACGTCACGTAACTGTGAGTCATCACTGCTGCAAAAGTTTTCGCAGCTCGAAGAAATCCACCGGTGAGATTTCGTTTCAACAAATTTCATTCGGGGCAAAACTGTTTCTCGACGGAGCTAGTGCGCATGACGAGGAACTTTAAGTTTGGAGACTCGTTCGACGAGAGTTTCGTTCAAAGTTTTTGTAGCTCGAAAAAATCCACCGGTGAGATTTCGTTTCAATAAATTTCATTCGAGGCAAAACTGTTTCTCGACGGAGCTAGTGCGCATGACGAGGAACTTTAAGTTTGGAGACTCGTTCGACGAGAGTTTCGTTCAAAGTTTTTGTAGCTCGAAGAAATCCACCGGTGAGATTTCGTTTCAACAAATTTCATTCGGGGCAAAACTGTTTCTCGACGGAGCTAGTGCGCATGACGAGGAACTTTAAGTTTGGAGACTCGTTCGACGAGAGTTTCGTTCAAAGTTTTTGTAGCTCGAAGAAATCTCACCGACGTGACGTAACTGTGAGTCATCACTGCTGCAAAAGTTTTCGCAGCTCGAAGAAATCCACCGGTGAGATTTCGTTTCAACAAATTTCATTCGAGGCAAAACTGTTTCTCGACGGAGCTAGTGCGCATGACGAGGAACTTTAAGTTTGGAGACTCGTTCGACGAGAGTTTCGTTCAAAGTTTTTGTAGCTCGAAAAAATCCACCGGTGAGATTTCGTTTCAACAAATTTCATTCGAGGCAAAACTGTTTCTCGACGGAGCTAGTGCGCATGACGAGGAACTTTAAGTTTGGAGACTCGTTCGACGAGAGTTTCGTTCAAAGTTTTTGTAGCTCGAAGAAATCCACCGGTGAGATTTCGTTTCAACAAATTTCATTCGGGGCAAAACTGTTTCTCGACGGAGCTAGTGCGCATGACGAGGAACTTTAAGTTTGGAGACTCGTTCGACGAGAGTTTCGTTCAAAGTTTTTGTAGCTCGAAGAAATCCACCGGTGAGATTTCGTTTCAACAAATTTCATTCGGGGCAAAACTGTTTCTCGACGGAGCTAGTGCGCATGACGAGGAACTTTAAGTTTGGAGACTCGTTCGACGAGAGTTTCGTTCAAAGTTTTTGTAGCTCGAAGAAATCCACCGGTGAGATTTCGTTTCAACAAATTTCATTCGAGGCAAAACTGCTTTCCGATAACGCTCGTGTGCATGACAAGGAACATATGAACGAAAGTTACGTTCGGAAAGAGACACGATCGAAACGTTGACTATGATTCGTTTGAAGCGAAAAGTCACGCAACAAAATTCCGAATCGTAGAAGTTGATCGGTGACAAATTTATCCGACCAAATTTCTCGACAAGAAAATATTTTACAATTTCATCTCTCGAATAAGCGTAACGTTGAGAACGAAGAACGATCGATGCGTTGACTACTACCGTCTTGTCTAGTGATACGTCCTGAAAGTCGTTCGGTGAGACATCCAACAGATGAATTTCGTGCACCAGACAATATTCTACAAATTTATTCCTCGAACGATGATTACGTTCAAAATGAGAAACGAGCGATACGTTGATCACTATTCTTTCAAAGCGATGGGTCATGCAGCAAAATTGTGAACCGTTCGTTAGAAGTGAAATTACATCGAAAATATAAATCATTCCTTGATACACGAAAGGATATATTTCAAGAACCATTTTCCATACCACAAACGAATACGGCTGCATATTTCCGTTTTCTTCCTTTACAATGCAGTGCATATATATATAGGTTCCCAAGTAACGTACGGTTCAGTTCGCAATCGTAGTTTGTACAATATCGTTCGACTAAATCAATCATTCTACCGTAACATGACAGATAAAAACGAAAAATTATTGTCCGGTGTGGCAGCTAGTGAACAATCCAAAAAACGTGAGATACATTGGAGACCGCTGGAAAGAACATGCGAATCGATGGAGGATTGTGCAGTTCGCAATCGTAGTTTGTACGACACCGTTCGACCAAATCGATCATTCGACCGTAACGATAAAAACGAAAAATTATTGTCCGGTGTGGCAGCTAGTGAACAATCCGAAAAACGTGAGATACATTGGAGACCGCTGGAGGATTGTGCAGGAGAGCGACAGGATTGGTCAGACCTATATGATGCGATCTGGCGACAACTCGATTATGAAGAAAATTACGACAGGTACGAGTTAGAAGAATATGAATTTCAGAAATTTTGTGAGGAATGGCTGGGAGAAGATAATAAATAAAAATGTTGTATCTACTCTGTTGTTTATATTTTTACCTGTTCAAATATTGCTACTACGATTCGATAGAATTTCTTTCTCGCACGATGGTAACGTTCAGAACGAGAAACGATTGATTCGTTGACTATCGTTCTTTTTAGCAACGAGTCATTGAAGTCATTCTCAAACATAGGAACGATCGAAATGTTAACGACAATCCGTATCGAACGACAAGGTAATCAGCGAAAGTAAGAATCGTTGAAGTCGTTTGATAAAAAAAAATCCGTCTTGATTAATGTATTGTCCCAGGGAGTATATAACTGAGCGACACTTGTCGGTTTGTCATACAAGTTAGTTGTAACAATCAACTGAGCGCCACCTAGTCGGATTATATACAAACTTGTCATAATGACCAATCGGAATGTAATTCAATTTAACTTCAGTAATTGAGCAAGTGCCACCTGTCGAATTGTCATACAACTTTACTGTTATAACTAACTGAGCGACATCTATATGAATGCGAGACAAATCCGATTATCGAACATCCTATACAGATTGAGTATGGCAACTTGATTAGCGCCATCTGTTGATATATTGCATCAATTTATCACAATAAGTTGGTGAGCGCCATCTGATAGAGTTCCCTTGAACTTCAAATCAACGTGTACAGTATCAAATCTACCATAGATGTCCTATAAATATCATAAAATTACTAAATCTGTGGATGGGGTGGGTTTAATATTGTACAATCTAACCTCAATCGACTTCGCTCTCAGAACTCTGAATTGAATCTGATCAAAATTTTACCCCTTCTACCGTGATTTTCGCTAGAAATCAGTAGATTTTAGGATTTTCGTGACGTCAAACGGCTCTAGTCCAATGAGAATCGTGTATTCGCTCAGCTGACCCTAAATTAACTATATAATCAGCAAGCTTCTCGCCCGCGATCCTAAACCTCCTTGACCAGAGTAAGAACAACGTAGTAGTAAGAAGGAGCAGGCCGTCGCGGAGGTTATATATATAATATATATATATATTATATATATAGGGGTGCAGGGGGTGCTATGGGGGTACGTGGAGCCCCATTGACTGTTCAAACTTGGCGTTAGCTTCTTGCGAGAACTGAAAGTTGCTTTCCACAATTTTCGTTGCCCCCGTGCTACGTCACGTATACGTCACGTAACTGTGAGTCATCACTGCTGCAAAAGTTTTCGCAGCTCGAAGAAATCCGCCGGTGAGATTTCGTTCCAACAAATTTCATTCGAGGCAAAACTGTTTCTCGACGGAGCTAGTGCGCATGACGAGGAACTTTAAGTTTGGAGACTCGTTCGACGAGAGTTTCGTTCAAAGTTTTTGTAGCTCGAAGAAATCCACCGGTGAGATTTCGTTCCAACAAATTTCATTCGAGGCAAAACTGTTTCTCGACGGAGCTAGTGCGCATGACGAGGAACTTTAAGTTTGGAGACTCGTTCGACGAGAGTTTCGTTCAAAGTTTTTGTAGCTCGAAGAAATCCACCGGTGAGATTTCGTTTCAACAAATTTCATTCGAGGCAAAACTGTTTCTCGACGGAGCTAGTGCGCATGACGAGGAACTTTAAGTTTGGAGACTCGTTCGACGAGAGTTTTGTTCAAAGTTTTTGTAGCTCGAAGAAATCCACCGGTGGAATTTCGTTTAATTGTGAACCGTTCGTTAGAAGTGAAATTACATCGAAAAAATAAAACATTCCTTGATACACGGAAGGATATATTTCAAGAACCATTTTCCATACCACAAACGAATACGACTGCATATTTCCGTTTTCTTCCTTTACAATGCAGTGCATATATATATATATATGTTCCCAAGTAACGTACGGTTCAGTTCACAATCGTAGTTTGTACGACATCGTTCAACCAAATCGATCATAATACCGTAATATGTCAGGTAAAAACGAAAAATTATTGTCCGGTGTGACAGCTAGTGAACAATCCAAAAAAAAACGTGATTTCTAGCAACGAGTCATTGAAGTTATTCGATGAGAAATCCAACAGACGAATTTCGTTCACCAAACAATATCCTACAATTTCATTCCTCGAACAAGAGTAACGTTCAACTTTTCATCAAACGACTTCAACGATTCGGAATTTTGCTGCGCATCCGTTGTTCCTTCTCCAGACGTCGACAGCAATATAAAGAGAACGTGATCACGAAGCCACCAGTGCGATTCGACACATCAGATAGATATCACAATAGTTGGAACATAAAACCGATATGCAGGTATCGCTGCCGTCATCGTCTACCGAGACCTATCAGAACAAACGTTGCAGTCACGTAACGGAACGAGTTTTTCGTCCGCTACAAGAAGTGCCGATCGATATCAAAAAAAAAGTTACGAGGGTGAAATATAACTTGAAAAATTTCATAATTGAGATTTTGCACGATCGTGGTATACAATTATATCATAAAGATATGCGATTTTCTTTCAATGTCGTCGATGCGTATATTTGTGGATGGGAAATGTGTCTTTTTCTAACCAATTTCGAGTCGACACAACATCCATCGATATCATCGTTACCATCGATATCGTCTTCGTCAGCAGCGACGGTGTGTTTATCAAGCGAAGTTGCTAACATCGTTGACTACATCAGTTTTATGAGGTGTACTTTTTTTCAAAGTTTGTTGTATATCGATAATTTTTTTGAAAGTTTGTTGCATATCGATGTGTTTTACAATCGATCGGCAATCATGTACGCTCTGATATTCCGAGCGTTTAACGACGATAATTCGTCATTACACGATTTGTTGCAGTGTGACTCGGACATCGAAATCGTTGTCATGTGCTTCAGATATATGTTCACGCAACACACGTATTACAAAATTAATTTGCCGCATTTACTCGATAATCTCAGAGCATTGAAAACGAAAAATTACTTGACGGATTTGCGTCACGTTCGTAAACTGATTATGACATTTGTTCCTTATTGCTCGGCCGATCACACGAAAATTAAATTCGATAGCAATGTCACCTATCGAAAAATTGCGACTGTCGCCGTTATATTTTTGTTGGCCACTCATAATTACCTGCAATCGAACGAAGAAGATGTTAATTTTCTGGAGGAATTGAAATTACATTGCTATCGCAATGATCGGTGTTCGATTTTTACAGCAATTTCGTTGTTGTATCCGTTTATATCGAGTCCTCATCCATCGATCGACTCCCCACTGTATTACATTATCAATTCGAGAACCGATTCCGCGAACCATCTCAATGAGCGTACACGACACATTTATTTGCTGTTGCGTGAGAGAACTAGGTCGACTGGGTTCTTCGAATTTTTTGTAGATTCGACGGTATCGCCGAGATCATTGAAAATGTTGGCATTACGATTTATTTTCACAAATCAGCATCTGATGTTTATTTTTTGCAAATACTATATCAATCGGTTAGAGCTGAATCATGAGATTCGTCACGCGTACGATCGATACGGCATAGTAAAGTATGATCTGGTTGGCCGACTCATCGACAAAATTGAAAAAACGTTCGTCAAGAATCGTGTTCGGCCATCGACACAATTGCTGACCCTAAATTAACTATATAATCAGCAAGCTACGGTACAAGGTAGTTCTGGATAATTTCCAGTTCGTTTGAAAATCTCAATATAAATGTCATGGAAATAACAGTTTCATATGGAGAGGATGCGATCAGGAAAATTCGGCAGTTGGATCTCGAAGAAAATAAGATTACAGACTGCATTATTGAAACGTGGTACCAAGACCAGGGGGGTGAAATGTTATATATTACACGTAGATGATAAACCAGTTTCTTTTGTGCTAATGTCTAGTATGGATTTTGATTCTCTATATATACATGGAAATCCGAAGATGATAAATTTCATTTATACCATGAATGAGTACCGTAGAAAAGGATATGCAGCCAAATTAGTAAGGTCCATCAAGAAGGGGAACGCTTTTTCAACATTTTGCTCGAATAGTAGTTCAGAAAAATTGTTTGCAAAATGTGGTTGTATCAATCGTGGAGATAAACATGGCAATGTACTGTTTAGATACCCTTAATATATTATTTATTCCCTAAATGTGTATTTATTCAACCCAGTCACAGCCAACGTGACTATCATGAGATAAAAATTTCACCCCTTCAACATTTCGAGCAAGATTGAGTGGTGAGATACTCGTCTATACATATAAGGTTACATTTATCGCGACGTTCGAAACGAGAAACGACCGATGCGATATCGCCCATCACTCGCGAGCGTATAACTACGGCTGTGACATACATGTCGATTCAGTTTCAGTCGACATGCCGTGCAAAACATGTGGTAGATAAATCACAGTCGGCGTTTCTTTAGTGAGAACGTGACACGAAGCCACCAGTGCGATTCGACACTTCAGATAGATATTACGATAGTTGGAGATATGCAGGTATCGCTGCCGTCATCGTCCACGGAGACCTACCAGAACAAACGTTGCGGTCACGTAACGGAACGAGTTTTTCGTCCGCTACAAGAAGTGCCGATCGATATCAAAAAAAAAGTTACGAGGGTGAAATATAACTTGAAAAATTTCGTAATTGAGATTTTGCACGATCGTGGTATACAATTATATCATAAAGATATGCGATTTTCTTTCAATGTCGTCGATGCGTATATTTGTGGATGGGAAATGTGTCTTTTTCTAACCAATTTCGAGTCGTCACAACATCCATCGATATCATCGTTACCATCGATATCGTATTCGTCAGCAGCGACGGTGTGTTTATCAAGCGAAGTTGCTAACATCGTTGACTACATCAGTTTTATGAGGCGTACTTTTTTTCGAAGTTTGTTGTATATCGATAATTTTTTGCATATCGATGTGTTCCACGATCGATCGGCAATCATATACGCTCTGATATTCCGAGCGTTTAACGACGATAATTCGTCATTACACGATTTGTTGCAGTGTGACTCGGACGTCGAAATCGTTGTCATGTGCTTCAGATATATGTTCACGCACCACACGTATTACAAAATTACTTTGCCGCATTTACTCGATAATCTCACAGCATTGAAAACGAAAAATTACTTGACGGATTTGCGTCATGTTCGTACACTGATTATGACATTTGTTCTTTATTGCTCGCCCGATAACACGAAAATTAAATTCGATTGCAATGTCACCTATCGAAAAATTGCGACTGTCGCCGTTATATTTTTGTTGACCACTCATAATAACCTGCAATCGAACGAAGAAGATGTTAATTTTCTGGAGGAATTGAAATTACATTGTTTTCGCAATGATCTATGTTCGATTTTCATAGCGATTTCGTTGCTGTATCCATTTGTGTCGAACCCGCATCCATTGATCGACGTCCCGTTGTACCACGAAAGCGATTCCATCTAGTATCGTACACGACATATCCGCGAGAGAATTGGAATGGATGATGAGAGAATTGGAATGGATGATTTTTTCGTACATTTGACCAAATCACCGAGAACGTTGAAAATGTTGGCGCTACGAACCGTTTTCACAAATCAGCATGTGATGTTTATTTTTTGTAATGATTATATCAACCGGTTAGCTCTGGATCCGGAAATTTATCACGTGTACGATCGATATAATATATTGAAATTCGATTTGGTCAACAAACTAATGGACGAGATAGAAAAAACATTTACCAGACCGGAACGTACGATTAAATTTCATTTCTCAGAGAACGTTCGTAACAAAAAGTGCCGTCTTCTTGGTGATATATAGAAGAAATGGAGGTGGTTGTCTTGTTGACAGTGATATAAAGAAAAAGTGATTCCGGAACCACCAGTGCGATTCGACACGTCGGACAGATATTACGATAGTTTGAACATAAAGCCGATATGCAGGTGTCGCTGCCGTCATCGTCCACGGAGAACTACCAGAACGAATGTTACAATTATGCTACGGAACGTGTTTTCCGTCCGCTACTAGAAGTGCCGATCGATGTCCGAAGAAAAATCATTAATGTGAAACATAAGTTGACAAATTTCGTGAGCTCAATTTTGTTCGATAGTAATAGACAATTATACTATGGGGAAAGACAATTTTGTTCCGATATAACCGATGCGTATATTTGTGCTTGGGAAATGTGCCTTTTTCTAACCAATTTCGAGTCGTCTTCGTCAGTAGCGACGGAGTGCTCATCAAGCGAAAACATCGTTGACTACATCAGTTTTATAAGGCGTCATTTTTTTCGAAGTTTGTTGTTTATCGATGTGTTTTATTATCGATCGGCAGTCATATATGCTCTGATTTTCCGAGCGTATAACGACGACGGTTCGTCATTACACGATTTGTTACAGTGTGACTTGGACATCGACATTGTTGTCATGTGTTTCGAACATATGTTTACGGAGCACACGTATTACAAAATTAGTTTGCCGCATTTACTAGATAATCTCACGACATTGAAAATGAAAAGTTATTTGACGGATTTACGTCATGTTCGTAAACTGATCATGACATTTATTGATTTTTGCTCCGCCGATCACACGAAAATCAAGTTCGATAATAATCCCATCTATAGAAAAATTGCGGCTGTCGCCGTTATATTTTTATTAACCAATCATAATGGCCAGCAATCGAACGAAGAAGATGTTAATTTTTTAGAGGACTTGAAATTACATTGCTTTCGCAATAATCTGTGTTCGATTTTCATAGCGATTTCGTTGCTGTATCCATTTGTGTCGAGCCCACATCCATTGATCGACGTCCCGCTGTACCACGGAATCGATTCCGCAAACCACCTCAACAAGCGTACACGGCACATTTGGCAGAGAATTGGGACGAATAGTTTTTTCGAATTTTTCGGACACCATACGAAATCACCGAGAACGTTGAAAATGTTGGCATTACGAACTGTTTTCTCAAATCAGCATCTGATGTTTATTTTTTATAATTACCACGTGGACCGGTTAGCTCTGGATCCGGAGATACATCGTGCGTACGATCGATATAATATATTGAAATTCGATTTGGTCGGCAGATTGATGGACGAGATACAAGATCGCGGCCTCGTCGTCGTTACCCGCAAAAGAAAAATGTGATATTTCTTGTTCGTTAAAGGATATGTTCGATTCTATTTCGTGCATGCAAAATACGTTCGGAACGAGGAACGACCGCTACGTTAACACCCACCACTCGCGAGCGTATAAATAGTGTGTAAAACATGTGGTGGATTAAACCACAGTCGCGCATCTTCGACCAAATGTACAAATCTAATATTGAAGCAAAAACATATATTTGTTCATTATTCTAATAAAATAATTGCTATAATTGTCGTTTATCTCTTGTTGTCACTATTGACTTGCCATACAAGTTCGTTCTAATAATCGTCCAAGCGCCATCTACTTGAATGTAGGACAAACCTGTCGCAGGTACCAGCCGAGCGTTGTCTATTGAGAAATAATTGGAATGGACTATAGTGCATGGGTTACTGTCACCTGTCAGAATGTCATACAAGTTCGTTATAACTCACTGAGCGACTTCTATTCGAATGCTATAGTGGTGGAATGTCTGAATGCGATCCGGTACAAGACCATTAGTCAAATCGAAAGGTAATCGAGACGACGGCTGATACTCGTATGAAAATCGAATGAATGGGGAAGGAAAGCGATCACATATTCACATAACATCTTTATTAAGCGAAAAGATACATGTTCATTACAATTGTCATCATACATTGCAATTTCACGCTCCTACCCTCACAAGATGTAGTTTGTTCGTGACAATCTGTATGGCAACTTGATTAGCGCCATCTGTTGATATATTGCATCAATTTATCACAATAAGTTGGTGAGCGCCATCTGATAGAGTTCCCTTGAACTTCAAATCAACGTGTACAGTATCAAATCTACCATAGATGTCCTATAAATATCATAAAATTACTAAATCTGTGGATGGGGTGGGTTTAATATTGTACAATCTAACCTCAATCGACTTCGCTCTCAGAACTCTGAATTGAATCTGATCAAAATTTTACCCCTTCTACCGTGATTTTCGTCAGAAATCAGTAGATTTTAGGATTTTTGTGACGTCAATTGGCTCTAGTCCAATGAGAATCGAGTATTCACTCAGCTGACCCTAAATTAACTATATAATCAGCAAGCTTCTCGCCCGCGATCCTAAACCTCCTTGACCAGAGTAAGAACAACGTAGTAGTAAGAAGGAGCAGGCTGTCGCGGAGGTTATATATATAATATATATATAATATATATATATTATATATATAGGGGTGCAGGGGGTGCTATGGGGTACGTGGAGCCCCGTTAACTGTTTAAACTTGGCGTTAGCTTCTCGCGAGAACTGAAAATTGCGTTCCACAATTTTCGTTGCCCCCGTGATACGTCACGTCTACGTCACGTAACTGTGAGTCATCACTGCTGCAAAAGTTTTCGCAGCTCGAAGAAATCCACCGGTGAGATTTCGTTTCAACAAATTTCATTCGAGGCAAAACTGTTTCTCGACGGAGCTAGTGCGCATGACGAGGAACTTTAAGTTTGGAGACTCGTTCGACGAGAGTTTCGTTCAAAGTTTTTGTAGCTCGAAGAAATCCACCGGTGAGATTTCGTTTCAACAAATTTCATTCGAGACAAAACTGTTTCTCGATGACGCTATTGCGCATGACGAGGAACTTGGAGATCTGTTCGACGAGAGATTCTAGGCGGACAGAGTTTGTTCATCAGAAAATATTTTACGATTTCATTTCGCGAACGAGAGTTTCGTTCAAAGTTTTTCTAGCTCGAAGAAATCCACCGGTGAGATTTCGTTTAAACAAATTTCATCCGAGACAAAACTATTTCTCGATGAACGAGAGTTTCGTTCAAAGTATTTGTAGTTCGAAAAAATCCACCGGTGGAATTTCGTTTCAACAATTATTCGTTCGACAAGAAATTTTAGACGGACAAAGTTTATTCATCAGAAAATATTTTACGATTTCATTTCTCGAACGAGATTCACGTTCAAAGATTTTGCAGCTCGAAGAAATCCACCGGTGAAATTTCG
Source organism: Endomychus coccineus (assembly GCA_958510875.1). Classification (NCBI taxonomy): domain Eukaryota; kingdom Metazoa; phylum Arthropoda; class Insecta; order Coleoptera; family Endomychidae; genus Endomychus; species Endomychus coccineus. The sequence goes on from OY294070.1 coordinate 80,216,989, forward strand.
TTCCAACAAATTTCACTCGAGACAAAACTGTTTCATTCCTTGAACGAGAATTACGTTCAAAGTTTTGTAGCTCGAAGAAATCCACCGGTGGAATTTCATTTCAACAATCAATCGTTCGACGAGAGATTCTAGGCGGACAAAGTTTGTTCATCAGAAAATATTTAACGATTTCATTTCGAGAACGAGAGTTTCGTTCAAAGTTTTTGTAGCTCGAAGAAATCCACCGGTGAGATTTCGTTTCAACAGATTTCACTCGAGACAAAACTGTTTCATTCCTTGAACGAGAATTACGTTCAAAGTATTGTAGCTCGAAGAAATCCACCGGTGAGATTTCGTTTCAACAACGAATCGTTCGACGAGAGATTCCAGGCGGACAAAGTTTGTTCATCAGAAAATATTTAACGATTTCATTTCGAGAACGAGAGTTTCGTCCAAAGTTTTTGTAGCTCGAAGAAATCCACCGGTGAGATTTCGTTTCAACAGATTTCACTCGAGACAAAACTGTTTCATTCCTTGAACGAGAATTACGTTCAAAGTTTTGTAGCTCGAAGAAATCCACCGGTGAGATTTCGTTTCAACAACGAATCGTTCGACGAGAGATTCCAGGCGGACAAAGTTTGTTCATCAGAAAATATTTAACGATTTCATTTCGAGAACGAGAGTTTCGTTCAAAGTTTTTGTAGCTCGAAGAAATCCACCGGTGAGATTTCGTTTCAACAGATTTCACTCGAGACAAAACTGTTTCATTCCTTGAACGAGAATTACGTTCAAAGTATTGTAGCTCGAAGAAATCCACCGGTGAGATTTCGTTTCAACAACGAATCGTTCGACGAGAGATTCCATGCGGACAAAGTTTGTTCATCAGAAAATATTTAACGATTTCATTTCAAGAACGAGAGTTTCGTCCAAAGTTTTTGTAGCTCGAAGAAATCCACCGGTGAGATTTCGTTTCAACAGATTTCACTCGAGACAAAACTGTTTCATTCCTTGAACGAGAATTACGTTCAAAGTTTTGTAGCTCGAAGAAATCCACCGGTGAGATTTCGTTTCAACAACGAATCGTTCGACGAGAGATTCCAGGCGGACAAAGTTTGTTCATCAGAAAATATTTAACGATTTCATTTCGAGAACGAGAGTTTCGTTCAAAGTTTTTGTAGCTCGAAGAAATCCACCGGTGAGATTTCGTTTCAACAGATTTCACTCGAGACAAAACTGTTTCATTCCTTGAACGAGAATTACGTTCAATGTTTTGTAGCTCGAAGAAATCCACCGGTGAGATTTCGTTTCAACAACGAATCGTTCGACGAGAGATTCCAGGCGGACAAAGTTTGTTCATCAGAAAATATTTAACGATTTCATTTCGAGAACGAAAGTTTCGTTCAAAGTTTTTGTAGCTCGAAGAAATCCACCGGTGAGATTTCGTTTCAACAAATTTCATTCGAGACAAAACTGTTTCTCGATGACGTTAGTACGCATGACGAGGAACTTATAAGTTTGGAGATTCGTTCGACGAGAGATTTTAGGCGGACAAAGTTTGTTCATCAGAAAATATTTCGCGGTTTCATTTCTCGAACGAGATTCACGTTCAAAGATTTTGCAGCTCGAAGAAATCCACCGGTGAGATTTCGTTTCAACAAATTTCATTCGAGACAAAACTGTTTCATTCCTTGAACGAGAATTACGTTCAAAGTTTTGTAGCTCGAAGAAATTCACCGGTGGAATTTCGTTTCAACAACCAATCGTTCGACGAGAGATTCTAGGCGGACAAAGTTTGTTCATCAAAAAATATTTTACGATTTCATTTCTCGAACGAGATTCACGTTCAAAGATTTTGCAGCTCGAAGAAATCCACCGGTGAGATTTTGTTTCAACAAATTTCATTCGAGATAAAACTGTTTCTCGATGACGCTAGTACGCATGACGAGGAACTTATAAGTTTGGAGATTCGTTCGACAAGAGATTCTAGGCTGACAGAGTTTGTTCATCAGAAAATATTTTACGATTTCATTTCTCGCACGATCGTTGGCGTTATGCGCGATAAACGTGGAGGGGCGGTATGAGATCATCTTCGTATTATATAATCGCAATCGTACCAATATTTAGATACCAGTATTCCGATCTCGGTCGTTCCAACGTCAGCCATTCGTTCGAGATGTAGTGCGGTATTCGAACTATGAATCTGCACGATGACACGGAGACATCTGAATACAACGACGATATTTGTGACTTCGAAAAACTATTACGATATGACACCACGATCGTCGATGCCGACTACCAAGAGATATGTTCGAATTTCGACAATTTTAACAACGTCGATGGTATTGTCGACGGGAAGCCATCAGATGAATTGTCAGAAGTGCAACAAGAACGACCGATGTGGCAACGAGGTCAGTCCGAAGAAGCGCTCGTCAAATATGATTTACGGGTGCAACCTAAAGTAGACGATAACCCCGTAAATGACGAATATATATTAGTGCGACAACCGTCTAGCGATGATGGCCACAACGATGAACACATCAAACAAGTTCGTAGGAATATCTTGGCAGCTTGTACCGATACGATGAATAGCGAAACGAAAAAAAAGAAGAGGAGAAAGAACAAGAAGGAGCGGTTTGACAACAAACGGATATTATCGTTGTACGACCGATCCGTAAAAAACAAATATTATTATTACATCGCGCACGAGAATAACCACGAATACAGGGTCGTTTTGGATGCATTCGTAAAATGTGTGAACGCGAAAGACTCCGACAGTGCTACTTGTGAGAAAATTTGTGCGAACGAGACCGAACCGACACTCTTCGTACGAAGCGTTTACCGCGTACCTGTTTGTTATTTGATGCTACCGTATATAGTAATAGTCGAAGACGAAAGTAAACTCAGGGAAATGGGAAACATTCAGAAACAACGGGTCGACAGGATATCGTTTTCTAAAATCGAGCTGCTGGATGTGAGAGAAGACACGTATCGACCTAGTATAGACGTTCGCACCAACGGTACGATTGACGGCATCGATACGAAAACTGCTCGATTCGTAGGTGATGCCGGCATGAAATTTATCGATAAATTGTCGGAAATTGATAATTGTTTGATGAGGAAATTATACGGGTATAGGGATTACGAAGAATCAAGTGGCGAATCGCGAGAATTATATATTCTGCGATATTTATTGAATCGGAAAGGAACGTTCGATATAAACGGAAATGGCGCTTTCCTATTTTATAGTGCGAAAATATTATTTCGACAACCGGATTTTGGAACGATCGTTGAACCGTTATTTTCGGACGTTCCGTTGGGTGGAAAACTCGCGATCGAGCCAAACGTAGGAATGATAGTGAAAAACGATAAGATTCTCACGTGCGTAGATATATTGAAATTAGTCGATCACGAGCGTATCGAAGTAATCGATGATGACACACAATTGCGAATCACTCGACTGCTGAGCGAATTCTTATGGGCGCGTGTTTGTGTTATCGACGGCGTTCATAATGGTATTGCGAAATGTATACGTGGCAAGAAGAATTCGATGAAGGTCCTTCGATGCAAGAATGCTGTAACGCCTATTTTTATGGGAGACGAATTTGTGGCAAGAACATCGATCAAATGTGAAGATATTACGGTCAAATACGATGGAGTTCGATTGTGGGTGCACAAGAATGATAATTGGAATAAGAAATATTTGAGTAACATTGGTGTGAACGCTGATAGGATGAAAAACACGCACTCGATGGTGTATTCAAAACGTAGCTCACAATATTTGATGTTTTCGTGTAATGTTGAGATTATCAAAAATCAAGGTGTATTATTTCTGATTAAAAGAATTATTATATTTTAACGATTTGTTTTTTTTTTTGCCGAATACGATGCTTCGAGAGGTATGATTCTTGCCAAGCTCAAATCCGACAACCCAATATATTTGGTTGACGTTTTGATGCTTGCTGCTGACTCGAATCCGATAACTCAACATATTTTGAATATCGTGAAAGGCTATGGCAGAAATGAAAAACCTGCCATAGAGCTGCTTGTACATGCGTTCTATCGCCGACGCGATAAATGACACGTTGCTCGAAATGTTTCGGTAAAATGCCGTTACCACCAAAACACACCACTACCACCACCATAAATAGAAATGATACGATCGTAGATTTCAAATTTGCCGAAAATGTAAAATCACTTGGAATCGTGACGTTAATGTCGCGAATAACATAATTTCGGTTGGTCTCTAGTTGATCGATTATCGCTGCAAAACGCCAAATGAATTTGTTTGTCTGGCGGAATTTAAAAATTATATTTCCTATGAGAGTGAAATTTGTATCTTATGGCCGTTACGTTGAGGTACGTGAGTTACGTGAAATGAATCGCAATATTTTCTGACATTTTTTATTCGAATTACATATGAAATACATTTTATAAATCGTACGAAAAATTCTTTTCATTAGCACTCGTAACATTTCCGTTTTAGAATTCGCATTATTTGAAAATGTGTTAATGTTCGCAATATATTATCGATTTTGGGAATTTCGTTCGTTATTATACTAATCATGTCGTCGCTTTGTTTGGCGAGTATATTTTGATTGCTACAACCTCGGAGTATGTACTGGAAAAACCGGTGAATCGGGTGAAGCTCGTCTTCGCTGCCAAAATGTCTAATATAAATCTCTCTCATCGTCTTCCTCCATGCTGTCTTCAATGCGCCGATTATTTCGAGCTTTTCTCTCTTCCGATCATGCATAATCGGTAATAGTATTTGCGTAAATTTTTCCACCACCTCTTTGGTATAGTTATCAATCGATTCGGATTGACGCGCGTGATCGATAATCGGGTACGCTCGGATCGCATCCTCGATCGCCCACATCAACAAGTTCATATGAACAAGCATCTTTAATTTTTCCACTTCCACGTTATACTTCTCGAAAATTATCTCCAAATTGTTTTTCGTTAAATCTACGTACCTTTTCAATATCCAATGGAACTCAACGGGACGATCATTTGCGTTCATATCGGCATGAATCGATTTCATATTCAAATTAGTGAGTTCGATAATTATATTTTTCTTCGACACACCACGGATGATTGATAGTTCACGACAAAACATTTCGGTTATTAGCGATGCGGTAATGGGTTGGCCATAGCTTATCGTGAACGGTAATTTCATTTCGATCGCTTCGGATGACATTTGGTTTATACACCGTCGATTTGATCTCGTCGTTCGATGTTCCGAACGAATTTTCGGTGATTTCGATGCGGACGATTGAGGTAATTGTGGTTGCGGTAATGACAATGGTGAAACTTTCATGATATGTTGTTGGTCGCAAGTCATTTCCGATTTTCGTTTTCTCGATATTTCACTACGATGTTCCGATTTTCCCCGTAAATCGACACTCGATGGATAGCTGGTACGTAGCGAGTGTAGTTTGGGATTCGATATGGAATTCGGCGGTATGGTTACGCTCTCCTGTTCAACAGCGAGATTTGCGGTGATTTCGGGTATCATATCAGCAACGGAACGTTCGATATCATCTTGTATCATATCGATTATTACTGCGTCGATCGTTGTTCCTCCATTTCTCGCTACCAACGTATCAATTTCTTCTAACTCTGCCGTTCTCGATTCTGGTTCGTTGTCAGGTTCGTTTCCATTACCAGAAAGTGAATTTAATGACGGCGATTTTTCTTTCACACACGACGATTGTTTTTCTATCGAATGTGACCTGTTGGTAGTTATTTCGTCGTTTGCGATCGACGTGCTACTTCCCTTCCCATTTTCTGTTTTCGATTCTGGGTCTGGATCGCCGTCCGCTTCGTTTTCATCGCCAGAAATTGAAATTGACGATGGAGACTGATCGTTAACGCGAGACGATTGCTCGGCTATCACGTCGGTCGATATTCCATTGTTCCGGACCGATGTGCTGTGTTCTTCTCCATTTTCCGTTTCCGATTCTTCGTCCGTTCCGTCGTCATCAGAAGAAATTGTATGTAACGATGGCGATTTTTCATTGACGTAAGATGTTTTTTGTTTAGCTGTCAAATATGACACGTTAGTCGTTCTGTCACCGGTCGCTGTAATCGAAGAACTGTTTCTTTTATTTTTCCTCTTCTCCGATTCTGACTCGTCGTCCGTACCATTTTCATCGCAAGAAATCGAATCTAATGACGGAGATTTCTCGTTAACGTACGATGATGATTGCTCGTCGATCGAGCGCGACCTATAACGAACTGTGAGATTCTTCGATAGTTCGCGTTCTTGTGATGACACAATGAAATTTTTACCACTAACATACGATATTTGGATAAGTCGTATGTACCCGTATTAGATAACACGCTGACTTGTATGGAATGTCCTTATTCTACATATTATCGAGCCTTATATACATTCGATTCCCCCTCCGTACAACGAATCGATCGTGAAAATATCTATCTTTGTCCAACACAACGCGTTCTTTCTTTTGTCGTTTAGGTGACTGATGGAGAACCGTCCGATCGGAAATTCGTTCCGATCAACAATTTTTTCCATCCTAATGAAAGAGCCGTTCCATTACGACGATTCGAGAACCAAAATAACGTTCAACTGTTGTGAACGATATTTTTATTTTCTCCCCATTTCGTCGTAGTAGCGAATATGTCTTGTATTGTGTTGACAGATTCCTTTCCCTGTCCCATTGGGAACGTTAATAAAATATGGAACGAATTGGGATTGTCGTATCAATGTTATTCTTCGTTGTAAATCTACTTGTGAACCGAATATTCTAGGAGCACCTCGGAATACCGTATATATATATTTGCGTTCTACTACTCATCCAGTCAGTCGTAATTCATCGTTCGGTTAGTCGAGTCGTGTGTCTGATATTAAAACGGGCACACTAAAACATATTTTGGATGCGACTGGCGATTTCGTATTCGAAGATTGGAACGACAAAATCGATATCGATCCGCTTACAACGAAATATCTTTACATCGACATCACCGGTATCCTACACGACGCGTTGCGATACGTCACGATACAAAAAAAAAGGATGAGATCAAACGTTGCTCCTACGATCAGAAGAGATCGACTCTCAGAAGATGCGGAGAAGAATTACCGTTCACTACGATCGCTTTGGATGTATTTTAACGGAAGGTGTTAGCTAATTTGCCGATGGGGTTCTTACAAAATGTTAGGAAAATTTATATTAATGCCGATAGACGTCCACCGACTGGCAAAATCAGATCAACACAAACTGGTAAATTCTACGATAAAGTTGTACCGAACAAAGTGCGCAATCGAATAGAGGATGCATTTTTCGACGTGGTTCGAGAGTTCAAATCAGATATGTCGTACGAATTCGCTATCCATTATGATTGGCCACAAGCGATCGGCGGAAGCGAGTGGAAATGTCTTCGTCAAATTTGGTTGGACAATCCGACCGAGCGTACGTCATAGCGAACGAGTACGATGTCGTAGTGGGTGCGTTTGGCATGTCTCAACGATACGTTGCGTTCGGTCGGAAGCGAATGACGAAAATGACGACGTACGTGCTGCGTCGAAGCTTATCAACTGGACGATGGCGTTCCCGTTACAACGTTTGTTGATGGTATATTATTTGAATTTGCATGGAAATTATTACTGTCCTCCCGTCAATACGATCTACACGTATAGCATGAAAGCAGTGATGGTTGAAATTGGGTCGTTTTCTATACTGGACGATAAGCTATGGGAACAATTACATGATGCGGCGGAAATTATGTTCGGGGCAGGTGATAAGTCGCCGTTGGATTTGTCACCACACGATTAGACGATGGCTTTGACGTTCGTCGTAGCATACGTGTACTGCTATTTGTTGTACATTCGAATAACCATGGTAGAAGAGAACTACATCTCAAATATTAATTTATCAGAATACCAGAAAGAAGTTATTGGCTAGCTACATTGCAGGCTTTGTTGTGAGAGCAGTGATGAAATAAATAAATTGTGACACTTGCATTAAACTCTTGCAAGATGTTAACCCTTTATCCATTTTGCAGTTATATAAAACTTGCGGAAATTTATATAATGCATCACAATATGTAATTGATTTATGTTTAGCAGTTAGAAAACATCCTCGCACTGTTCGTAATTTATTACGAGTCTCCTATGGGCGTAATACAATAATTTGTTTATTTGACTTGAATACTCGAATACAATATAATAATTCTGAAGATGAAATTGTGTTTTACATTCAAATTGAATGTACATAATTTTATATTGGTCTTCTATCAGATTATTAGCAGACCAATCAAGAAGGTTGAATGTCTTGCAATTTCGCATTATGATTGTAATTGTTAATTATAAAATGTTAATAGTCTAGATGAGAAAACCATATGTAGATAATAAAACAAAAAGTATATTTTATTTGTTTAATTTACATAGATAGCTGCTAGAATATATATAAAAGTAAGGTAGGATGTGTGTCCAGGGCGCAATTTCAAAATTGTGTTCCGCATATGGGTGAAATTTGTATCTGTAATTGTTAATTATACGCATAAGGGTGAAATTTGTATCTGTAATTGTTATACGCATAAGGGTGAAATTTGTATCTGTAATTGTTAATTGTAAAATGTTAATATTCTAGATGAGAAAATCATTTTGTAGACAATAAAACAAAAAGTATAAGACAATAAAACAAAAAGTATATTTATTTAAAGGTACATAGATGCTGCATAAATTTTCCAGGGGACTGCCCTCTACCAAGCGGCTCGTTCATTATTGGAATCTACAACTTCGTGTAGCTCTACCTCAAATAAAATAGTTGTCACCGGTTTAGTAGATGGCTGTTATGGGGCTCTGCCAAAGACGGGATGAATAGCTGCCTGATGAGAGCCCCATTCGAGGTAGGATGAGTTGTCCAGGGATGGATGGTCCAGGGTTTCAAGAATCGATAGCTGCCGCAGCCCCCGGACCGGTGGGTAAGGGCTCCAGGGAATGATAGCTGCCGATGTCTCCCTGGAGCGGGGTAGGGGGCTCTGTCGAGGAAGGGATGAATAGCTGCCTGATGAGAGCCCCCTTTAAGGTAGGATGGGTGTCCAGGCGGTGGGTGAAGGCTCCAGGGAATGATAGCTGCCGATGTCTCCCTGGAGCGGGGTAGGGGGCTCTGTCGAGGAAGGGATGAATAGCTGCCTGATGAGAGCCCCCTTTAAGGTAGGATGGGTGTCCAGGGCGGTGGGTGAAGGCTCCAGGGAATGATAGCTGCCGATGTCTCCCTGGAGCGGGGTAGGGGGCTCTGTCGAGGAAGGGATGAATAGCTGCCTGATGAGAGCCCCCTTTAAGGTAGGATGGGTGTCCAGGCGGTGGGTGAAGGCTCCAGGGAATGATAGCTGCCGATGTCTCCCTGGAGCGGGGTAGGGGCTCTGTCAAGGACGGGATGAATATCTGCCTGATAAGAGCCCCCCTCCGAGGTAAGATGTGTGGTCCAGGGTTTCAAGAATCGATAGCTGCCGCAGCCCCTGGACCGGTGGGGTTAAGGCTCCAGGGAATGATAGCTACCGATGTCTCCCTGGAGCGGGGTAGGGGGCTCTGCCAAGGGTGTTGATGAGCAAACTGTAAAATGTTTCGGGAATCGTAAGAGAAGAATCAGGTGAAATTCCGAATGGCCAAGAATCATCACGAATTATGTAGAAGATGTATGCGGAGAATTTTACAAGACAGTACCAAATATTCTTAATACTACGGAAAATAGTACTATTGAAAATGCGCGAGCGCTTAGGTCTGTGTGGCGGAATAAATTGTTAAAAATATATTGTAGACATTTTCCGGACGAAACAATCACTAACGTCGTCGAATACTTATATACCTGTTTATTGCGCGGCGATTATAATTAAGAGGCGGATGTTATGTGCTCGATAGCCACAGGCGATACAGTATAGAATGCATTGAATACTGTAAGTTATTTCAATATAATGGAAAAATTGCAGAAACTTGTCGGCGAGTGAAACGGGGCTCGGGGATAAAAATCACCAATATGGCATTTCGTGTCGAAGGAAGCTCTTACAGCAATAAAAAAATCACCGAAACATTTACAATCGGCAGTAACAAAACAGCAATCGCCAGGAAAATTGTCAATAATTACCAAAATTCAATCGACGAAAGTAGCTAGGAAACAAATGTCGTCAAGAACGTCACCATAACCCACACTGTCAATAAGCGAATCTGATACGAAATCAAAAAGTTCCGTTGCCTCGACGCATAAATCATCGTCCGTGGTGCACTTCCAACATACCTCCAAGAATGATTACAAAAGAAAAAGACAGATATCTCTGGTGGTGTTGCGGAGGACAAAGACAAACCAACATAAGTCATCACAGTCAACGAATAAACGTTCCACACAAGCATCTCGTCATATTCCCAAAATCAATTATTTTGTCGTGCTGTTCTCGAAAAATTGTGCCCATGAGTTGACAGTCGCTGCGATTAGGAATAATTGAGACTTTATCATTCGGGTTCGTAATAATCATGGATAAATATTTATTGTTATTAAAGCAATTGCGGAACGAATTCATACAAAAAACCAACATACGTCGTCACAGTCAACGAACAAACGGGGATGGATGGTCCAGGGTTTCAAAAATAGATAGCTGTCGCAGCCCCTGGACCGGTCCAAGGACGGGATGAATAGCTGCCTGATGAGAGCCCCATTCGAGGTAGATGGTCCAGGGTTTCAAGAATCGATAGCTGCCGCAGCCCCCGGACCGGTGGGTGAGGGCTCCAGGGAATGATAACCACCGATGTCTCCCTGGAGCGGGGTAGGGGACTCTTGTCACGGACGGGGTGGATAATTGCCTGATAAGAGTCCCCTTTTTGATATTCATAAGTTCCATCGAATCTGAATTCGAATGTTTTCTCCAGTTTCTGTTTGGGCATCTTCTTTCAGGAGTTGATATACCCCAACTGTAAAAGAAATAAAAACATAAGAAAAATTTCAGTAACCTACATTATATTATATATAAATCAATCAAGAGATAGACACATTTTCTATAGAGAGATCGTTGTTGCGAGCGTTGGGGCTGCTAATGTAGACTACAGATGTGTTCTGGAGAAGCGTGATAGGCTTCTGATGGTCGAAACGTAGCGATAGCTTGGGTGATAGAAGTGTTGGTGAGGTAGAAGTGTTACGAGACTTTGAGGCGTGAGATTTCTGGAAGCATTAGAGGCTTCTTATCGTTGACTGGAAGCGCTAGAGGCTCCTGGCTGTCGCTGTAGTAGTGATGGAGAAGTTGTTTGTTCTTCTTCGATCGATATGTGTCTTAGAATCAGATCCACACTCATGGAAGCGTTAGAGGCTCCTGGCTGTCGCTGTAGTAGTGATGGAGAAGTTGTTTGTTCTTCTTCGATCGATATGTGTCTTAGAATCAGATCCACACTCATGGAAGCGTTAGAGGCTCCTGGCTGTCGCTGTAGTAGTGATGGAGAAGTTGTTTGTTCTTCTTCGATCGATATGTGTCTTAGAATCAGATCCACACTCATGGAAGCGTTAGAGGCTCCTGACTGTCGCTGTAGTAGTGATGGAGAAGGTGTTTGTTCTTCGATCGTAATGTATCTTAGTCTCTTTCGATTATAAAGAATCAGATCCACCCTCAAACACGTATAATATAAATATCAAATTCGATACTGAATATTCGGAATAGCATTTCTATAACAAACGGTCTACGAAAAGATGGTAACCTACTAAAATATCATAGGTTATTTAAAAAAAAAAGCATTACTCATAATAAACATAACAGTTTGGATGTTTTAGAACAGACTCCATGGAGAACCATGAGAATTATGAACGAGTCGCAGAATTATGAACGAGTTGCAAGGGCAAAGGACAGACCCGGCTATAGCCACTCAGAGATCCAATTTGAAACACAAGGCCCAAAGCATCCGAAAGGCTGTGAAGCTTTTTTCATGAGAAGAATTCAGAAAACCCTCGAAAAAAAGATGAGTCAGTTAAAGTAAATGTAGTATTCTGTGGGGAATTTCAACTTGCTAAAGTAGAATACATATTGACAGACCAGAGCTCAAGAACAGCCATCATTCCCACAAGTCGTCATAGGGATTCCGAAAGAAGATGCCCAAACAGAAAGTAATGAGAACATTCGAATTCAGATTCGAATGGTTGGATTCTGAAAGAAGATGCCCAAACAGAAACTGAAGAGAACATTCGAATTCAGATTCGAATGGTTGGCGAACTTGCATGGGGTGAATACCAGGCAGCTATCGTTTCCCAGAGGTCCCCTAGGTAGTTAACACTAACGAGGAGAATGGGTTCGCCATAAGTAAGTGTAATGGAATTGAATGAACGATTCGTTTGATGGAAGTCGGACTTAAACTACAATATGGGAGTGTACTTCCGAATTGTAAAATAACAACTCCCATCTTTTTACATGCGCATCACACGTTACTATCCACCTTGTATCAAATTTCCGCGTTGTTAGGTCCGATACTGTGGTAGAGCCCACACGGCTCCAGAGAGACATCGGCAGCTATCATTACCCAGAGAGGATGCTTGGAAAGATGAAGGGCATAGATTGGTTGGACATAGATTGGTTGCTCAACGCCTGAAAGGATAGTCAATCAACTCGGGCCAGATAGTTTATTCATATGAGACATTCAAATCCTTAAAACCACACATAATGAAAATTGTATCATAATAGCTTATGCGGATGATACAGTAATATTTTTTAAAGGAAGAAATTGGCATGGAATAAAAACCGTGATTTTAAATAAAATGACAAATCAACAAATGGCTCAATAAAAATCTACTAACATTAAATCTAGATAAGACTGAAAACCCCTGTGTGTAAGATAAAAGTGCCCTGGGCTGTTGCACTGGAAATTCTGAAATATTAAAGGAATTCGGTTAAGAGCTTAGGGAGAAACAGGACGGACCATGTGTACCAGTATGGCACAAAAGGGCGTGATATTTTCAAAGGTGATCAGACCTATCAGGCAGCTATCGTTTCCCAGAGTCCCAACTAGGTAGTTATCACTAATGAACGTATTTTAATGGAGAATGGGTTCGCCATAAGTAAGGGTAATAGAATTGAATGAACGATTAGTTTGATGGAAGTCTGACTCAAACTACAACATGGGAGTGTGCTAGAAACAAAAATTTATATAGCCATCTATTAAACTGGTGTGGAACTGCACTGGGGCAAATTGAAAGAAATACTAAACATGTGGATGATACACCGATTCCCATACCCAACATCCTGAGTGGTAGAGCCCACACGGCTCCGAGGAGACATCGGCAGCTATCATTACCCAGAGAGGATGCTCGGAAAGAACGCTGTTCGTGAGAGATCATTGTCATTTCACGGGCAGATATCGAGGTCAGGCCCACCAAGGTTATAATCTCAAGTAAGGCCTTACAGCCTGGGTACAGACACATGAAGGATGAAGATAAACCTAAACAGCTATCATACCCGAGTGCTTCAACCCACCCAACATGATTAGTTTAGAAATAAATATCAATAAACATGAGACTATGAATTCAGGATTTTCGTATACTAGGAAGCTTCAAGAATTGAGAAAGCTTAATACGAAGAATCCGAAATTGAGGTGATAATGAGAAACTACTGATTAATAAATATTCTTCTCTTATGGGGTTATAAATTTGGGCTCAATATTCGCTTCAAGTCTAGAAACAAAAATTTATACAGCCATCTATTAAACCGGTGTGGAATTGCACCGGAGCAAATTGAAAGAAATCTATGTGAAGATGTTAACTGATAGTAATGGTTAATATAATATGAAACCATGAATTCATGGCATTCATATATGCTTTTCATATATGGTGCACTGGGCTGCTTGAGTCGAGTCTCAAAAATGCAACTATATTGTTTGAGGTAGAGCTTCACGAAGTTGTAGATTTAGGAGCTGCTTAGTCAATCAACTCAGGTTGTTAGCTAATGGATTAGATGATATGAAAAAAGAATGATTTTAAACATTGCAGATCTAGAAACAAAAAATGTATGCAGCTAATTCTTGTATTAAATTTCCGCGTTGTTGGGTCCGATAACTTCCTCGGAGGAGGGTGGCAGCTAGTATTCCCTTGAGCGTTACCTAAGGTAGAAAAGTAGCTACTGATAAGATTAATATCTGAGAAAGACAGTCATAAGCCCAGAGAGGTGATAAGTTTATAAATAAACATCAAGAAACGCGATATGAGCACGAGAGCTATCTCTAATGCCCAATATTGCTATTAAATGCTATTTACCTATGATATACCCATAGATACACTGTTCACAAGAATTAGAGGAGCACTTCATGAATATTAGAATCAAGAAACCGAACACGAATGTGAGCGCTCGTGTATCTATATCGCTCCCGAAAATATCAAAATAAATAACATATAATTAAAAATAAATAGTAATAAAAAAGTCCGATAAGTCAACAATATGTCGTTATGTAGTAAGTGCTGTGAAATAATTACAAAAGAAAATGATTGTGCTACATGTAACCACTGCAAAAGTAAATTCCATCTCATATGTGTTGGCGTAAGAGAAACTAACTGGCGTGTAAAAAACAATGAAAACAAACTCGGCTGGAAATATTCAACATATAAGTTATTGAAATCCGATAACGAAGAAAACCAAATCGCATCAAAACAAAGTGATGACCTTCAAATAAATACAAAATCAAGTGTACTTAAAAATCTTATGAAGGATACGATTAAAGAAGAAAACTCCAACATTATAAAAACTCTTAAATAGATTACAGGAATCAATGCAATTCTATGGAGATCAATTAGATGAAAATAATGAAGCAGATTATTCAAGAAAACAACAAATCAAAAAAGGTTACGAAGATCTAAAACATAAATACGCAATATTGGATCATCGTCATTTCACGGGCAGATATCGAGGACAGGCCCACCAAGGTTGTGATCTCAAGTAAAGCCTTACAGCCTGGGTGTAAGACACATGAAGGATGCAATATAAACCTAAGCAGCTATCTCCGGCGCAGCAGGAATAACCAACACGAGTAAACGACAACTATGATTCCCAAAACCTTTTCTAGTTTGCTCACCAATACGTCAATTCGAATGGTTCTGAATATCACTGAGATCTACATCAAAAGGATGTATATCTCAAATAAAAGGGTCTTGAGCCTGGAATTCGTGTATTTGATCGAATATCAGAACCTAAACATGTATATTACACGAATGATGAACATAGATCGTAATCCTAATACATATAATAAAATGTAAGTTACCTGATTCAGCTGGTTTCGGTTTCTTCCCATTCACATAAGCCCAAGTTTTGTTTTTACCATGACAGCTTTCATTCTAACTTTCCGTGTCATAGTTGTCTCGCGAGAGCGTTGCAATTCAAGTGAATCCATTCCCAGAATCCATTTTTAATTATTTTCAATTTGTAGTTCACTTTTTAATTGCTTCCTGGACTCATAACCTATTAGAATTGATACGATTATAATAATCAGATAACGCAGTAGATGTTCACAATAAAATCGTTTATTGAATAGTGAAACATAATCACAAAATATCATAGTTGCTGACCACAACATTTCTGTGACAACATTTTTGTAGTAGTAGATTCGAATAACAAAAGGTATGGAAGTCAATGGAGGACAATTTGAACATTTGATTTAAATACACAGATTTAATTTTTTTTATTGTAAGCATGACAATTTAATTTTCTTACGAATGTGATTTTTTGAAGATTGTTTAAGTTTGTAAAAACGGCTTAATAAAAATAAGCTTGTACATTGTACAAATAACCAAAATGTTCAAGGTAACGCATTCGAACAACAAAATAAATTTTTGCGAAAACGATTCTCAAATTTACGTTTTTCATAAACCGTTGTAAAGAGGCTTCAAATGACTTATCATTCAAACCGTCTCCCTATTCAATTTTGAGGGGTTGAAGCGCCCCTATTAAAAGTTGTTCGTTCAAGTCTGAAATATACGTCAAAAGAAGTTGTATAGTTTTGTGTTGGTATGGAATATAAATGGTAATGGATAAAGGTATTCATGTGAACAAGAGGTATGTTCAGTGCAAAAACTAATATTTCTTTTGAATAATATACTTCAACTGAAATTATATCGTATGGTTTGTGGATATCGTCGTAATCAGAATAAACGAATTGATCTATTGAATGATCATTTAAGAGTACATCTAATATTGCTCTATTGAATGATCATTTAAGAGTGAATCTAATATTGCTTTCGTATCATTTATAGATATTATGCTGTAATGCAACGTTCCAAGTTTAGCGAACAATATTGAATTTTCAATATTTTCTTGGATTCTTTGGGTTATAATGCATTGATTGTGTTTGTAATATAAGTGATAGCGTTCTATTATTATTTTCTAGAGTTTCGTGAGTTAAAGAGATTTGTTGATTGATCGTATTTAGTTTGTTGACATATTTCGCAACTGTTTACGTAAAGTATTTCGCATTCGACCAGTAATATAAAACGTTTGTATTATCAAGTTACTTAGCATTTTATACAATTCGTCTTTGTCGTCTCAAAATAAAGAACGTATGTTTTTTGGTAGGCCGTATTCTTTAAAGAATGTTAATATGGGTTTTAATAGATGTTCCACAGGGCCTTTTTATTATTTTCCCATAAGCATTTTCTTGTGAATTTTCGAGGTCTAGTGGATTTAATAAGGTATATTTGATTTTGAAAGGTATTCATGGGTGACTCGCTAGGATTTATTCCTTGAACTGGATCTTTTGAATTGGTATGGATTGTTCCATCGGTTTCTTCAAACATCAGTTATATCTGGCGTTTCCGTTATATTATTTGCAATCAATATTTTCATCTCCTGAAACGGTTTCGTTCAATCGTTCCATGTATTCTAAAAACGGGGTTCTAGTGGTATTTTGAACTTTTGATTGTACTGATGTACCGGGTGTTTCAATTTTGGAGAGGTGTATTTCTATGCGTGACAACGCATCGGCGGTGGTGTTTTTCTTGTCCTTTTTATAGAGGATTTGATAATCAAATTCTTCTAATTTCAAGCGCCATCTGACAAGTTTGGAATTTGGGTCTTTTAGAGAAAGTCCAAGAAATCCTTTGATTTCACGTGTGGTTTTCGGAATAGGATATTCCATTATTGCTTTTACCTTGTCGGGGTTAGGTTTCACACCATCAGATGTTATTAAGTGTCCCAGAAAGGTAACTTCTTTCTTGAGAAATTCCGACTTATTCAGTTGGATCTTAAAATTGTTCTCACGACGTCTTTGGAAAACTTTCTTCAAATTTATCATGTGTTCCCGAAGGGATGTGGAAAATATAATGATATCGCCATATATACGAGACAAATTATATTTTGTAGACCTTTCAGAATGTTATCCATTACACGTTGGAAGGTGGCTGGTGAATTTTTCAACCCATTCTCACGTATTCGTAGTGCCCGTTCTCGATGTTAAAAGCCGTTTTGACTACATCATCTGGAGCCATCTCAATTTGGTGAAATCCGCTAGCTAGCTAGGTCTAGGGTTCAAAAATATTGGCATCGCCCTAATTTGTCCAGAATATCGCTAATATTTGGCGATGGGTACCTCGTTGACTTTTCCATAGTCGACAACAATTCTCCGCTTCTTCTTGCCGCTAGCGTCGGCTTTTTGGGAACAACCCAAATTGGAGATGATCATGGCAAGCTGAATGTTAACTTTTGTTTTTCGTAATGGAAGATGTCAGTATAAGATTAGCATCTTCGGAATTCATGCGACTTGTACGTACTAAATCGCAGATATCCGATGTTTTTGATTGAGATGTGGCGATATCGACATGATACAATTCATAATTATCGAATTGAAAATATTTTGTACAATCTAACCTCAATCGACTTGAATATCGGTATTAAAGTCATTCGGATTTTCTAATTCAACCATGGCATAGCCATTGTTCGCTATCGTTGACGTAACATTGCGGGGTGGACCAAACACTTGATTATTAGTAAAATATCTTGGTGGTTGTGTTATCGATCGGGGTTTAATTTGGATAGGGCCCATAGGAAATTGATTTGGAAAATTTTAATATTGATTGAATTGAGATTTCCGAAATTAGTTTGGTTGAGAATAGTTCTGCAAATTTTGAATTGGTTGTTGAGTATGTTGTTTGAACATTTGAGGTCTTTTAAACAGATTGATTAGATTTTCGCAAATATCTTATGTTATTGTTTTCGATAATATATCTTTGGGCTTCAGCTAAAGAATTTGGTTTCATGGACCTAATCATTGAGCTTTGGGGCTCTCCCAAACCAACAAGTAATGTATGCAAGGCATGGGAATCGTACAGAGACTTTTTACTTTTACAGTTTCATTTGCTTCGTGCAAATTAATCCTAAATCTGAAATTAAAACTACTTTTCGTTTCTCTAGTCACCAAAATGTGCTAAGATGAGTTTAATGCTTCCAATGTTTTAATCAACTATAACTCAATTTCTGCACTAATATCAACCTATTGATTAGAACAAGAAATTAAAGGGAACAATGAACACTTACAGTGTAGATGATTTCATCCTCGTCAAGTCCAATCCGGTGTAGATTTCGATGGGCTTATACGAATTTTGGTGGTTCTTCTCGATGAAGAATTGATACTCAATGGATAGCTTTAGATAGATGCCTTCGAGAATCTTTGAGACTGTGCCAATTGAGTATTTTTACTAAAGAATAACGTTTTTAAAAAATACACTTTATTAAATAATGGTAGTTGTAGGTACAAATACAATATCAAGACTGGCTAGATTCCGTAATTCACATAATATAAAAATAATGATCGGTATTAATGAACTGTATGTGAAATCTGATATATGAAGAGTCATGTTTATTAACCCTGCTAAATATATAACTGGCTTTCACAACAGACAGATAAGTCATTTGATTATTTTAACAAACTTCATGTAAGCAGATCCGGCCTACGTATATTTTGGTTATAATTATTGGGAACAAAGTTTTCTTTGATTACCGATTGTAACGCGATAAAATCATCAGCAACAAAAAAGGATTTAATACCGCGTATTCCTAGATGGTGGGTATATCTACAAGATTTTAATTTTGACATACTATACCGAAAAGGGACTAATTTAGCTCAAGGAACAACATTCCAATTACCGTAATAAAACAAGAGAGTTGGATTGAAAGATAACAAGGTAGAGATGCCGAAGTACAGTAAAAAAATAGTTAATTTTGAAGAAACCCCAATAAATAGAAAATTTAGTCTTGAATATTGTATAAACTAGTAAGCTATCCCGATGGGAATACCTTTTTCCTTTGGTATGTACCTAGACAAAATTGAAAGAAAACTTGGTTTCCAATAATGAATAAAGTCGTAGCGCTGAATTTTCTACCATTCGTAAAACAGTTTCTCCGTTAGGCAGAGACGGAGAAACTGTTTTACGAATGGTAAAATGTATTGAAGTACAAGAGTAACAATTTGAACATCTTTTGAAAACTTAATGTTTTGTTCTGATTGATCATTGCGACTTAGACAAGGTATACCTTTCTTAACCATAAAAGATGGGAAAACAAACATAATGGAGAACTAGCAATTCAGTTATTAAATGCCTTTTTAATAGTAAATAATGTGTGTTTAATCTCATTTTTGTAACTTGTTGGATTTAGAAGATAAAAATCAAAAACTACTTTTTTGACGGCCCAATTAAAGGAATGTGTCTTAACATTAGGGGTGTAATGTTTTTCTTTATATAAAAGCCTACATTATTTTCAACGATGAAATACACATGAATTTTTTTAGTGATTTATTTATACCCTGTATATAAACCGTTTCAAATTGTATATATTGATGTTTAAAATTAAAATATTCACTTGAAAAATAATCATAATTTCAAAATGAAAGCACAATTAGAATATCCAAACAAAAAAAAATAAAATCATATAAATAATTCAACTCACCTACATGTATTATGTAATCTTTCATTATGAATATGGATAGAAACTGTAGACATAATTATATCGCTCTGGTATATATAGCTTATATCGATTGATGCAACTTCTAATCATAAATGAGTCTATAGTCTAAATATCTGTTATTGCACTGACCCAATTACCCTTCAAATTAATATCCTACGACGCATTTTCGAAAATACGACTTTACAAAAACAACACGAATAAATATTCCACTGCGTTTTTTAATATGACGTACCATATGTACAAAAACAACACGAATAAATATTCCACTGCGTTTTTTAATATGACGTACCATATGTATTATTAGATTTCCAATAACAATAACATGTTTTAGTACTAAAACATACACAGTTTTGAATATTTGGATAGGTATATAAAGATGGAGAATCTTATATACTTAAACAGTCAGTTAATATCAGGTGAATATGAATTGTTTATTACATAGTGCGAAATACTGATCGGCATCTAAAGCGGATATTTTCATAATTAAATAATGTTTTTAGTTAGAATTTGTTTCTCGCACTTATTTGGTTGAAAATTACCTATTCTTCTTCTTTCTTCGATTTTATTATCAAAGGCATATCCTCAATTTCATATACAGCAAATTTATTTTATTTTTCAAAGTTTTATAATCATTCTTTAATATCAACTGTAGTGGGAAATTCATATTTATTGTTATTTAGCCTAACAGGGTTTAGTATAACTATTTTTATATCAGTTTCGGGGATTGTACTAAGATTATTTTCCACCAATTTGAATATAGAAAATTGTGTAAAAATCTTACAGAAATATTTAAGGTATGTTGACTTTATTTTCCCAATAAAAAATTTGGCAAGAACGAATGTTTCGGATTTCAACATATTTTTGACAGATTGTATAATATAGTCTGAACTCACCTAATGTATCGTTGATTTCTTATTCTGGATTATGATTGAAATCCGGAATTTTAACGATTCATTGGGAATATGCCACTTGCATAAAAATCATCTATAGCATTTCTTTTCACATCAGTTTTTTGATCTCCAGGTCTGTCTTTACTCTGAGTCTTTATCTTGTCCATTTTTTCTATTGCAGATTTTAATAAACACGGAAAAACTTCTTTGACAATTCCAGTAGTGTTATGATTTTCAAGTTTGTACAATGTCAAAACATTTCGCCAAGCTAACTTGGCTAACTTTTTCAACTGTTTCGTTCCATTGTTGATTGGTATAATTTCTATAGTTTCGGATGCCTGGCTTGCGCTCGTACTTTTGAATCATCTGAAACCCCCAATAAATTATTATTAACCCCGTAAATGAATAAAGTATTTTATAATCGTGGCTAGTTTGATACTCGCCCCATAACGCTTATCGCATTATTTCAAATGAACCTTAAAATTTAACCTCGAAATATCGATGATTTTACGTGTAGAAATAATGATATCATACAATGTGTAAATTGTGTAATACTTACCTCTATGTGCTCGGAGTTATACAGACCACAGTTTCACTTCAGAAAAGTAATTTTTATAAAAATTGTCATAAGCAAGATATTCATAACAGATTATGTATAGCGAACATAAACTCACATGGGTTTGTTTACGTACTAACGAATTTCTTTGGTGGCACGCTTAATAAGAAAATAGGTACCTATACACTTACACGCAATTCCAAATTTTCGTTCGGCCAAGAACGATGCGTTTTTTCACTATTATTTCATTCATATGTGCAAAATGTTCCTTATAACGAGTTAAGATGTTCTTACTAGTTTGACCCACGTAGCATTTTGAACACGACTCACAACTGATTTTGTAAATTCTGGATTTGTCAAAATCGGAAACTTTGTCAAAAGTGTTGCCTAAACGGTGTTTTAGCTTGTTCTTACATCTATAAACTGGTTGTATTGCAAATTTTGAAAACAAACTGTGAAATTTATTAATTACTGAAGAATGATAAGTGAAACTTTCGAATTTTTTCGAATGATGTGAGGATAATGGCGCTAATTTAGTTAGTTGGCTACGTTCGTTTTTTTTTTGTTTGGAAATTAAATTATGGATCAAATTCAAAGATTTCTGGTGACCATTGTCCAACGCAATTTGCTGAAGTTTCTCAATTTCTTTGTTATAATTTTGATAGCTCGAAAGAACGTTCAATAATCTGTGAATCAGACTATTAAACGGGAGCTATTTTATGTCTAAATGGCGTAGCTGAACCCGCCGGGTATACCTATTTGTTTGAGTGGGTCTTCTGTATAGGTATGTCGAAATTCAAATGATTACCATCTTTTATAATGTTAATATCAAGGAATGGAAGTTGATTATCTGTTTCTATTTCGAAAGTAAAACTCGATGAATCAAATTGGCTAATGAGCGCGTTCAACAAGCTATATAAATCAAAATCTTTACTTGTAATTGCGAAAATGTCATCAACATATCTATACCAGTTTTTGGGAACTGATTCAATTTTGATTTTAGATAGGTTTCTAGTTCGCTTAGAAAAACATTGACCAAAAAGGATAGAGTGGACTGCCCATTGCACATCGCCGCTTGTTTGTTTATAGTAATTTTTGTTAAAAGTGAAATAATTTTACTCCATAACGATGTCAGAATCATGTATTCCGTACAATTTCTACATCGGGCTATTAATATTCGAAAGCCATTTCTTCAGAATGTTTATCGACTCGGAAATGGGAATATTTGTAAATAATGAAACAACATCAAATGAAACGAGAGTATCACCAGGTTCGAGTTTGAAATTTTTCCATTTTGCAATAATTTCCAAAGAATTTTTCTCTGACAAACTTGGTGCGGCTTGGAAGTTGTTAAATTCCTTCATCATTCAATTTGCTATGTTATACGTAGGATAATTAATTAATGTTTGAAATGATTGGTCTCGTGAAATTATCCGATTTATGAATTCTATAAATAAGCAATACAGTTTAGGAAGATTAGGATTTGGAAGTTCAAGTTTGTTTTTTAAATTATCGAAAATTACGAATTTTAATGACTTGTTGACTAGTTCAACGTATTTTGATAACGGATTCCTTTAATAAGGTATTTATAGAATTGTGATAATCCTATTTGTCTATAATTACGAGGATTTTCCTTTATCTACTTTCAAGTAATAACAGTCTTTTTCACTCAATGATTTACAGATATTATTGAAGTTATTGAATGAATTTTTATATGATTCATTTGAATGTTCAAGAATTTTCTTACACTTGTTGCGAATAACAGCTTTTCTTGATTAAATCATCAATAGGTAAATTCTTAGAATCAATTGCAAAATTTAAACTTTTATTTAACAAACTCATTTCTGTTTCATTGAAAATAATATCGGTTCTATTATGAATAATGTTAATGTTCTTGTTCTTAGTCACTTCTTTGGTAATAATTGTTGAAAGGATACCGCACACTTTAGTAGGGAAAGTAGTGTCGAATTGGTTGAATTTTTGATATGTTATAGTCCAAGTCATTCCGAACAAAAAGTTCAATGGGCACAACTTTTTCTATATGCTGATTTTGGCGCTAGAGGCCAATGAAAATTTTCATTTGTTCTTCATTGTTAAGCAACACAGAACATTATTCTGGATAATAATCACTTTCCTGAAATTAAGATCTAAACAGTCATGAGATACTATTAGAAGTATTGTTCATTGATGTCACTATAGGTGATCAATTATACGGTGTGTTCCAGCTATCATGGTCAGAATAATACTTCAAGTTGATGATGAAACTCAGGAATATCCTATCTATTATCTTGTACATAAGATGGAGCTATTTTATCTGGAAAATTCCGAATGTTAGTTCTCGTAGGTATTCCAAACTGAAAACTGGAAAATTTAGTAATTGGTTTTGCTCCATTGGAAACCATCTACCATGACTTTGTAGCAGACCATCTTCTTCTATTATCAATTGGAGTTCATTTATTTCATTGGCACGGTTTAAAATTATCTGAGCTAGCTCAGCATTGGCTCCTTCTATGGTAATTGGTTCATGATACTTATTGATAATCGCACATGCTATTCTGATATAGTCTCCTATATATGCAGAACTTGTGGTATTGGTACTGTATCTCTGAAGAATTTGAACATATTCTTTATATGACCGTTTCTAGCTTCTACAATCCATCTCGTTTTCGTAACTAGTCTAGATGAATTTGCCTCTTCGGTTGTAAGCTGATGCTGTCCACCGCCAAGTGCTACGGGCATTTTTACTAATATACCTAAGTCAGCCAAGAAATTCTGTGCGTCACGGTATCCCCTATCTAACATGAAAATATCTGGAACCAGTTCCTCAGGCCCATTAAATCTCGTTCATACTCATGTCTCAACATTGCCGCATCATTATTTCCTGAATCGAAGAAATAGGGACCGTGGACATCTAGAGTATAACCATTGGGAGCAACACTCAATGCAGGTTTCCCTTGTGTACACAGTATCATTGACGTAATACGTGAAATGTCCGACTTTTGGGTATTTTTATGTACGTCCCGTCAATATAAGCTATTGCTGTTCGAAAATTTTCTCCAGGATTGTAAAGGGTGTTTGCAAATAATAGTAATATATTGGCCCCTCTCTATATGTTGATACCCTACATTTTGTTGAACGAATTGTAATAATGATACAAGCACTTTTTGAATTGCCAAGATCACAGCTTGACGACTGAAATAGGAAAACATGCCCATCAAGAATTGATCGGAAAGTCCTTGTCGTAATTTGCACAAAAAACATAACAAATCTTTCTTCGCTATTGCTCTATTTTTCTGATGAACATTGACGCGATCGCAAAATTCAAAGAGGTCTGTAAACTGTACTATTTTTATTGCAGTTAACGCCTGGAACTCTTCATCAGTAAAATTATCCTCGTTATTGTATTTATTTGTCGATTTATAGTTCAGCACAGCTTCTCGTAACAAATCTCACTGCGGAATTATACACCATATTCAACTTTATATTGACATGACGTAACAAACAAACAAAACGTTACTAGAAACTTTGACATCATTTCCAAAGCCATCTGCAGAAAAATGTGTTTTTCTACAGTAAAGGGATGCAATGTTTTCATGTTATCCAGTAGATACCCTTCAAGTTCGAGAATGAATAAACAATTTTTAAAAGTAATCTGGACTATATTTTTATACAGGGTGGGACAATAGTGTGTCTTTCGATTTTTAGAGTTCTATTGTGATATCGATTTGAAAACGAAAATTAACTAGACAACAGAATCTGACACAAGAATGTTTTGCATTTACAGGGCGATACGAAAAAAATCGGGTTGGAAGGTGGAGTGCATTATTTTTCATGGTCTAAAATTATTCAGGATGGTCGAACAATATTTTTCAGTAGGTACGGAACTTTTCGAATATAACTTTAATATTCCTCACATTTTTCGACTATGTGATGTAGAATACGGTGTAGAATAGGATTCATAAGCATTGTTTCATTGTAGATCCCTAAGACGATTTGTAACCACTTTCGAATTATTGCACTTTAAAAATTGCAAGTAGGTGGAACACACTGTATAATTGACCAAATGTAACAACACCAAAGAAAAATACCTTCAACAGTATGTCATAGTAATGACTGTTTAGATCTTGATTGTTCAGAAAAACGATTATTATCCAGGATAACGTTTCGTGTTGTTTAACAATGAAGAACAAATGAAAATTTTCATTGGCATCTAGCGCTAAAACCAGCCTATAGAAAAAGTTGTGCCCATTGAACTTTTTGTTCGGAATGACTTGGACTATAAGATATCAAAAATTCAACCAATTCGACAGGGGGCCACTTTCCCTACTAAAGTGTGCGATATCTTTTACGGTTGATTGATTTAACTCTTTTATTAGTTTTTGCCGAAACCGTATTGAATAATTTAAAATAAAAGAACTCGAATTCGTATGATGTTGTTTCAAAAGGTAATTTTAAATGTAAGTTATAAGCCAAAAGTTGTAAATGATCTAGTTTATGATATTTGTTACTGATTTCTGATTTTAACCATCTTTGTTTTGCAGAGAGAATAATTTTATCTATTTTCGTGTTCTTACACGTATATATTTCGATGAATTTTGGGAAAACATTATTTGACAAACAATCTTTAACAAAACGTAAATCTACTTTTAAACAGGAAATTTTGATTTTTAATTTAATATATTTATTAGCTTTATGCTTGACCTGTCTGCATTTACGTGGATTGGAGGTAGTGTAGAAGTATGGATGGGAAATTTAACATACTTCGATAAAATTTGTAACAGCTTCTTTGGACCAATAATGTGAATCTTGCATTGTATCTGTAACACAATAAAAATTTGTATCGTCCAAACCAACTAATTGATGAGAAGCCAAAACCTATGCTTACTGTAAACTGCGCGAAAAAGAGCGTGTAAAACAAATTTGACACTTTTCGAATGCACGAAATTCGCTTGCGAAAGCCTGCAAAGTATCCTGCAGATGATTGCGTGCAAGCGTGAAGGTACTTAAAGGGGGAGTTATGGCACTTATAAAGTCCGCTAGCGAAGTAGGTATCAATAACTGTTTTAGTTGTAAGTGAAATGTTGAAAATATCCTTATATTACTGTACCGAGAAATTTAAAGCGGCCTCTTTTGTGATTTAACTTGAGGGCCATCATTATTTCTTTTAAATTATTCATAAAAATAACTTATATTTGAGTATGCCCACGATGTTGTATCAACGTCAACACTAGAATGAATACCTATCTATAATATAAAAGTAATTTTATAATACAACAATTTGATCAAATTTATGAAGATGGACAATTGAAGACTAAACTTTAAATATTTAAAACTCTGTAAATTTTTATTTTTATTACATAAATTATTTCTATGTCGATTTGTCCAACAGAAAACCAACCTACATAGCCGTAGTATATTGGTGAAAGAAAGATAAAAATTACCACGAATCATTATTACATTGTACGAAATGGAACATAACAGTGGGATAAACATGGAAAATTCCAAAAATTTCGAGGGTCTACTATCGTTCGCAGAACAGGAGTTATTAGAATCACAATCACAACAGGAGTTATTAGAATCACAATCACAACAGGAGCCCCAGCTAGGACATATGACGACCGAACCACGAATCATTGAAGTAAGTTGTCTACTGTAATATTGTCATACGATATTTTCCCATTTTCCATAGTACACATTGAACGCGATTGATATGGCGAGAAAGAGAATATCATTTCTTCGTTACTTGTTCTAGACTTACGATCTCGTATCACCATCGCCGATTCCCAACAAAATGACGGCCGCAAAAGAGCAACGACTACCAAGAAAACCATCGAAACATTTACAATCGGCAGCAACAAAACAGCAATCGCCAGGAAAATTGTCAATAACTACCAAAATTCAATCGACAAAAGTAGCTGGGAAACAAATGTCGTCAAAAACGTCACCACAACCCACACCGTCGAGAAGCCAATCTGATACGAAATCAGAAAGTTCCGTTGCTTCGACACATAAATCATCGTCCGTGGAGACCTCCAATAATGATTACAAAAGAAAAAGACTGACATCTCCGGTGGTGTTGCGGAGAACAAACACAAACCAACATATGTCGTCACAGTCAACGAATAAACATTCCACGCAAGCATTTCGTCATATTTCCAAAATTAATTATTCTGTCGTATCGTTTTCGAAAAATTGTGCCCATGAGTTGACAATCGCTGGAATTAGGAATAATTTTTACGGTGGTTCAAGCGGCGGGACAAATAACGCGGTAAACGTAAATATATTGCTTCAATTGACCAACTCCGCGATAAAAGAAATTTCGTTAGCCCTGTTTGAAGAGACTTTATCGTTCGGGTTCGTAGAAATTATGGATAAATATTTATTGTTAATAAAGCAATCGCGGAACGAATTCATACAACTGCACGACCTGAGCGACGCCGAGAAATGGCAAGTAACCGTTCAGATTAATATATTGGTAAGCGAGGTGGAAAATGTTTTGAGAATCGTAAGAGAAGAATCGCGTGAAATTGCCAGTGGCCAAGAATGTATCACGAATTATGTTGAAGATGTATGCGGGGAATTTTATAAAACGGTACCAAATATTTTGAACAATATCGAAAATAGTACTATTGAAAACGCGCGAGCGCTTAGGTCTGTGTGGCGGAATAAATTGTTAAAAATACATCGTAAACATTTTCCGGGCGAAACAAGTACTAACGTCGTCAACTACTTATATACCTGTTTATTGCGCGGCGATTATAATCGTGACGCAATCTTCAAAGAAGCGGATGTAATGTGCTCAATAGCCACGGGCGATATAGTACATAACATGCAGAATGCATTGAATACTATAAGTTATTCTAATATAATGAAAAAATTGCAGAAACTCGCGGGCGAATGAAACGGGGCTACTTGATAAAA
Source organism: Endomychus coccineus (assembly GCA_958510875.1). NCBI lineage: Eukaryota > Metazoa > Arthropoda > Insecta > Coleoptera > Endomychidae > Endomychus > Endomychus coccineus. The sequence continues at coordinate 80,245,258 of OY294070.1, forward strand.
CTGTTTGGAAACTTTTCTCTAAATTTTATCTGTCCTCTCCTCAAAGTTTTCGCAATGGTTAATTTCATTTTTATTTCATTTTTCTCAACAAGACCAATATTTTCAACTGCTGGATATATATATAGGTATTCTTTACTTTCTTAAAAATGTGCATAAATAACAATTTTATTGGAGTGGGCTAATAAACTCTATAAATGTTCAATTCTCGGTTTTCAAATTCACCAATATATAGTCACCACATTCAAATTGATCGTGCTCAATGGGTTCTTCTTCAGAGAGAAGTTTTATTCACTACCGATTTCATGAACAAATATTTTTGCCAGGCTCTACCGTTACTTTTTTTTTTGCGTCCTTTACTAGATGTTCCTGGCTTTCCAAATCTAGCCTCTTGGAACAGTTGTTTCAGCGTCTCACCCAGTATGTTCTCCGTTTCTCCGGTTGCTACAACATCTTGTGTTTTCAGAAACAAACAAAAACAACGTTACCGTCACTTGTTGTTATACTCCAATTGACTGACTTCTAATTATTATGTTTCTCAATCAGCTTGGTTCATTTTCAATTAGCCCCTGTATTTTCATGTAGCCCCGTTTTTACTTATAAAACGATTTGCTCTTCATGCTCGGTCGTCACGAATCACGTGAAATATATTTTTGGGTTATTTGTTGTTGTTGTTTACTCGTGTTGGTTCCGAGTGCGAATAGACCAACGGTTTTTTCCGCCTGAAGTAGAAGGCTTCTAAAGGAATATTGCGGGTTGGTCAATCCTGGTTAAAGTTCTGGTGGGAGCGACAGAATACCGTTTGTGTAATTCCTGTTGTGTCGGATCTTTAACCGAATTCTATTTTTTTATTTTTTTTTCATTTTAACTTGTAGAGTCATCACCTTCTGTTATGAATCTGGTTGAGTGCTAGTAGTTGATTCGGGGGAACGTAATCCTAATACGTGGATGAGCAGTTCAACGACGGGATTTATCTAGGGAGCACGAAGCGTTTATTTGATCTTACGCCGCTCGGTACTCCAGGTCAATCGTCGAACTGATCATTATTGTATTGGAGAGCGAGCTTTTGATTCCTTCTACTGGTTTCTCGACTAGGCACATATCAGTCTGTTTAAGATAATTCCTTAAAACGAATTATGATTGGCGTGTTATCCAATGTTGAGGTTTTTGTGGATTTTAAGGGTGGTTTTAAGGTCCTTCTTCCTTCAGAAATAGCGATCTTGGTGTTCATTTTGTTTGTTGGTCTGATCTAATAGTCTTGGTGAAAATTTGGGGAATTTTTATAACCTACGGCCATTCTTTACTGTAGTAATTATATTTTGACATATCAAGATTTTGGGCCTATATAGCCGTGGTATGTTGGTGAAATGGAGATAAAAATTACTGTGAATCATTATTACACTGTACGAAATGGAACATAACAGTGGGATAAACATGGAAAATTACCAAAATTTCGAGGGTCTACTATCGTTCGCAGAACATACGTCTTTATTAGAATCACAATCACAACAGGAGTCCCAGCTACGACATATGACAACCGAACCACGAATTATTGAAGTAAGTTGTCTACCGTAATATTGTCATAACGATATTTTCCCATTTTCCATAGTACACACTGAACGCGATTGATATGGCGAGAAAGAGAATATCATTTCTTTGTTACTTGTTCTAGACTTACGATCTCGTATCACCATCGCCGATTCCCAACAATATGACGGCCGCAAAAGAGCAACAACTACCAAGAAAACCACCGAAACATTTACAATCGGCAGCAACAAAGAACCAATCGCCAGGAAATCCTCAATAACTACCAAGATTCACTCGACGAAAATAGCTAGGAAACAAATATCGTTAGGAACGCCGCCACAACCGACACCATCGATAAGTGAATCTGATACTAAATCAAAAAGTTCCGTTGTCTCGACGCATAGATTATCGTCCGTGGTGAACTTCAAACAGACTTCCATCGTAAGAGAAGAATCACGTGAAATTCTGAGTGGTCAAGAATTCTATCACGAATTATGTAGAGGTGGTTTTTGTGGATTTTGATGGTGGTTTGAGGTCCTACTTTCTTCGGGAATAGCGATCTTGGTTTTCATTTTGTTTATAGGGCAACCAAGCGATAAAATAGGATTTCAGTTCATCCTTCAGTAAGAGTCTTGGGCTGGTTATAATTTGACATCCCAAGGTTTTGGGTAGTTACAAATCTACCACGAATTATATAGAAGATGTTAGCGGGGAATTTTACAAAACAGTACCTACCAAATATTCTGAATAATACGGAAAATAGTAATATTGAAAATGTATGAACGCTTAGGTCTGTGTTGGGGAATAAATTGTTGAAAATATATTGTAGACATTTTCCGGACGAAACAAGCGTCGTCGAATACTCATATATCTGTTTATTATGCGGTGATCGAGACAATCTCGAAAGAAGCCCACTTATTTAGTAAATTTTCAATTTTATACTCTTCCAATTCATATTTTTATTCACGTGGTATATTACAGCTATTATATTTTGTTTCAACTCAACAGTGATTCATTTTATTTGTAGGCCTGTTCATTTGTGTCTTTGCTGAAACGACAGATAAAATGATTTCTCTTCTTTGCATCTTTAGCAACACCTATTGTATTGCTTCATCATGTATAATCGAGAATAATAAAAGAAATAATGCTTATATATTTTTTTTTCTATCCACAAATACCCTACTTTGTCTATATAGTACATAAGCGATAGATCTAAATGGATCACCGATCGATATTTATTGTTACAATTCCCACGCAAGAACCACCAGTTCGTTGTTAAAAAATATTTCAATAGATTTTGGACAATTGGATATTTTGAAATGTATACGAACTCGCATCTGTACAATTTTGCATCTTTAGCAACACCTATTGTATTGCTTCATCATGTATAATCGAGAATAATAAAAGAAATAATGCTTAGAATATATATATTTTTTTTCTATCCACAAATACCCTACTTTGTCTATATAGTACATAAACGATAGATCTAAATGGATCACCGATCGATATTTATTGTTACAATTCCCACGCAAGAACCACCAGTTCGTTGTTAAAAAATATTTCAATAGATTTTGGACAATTGGATATTTTGAAATGTATACGAACTCGCATCTGTAAATTTAATTGTACAAATAAATTATTATTATTATTTTTGTTTCATGGCGAAATCGATAATAAGCGACATCGAATTGCACCTTCATAAAGCTATATGTATGATGTGTGCGAAGCAGAAATCCTGAAATGATATTATTTACCTTCGGCCATTTGTGTATCATAAAAGATCTAATGTACAAATAAAATAATATCTGCAAGTTCGATACTTTAGCCGATATATAGTTTAACCGTGAGAAATTCAATTTGTATAATGTGTGAAGTTTCATGCTTTAAATAGTTATATACATTAGCCGTAACATATATATATACATGCCAGGAGATATTGAGTCCGTTGTCGGAAACGAAAAATGCCAGATCTTCTGGAATTATCCGTTTCCGACCGTCAGGTCCATACAAGCAAATAGGCCTGACGTTGTCCTCCTCGATAAGCTAATCAAGACTATGTATGTCATCGAATTCTCCGCTCCGGCAGAGAAGAACATAGTCTTGAAAGAGGAGGAAAAATGGACAAAATATCAAGATCTCCTGTTCGAGCTCCGCACGCTATACCCAGGCCACAAGGTCGTATTAGTGGTGTTTTGGGCGGAATTCGGTCTTCGCTGCGTTCAAACTTGAAGATCATTCCGGCCTGTAGGAACTCGGCGCAGATCTTGATAGACCGGATGCAAAAGGCAGTCATTCTGGGTTCAATTAGAATACTTAGGGCACACGATTTAGGAACCTGAAGCTACTTACCGACCGGTGGGGAGGAGTAGCTTCGGTTAACCGCCTTTTAGGTTTTTCTGGCGCGACTGCTGCGATGTCGTCGGAGCTCGCAGCAGCCCCGACCAGGTTTGAATGTAAAAAAAAAAAAAAAAAAAAAAAAAAAGTATATATATACAGGGTGTCCCAATATTGCTGGGACACAGAGCTACCACGTATTCTAGAGGTCAAAATAAGTCGATTGAGCCCAATTTACCTGTATACCAAAATGTACCGTTTGTCCGTGAGAAGAGTTCAAAGTTTACTAAAAAAAATACATTTTTGTATGTTGTTCCGAAGTGCTCTATACAAATTTAATGAAATTTGGTAAATGTGTATTCTAGATGATTAGCTCACTTTTAGAAATCAAAAAAACCCAAAGAAAATTGTAGAGGGGTTGGAACCACCCTCACCCCTTGGCATTTTTTCCCCCATTTTTGTAGGGGTGAGAATACGATTTTAAGACTTTTTTATCTGGAAGGCCTACTCATTATCTTCATTTTCTTACTCTTGTAAAAACTCCGTATTTTGCGTAGTTTTCAAGAAAAAAAATGTTTTCGCAAACACTGATAACCGATTTTCGGGTATAGGTTTAATAAAATTATTAGACACAAATTACACAATACATTTACACAAGACAAACAATAATTTTTATAACAAGTGTTCAATGTGACCTCCACCTTCATTAATACAGAGGTCAATTCGACGTAAAAAATTGAAATGCACTCTTCTTAAAACATCGTCATTTTCTCGTAGCGCATTTACAGCATTTTGAATTCTATTCCACAGTTGTTCGATGTTATTTATTTGAACCTCGTACACTTGTCTTTTTAATTCTCCCCAGATGAAGAAGTCACAAGGGTTTAAATCTGGAGACCGCGGAGGCCATTGAATGGGTGCTTCTTGTCCCCTACCTATCCACCTGCCACCAAATTGTTCACCAAGATATTCTCTTACTGCACGTGCAAAATGAGGTGGTGCAACATCATGCATGAAGAACGTATTTCTACGCAAGTTAAGAGGCAAGTCTTCTAATAATTCTGGCAAATTTTGTTGAAGGAAACGGAGGTAACTATCGCCATTCAGACGATCAGGTAATCGTAACGGTCCGACTATAAATTCGCCAATAATTCCGACCCAGACATTAATTTTAAATTCACGTTGATAATGTCTACTTTTAATGGCATGTGGATTTTCATCTGCATAAACATGATCGTTGTGTAGGTTTGTCATACCGCGACGTGTAAAACAAGACTCATCAGTAAACAAGATCTTAGTATGGAATCCGTTGTCGACTACTCTGCGCTCCCGAATAGTTTGTAAAAAACTTAAACGTAATTCGTAGTCAGGTGGCAACAATTCTTGCACTGGCTGGATGTGAAATGGCCGAATTAATTGATCTCTAATGATTCGACTTACAGTGCTTTTTGGAATTCCAGCTTCTCGTTGCAATCTTCTAGTACTGGTATTAGGATTGTTATCAATCATTTGAAGAACAGCTTCTTCCGCAATAGGTGTTCGAGCTTGTCGAGGTCTTCCAGCGTTAACTCTTACTGGGGTCAACCTCCCCGTTTCTCGAAGACGTCTTTCGATTCGGGCAAAAGTTTTATGGTTTGGAATTCTCCGGTTTGGATACCTCTCTTGATACACGCGAACACTTTCGCGGCAGTTACCTTGACAATATCCAAGAACTAATAACATGTCGGTCTGTTCATTAAAAGGAAAATTCATAATTGTGGGATGTCAAAGGAACAGCAACAACAGCAATAACAATTAAACAAAAACAGTGATGACAATAAGAAATAATAAAAAAACAAGCAAAAGAGAACAAATAACTGACACATTTACTGTTAACAATAAACTATGTTTCCTGTCAAAATCATAACATTTGGTTTTGTCTTTGTGTCCGCGGCCAACTAAATTTTGTATTACAATTTTATTAAACCTATACCCGAAAATCGGTTATCAGTGTTTGCGAAAACATTTTTTTTCTTGAAAACTACGCAAAATACGGAGTTTTTACAAGAGTAAGAAAATGAAGATAATGAGTAGGCCTTCCAGATAAAAAAGTCTTAAAACCGTATTCCCACCCCTACAAAAATGGGGGAAAAAATGCCAAGGGGTGAGGGTGGTTCCAACCCCTCTACAATTTTCTTTGGGTTTTTTTGATTACTAAAAGTAAGCTAATCATCTAGAATACACATTTACCAAATTTCATTAAATTTGTATAAAGCACTTCGGAACAACATACAAAAATGTATTTTTTTTAGTAAACTTTGAACTCTTCTCACGGACAAACGGTACATTTTGGTATACAGGTAAATTGGGCTCAATCGACTTATTTTGACCTCTAGAATACGTGGTAGCTCTGTGTCCCAGCAATATTGGGACACCCTGTATATATTCTTTTGTTGATATTCTTGAACCATTTGTAATATTTGTATGTTTTCTTGGTATATTGGTTCGTATATATACTGATAATGAAATAAAAATTCTGTTTTGACGTTTCGACAATGTTTATTGCCTTTATCAAAATTGTTAATTAACAATTTTGATAAAGGCAATAAACATTGTCGAACCAATATACCAAGAAAACATACAAATATATATATATATATATATATATATATATATATATATATATATATATATATATATATATATATATATATATATATATATATATATATATATATATATATATAACTTAAGAGATATAGAATTAAATTTTCTGAATTATGAAGATAACTTAGATAATTTAACATAGGATTATAAAGATGAATAAACGTAAAAGACTGAACCATAGGCGGGATTCGAACCCACATTTCTGGATTTCTAGTCCAGGGTGTTCACCAATTACACCACTTCGGTCCTGTTAGATTTTTATATTTTTGTAAATATAAACCTCTGAAAGGATAGTAGATCATTGATGAACACAATGCGATTCGATGCCCTACCATAGATCAACTATTCACGCACATTCATCTGAAGTTCAGTCGTTTTTTGAAGTAAGGATTGTAGGTTAGTACTGCTATGATTGGCAGTTACTTGACAGTTCTTATTCAAATGACAGCATCCCGGTTCTTATATATCTCAATAGAACTGACTGAGAATTGTTCTGGTTAATTATAAACAAGTTTAAAGTTTCTTTGCCTAATTGGCCACTATCGTGTATGTAACTTAAGAGATATAGAATTAAATTTTCTGAATTATGAAGATAACTTAGATAATTTAACATAGGATTATAAAGATGAATAAACGTAAAAGACTGAACCATAGGCGGGATTCGAACCCACATTTCTGGATTTCTAGTCCAGGGTGTTTACCAATTACACCACTTCGGTCCTGTTAGATTTTTATATTTTTGTAAATATAAACCTCTGAAAGGATAGTAGATCATTGATGAACACAATGCGATTCGATGCCCTACCATAGATCAACTATTCACGCACATTCATCTGAAGTTCAGTCGTTTTTTGAAGTAAGGATTGTAGGTTAGTACTGCTATGATTGGCAGTTACTTGACAGTTCTTATTCAAATGACAGCATCCCGGTTCTTATATATTTCAATAGAACTGACTGAGAATTGTTCTGGTTAATTATAAACAAGTTTAAAGTTTCTTTGCCTAATTGGCCACTATCGTGTATGTAACTTAAGAGATATAGAATTAAATTTTCTGAATTATGAAGATAACTTAGATAATTTAACATAGGATTATAAAGATGAATAAACGTAAAAGACTGTTCATCAATGATCTACTATCCTTTCAGAGGTTTATATTTACAAAAATATAAAAATCTAACAGGACCGAAGTGGTGTAATTGGTAAACACCCTGGACTAGAAATCCAGAAATGTGGGTTCGAATCCCGCCTATGGTTCAGTCTTTTACGTTTATTCATCTTTATAATCCTATGTTAAATTATCTAAGTTATCTTCATAATTCAGAAAATTTAATTCTATATCTCTTAAGTTACATACACGATAGTGGCCAATTAGGCAAAGAAACTTTAAACTTGTTTATAATTAACCAGAACAATTCTCAGTCAGTTCTATTGAAATATATAAGAACCGGGATGCTGTCATTTGAATAAGAACTGTCAAGTAACTGCCAATCATAGCAGTACTAACCTACAATCCTTACTTCAAAAAACGACTGAACTTCAGATGAATGTGCGTGAATAGTTGATCTATGGTAGGGCATCGAATCGCATTGTGTTCATCAATGATCTACTATTTTTTCAGAGGTTTATATTTACAAAAATATAAAAATCTAACAGGACCGAAGTGGTGTAATTGGTAAACACCCTGGACTAGAAATCCAGAAATGTGGGTTCGAATCCCGCCTATGGTTCAGTCTTTTACGTTTATTCATCTTTATAATCCTATGTTAAATTATCTAAGTTATCTTCATAATTCAGAAAATTTAATTCTATATCTCTTAAGTTACATACACGATAGTGGCCAATTAGGCAAAGAAACTTTAAACTTGTTTATAATTAACCAGAACAATTCTCAGTCAGTTCTATTGAAATATATAAGAACCGGGATGCTGTCATTTGAATAAGAACTGTCAAGTAACTGCCAATCATAGCAGTACTAACCTACAATCCTTACTTCAAAAAACGACTGAACTTCAGATGAATGTGCGTGAATAGTTGATCTATGGTAGGGCATCGAATCGCATTGTGTTCATCAATGATCTACTATCCTTTCAGAGGTTTATATTTACAAAAATATAAAAATCTAACAGGACCGCAGTGGTGTAATTGGTAAACACCCTGGACTAGAAATCCAGAAATGTGGGTTCGAATCCCGCCTATGGTTCAGTCTTTTACGTTTATTCATCTTTATAATCCTATGTTAAATTATCTAAGTTATCTTCATAATTCAGAAAATTTAATTCTATATCTCTTAAGTTACATACACGATAGTGGCCAATTAGGCAAAGAAACTTTAAACTTGTTTATATATATATATATATATATATATATATATATATATATATATATATATTATTAAGATTAATTTTCTTATGATTTTATTTTGCCCCACGTTTTGGTGACAATTGTTAAGAACACTCTTACTGAGTTTTTATTTATTTAATAATTATAATTTTTGATTCTAACGGCTAGCTTTTTATCTTTTAATTTGATTATATTTGAACTTTAAATTAATGTTTATGAAGTTTTGAAGTTTATCTATAGAATAATTTTATATGGAATTAAACACAATGCTCTTTGATTTCACAATATTCAATTTCTATGACTCTTATCATCTTGTTCAATTCAATTTTATGTTTACAAAATCTATGACATAACCATATAATCACTTTTTCAATTAATATTTGTTTATATTGTTATAATCAACAATCTTCCTTTTTCTTTACAGATAATACGGATAATATGATGTAGAAATTATAAACAAACTTTTCTATTCTATTTCTATTATTATTATTATTTTGACTTCTATAATCCCTATATCTATTTCTATTTTGATTAGCATTATTTCCATTATATCTATTTTCCCTATTATAATAATTTTGGTTTCTATTATCCCTATTTCTAAAGTTGTTTTGATAATCATTATTTTGGAATCTATTATTATAATTTTGATTTCCCCTGTAATTGTTCCTGTTATCATTATATCCATTTTGTTGCCTAGTTATTCTTATTATCAATTCGGTTTAAGTATGATAGTAGTTGATTCATGTTTTTAATATTTGCAATGGCTATTGCCTCAGATATTTGACTTCGATACTGTCTTGAAATGTATAAAACTATCTCTTCCTCTCTCATTTTAGGTTCTAAATATTGCGCTTCATTATATAGGCTAAGTGCATAAGCACTCATGCTTTTTCTAGTCCCTTCTATATACTTCCTAAAATATAACCTTTCTCGACATTTCGACTGCTCATTTTCACCCCAAAAATTTTTTAAAAATTCATCTATAAACTCATCTAAACTATTTAATTCTTTTTCTTTGCAATTGAACCACAACAATGGTTCATCAACCAATCGTTCTCTTATTAATTTTTTCATTCTCTCTATATTCCTTTCATACTGTATTTCATTTTTTAAATCTTTAACAAAAATACATGGATGTAATAATTTTATGTTTCCATTAAACTTTATTGTATTCTCATGACCTACATTTCTGTATTCTATATTCATTCTCTCTTCGGATCTATTCTCAATTCTTTTTATTCTTTCATCTTGTTCATGTATCATTTTTTCCTGATTTTCTTTCATACTTTGTACATTCACATTCACATTCTCTTCAATATTCTTCCCCATATCATTCATTTTATTTTCCATAATATCTATCTCTTTCTCTACATTATTAAACTTTCTATTTACAAAGCTATTATATTCTTCTAATTTATTATCTATACTTTCTTCAACATGTTGTCTTATTTCCTTTTTTTCAGTTTCAACTATTCTCATAATTTCCTCAGTTCTTTTATCAAATTTATCATTCACTCTCTTAATTTCATCTCTTATATCACTCATACCTTGTTCAATTTTTTTATTTGTTTCATTAGCTTTTAAATTTAAACTTTCAAGCAATCTCATTATTTGTGATTGACTATCTAGAGTACTCTGTCTATCTCCTTCCATTTTTATTTTCTTATTAATTAATTTAGTTCTTTAAATTATTTTGATACGCGGTTCTATTCCTTTTTTTCAAATGGCCCCACGTTGGGCGCCAATTATTAAGATTAATTTTCTTATGATTTTATTTTGCCCCACGTTTTGGTGACAATTGTTAAGAAAACTCTTACTGAGTTTCTATTTATTTAATAATTATCATTTTTGATTCTACCGGCTAGCTTTTTATCTTTTAATTTGATTATATTTGAACTTTAAATTAATGTTTATGAAGTTTTGAAGTTTATCTATAGGATAATTTTATATGGAATTAAACACAATGCTCTTTGATTTCACAATATTTAATTTCTATGACTCTTATTATCTTGTTCAATTCAATTTTATGTTTACAAAATCTATGACATAACCTTATAATCACTTTTTCAATTAATATTTGTTTATATTGTTATAATCAACAATCTTCCTTTTTCTTTACAGATAATACGGATAATATGATGTAGAAATTATAAACAAACTTACGTTTAGATAATATCCAAAAGTGTGTTTAACAATGTTGGCAATTTTCAATTTACTTCTTTTATAATTTCGTTGATTCACCTTTTACACAACACTATGCTATTTCACGATAATCACAGGTAACTAATTTTGGTTACTTCTTCTTGAGAATCAGGAACTGTTGATAATACTTTGTTTTATTCTTTTAGATAAGACATAAAACTTTTCGATGCTTTATTGAAATTATGTTGAAGAATGGCAATCGTTGGATACTTCTTATTAATTGGAGGTTATTACTACCTTTTATTTGGTTTAGATACTTGGAACACTCGTTGACTTTTAATAAAACTTATTAACTTCGGTTACTTTGGAACCTATCGAAGTTTGGAACACTTGCGTTCTCTGATGTTTATTTTTTATAAACTTAGGTTAGAAAATTTTGGTGAGTTGCCAGAGAAGAACAGTCTCTGCTTGGATGTTAATGCAACTTTCGAAAATAATAAATCATTTAAGGATCTTTATATTCAATTTATGAAAGATTATGAACGCTTAAATCACATGCAAAAATGTGATCCGGAAAATGATCGCGATGAGGTAACCTATTATTTCCCACACCACGGTGTGCTAACGAACGAAAGCACTACTACGAAATTACGAGTAGTATTCGACGGGTCGGCTCCATCGGATACAGGATGGTCGCTCAACGATTTACAGTATATCGGACCTAAAATTCATGGAGACATATTTTCAATATTAATAAGGTTTAGGCAATATTCTTATGTTGTATCTAGCGACATACAGAAAATGTATCGTCAAATATTAATGCATCCTGAGCATAGGCATTTACACAGAATATTATGGCGCTACTGTCAAGGGGACGAAGTGAGTATCTACCAACTAAATACTGTCACATACGGTACCACAGCAGCACCCTATCTAGCTCTCCGTGGTATTAAGGAATTAGCCAATAATTTAGATGATAAAAAAAAATTGGCAGTATTTTGTCTAATGATATGTACGTTGACAATTTAATCACAGGTGCAGATACAATAGAGGAATTACAAGCAAGTTGCTTGGAGATCATACGTGTACTTAAAGGCGCCGGTTTTCATTTACATAAATGGAGGTCAAATAATGCTGAAGTTTTACAAAGTTTCAATGCCGATAATAGTAATGATTCATTGATTAATTTTGAATAATTGTAATTCTAAAACACTGGGAATTTTGTGGAAAAATGAAAGGGACCTTTTAGCCTATAAAATTAATATATCAAAATCAATACATCCTACAACTAAACGTATGATTTTATCCGAAATAGAACAAATTTATGATGCTTTAGGATTAATAAGTCCGTGCATAATAATTTCAAAAATAATTATTCAAAAATTGTGGCTCATAAAAAGTTCGTGGGATGATCCGATTCCCGATGATCTTCAAATAAAATGGGATCGATTTCGTTCAGAAATTCTCAAGTTAAATGACTTAGAAATAGAAAGATATATATTTGCAAGTAATTATGAACGTATAGAGTTGCACGGATTTTGCGACGCTTCCCAAGAAGCATATGCGGCTTGCATTTATGCAAGAACATTTTCCTATGGAACTTGTAAGATACAATTGATTTGTGCGAAAACTAAGGTTGCACCATTAAAGGCGATTACAATTCCAAAATTAGAATTATGCGTAGCACAACTACTAGCTAAACTCATGAGCAGTGTTAAAAGCTTACTTTCTAAAAGTTTCGAGTGTTTCTATTGGTCAGACTCGCAAATAATGTTATATTGGTTACAAACAAAACCTAGTTTACTAAAACCATTCGTATCACATCGAGTTGCGAACATTCAAAATTTAACTGAAATTACAAATTGGTTTTATATAAGATCAAAAGATAATCCAGCAGATTGTGCCTCACGGGGAATTTATCCTAACCAACTGCTCGAGAATACGTTATGGTGGAATGGACCCATTTGTCTTAAATCGAACGACATATTTGAAAATATTGATAAGCATTCACGAGATGTGAATCTGGAAAATATTCCCGAATTACGTAAAACCATTCGCACTGTAAATGTAACTATAGATTTACCTGACATTGACTTATGGTTAAAATTTTCTAAATTCACACGATTATTGAGAGTAGCTTCTTATTGCATACGTTTTATTAAAAACTGTCAGTTACATGATAAAACAAAGAGAGATATTGGACCACTACAAGTCAGAGAACTTAATACTACATTAATCAGATTGATAAAAATTGCACAAAATGATAGTTTTATTGATGAAATTGTGTTACTAAAATCAAATAAGGGGATATCAAAAAAATCTAAGATTTTAAACCTAACACCATTCATAGATAGCGAAGGTGTTTTAAGAGTTGGAGGTCGACTACGACTATCGCATTTACCATTTCACAAGAAACATCCGATACTATTATCAGCACAAAGTAATTTTACGAAATTACTCTTTAGAACAGAACACGTCAGATCATTACATACAGGTCCTCAACAGTTATTAGCTTCTATAAGACAAAGATATTGGCCTCTTGGAGGGCGTAATTTGGCACGAAAAACTGTTCAGGAGTGTCTAAAATGTTTTAGATACAACCCGACTACCAACACACCTATAATGGGTAACTTGCCTTCAGCTAGAATAACACCAATGTACCCTTTTCAGATTAGCGGTGTAGATTATGCGGGTCCTTTTCTTTTGAGAGATAAAAAAGGAAGAGGATTTAAATTGATAAAATGCTACATCTCCCTCTTTGTGTGTTTTACCACTAAGGCATTACACCTAGAATTAGTTACCGATCTAAGTACGGAATCATGCATTGCAATATTGAGACGGTTTATATCGAGGAGAGGAATTCCTACCGACATCTATTCAGATAATGGAAAAAATTTTGTTGGAGCTAGTAATGAGCTAAGGCAACTCGGTGAGTTTTTGTCAAAATCGGCGAAAACTCTAATTGAATTTTCATCCACTAAAAACATTAATTGGCATTTTATTCCTCCCTACACTCCTAATATGGGCGGTTTGTGGGAAGCAGGCATAAAGAGCATGAAAGGCTGTTTGAAAAAAATAATAGGGGATACTAGTTTAACATATGAAGAATTTTCAACCATACTTACTCAAATAGAAGCTGTCTTGAATTCTCGTCCCTTGTTTCCTCTGTCCTCAAATCCTAATGATTTTGAAACCTTGACGGCTGGTCATTTTCTGATTGGACGGCCTATGACGGCACTACCGATGGAGGACCTGCAACAAGCAAAAATCAATACTTTGTCTAGATACCAATTGATACAAAACCTTACCCAGAAATGTTGGTCCAGATGGAGTAACGAATACATCAAGGAACTACAAGTAAAAACGAAGTGGAAGTCAGCATCTGCTACTTTGGAAAAGGATATGTTAGTCCTCATCAAAAGTAATACTGCTCCTCCATCAAAATGGTTATTAGGCAGAGTAATCGAGACTCACCCAGGAATCGACAACGTGACAAGAGTGGTTACAGTGAAAATCATGTGCGGAATAATAAAGCGCTCTGTAACTCAGTGTAGTGCGTTGCCAATACCTAAAACAAAGTGAGTTTCATCCGAAGACTTTAATACCCGTATATATACTGTTAGAACTTATAGTTAATTATTAGTGTGTTCTGAATGTATTTTTATTTATGTTTGTATTAACCATGTTTATATGTACTTACCTTTATTTAATATTGCACCTCAGATGTATATCACATGTTAATTGAAAGACCCTTTCAATTGGGGGAGTATGTAAAGATTTAAAATGTATATTGAAAGATTTGAACTAGAACGGCGATTGTGCGCATGTATAAGGGACGCAAGCGGGTAGCAGGTAGTACGAAGATGTAACCGGTCTACTGAAGACAGCAGCTTAATTAGCTGTACAATATTAATGTTTTTAAGTAAAGTTACTATCTACAAGGTGTGTTTTAATTCTCTTCACGATTAAAAAAGAGATCCATCCTTCACAATGCCATTTAATCAAGTTAATGAACATGTTAATTAACTAACCCTAAGTTTAATTTAAATAGAGAGGTGTAAGGATAAGATAAATTTCTACGGTTCTAGTTGCTGGTTATGTAATCCAGTGGCGGCTCCTCGAAGGAGGCTAAGGAGGCTCAGCCTCCTCACAAATTCATCTTGTTGATCATTCTTCATTTTATTTCCTGTTTCTCTAATAATTTTTTAAATTTTACAAATTAATTCCCCGTTCTCAGTAGTTATTTTTAATCTGGTAACAGTGCCCTGAGGCTAGACTCTCTATATATCTCAAACGCTGAGCATGTGTTGTTCAACACAGTTGCCGTTTTTCCGACCAGTCAATCGCCAAATAGCGTGAAACAGCGAAAACGGCAACATCCTCTGGAGGCTAGCCTGCCGCCCGCCTTTAAGTTCAGTACGAGTACAGTCGGTGTGGTACGGAATACGACACATGCGTGTTGCGTCAGTGCTTGTTTTGTTTTATGCGGGTATAATGGTTGAGTGACACCACGCGAAATAAGGTTAGATTAGAAATCGTCTGTTCGGTAAATTATTAATTGTAAAAATGGACAACTAGTGGACAGATTTTTAGGGTTCTACGATGTTAGTTCGGGAAGAACAGCGGTCAATTTATTCAATTTTTTAATGGAAACATTTCAACGATTCGACTTTGCGAATAAATCAGACTTACGACGGCATCTGTAATGGCGGGACATTTAAACGGTCTTCAAACAAACGAACGTAAATTTTAAATAACATAGTAGGAAACAGAATTCCCTGTAATGCTCGAACTCGATGGAATTTTACATCACGTGCAATGTTTAGTTTACCATCCATAAAAATAAAGACAAATTAATTGAAACATTTGATTTTATATTAAACAGTGATGACTTTTCAACAGATCAGGTTTCATCAAATGCTGCTGTTGGTTTAAAATTTTATTTAGAAAATGAAGAATTTTTGTTTTTTCTTGATACTTTTAAATTAATATTTGAACAAACTGATCTTATTTTTCAAATTTTACAACATAAATTCACTAATATAATTTATTCAAGAGATCGTTTAAAACATCTCATTGATAAAATTTCAAGTTTCCGTTATACAGAATTTAATTTTAATATTTTATTTGGAAATTATTCAACTGATGAGGCTTCTCCCGTGAAAAGGAGGAAAACATATAATTTGGTAGACAAGAAACTACATTATAAACAACTTTTTTATGAAATTGTAGATACTATTAAAGGTAAAATATTGAGATTCGATTTTCCGATTTACATGAATTGAAGTTTTTCGATTTGACGAATAGAAGATTTTTCGAATCTTTTTCAAAAGAGTTTCTCAATACACTTTCAGATAACTTCGTTCTGAAATATAATTTTTTTGATAAAATAGCGCTGCACAATGAATTATGCGTTGTATACTGGGATAAAGATATTTTAGGCCAGTACGACAGTCACGCCGATATGATAGATAATGATTTGCAACAAGTCTTACCTTAGTTTTATAAACTACTTTGTTTGACAGTCACCATTCCTGTCACGTCGGCATCGGTGGAGAGATCATTTTCTACTCTCAAACGAATTAAAACATACATGCGAAATACGATGGGCCAAAATCGTTTATACAATGTTAGTTTAATATCTATTGAAAAAGATTTAGTGAAACACTTAAAACATAATGATACATTTTATGATAATATTATTGATCATTTTTCGCAAATTAAAGACCGTAGAATTCCGTTAATATATAAAAAAAGTTGATAAAATTAATAAAAAAGAACAAAATATGAAAAATTCAAAAAAAAAAAGAAAAAAAATTCAAAGTCCAAAAAAACGTGTTATGTCCAGCCTCCTCTCCCAAAAAGTTCACGAGCCGCCACTGATGTAATCATACATAGAGGAGGCTGGGCAGTTCGGTGCAGCAGTGTTACCAGGTTAGGGGTTTCCCCCAGAGTTGAGGTAGGGGTTGGCTTTGGTGGGTAATTTAGGGAGACACTTATTTAGGGGTTTTTGTTATTTGCATTTTTTTGCTTATTTTAAACATTAAAAATTGTTGAATTAATCAACCGATCAATAACAACATTCACAAGAGTGTTAGAAGCATAACATCATTTCCGTCATTCAAATATGCGCGGTGATCTGCGTCATAACCCTAGATAAGTAGAGGAAGACACACGATTCCCTGGAAACGTGTGTCCCGAATCACAAGCAGGAAGTTTAGGGGTTTATTTCAAATTTTAGGGGGATTTGCAGCGCCATCTGGAGGTTATTGGGCGGAGCTACCTGGCGGCTCCCGCCATTAGAGAATATAGCCGTTATAAGTGAAGTTGCGTCTCATTACATTGCTAACTTAAATACTGTCTATAATTACCTATAATTATAATAAGTGTAACCAACTAAATGTAATAAAGAACTTTACAGGTTCGAACTGTTGATGTAAAATGATACTATGAATAAGAAATCATCACCCTTATTCACTACTGATTTACATGGATTTTTGAACACACTTGATTTGATTCACTGAAATTCGCTGTCGCGGCAAATAAGCAGCTTCCTTTCCTTGATATTAACATTATAAAAGATGGTAATCACTTGCAATTCGACATATGCAGAAAACCCACTCAAACAAATAGATATACTCCGGCGGATTCAGCTTCATCATTTAATTATAAAATAGCTCCATTTGATGATATTGTTCATATATTCATTATTGAACTCCCTTTGAGCCAGCAATATCATAACAACTGAGTTGAGAAACTTTAGAGAAATCGTTGAATAATACAACCCCTTTATAGATGTAAAAAACCTTACAGACAACACTTGGACAAATGCGGGATTCACAAAAACGATTGTGAGTCGTGTTCAAAACGATATGTCGGTTAAAGTAGGAGGAACATTTGAACTCGGTATAAAGAACATTTTGCACATATAAAGAAAAATAATGGTAAAAAACGGACACATTTGTAGGTAATTTAGAAGGGATGTAAATGTCTAAACAGAAAAGCAATTTATCAAATTCCGATTTATCTCCTGCTGAGTGTAACCCCTTATTTGCAACCCAAATAGTATCCAATCAGGCGGCATATTTTGATTTATAATTTAATTTACTCGGATGATGAGTACTTGTAGCCGAAAAGTCCTCAGTACTTTAATAATCTTTTTAGTCGATGAATTCTTATTTATAGAGTTATAGTGTATCCACAGTGTGAACTCTTTTATTGTTTATCAATTGAATACCAAATGAGTTTTGAATTGGTATATAGTTGGATATCCCGATAGTATCAATTATTATTATAACGAAAACCAGGTACGTACATTGCGCAGCATCACATCTTGAATGTATTGTATAATATGACATGTTCAACATATCCTTAATTAAATTTAGTCATCAAAATATGTATTCGAACCAAATATTGCAACATTTTATTAACATGATTTATATGTACTGCACAATAATCTTATATAGTATTCCAAAACTTAATTCATGTTCTAACCTCCTAATACTTTCTTCATGCAGTAATTGGGTAGCTGGACTCCTTTGAGGAGAATATCCGTGATTGGCTGAAAAGATAAAATGTAATTATCACCTACAAATAGTTGATTGTTGGATCATGATTGAATGATGGAACAATTACTTTGTTCTTATACCACTTTCAATAATAACATGAAAGCGTGTTGGTTGTGATATTGTAAATTGCCTATGTTCGATTGTCTGTTGCCTGAACTACATAGCTAGTGTATAGCTAGCTATATACAGCGTGATCAGTTAATGTCTTCTCTCGGCCATATCTCAGAAACTACAGGGAACAGAAATGTGAAAAAAAAATACATTATTCAAGTTGCCATGAGAAAATTCTGGAAACTATTTTTATGATCCGCCTTTTACCCCAAGAGAGGGCGCCATTGGAAATTAAATATTAAAATTCCAAATTTCTCCAAAAAGCGAGCGAAATTTGATTATATTATGTCAAGTTAGCCATGCATTTGACGTGATGCCTTGCACTTGTGTTTTTTTATCAGTTGTGACCATTTAAAAAGCGTTCTCCTGCAAATGTCGGAAGTAATCGATTTTCGCTTGACGTAAGTACAAATAAGTGAAGTATTTTCAATGTTTTTTATTGATACATGAATAATTGTGGAGATTTCATAAAACGTCTCTATATATTGTATAAGGCCATAACCTATTTCTATGGTCAGTGATAAATAATTGTATTCCTAAGTTACCATATGGTAACGCTAGTATCTTCGTATGTAAATACATATATTATTTCAGTGGCGGACTAATTCTGCAAAAAGCACTAGAAATGGCAAATGCGGATGATAATGAGGCTACAGATATATTTATCACACCTCCAGATGCTCACGTTCTTAGTGACGAAGACTCTGGGGATGAAATGGAATTCGTAACGGATGATCTACCAAGGCGACAGCTATTATCTGAAGCAGAAATAAGGCTGAAGAATACTATTGATCTGGATAACGAACCTGAATACGAGGAAGAAATAGAAAATAATAAGAATGAAGACACTGATGGTAATACTATCCTAGACGACCAAAACCACAAAATTTATATTTATGATGATAAACGGAATACTCGCAACATTGAGTGGATAAACGGAGATATGATAGATAGTGCGAAAAAATTCCTGCTGGTGATTATTTAGCGTATAAAAACATGACAGCTACAGAATTGTTTGAATGCTTTTTCGACTATGGAATACTTTTGATGGTTGATAACAATGTTGTCACTGTTGCATCTACATCGTACGGTGTTCATCCAAACGTAAAAGTAAAGAGGTACTCGCAAACTGAAAAGAAGATAGTTCAAATTCCAAGACCACATCAAATAGAACAATATAATAATTACATGGGAGGGACAGATCAAATGGGCGAAAATATTGGAAGATATAGAATTTCTATTGGAGGAAAAAAATGGTGGTGGTGTATATTTACATGGGCAATAGATGTTGCTATAAATAATGCTTGGATTTTGGAGAGAAAATCAGAAGAAAAACATTCAGACCAATCATCATTTCGAAGAGAGTTAGCCCAGAGCTACTTGCAAAAGTATGGAATACCCCCTAAAAGTACAGGAAGAATTTTACTAAAATCGAATGAGTCGTTTGAAACTACATCGATTTGATTGATTACACTTCCAATAGTTCCCCATAATAAACACACGTACGTATAATAAAAGTTAAATACACGTTTTTGTGTTGAAAGTAACATTTCACGTTAAAAATATCAACGTTGATATCTTGGATAGTAGACTTCCGCGGACAGGTATCAAGTCGAGCTATTGTGACGCGGAATCCATCCGGAAGACAAGATTTTTCAAGATCAACGTTGATATTCAGTGGGATTTTAATCGTTCCAGGACAACGTTAATTACACGAAGGCTTTAACCAAATGTAATAAGATAAGATAAATAAAACTTGATGATAACGAGAATTCAATATATTTAACAACGTTTCCGCAACATTGAGCTATAAAATTGTGAACACGACAGAAAATATTGTATAAAAAACTGGAGACAAAAACATTATTTTCAACAATATATAAACGTTGAATTCAACTGTATTTTCCATGTTTTCGAATATCACAAATGCACGTCATTTCAACGTTATATTACGTTAATGATTTACAACCAATTAACATTCACGTTAAACACACGTAAAAATGTAATCAAAAATAACGACTTATACAAAACCTTTAGAATTTACGTTATGAAAACGTTGAAATATATATTTTTAATAACAATTGCAATGCTTTACTATCGTGTATGTATTATGAGCAAAGTCCACAAGTAACCTGCTTTGAATACCTGATAATATTTCAATATGTTTCATAACGTGATACTTACTTCTAAATGTAACAATGAAAACATGTTAGTAAATGATAAATCTGCTTCATGAGATTTTCCACGTTGCACAAATTAGTACATACGATATTCATTTTAACGTTGGAAAAATGTTGTTATTCAACGTAGGTGTAGGTCTAGGTCAAATGTTTCTCAATTTTTGTGAATCTGTGCTTTTGATTTGGATACAATCTATAAAGTTTGCAAAATAGCCCTCTAATCTCAAGACTCAAACAGCACATATTATAAAGATATATTAGACAATCTTAAAAAGAAACATTCTTTTCTACTTTCCCTGACCTGAATTAGTCATGTTCCATATTTATAATTATTCATAGGAGAACGTACAGTTACTGCTTGTATAGTTACTGTAGGAGCAGGCGAGCAGGATGTCTTCAAATTTTCGCGGTTTCTTGTTAACTGTGAATATTGTGATTGGATGAAAGATACTTGGTGCTATGGCGCCATGTTGTAATTCGCTGGAAAGCAGAATTTGGCTTCTACCGACTTTACAGGCGCAACCCGCAACCTATTTTCGGCATCCCCACTGTCTGTTCGTTTCAGCACATTGTCTTTGCTAACAGATTGACAAATCGAAAAAATGAGTATTCGAACATTACTTCACATCAATTTCATATTGCACACTTGAAAATAAATCAATAGTTCTATTCAATATGGAGAGGAAAATAAATGGATTGAATCATGTTGAAACAAATTTGAAAATTCGATGCATATTTTGTGAAGACAGATTTAATCTTTGTGATTTTCATAATACTAAGAATAGAAGTTGAGGTTGTAGAATCTGTATTTGCTTCGTTAACACTGTAAACATTTTTCTTCAGAAGATTTGTGAGGTAATCTTTCTATAACTGCAACCATTTTTTCTTTCAGATTTCAACGATATCGTTCTGGATTGTTTATCTAAATTATTAGCAAATTCTGAGCATCTAATGATTGTCTTGAATGAGATTCTGAAAACAGTTTGGGACAAAAGTGTCGTGACTTTGGTCCAACAACCAGAAGGATTACCTAAATTCCCATTGGGTATATTCCTTGAATTTGAGGAATTCGAAATTAAACTACTATTGAAATTATACACAGCTACATGGCAAGTATAATACAATTTTTTTACTGTTGCATTAAATAATCTCACTAGGAAATCATTAATTCCAGAAAGTGTGTGGATGCATTGTTTGATGTATATGTGTTTTAGGTTAAATGATTAGAAACTATTGGGGGTTCTGTGGTAGAGTCATTAGTTAGAAGGATGACGAAATTTCTAATATCTAACGAACTAGGAACAACATTCAACTGGAAAGGAAGAGAAAAACATAGTTTTGAAAAAAACAATATTCTGAAGGAAATTTAAATGTTGAGTTTTTAATTTTGAAATTTCAGATGTGGCTAAACTGAACTTTCCTCAACAAGAGAGGAATGATTAGTTGCCAACACAATGAAAGACTGGTTGAAATTTTCAAAATCAAGAATGGCTAAAACTGAATGAACAGGGTGAATATTTTCACTTTTTCAGATCATTACATTGGCTACAATAAAAATTTATTGATATTCGAGGAACACAGCAGTTTATGTACGTTAATTACGTATTATTCTTCTAGTATTCTTCAGTACTTGAAACTTGAAATAATTCCTGAGTACCAAGTATTCTTAGAAGTACTTAGAGTATCATCACATTGTACTTGAAATATTATTGAACTACTTTGAGAGATACTTGCAGGCGGAAACAATTACTTTGATTCAAATCGTGTTTCAGTTCTATTTTTTCCATTAATGACACCTTGTACTATTAAGTCTGTATATTCTGTATGTATCCTTCGCTCATTATTTAGTAGGTAAAGGTAATCATAATCATGTAATTATTATTTCACTATGGTTACAAAAATTGTTCATTTTTTTATCTCACAAACTGTCAAATTGTTATTAGTTTAGAATTTGTCAGAATCAAAAACTTAACTATTAACTTACCTTTATACTTCGGAAGTTGGATAATAAAACTCAAATTTCACACCCATATTAAAATAAATGTACATAGGCGTAATCAGAGTTGAACATTAAGTCGTGCTCTCTCTCTCTCTCTCTCTCTCTCTCTCTCTCTCTCTCTCTCTCTCTCTCTCTATATATATATATACATATATATATATATATATATATATATATATATATATATATATATATATATATATAAGTTTAAAGTTTCTTTGCCTAATTGGCCACTATCGTGTATGTAACTTAAGAGATATAGAATTAAATTTTCTGAATTATGAAGATAACTTAGATAATTTAACATAGGATTATAAAGATGAACAAACGTAAAAGATTGAACCATAGGCGGGATTCGAACCCACATTTCTGGATTTCTAGTCCAGGGTGTTTACCAATTACACCACTTCGGTCCTGTTAGATTTTTATATTTTTGTAAATATAAACCTCTGAAAGGATAGTAGATCATTGATGAACACAATGCGATTCGATGCCCTACCATAGATCAACTATTCACGCACATTCATCTGAAGTTCAGTCGTTTTTTGAAGTAAGGATTGTAGGTTAGTACTGCTATGGTTGGCAGTTACTTGACAGTTCTTATTCAAATGACAGCAAATTTAATTCTATATCTCTTAAGTTACATACACGATAGTGGCCAATTAGGCAAAGAAACTTTAAACTTGTTTATAATTAACCAGAACAATTCTCAGTCAGTTCTATTGAAATATATAAGAACCGGGATGCTGTCATTTGAATAAGAACTGTCAAGTAACTGCCAACCATAGCAGTACTAACCTACAATCCTTACTTCAAAAAACGACTGAACTTCAGATGAATGTGCGTGAATAGTTGATCTATGGTAGGGCATCGAATCGCATTGTGTTCATCAATGATCTACTATCCTTTCAGAGGTTTATATTTACAAAAATATAAAAATCTAACAGGACCGAAGTGGTGTAATTGGTAAACACCCTGGACTAGAAATCCAGAAATGTGGGTTCGAATCCCGCCTATGGTTCAATCTTTTACGTTTGTTCATCTTTATAATCCTATGTTAAATTATCTAAGTTATCTTCATAATTCAGAAAATTTAATTCTATATCTCTTAAGTTATATATATATATATATATATATATATAAGTTTAAAGTTTAAAGTTTCTTTGCCTAATTGGCCACTATCGTGTATGTAACTTAAGAGATATAGAATTAAATTTTCTGAATTATGAAGATAACTTAGATAATTTAACATAGGATTATAAAGATGAATAAACGTAAAAGATTGAACCATAGGCGGGATTCGAACCCACATTTCTGGATTTCTAGTCCAGGGTGTTTACCAATTACACCACTTCGGACCTGTTAGATTTTTATATTTTTGTAAATATAAACCTCTGAAAGGATAGTAGATCATTGATGAACACAAAAAAACGACTGAACTTCAGATGAATGTGCGTGAATAGTTGATCTATGGTAGGGCATCGAATCGCATTGTGTTCATCAATGATCTACTATCCTTTCAGAGGTTTATATTTACAAAAATATAAAAATCTAACAGGACCGAAGTGGTGTAATTGGTAAACACCCTGGACTAGAAATCCAGAAATGTGGGTTCGAATCCCGCCTATGGTTCAATCTTTTACGTTTATTCATCTTTATAATCCTATGTTAAATTATCTAAGTTATCTTCATAATTCAGAAAATTTAATTCTATATCTCTTAAGTTATATATATATATATATATATATATATATATATATATATATATATATATTTCTTCTTAGGTTCTCGCGGACGTAATGTGTAGAACTGGATTCTCGGGTATTGATCCGCGTTGTGTGGTTTCGGTCCTCAAAAGGACCAATTTCACGACGTTTCGGCAAAGTCGCATTTGCCATCTTCAGGTGATTCGACCGTAGAGTCTGGAAAATTCGCCTAGATTTTCCAGACTCTACGGTCGAATCACCTGAAGATGGCAAATGCGACTTTGCCGAAACGTCGTGAAATTGGTCCTTTTGAGGACCGAAACCACACAACGCGGATCAATACCCGAGAATCCAGTTCTACATATATATATATATATATATATATATATATATATATATATATATATATATATATATATATATATATATATATATATATATATATATATATATATATATATTCTTTTGTTGATATTCTTGAACCATTTGTAATATTTGTATGTTTTCTTGGTATATTGGTTCGTATATATACTGATAATGAAATAAAAATTCTGTTTTGACGTTTCGACAAGGTTTATTGCGTTTATCAAAATTGTATATTGAATTAGTGTTTCCATGTAATTTAGAAAAGAATAGATGATTTCGATTAATGAAATGCGTCTGCAGCCGACTTGTGTTTAAAGATCCAATTAAAACTGCAGAAAACATTGGATCGATTGTGTGTGAAAGAGTAGTGTATGGCTAACTACAATTTGAAATAGATTGAATTTGATTAAATAACAAGACATTCCAAGATTGTACAATTATAAATATCTGTGAATTATTGTATGAATTAGTTATTCTATGATAATCATTTCAGATCTATCATAATCAACTATTCAAGTTTAAGATAATTCTATGGAATTTAGCCTCAAAATTGTTACTCTATAGTGTCATAGTTAAATAATACTTCATCTTTTTTAGGTTGAATTTTAAATAGACAAATGGAAAGTGGCACTTCAAATTAATAAAATTTTGTTAAGTTTGAATTAGATTATTGTACAGTTTCGAAATATTGGAATCTATTTTGTCATTTACACAATTGTTCTTTTTAATTTGAATAGATTCTAATATCAAACGTTTGTTGTCGTTTGTTTCAATATTTAAAATTTTTGTATTGTTGTAGTCGAAAGTATGGTTAGTGTCTTTCACATGTTTATTGAGCGCAGGTGATGAATTTTTGGTATATTTGTGGCCATTTAATCTTTTTTCGAGGTATTGTGAAGATTGGCCAATATATACCTTTTCGCAATCTTTGCAAGGGATGGAATAAACAGTATGGGTTATTTTTTTGAAATGTACGCTGCTTTTTAATTTTGTAAAGAGACTTTTCTGATCTAAATAACTCTTATGACATATATGTAGGTCATAAGGTTTCACTATATTACCAAATGAGTTATAAAATGTATGAATTTTGTCTTTAGTTATCGAATTTACTAAATCAATGGGATAACCATTTATTATTAAAGTTTCTTTTGTTTTTGTAATAGATATAGTTCTCAGTTCAGTAGAACTTAGTCGAATAGCTCTATCTATTAGATTTATAATAACATCTTTCTTATATTTTTTTAGGTATATTAGAATTGAAATTAATATACCTTCCTGACCAAGTAGGTTTGGTATACCATTTTGTTAGAATTTTGTTATCATTTGATTTACTTACTAAAGTTAAATCTAAAAAATTTATTTCATTATGATTTTCTAATTCAATCGTGAATTGTAACTTATGGTGAAAGGAATTGAAAGAATTCAAAAATTCATTACATTTGTTTTCAGGGATTGCAGCAATACAATCATCAACATATCTTTTGAAGAAGGCTATATTATAATTTAGTTGAGTAGAAGTTACTTTTTCTTCAAGGAATTCCATTACTATTTGGGCTATGATACTTGATATTGGAGAGCCCATTGCACAACCATCTAATTGTTTATAACAATCATCTTTATATTGTAACTAATTTTTTACGGTGAATGTATATTCTATAGCTGTTAAGAACTCATTCATAGGTAAATTTGTATATAGTTTTATTTCATCCCATTTATTTTGAATTATTTGTTTAGCTAATTCTAAAGGGATATTTGTATATAAAGATGTGACATCTAGTGATACTAAGATATAGTTTTTAGGTATCGTAATTTTGTTAATGAATTCCTTGAAATCCCAAGAATCTTTGATGTAAAACTCATTTTTGTAAGCTATGTTTTTTAATATGTTGGATATGTATTTAGCCATTTCATAAAAAGGTGATTGAATGCTGCATACTACAGGTCGCATCGGTATATTAGGTTTATGAATTTTGGGTAAACCATATATTTTTGGAGGATGAGCATTATGTATCGTTAATTGTCTATGAATGTATTTCGAAATATATTTCTTTTCAAACCATTTTTTTACTAAGTTATTATTTTTAGTTTGGTAAATATTAGTTGGGTTGTTATTTAGTTTCTTATATACTTCAGGATCATTCAACATTGTAGACATTTTATCCTCATATTCATTTGTGTCCATGATAACAGTTTTATTACCTTTATCTGCTTTTAAGATAGTGATTTGTGGGTTAGATTTGATGAATTGTTTGGTTTCTTTGAAATTTTTGATTGATTTGTTATTTTTATTATTAAATTTATTATTTTTAAATATTTGTTTGAAATTAGTTATTGTGTTTATACATTTTGATCTTATTTCATTTGCTATTTGAGTAGGTTTTTTAGCAATTTCAGTTTCAAGTGAAGAAATTATGTTATTGATAGGTATTTGTCTTTCGTTATATAGAGTATTACTAAATTTCTCACCGAGAGCTAAAGTGTCTATTACATTTTTTGGAACATCTGTTTGAGATAAATTCATTAGCAATTATTATCAACTATGAGATCTCTTTTGTTATTGTTATTTAATTTATTTATTTTCTCAATATTTCTATGCTTAATTTTATTAAAGTTTTTTTCAAATTTTTGAGTTTCTAATTCTAAATACGTATTGTAGATTTGGGTAGGTAGGATATTTAATATTGTAGATTTGGTTCTGCTTATGTCATTTTCAGTTTGTTTTACATTTTTACAAGTGTCAGATATTAAGAGGTTTAATACTTTTAATTGAAACGTTTCTTTGAATTGAAGTATTATTTAACTATGACACTATAGAGTAACAATTTTGAGGCTAAATTCCATAGAATTATCTTAAACTTGAATAGTTGATTATGATAGATCTGGAATGCTTATCATAGAATAACTAATTCATACAATAATTCATAGATATTTATAATTGTACAATCTTGGAATGTCTTGTATTTAATCAAATTCAATCTATTTCAAATTGTAGTTAGCCATACATTACTCCTTCACACACAACCGATCCAATGTTTTCTGCAGTTTTAATTGGATCTTAAACACAAGTCGGCTGCAGACGCATTTCATTAATCGAAATCATCTATTCTTTTCTAAATTACATGGAATGTAATTTTGATAAAGGCAATAAACATTGTCGAAACGTCAAATACGTAATACGACGTAATGTGTAGAACTGGATTCTCGGGTATTGATTCGCGTTGTGTGGTTTCGGTCCTCAAAAGGACCAATTTCACGACGTTTCGGCAAAGTCGCATTTGCCATCTTCAGGTGATTCGACCGTAGAGTCTGGAAAATCTAGGCGAACTGACGCTTACTTGGAGGGACAGGTATTTATATCCCCCGTTATGCTTGACCTTTGGACTTTCGAACTATTTCACGCTTGGTTGATTTCTACGTGTTTGGCTCCGAGTGACACGTTTGGATGACGTCATTGCGACGCTGGAATCAGCCGGAAAGTTTCCGTGACCTGTTGCAGGTGCACTGGATACCACGTTCTCTCTTATTTTTGGTTGTATCTTCCGACTTTCTAAAGCGGGTTTCCATGTTGCTGGTAATCTTAGTCCGTCATCTCGTTTGTTAAGACTATGTGGACGTTTCTCGATCTCTATTGCCTCCCTGGTTATTCTGGTGTAGAAGTGTTCAATGTTGGCTAGAGTCTTTGTGCCGCTAAAGTTGATCATATGGCCCGTACTCCTTACATGTTCAGCTAGTGAAGACGTGGTTTCGTTTTTCGACACAGCGTTTGCACGTTCAGTCTTTCGCACATCATTGCGTCTGTTGGTCTGTCCGATGTATGTCTTTTCACAATTACCACATGGCACCTCGTACACTCCTTGGCATTCTAGAGGAATTCTGTCTTTTGGATTCCGAAGAACATTTTTGATTTTCCTATCTGTTGTGAAGGTTGTTTTGATATCATGACGGCTCAGTATTTTGCAGATTTTGTCAGTTGTGCCTTTTATGTAAGGTAGAAAAGCGTTTCCCACTGGTTGATCTTCATTGTTGACATCCTTCTCATTTTTGCGTTGAGAGTTATGAATCTGTTTTCTTGAATAGCCATTTATCCTAAGGGCTGCTCGGATGGTTTCCATTTCTCCATCGAATTTCTCCGCATCAGCGAGACGTTTTGACCTTGTCATGAGGGTATTGACGACTGATTGTAGCTGGGATGGATGGTGATGCGAGTTACTATTCAAACATCGGTTCGTGTGGGTCTTTTTTCTGAATACTGTATGTCCCAAACTGCCGTCAGTTTTCTTTGTTATCAAAACATCTAGAAATGGTAATTGGTTGTTCTCTTCGGCTTCTATTGTGAATTTTATCCGATCATGGATTCCATTCAGGTGATCGAGAAACTCTCTTAGTTTTCCTTCTCCATGTGGCCAAATAACGAAAATATCATCTACATATCTGAGCCAAAGTTTGGGTTTTAGTTGCGCTGTGTTAAGAGCTTTAATTTCAAAATCCTCCATGAAAAGATTTGCGATCACTGGTGAGATTGGTGATCCCATCGGTGCTCCTTCGATTTGCCTATATCGCTGTCCCTCGTACATAAAGTAAGTATTGGCTACACAGTGTTTGGCCAAGTCAATAATGTATCCTTCCGGTTTGTATTTATGTTGGATGATCTCTAGGGCTTCGTTTATGGGTACTTGTGTGAACAAGGATGCTACGTCGAAGCTTACTAATATGTCGTCAGGTCCTACTATTTGCATATCTAGAAGTTCGATAAAGTGTTCCGCGTTCCTCACATACGATGATGCTGTCTCAACGTGCGGTTGTAACTTCTTGGCTAGGAATCTTGCTAATGCATGTGATGGTGAGCCGATAGAGCTTACTATTGGTCTCAGAGGTACTGCTGGCTTGTGTATTTTTGGGAGACCATACAGTTTCGGACATCTGGATGATTTTTCTCTTGGAATGAGATGTAACTGTAACTCAGGGTCGATAGGAGATGCCTTGATTTTCGCTTTCGTTGTTTTCTCTAGATATGTAGTGAGATCAGACCTAATCTTCTTGTAAGTCGGATCGTCCAATAGCGCAGCCATCTTGGTTCTGTAGTCATTTGTGTTCATGACAACGGTTGCATTCCCTTTATCTGCTGGTAGGATGATGATGCTTTCGTTCTCTCGAAGAGTTTTCAGTGCTAGGAACCACACAACAACGCGGATCAATACCCGAGAATCCAGTTCTACATATATATATATATATATATATATATATATATATATATATATATATATATATATATATATATATATATATATATATATATATATACAGTTTTTTTTTACATACAAACCTGGTCGGGGCTGCTGCGAGCCCCGACGACATCGCAGCAGTCGCGCCAGAAAAACCTAGAAGGCGGTTAACCGAAGCTTCTCCTCCCCACCGGTCGGTAAGTAGCTTCAGGTTCCTAAATCGTGTGCCCTCAGTATTCTAATTGAATCCAAAATGACTGCCTTTTGCATCCGCCGAGTTCTTACAGGCCGGAATGATCTTCCAAGTTTGAACGCAGCGAAGATCGAATTCCGCCCAAAATACCGATGATCAGAACCACTAATACGACATTGTGGCCTGGGTATAGCGTGCAGAGCTCGAACAGGAGATCTTGATATTTTGTCCATTTTTCCTCACCTTCCAAGACTATGTTCTTCTCTGCCGGAGCGGAGAATTCGATGACATACATAGTCTTGATTAATTTATCGAGGAGGACAACGTCAGGCCTATTTGCTTGTATGGACCCGACGGACGGAAACGGGTAATTCCAGAAGATCTGGCATTTTTCGTTTCCGACAACGGACTCAATATCTCCTGGCCTGTAAGGCAGCACCGGCTCTTGATCTATTCCGTACGAGTGCCTAAGATGGTAATACGGCACCCGTAGGGCCGCATTATGGCGATGGGTGTACGCCGAGGCCGCTTTTGCCGTACATGTCGACAGAAGGTGGAGAAGCGTCTCAGGCGCCTTTCGACAGGCCCTGCAGCTGACATCAGGACCTGCACATCACATTGCGGCGATAGACCAAGGTGTTAATTACGCCATGTTGGCAAGCTGCGGTAAATCCCTCAGTCTCGGATGTAAGACCGGCTGACCTTATGTAGCCGAAGGTCAGCCTAATTGACAAGCCGAGCGTTTCGATGTTTCGATAGAAAACACCGTGTATCGGCTTGTCAACATGCCGCCTTGATCTTGCTCCGCGGCAGTTATCTGGGCTTTCAGGCGAGAAGGTAGGGCCTCGACTAAGTTCTTCCGCAGCTTTTTGTGCTGCTTTAACGATAAATGCCACCACTCCGGCCAATTCGTGACTTTTAACAAGGCACAGGAGGGGGTCCGAGCTCCTAGGAACTTCACAAGCTATACTCAGAACCACACTTCGATGCAGACCCTCCAGACTGAGGAGTCCCCTACCCATTCGACGTGGGAAATAAATGCGGGAAACGGACGACCTAAGATGCAAACTGTGATGGATATGCATCATTTTCCGGGTGTCTTTGTCGAGTCGTTGCAGCTCATCGGCCGTCCAATTCACCACTCCGAAAGAGTGGAGCAGGACTGGAACGGCAAGCATATTTGTTGCAGACACCTTGTTCCCACTTGAAAGTTCGGAAGACCAAATCTTTCGAACAAGGTTTCTGTATTTGCCGCGGAGAGCCACCTTTACCTGGGAAGCGTCATAATTAGCACGCTGTTCAATTCTCAGGTATCGATAGGTCTCTCCAGCATCAACTCTGTCAAGACTCGTCGGGTGCCTGATGTGATGGCAAAACTAAAATGTTAGTATGGCTGTGAACTATTTGAGCAATGTTCCAAAGTTGTTTTCCGAGAGAGTTTTGCAGATTGGACGTTTTCAGTTGAGAATATGTTTGTTCTCGAAGGTCTATCGAAGTGCCTCGATAACTCGAAGCAGGATATCGTTTCATTAAGCAATTAGTTTTAACTCTAGATCCATCACTGTATAATAGTGTATATACATGGGAGGAAGGTACAACAGCTGCAGAAGTTTTGAAAACCCCTAAAGAAATTATGCTCGTAAGATTTGGCTGTTACGTAAGCTAATTTTATTGAGATTGGACAATTGCCAATCGATGGAAAGCTACATTAATCAGATCGTCGAAGCTTCGATTCGGTTTTGCATTGAGTCAGGAATTTATAGGCAGTTTAATGTTGGCGGGATTAACGAACAAGTTTGAAGCGATGATGATTGCGATTGAACATACAGGAATTGATATAACTGCGAATTCCATAAAATCAAGGTTACTTGATATATGCATAGGTAGCGTGAGTAGTCATGCTGGTGCTTTCGCAACTAAAGGTTTAGCGAAGTGGAACAGAGGTGGCGGTTCAAGACATAGTAACGTTATCAGATGTTTAGAAGGAGAGAAGTGAAGTTTCCTGTTTCAGATGTGGAAAATTCGGGCAAAGGGTCACTACAGAAATCAATGTCTAGAACCAGATCTTAAGAGGAATAAATTCAGTGATTGTTGGATTGCTCTTAATTCTGTATTTATAAGCGGATAATTCAGTAACGCAGTATTGTATTTGGATTCAGGTTGAAGTTTGCATCTGGCAGGTCGAGAAGATTGTCTCGTATGTATGGTGATTTTACAACAAAAGATATCACAGTGGCAAACAATGATGAACTAATTGTGGAATGTGCAGGTGACATAAATATTGTTACGAATGTAAAAGGTAAAAAATATTCCGCATTTCGTAATGCACTCTATGTACCCGGTTTAATAACTAATTTATTGCCGGCGAGTCAACTAATTGAAAATCATTATAAGTGGTGTTTCATGATAATGGTTGCAATGTGTATAATGTACAAAATCAGCTGATTGCTACTGCAAACTTAATAGACAATGTGTATAAGTTAAATATTGAACATTTAGAAGCAAACTTAGTAGCAGGATTAGTAGTGTCTGGGGTGATATGGCACTGAAGGTTTGATCATTTAAACTGAAGGTCTGAATTGAATGAAGAATGGACTTGTTGCAGCACTTGAATGCAAAGATGCTTTGGTAAAAAATAATCCTTGTGAGGGAAAGCAGACCAGATTTACCTTTGAAAAAGGAAGTAGAGCATCTTCAGTAATAAGAGTGATCCATGTCGATTTGTGTGGTCCAACGAAGGTTAACTCACTCGGAGGAGCAAGGTACTTTACGCTTTCAGAAGATAATTCCACTAAATATACATTTGTTTATTTTTTAAAGAGTAAAGATCAAGCATATGAAAAAATTAAAAATTTTGTTGAGTATCAGAAATGTATGGAAATATAGATTTTTCGTAGTGATCAAGGCACGGAGTTCAACAATAAACTATTGAATGAATTTTATAAGCATTTTACACCAACAGATAAATGCCTATACTCCACTGCAGGATGGACTCGAGTGTATAAAGAGAAGCATGATTGAAACAGCTCGATGCTTGCTTTTTGATGCTAATTAAATAATGCGGTATACTTATGGAACACTTCTCTAGTTTCTGGTCTCGATAAAACGCCATATGAAATGTGATAATAAAAAAACCAAATGTGAGTAACTTCAGATTTTTTTCTAGTAAACTGATACCACATTTTCTGGAGAAGAAAGAGTGAAGTGGGACAAAAAGGCCTGAAAAGTTGCTTTTATGATTTTGTTCAAAGTTATTACCAATAGAGATGTTTTGATAAATGAAAACATTTCAAAATTACTGTGAATGAGACAGAAGCAAAATTAGACATAATTCAGGGGGGAGCTGAATCAGAAGATCAAAATGATAAAGATTCAAGTCAACATGAATCTTTATGTGATGATATTTTGCATTGTGATCCAGAAAACACCAGTGATGAAGAATTTGTTCTCCGTTTTGAGGAACCAGAAGTTGTCAGGAAGTCAGAACGAGTTATAAAGCCTTGACATTATGTTAGTTATTTGTGCTCATCTGTCTGTCAATCTTGAGGATATACCGTTCAGTCTCTGAAGCCTTGAGTAGACCTGATGCCCAAAAATGGAAAAATACCGTGAAGGAGGAAATGCTTTGACTCAAGGAGAATGAAACCTGTCAATTGATGAGGTGCCTGATAAGGGAACATTAATGTATTGCAAACGGGTGTTTAAGGTCAAAGAGTGCAGTGAAAGTGTAGAATATAGGGCTAGGTTAGTTGCTAAAGGTTTTACACATGTACCAGGTATTGATAAAACTGAAACTTATGCACCTGTTGTGTGTCATTCCATCTTTAGAATGTTGGTAAGCTTAGATTTAAGAATTTACCATTTAGATGCAAAGATGGATTTCCTTAATTGTGTTTTAGTGGAAACAATCTACATGAAACAGCCAGAAACCTTCTTTGTTTCAGGTTCAGAAAACATAGTTTGCAAATTGTACAAAGCAAACAATCTTCAAGAGCTTGGAACAAGAAACTTGATGAAGTATTATTGAAACTTGACTCTAGAAAATCAGCACATGGAAATTTCGTTTACATAAAAAATAAAAATGGCCTTTTAACAATTGTTGCGTTATCCGTGAACGATTTCTTTATTTTTTCGAATGACTTGGAATGCACTGATTGATTGGTTGTTAGCAGCTAATCCAGTTTTTCGTAGAAGATCTTAACATGTAGATGCTTGACATCATTCCATACGACAAATTGTTATCGATAAAAAAGTTATGATTGAATACCTATGTACTTCTGGAATGATTGCAGACATCCTAACAAAAGGTTGGATATTTTGTATCTATTTGATAATGACACTTCGGTGTTGAATCTATAGTAACACGTTCATCTTATTATGAAAATTATAAAAATAAAATAATTGTTCTTCCATTTAATCATAATGATAGATAATCATAAAGTAACAGCTTCTACCATCGATTTTTTGATTGTTGGATCCGTTGCTTTATGATAATTTATTATATTGATAAACGAAATGAATAACACTGTTGTCATTATTTGTTTTACCAATAATTCAATTTACAAAATTGAATAGAATCAGAAATTATGAGATGAAAATTCATTGTAAACCTACATAACTAGTGAAACAGTGATTTTCACTAATTCAGTAAATAAATGTGCCTAGCTGAGCATCTGCCCATTGCTTGCAAACACTAGAGAATTCATGTTGTGGGAACTTTCCGAGAATGGCCAGTATTAGGGGAGACCTCAAGTGCTGTTCTTTTGTCCGTCTAACATATATGATGGCTGGATAGCTAGGAGCACACCGGAGCAGTGTCGCCTATGGAGGGGTGCGACGGATTTAATGAGAACCTTTCAGTTACCAAGTAGCCATCATCAAGGTTTAGTGATAGCTTATAATAAAGATTCTTGACCCAGTATGAATTATATATAAAAACTAGCTGACCCGGCAAACGTTGTATTGCCATGTAAATAATTTCTAGAGAATTTCTAGAATGATAAAATTATTATAATGACTATTAAAAAACAGGAGTTGGTAATAGAAGAGTGAAAAGTTAGGGTTGTATTTGTTTTTTAATGCCACATAATAAAAAAATTTTATCCAAAAAAAAATAAAATTCTTGGGGTGGACATCCCTTATCACTTAGGGGTTTGAAAGATAGATAGTATTCGATTCTCAGACTTACTGAATATGAATAAAAAATTTCATAAGAATCGGTCGAGCCGTTTCGGAGGAGTATGGGAACGAACATTGTAACACGAGAATTTTATATATTAGATTCTCGGGAAATAGGTCACATTAACACTTTGTTTTATATTTTCGTCTCTACGTACATTTCGGTCAAACGACCATCATCAGAAGACTTTTCATGTCAAAAAGAGTTTTTTTCTTAACTTATTATAGCACAAAGCGTCCATATCGTACCAATTTCAATCAAAAATGCCCACATCGTCGAATCGAACAGAAGCACGAATAATCGAAAAAACCCTTTTTGACATAATAAGTCTTCTGATGATGGTCGTGAGACCGAAACGTACGTGAAGATGAAAATATAAAACAAAGTGTTAATGTGACCTATTTCCCGATAATTTTTATACATAATTTAGTGATAGCTGAAAGGTCCTTAGTAATTCAATAATATTTTTAATATGTAAGGGTGATTACTTCGTACTTATTAGTGTTATAGTGTATTCACAGTTGTGGACACTTTTAGTATATCATGGTTAGGGATAGTTGCATCTGAAGTGGGTTTCCTAAAAATATTGAATATTTAAATATTATCTTTTTTGATTATAGTA
Organism: Endomychus coccineus; assembly: GCA_958510875.1. NCBI lineage: Eukaryota > Metazoa > Arthropoda > Insecta > Coleoptera > Endomychidae > Endomychus > Endomychus coccineus. The sequence continues at coordinate 80,281,391 of OY294070.1, forward strand.
GATCTAGAGAATGTTTTATTACTTAGACAAAAGCTTAGAAAACAAATTTAGTTTTGTTAACGGCTTATGTTACTCATGTGACTTTGATATTTGCATTAACATTATTAATGGAATTGAGGAATTTCGATAATTGTCTTGAAGCTCCTGAATGTACGGCCACACACCCAATACAAACACAATTGTAGCAGAAACAGTTGGTGCCACAACAACTGTTTTACCTCATTTACTGTAGGTACGAGTCCTCACACCAAGACCACATTGATAGGATGCCATGCGATTGTAAGTATGTCCTCACCTGATGAAGATGATATTTTTTTTTGCGATTAAGCAAAGAATGTGGTTTCGACGCCAACGTGGTCAATATAATACTAGATGTGATAATATTGGAAATTCTGAAGATGATATCTTTCTTTTGCAATTAAAACAAAGAATGCGGTTTCGACGCCAACTCGGTCAATATAATACGGGATGTGGGATGTTGGAAATTCTACAGTGGCATAACAATCAAAATCAACATCGTGAAGGGTTCTGCTCGTATTATAATCAAGAAATATAAAAATTATTAGAGATCGTCCTTCATATTACACGCAGAAACACTAATGCACTATTATAGATTTCCTGTGGTACTAACTAAAGCTAACGAAGATCGGACTGGTTTGTTTGCATAACACAATAACACATGCCACGAACTTGTAACTGAATACATTTGTTGGGAGCAACATCCGTTCCATCGATCTACGCGCAAATGTAGTGGTTTGTTTTACTTGCTTCAATTGTGATGAGTTCAACAAGTGCTTTGTGGTATGTTACGTGTATTTTTGGTATGTGACCTGCCTTGAGCATGCTAGAATGTCATCACATTTATATGTGCCAGCAAAAATACAATCGTTGGCTATCTGTGAAGAAGACATAATGTTTTCTTCCAGGATAGACGTTGAGAGTTCAGCAAGTAACGAAATCCATGGAGACACCCATAGCTAAGACAGAGTTTTGTAAATAATATTTAATGTTATATTGAACATAATCTCGACTAATGAACATTTTTACTTCCCTCACTATAATGGAAATATTGTAATCATCCTAAAGTATATTTTCCGGATTTTCGTTCGTTAAAAGGCTGTTTTTAGACCATTCACCATTCTGCCCCAAAACCGCATATTCAATGAGAACTTCATGATATTTCGGTTCCGCCACCTGGCGGCTGTATGGCCAACATTATACCCGTCGTTTCTTTGAAAGTCGTGAGAACTTTGAATCCATGCGTTACATTGTGAATAATTCTTTTAGATGGGGATCTATCTTCTGACAAATATCGTTTTGATATCAATTGGTGCTTTAGAATTTCCAAATGGGGTTTTCTATATTTCGATCGGAGATGGTCTAATCGTCAGTGGCTAGCTAAGGGGGAAGAAGGCGGAGTGATTCGGGTGAAACCATTTCAGAAGTGAAACCCAGATGTCAATTGAATTACAAATAGAAAAGTTTTCATTACAATTATATAATTTGAAATTTTGTGTATTTAAGAACTACATAGGGGTGACAGCTGGGTAAAATTTGAATTCCCAATGGGAAGAACGAACAACTGAGATTGATAAAAGTGTTGTCACTATTCGACCTAGAGCAAGCAACCTTCACTCTGTCACGAAAATGTGTTTGTTATTCATCTGATACATTGTCTTCAATAATGTTGTTTGAAAAATCCTGTGTCTAGCTTTTAGACCTAATCTCCAGTAGTTTGATATTACTAATAATCTATTAAATGTAGAAATTGGTATTTCTAAATATTGGTGTTGCCATTGGGTAAATTTTATATGGTTCTGTCGGCCAATTTCGTAATTTTATTGAGTTTATTTTGTCTAAACTCATTTTATTTACAATTGTGAGACTTTATCAAGTTAAAACTGGTTAATTCTCCTATTTTTAGAATGAGAATATTATTTTTATCTCATTCTGCGTTCACTCCAACAATCCCCTAGATGAAGAAGTCACCCGTTAAATGCGAAAACATTGTCTTACCAGTTAGCTGCTGAGAATGGGTTCCAAAACTTCTTCAACAACGAGAAGAAAACAGAAGGAAAAAATTGGCTGTGAGAATTCAGACGGAGAAATCCGGATATATCCTTGCGTAAACCGGACGCCATATCCTCAGAGCGGGCCTTCTGGCAGATACGTTGAAAAAAAATATAAAGGTCAAATGAGAATATATAACGCAGATGAATTGGGGTTCCCTATTGTGCAACGCCCTGAAAAAATATTTGCCACAGCAGGCCGAAAACAAGTAGGTGCTGTTACGAGTGCCGAGAGAAGAATTAACGTAACTGTGGTTTGTTGTATGTGTAGCAACGGTAGTTTTGTTCCACCAGCATTAATTTTCGCAAGAAGAATATGAGAAAGGAATTGATTGATCATACTCCACCAGGAACGCTAGACATACCTCAAAAATCTGGATTGATGACCGGGCCAATCTTTCTACCGGGGTTGAAACACTTCCAAAAATATGCGAAGGCTTCCTGAGATGAAAAGGTTCTTTCAATTGTGGATGGGTATTCAAGCCAGAAATACCTGGTTGCCCTTATATATGACAAGGAGCTGAATTGTGCTTCTATGTCTACCTTCACAGTGCACACACCGAATGTAGCCACTAGACGTATCATTTTTTGGCCCATTAAAGTTTATTATGACCAAGAGATAAGCAAGTGGCTTGAAACACATCCCGGTAGAGTCGTTACGCAATTTCAAGTAGACGCATTATTCAATTAAGCATATGGAAAATCAGAAACTGTGCAAAATGCAATTCATAGTTTCGCGGAAACTGGAATACGCACAATGAACGCCACCGTTTTTATAGATTATATGTTCTAGGCTTCAGAACAAATGTTTCAGTTTCTATCGAACCACAGCCTTGAACAAGTACAGAAAATATTCCCGTACCAAAACTTTCAGAAAATGTTCCTAATAATGCTGAATCGTAGCCTGGAACAAGCAAAGAAGATATTTACCCTTCAGAAAATAATGCAAATGAAAGCTCCTTGAGTGATAATCTGACAGAAGTAAGTCTGATGGCGGTTCGGTCTTTTGTTTTAAAAAGAAAACTCAGAATACGAGAAGGATCGAATATTCTAAATTCTACTCCCAATTTGGAGAGAGCAAAAGAGAAAAGCAGACCCAAAAATACGTTTTCAGACAAAAAACCGGAGAATGATAACTAAAGTTGCCTATGATAAACTATAAATTAGACTCAGAGCTATTTTTTGGAGACGAAGATGATCATTGCTCATGTACTTACTGCACAGAGGAATACAAAAGGACTAGCTGGAATATATGGGTTCGGTGTGGCTCTTGCTTGATGTGAACACATGCTGATTGTGCTGGTGTGGACAACAAGCTTTTATTCGCAAAATTAGTACCTTGAAAAATATGTGTGTGTCAAAATCAAATGTGAAGCCAAGAGCCGCTTATTTTCTAGTCGAGGAAATAAAGCACAAAAAAGGCCAAAGTAAAAAAAAATCGGATGAACCGATTTTGATATTTTTTTTTATATCGATTCAGGAAATCATTTAGAAGAAATGTTACCAATTTTTTTTTCTTCTAATGTGCATTTTAGCATTCCTACAGAGGAAAATGCATCTCTTTGAATGCACTTTCGGAAGATAATATTAAGAATGTTGAAAAAGTGTCCAAATATGGCCAAAATTTCTCACTTGGGGGCTTTTGGGATCGCTCATCACGATTCCGGTGTAAGATTTCAACTACGGGGCTCAGGACATCCTGATACTAGCGACGTATCCAGGGAATTCGTAGAAATGCCTTCTGCAAAGGAATGGAACCTGTTTTGGAGGTTCTCTTGAGCATACGGGTCATCACCATGACACTCAATAGTCACCTGGTGCTCAAGATGTCCTGATCGTCTAGGTTATCTCCATGGACTCATTTTTAATATCCTCTGAAATGCAACCAAATTCGTCTATTCGGGGTTTAAGGAACCTCTGAACACGATTTCGGTGCCAGATTTGATCTACGACGCAGCTGAGGCTCAGGACATCCTGGTACTATCGTCGTCTACAGTGAATTCGTGAAATTATCTTTTGGAATGGGAAGAAACTTGTGAGGGAGGTTATTTTGAGGTTGCCGGTTGTGACCATGACCTTTAATAGTCACCTGGTGGTCAGGATACTCTGATAAGCTAGATTATCTACATGGATTTATTCTCAATACGCTCCGAAATGGAAGCAAATTCGTATCTGCCGTGTTTTTCAGATCGCTGATAACTTTTCTCGAGTTCGGACCAATCATCGAAGGATCTGATGAACAGATCTGTGATATCGACAACAAAGAATTCGGAAAATATCGTTTGCACTACAATGAAAGTTATGATGCGAAAAAAGTAATACTGAAATATTTTCTATTTTAATGTCAGAAATGTGATTATCGTAGATCGAATCTAGCTCCGGAATCGCATTGCGCGGTCCCGAAAACCCCCGAGAGACGAATTTGGTTGCATTTCAGAGCATATTAAAAATCAATCCATGGAGATGACCTAAGTCATCAGGGTATCTTGACCACCAGGTGACTATTGAGTGTCATGATCATGACCCGTATGTTCAAGAGAACTTCCCTAGCAAGTTCCATTCCTTTGCAGGAGGTATTTCTCCGAATTCCCTGGAGAGGACGATAGTACCAAGACGTCCTGAGCCTCACGTGCGTTGTAGTTCAAATCTTACACCAGAATCGTGTTCAGAGACCCAAAAATCCCGGAAGATGCAAATTTGATTGCATTTCAGAGAATATTAAATACCAATCCATGGAGATGACCTAGGTCATCAGGGTATCCTGAGCACCAGGTGACTATTGAGGATCATGATCATTACCCTTATGCTCAAGAGAACCTCCCTAACAGGTTTCATTCCTTTGCAGAAGATATTTCTGCGAATTCCCTGGAGACGACGATATTACCAGGAAGTCCTGAGCTCCAGGTGCGTTGTAGTTTAAATATTACACCGGAATTGTGTTCAAAGGCTCCAAAAACGCCCGAGTGAGGAATGTTGGCTATATTTGGACCTTTTTTTGATATTTTTAATATTATATCGTGAAAGTGCATTCAAAGGGATGCATTTTCCTCTGTAGAAATGGTGAAATGCATATTAGAAGAAAAAAGATATTGTAATATTTCAACATCTGACAGCCTAGAATTTTGATGAATTAATTTCTTATACAAATAAAGTAGGCCATATGCTTTGATCCCCTTTGAAAATAGGGAACGTAATTTTTGAATTGTACACGGGCTCCCACTTGTATTTGATTTACATTAGTAGTGAGCATAACTAAATTTGAGCTATAAAGTTGGGTACACACGACCTTAGCACTCATAATAAAAAATTTTCGGCGTCTTTTCTAACTGTGTCTTGCACTGAGAACTCCGTCATCTGTCAATTATTTAGTTATGAACATCTTCGAATTATTCGTGATTAGATTCTGAATTTCCGTGTAAGGCTTCAAATGTTTGTACTGAATTAGGGTCTTGTAGAGCCTGGTGAGCTGTACGATAGCCCTCTGTAATACGACTAACGTTAGTGGAGCTTTTTTTCCAACTTCCTTTTCTTTGCTTCATCAGCCATTTTTTTTGATAAAAGAATTCTGTGATTTAGTCTAGCAACTGCAAGTAGTTGAAATAAATAAATCGGTTATGAATCTAATATTCCTGGGTTCCCAAAAAAACCTCGCTAGCGACACAGACGGGCCCTATTTGGGAAATTCTCGGAATCACTTCCATCTCTTTTTTGTTTCTCTGGAAGAGTGGAACTGATATTGTCTCTGTTGAAAACGAAGCACAGTAATGCATTATCTACATATTCAATAAGCAGATTATTAGGGGGATTGATCCCCCCCCCCCCCGAAATATAAATAGTTAATCACTACAAACATAGCGGCGCTGGCAGCGGCATCTAGTAGGGAACGGCGAAACTACGTGCTACTCAAACTACACAATACACAAGCAAGGAAACTTCGAGGACGTATTCGAACTGCATTTCGGGAATATTCAATAGGCATAGAATGAGACAAATTATTCTCGATGTTTCCATTTCGTTGTGCACTTGTGCCGCGTCTGCGGAATATATAAGAACGCTGTCAAGGACGGAGGGGCAGTTCTGTCTTAAGTGATTCAATACGACTAAGGCGATATAAGCGAAGTAATAGTGAAGTGTGTGAAATAATAGTGGTGCGAATTAGTGGAGTGAGTAATGAGATGATTTTTTAATTTGAATTAAAAGGAATTGATGCCTAATAGTAGACTACCCACTCGTATTCATTCTCTTTTAAATCTTTATCGGAGTAAATATTTGTGTACAAATGGAATTAATACTTGGCTGCTTTTTATAATTGTTAATTTGTTACAGGTCGATCAACAATTGAAATGGCAAAAAGGACGCAAGAAAATACATTATTCAAATATTTATTCAATAAATCTAAACTTGGTGCTGATAGTGAAGATTCTACTGAAAATCAGTGTTCAAGTGATTTCGACAGCGATACTGCTACAAGTAGTTCTAGTACTTCTGGTGCCATTCCTGGGACTGTGGATGATGTTTCTCGGCATATTTCAGATGTGAGATACTATACGGGATCAAACATTAAAATTGATGATGATTTGAAGTACAAATTGTTGAGATATACTTGGATGACAGAAAAGACATTCAAGTTTCCAGTAAGTGACGATAAAAGAAAGCTAAAATTTCAAATTCAATGAATTGAACACTACTCGTGGTTGGTTTACACGAGTACAGGGCAACAAGGTGCTTTATGCAAATACTGTGTATTATTTGCCAGAGATTGCGCAGGAAAAGGCTCTCATCAGCAGTTGAAATCCTTAGTTACTAAGCCACTCACTAAATGGAAAGATGATGTACATTATTTCAAACATCACAGTGAAAGCCAGTACCACAAATCTTCTGTATTATTGGCTGATAATTTTATGAAGGTGTATAATAAATCTCAACCAAATATAATGAGTCACATTGATAGCGGACACTTAGCGCAAATAGCCGAAAACCGGAAACGGCTCATTCCGATTATTGAAACAATTAAATTATGTGGACGTCAGGAATTGGCTTTCAGAGGTACGTGCGACTCAGGTCCTATAAAAATTAATGATCGTGAGCCAGAAACAAATGATGGAAACTTCCGTGCTATCGTACGGATGAGAAGCAGATGTGGAGACTAAAATCTAATACAGCACATGGAAAATATGACATTGAACGCTACCTACCTAAGCCCGACCATACAAAATGAACTTATTGCAATAATTTATGGTGAAATAGTTCAAAAAAAATTGTGCAAGGATTGAATTCTGCGAAATTTTGTTCAATCCTTGTTGACGAAACTACTGATGTTTCACGACAAGAACAAATGTCCATTTGTGTGAGATATGCCGAGCCAAAAGATAATGTGTTTATCTTGCGTGAAGTTTTTTCAACTTTTGTAACAGTTGAGAATACAAAAGGAAAGTATTTAGCTAATGCAATTTTATCTGATTTAAAATCTTTGGGAGTAGATTGCGAATATTTGATCGGACAAAGATATGATGGAGCTTCTTCGATGGAAGGAAGTTTCAAAGGTGTGCAGGCAGTAATTCGTGAGTCACATCCAGAAGCCTTACACGTCCAATGCAGCTCACATTCATCAAATTTAGCTTTGGGTCATTCTTGACAAGTTCAGCCTATTCGAAATACTATTGGAATTATAAAATCCGTTGGAAATTTCATCAAGTCCTCGACAAAATGAACCAAGTGCTTGAAAGAGAATATTGAAAAAAACTTCCCCGAAACACAATGGAAAAACCTTACGGCAAAGTGCGAGACCCGTTGGGTTGAAAATCATGATGGATTGTTGAGATTCAAGGAAATCTACAAAGCTATTGCTGATACACTAGACGACTTAAGCGCTGACATGGATTGTGAAACATCGTCAAAGTCTAATTCTTTTCTGAAATCAGTCATTTCAAGTGATTTTGTTATAATCTTATGTTGCTTAGGAATGTTGTTCCCATACACACTGACACTATGCAAAATGCTTCAATCTCCCATTTGCGATATGGCAGCAGCTTTACAACATGTCAATTCAATCATAAAGATTCTTGAAGATGTTCGCCAGAATATTGATTCAAAATTTGCTTAACTTTTCCAGAATGCACAAAATTTGCTCTGTACTGTAAACGGAAAAATTAAAATTCCGCGAATAACGTCACGCCAAGAGCATAGGACAAACTACAACACAAAATATCCTGAAACTTATTTTAGAATTACTATAATGATTCCACTTTTGGATGATTTCATTGATCAGCTTCAGTCGAGATTCCAAAATCATAAAGCCACATTATCATCTCTCAACATTTTGATTTCTTCTGCGTATTGCAAAGAACAAATCAATAGTGAATATCAAGAAAATTCCTTTGAACTCTGAAAAATATTTAGAATGGGACTTTGTGAAAGCTGAATTAGACATGGGGCGGATAAAATGGCTGGATGAATCTGAACTAGATCGACCAACATGTGCTATAGAAGCTCTCGGAGAATGCAACCAGTCCTTATTTCCAAATATTCACAAACTTTTAAAGATCTTGGCGACACTGCCTGTTCTCACATGTACCCCTGAGAGGACTTTCTCTCCTCTAAAACGCATCAAAACTTATTTAAGAAACTCCACAAGCCAGGAACGACTAAACGGTTCGGCGTTAATGTCAATTCATCGTACAATTGACATCGACACCGAGAAGGTAATTGATTTGTTCGTTGCAAAGTAAGCTAGAAAAGTAAATTTGATTTTGTAAAAAGGTGTTAATATTTCTGTAATGATTTTCTAATGAATATATATGATCATGTAATACCATTTTCTTTCTTTTGTTATTTTTATATTTCATGTTTTTCTACTGATCCACCAAACCAAACCCCTCCACCCCTCCCCGAAATTGTTTTCTGGCTACGGCCTTATACTTATCGGATGAAAAGTCACAGAACTATGACAATTCAAGAACGAAACAATGCATTACTGTCCGAAAAGTCTGGCATGTTTATCTGAAAAAATGTATGTTTATAATTCGAGTATATATTTCGGCAACCAAGTTTTTTCAGTAGAGACGCATATATATGTTCTTGCTTATTGTCATACTGAGAATGACATATAGACCTCAGGTCTATGGAATGACAACTTCGGTACCAATATACGAATTTAGATTCCTAAAGATCCATGTGCGGCCGGGCTACAGTCCTTACAGGTATCGAGTCTAATGGCAGAATGAAAGCAGTACTGTATTCAAACAGAAATCAGTGTTTGCGACTATTGTATATTCATAATTACTCATAGAAATCTATAATTATGTGAGAATATCACTAAGATATCCAGTTACAGTAAAGAAAACACTTTCGAATTATACTTACTGTTAAGGCGTCTAAGCACGCTGCGCAACAGAACAATAAAATGTACCATCCAGCACAAAAACCAGCTATAGGGAATGATGCTATTATTAATATGAGAAACCAAACTATAACCATAAGGATGTTCGCCATCTAGAAAAAAAACATGGTGAAATTCTAATAATGCCTTAATATTGGAATCATCAAATCAAAGGCCGATCGAAAACGGAAAATAAAATTTGATGAACTGGTGATAAACGAGTTACTGCATGTTATTCATTCAAAATTTCCAAAATATACGTTTTTATTCCTTATCATTAGCGTTGTCTGAAGAATTATTCAATTCTCTCCCCTTTAGGAGTTACATGTGCAGTTTTGGAGATGAAGATGTACAGTATTCGAAGAATACTTCAAGGTTCAAGTATTACATTGGTCCTAAATAGAATTTGGTACTACGATGTTGTTTTAACATGCTTCATTTTGCTTTTGAATTTGTATATTTTCATTCAAAACATCAAAAGGTTTCATTATTGAACTCATTTTGATATGGTCTTCTAGGACCATAATCAAAATCGATCATCTGACGTAAATGTTATAATCATTCTTTGCATCCTTATCAAAATTTTAACTGGAAGTAAAAATATTTGACTGATACTAATTAGGCAATAGACATGAATATTAAAGGCATTGATTACACCATATAAACCACTAATCAGGTACATACCTTGTGAAAAATAGATTATCATATAATGAAAATATGTTCAATAACTTATTCTAGATATGTCACTGCATTGCTGTGTCAAAGTCATGGGGTGTTCACTCTCGGCGGAAAGGGAAAACCATGATTTAGTTCCTCCTATTCCACATGTGCGTGGCGATCGCTATGAAATACAAGGAACTCGATTCAATTATGATGAATGGCAATGCTGATAATATCGATAGTCAAATGTCCTGATTTTTAAAGCCTTTGTGGCTCATTCCATGTAGGCGCCTCCCTACTATTCCAATGGTCAACGGTTCGTATTTTGTCAATATTGGAATGTTTTTATTCATTGATGCGATGGTCACGCTCGGTGATGAAAAGGGGAATTAAATCCTTGTTTCCCACTTCTATCAAGAGAACGTCATCTAAGCTTCAGCGCTTTGATGTTTGAATCTAATCTCTCAGGCCACAGGGAAGTTCTTAAAGATTCTGTGAGTACTGAGTTTTTTACATACTTTTTGTATGTATACAACTCAGTGTTCTATTAGATGAATTTAAGAACTATTGGAGTCAATTCTCTGAAATATTGGGTTTATAAGTGAGCAAACATACTCTCCATCTTCTTAAAATAGTTTTGAAGTCACGATCAGGTAGAATCGGCATCATCGCAATTTTGAAATTATTGCAGGAAGATACGACATATTTGCCTCCATCTGCAATTGCCACATTTCAAAGATTTATCTTGACCAATTTTCAAATATTTCGGTAAAACATTGAGTTTAATAAACCTTGTATTTCAGGTACATTTCTTAGCAAGGTTGAGAGGTTTGAATTACAAAGAATCCATCAAGAGAATTCTTTAAAGGTTATTAACAAATCCATTGATGGAGCAATATATTCTACATGGGCAAAGAGGCAAAAGAGTATTCCGAACTACGAAAATATTTGAAGCATTAATAAGTAATTCATCAACCTAAGATTTTTATCCATTTATTATAAAAATGTATATACGAATTATTGAATTTTTGTGGATGAAGAAATAAGTTCAACCGAACTGACATTGGTAACTCTCAATACTCGTAAAAAATATTTAATTTGATTTATTGTTTTAGAAGCGACTCAGAAAGTTGACACAACGTGCAGTACTAAACATATCGAGTTAAAGACAGTGCTCACATGGCCAAATCAATAGAACGGCTAAAATTAAATAAGAAAAGTATAAATGATATGACGGCAATCGAAGACGATGAACTGAATTTTACTTCCATTCCAATCACTGGATTTTTCCCCTAAGTTATATTTTTATACTTCAGTATGTTTCAGGATGTAAGGTTCTATCATTTGTTAGTTTATATATGTTTAAATCTCATGGCCATTCGTTTTTTCTTTTAATTTGATCATTTAATCAGATCCATCCTCAAATCAGTCAAGATGTATGAAAATAAAAAAGGAACAAATGTTTTCACCCATTTTCGAAAAGAAATCAGCTGGTTTCTGAAAACAGATGAATTGTCTAAGCAAGTTGGAAGCCATCCTAGTGGATACCTCGATGGTGTAGATGTTATGATGTTTTTATCGGCAATAAATTCATTTGGCATTATTCTTTCGCAATTTTATTGTAAATATTTTGAATCTAGATGATGGAAAACATATTGGATCTTGTACCTAAAACAGGCAGGTACGAAATGTTTCGAGTATATCGCCAATAATTCAATATGAAGCATATAAAAATGATGTTAATATCCTAGGAATACCATATGAATATCCTAGGGATACCATATGGATATCCAGCAATATTCTGTTAATATATTAGAATATACTCTACGAATGATAGGGGAAATTGTTCAATAAATATTCTACGAATATGATATTCATATCTTGAATGAATATTCATGGAATGTGAAAAATGTGTCCCATTTCTTCAGTTCCTAGAATATTCCAAAAATATTATATATATTGGGAGTGAATTCTGAAAATATTCAATCGTTCTAATGAGAATGTTCCAAGGATATTCGTAGAATATATGATGCTATCTTGGGTCATGTGAGTATGAATGAGACCATAAATAGAGCAAGACATTTATATTTTTAGCCAGAACTAACGATCGAGATAAAGTCTTATATAAAAGAAATTGTATTAGAAAATGCGAAAAAATGTAGATCATGGGTACTGGGTGAGAAAGGAAATTCATGAGCGAATAGTTCGGTGCAATTCCACTCAAATGAGAGTACAAACCTACATAAAAGTGAATAGGTATAACTTTGGATGGTTTGGTGCTTACTTGTTGGAAATACATATCTACAGTTTTAATGAAAATGAAATTGTAATAAATTTTCACAAACTTCGTTTTTATTGAACAAAACTTGACATGGTGAACACGGTGGATTTTTCAAACGACATTGTTTGATAAAGCCACCATGCTGGAACATGTCCCGTCCACAGCTTTGGAGATGATGGTACACTCCATACCGCTTCCTCATCCCCTTTACCAACCAATGAAGCCAGAGGAGCGAGACATAGACGGGTTGACGCAATTAATGAAGATCTGGCAGAGATTTTGAAATGGTGATTCGATAATCTAGTAGAGTTCAATGCAACAAAAATTCAAGCTAGCGTCTTCTCCAGGGAAGCGAATCCCACAATATCTAATAAGATGATGTCAGTTACAACTGTTTCTATGAAGTCATCCATATTCATGCTCGGAATCACCACAAACAGCACCCTCTCATGAATCATGTGAGAGTATATCTTATAGGAATTCCGTTCATCATACGAACAGATTGTAATAGTTTGAAAATGCTAGCCAATAAGCGAGATTCGAATCCTCGAATTGGACGATGGTTTGTTAAGTTATCAGAGTTTGATCATACCATAGAGTATCATAAGGAAAGCTGTAATATCGTGACTGATAGTTTGAGTAGAAATCCAGTAGAAAAATCAGAGGAAAGTAAAATTGTGGGTTTACCCGTGTTAGGTGTTACTATTAATAAAGATTGGGTAGCTGCGATGCAGTGTGATTGCGCAGAGATTTTGCAAGTTAGGGATAAGTTAGAATCCGGAGATAAGGATACACATGGAAAGTTCACTTCAATAAATGCTCGAGTATATCGAAGACTACGATTATTCGTTCCAGACAAACTTCGAATTGAACTAATAAGTGAAACCCATGAAGGTCTTACACATTTAGGTGTCGAAAAGACACTATCGAGATTGAAAGAGAATTATTATTTTCTGGGAATGAAAGAAGCCGTAACTACGTACGTGTTACGAACTATAACTTATTTATATTATAAGACGCCCAGGGAAAAACAACCAGGTTTTCTACATCCTCTTGATAAAGGAAGATTTGCCTTTCAATGCATTCATATTGATAATCTAGGACCATTTCTAACTTCCAGTTTATATCTCACTAAGGTAAACCTGAAAGAGTCATTACTGATCGCGGTACGGCCTTTACTTCCTGAGCGTGTGAAGAGTTTTGCAAAACGTACGATATACAGCGTGTGAAAGTAGCCGCTGGTTCACCCCGTTCAAATGGACAGGTCGAACGTGTCAATAGTATGATAATTTCTAGTTCAGCTACTAGTACCAAAACAATAGATGGCGAAGATTGGTATCTAAGAATTTTTGAGGTACAATGGGCAATTAATAATAGCAAACATACGGTAACGAAGAAAACTCCTTCGAAAATTATCTTTAACTATCAATCCTTTGACGAACGAGATAATAGATTTAAACAATGAATTCTCTGAAAAACAAGATGATCTACAGAAGAATTACTCAAGGATGATGGAGAGAAGATGAAAAATAGGTATGATGAGAAGAGGAAGAAGGCGTATGAGTTTAAAGAAGGACAATTAGTGCTAGTGAGAAGTGAAGCTTCGAGTACAGGATCTAGCCGTAAGTTGATGCCAAAATATCATGGACCTTACGAGATTGTGAAGGCAATCGGAAGAGACAGGAATTTAGTTTGGAATATAGAGGGAGAACAACAATGTGAACATTTTTATAAGGGAATAGTGGCTGTTGATAGACTTAAATTGGTAAAGTGTGACGAAACATAAGATAAAAAGTTTACGCATACATTTATTTCCAGACAAAAATTTTTGAAATTTCACATTTGACTGTACAAAAGTTTATTAATCTATTTCATGTTATTTTGTTCAATTATTTTATGACGAGGTCGTCATAATGGTCAGAATAGCCGAACAGTTATGATATTTCTTATGTTTTCTTGTTTCCTTTATGTTGGCATTACTTAGGTTGGTGCCTGTGAACGGAGGGTGGTCCACGACCAGCGATTGGAGGGGAGCGGGAATTATTCCAATGCTGGGCCACGTTGACAGCACTGCAGTTAGTTAATGACAATGTACAATTAATATTGGAATATTATTTTCTTTTAGTTGTTAGTTACAATAGTAATTCGATAAACTGCTTTAAATATCAATGTTAAGTGGTCGCCCTACCCCTGAAGGTATCCTGCAACACCGTATTTTCAAAATTAATAAATTGAAGTGATATGCCTGAAGAAACAACTTGCCAGGAAATATATATGCATGTACCTAAAATTATATATGAAATTCTCGAGAAATAGGTCACGTTAACTCTTTGTTTCAATTTTCGTATTTACGTACGTTTCGGTCTCTCTACCATCATCAGAAGACTTATTATGGCCAAAACGGGATTTCTTAAAACTAATTATATTAGCACAAAGCGTCCATATTGCACCAATTTCAATTTAAACCGCCCACGTCGCCGAAACGGACAGAACCACGATTAATCAATATTGTACCATATCAATATTTCAAGTATAAAATATAACAAGAATCCACTATTCAGTAATATTCTTATGATATACAAGCGCATGTTGGTATACGACTGAAGATCAAAACTATTACATTAAGTATCTACTCTCGAACCAGATGTTACGATTTATGAGGTACTTGAAAAAGGTTGCAGACCTGTATTGGAACATTAGTTAATGTCTGAATATCAGTTTCATGATTTACAGATTTTGAGTCACGTTTTATGTGAATGATCTCCAGAATAGATATTTTATAATAATTGGTTTCCTTAGTTGGAATATTAACATTTTTGTGATCGAATTGATGGTTATAATCAAATTAGTGTTTACCGAGGGCGGTGGAATTTTTATTTCTTGTGCTATAATTATGGCCTTCATACATTCTTTTTTGTAAATATTGTTCAGAGATTCCAGTATAAGTTCCATCGCACTCTGAACAATTTGATTTGTTTACTGTGTGAATTTGTTTATCTTCACGTATTGAATGTTTTAGACTTGAGAAAAATTTTCCAACACGATTAGTAGGTTTGTTTATGTTTATGCGCGACATTTATATCATACTTTTTCAAACTTTTTGTAATTGTTTCTATGTACCTGATAATAGCTTTCTCTATGTACCTAATTATTATAATTTCCATGATCTAATTGTCATTTCTCTAGATTTAGAAATACTAGCTCGCAAATTGTTCAATATATTAGTTCTTTTTTTGAATGTAAGAAACGAAATGCAATAGACACATTGGATGTTGATTTAACTATACAATACGCGACTGTCGCGTATTGAGTCGCGTCGCAACACAAGTCTGAACAAGTCTGAATTGTCCGTAGACAACGATCTTTTACTTGATTTCATTCATTTAAACTCTTACTCTGATTGCAAACGGTTCCTATGGACATACATATTATCAATTTGTATAATTTGTATTGTTAATGTTCAGTTTAAAGTTAACCTGAAGCTTGAGTGCAATTGTTTTAAAAATACGTTACAATTTTCATTCATGCTGATTTATCATGAGGTAAGTTTTAAAAAATATTTTTGTACATTCAATACATGTCTGATATAGTATATACTTATAGGGATAAATATGCCGGAACATCAGAGCGGAGCGGCGAAAAGGAAGAAAGGAGAAGAAGCGAAAAAGGGAATAAGTAAATTGCCTAAGCTGGATAGCTTTTTGAAACAATCGATGGCAGAATCGACTTTTCCAGTTCCTTCTACTAGCTCATTATTGAATTTGAAAGCAGAAGATGACACAGAATCTGAACAAGTGCCAGAGGATGACGAAGTGGGAACAAAATCATCAGAACAAGTTGTGGAAAATGTTGATCTGAATCATAGTGCAATAAGTATGCAAGATAATGCCTATTTATCAGACAAATTTGATTCTCCCGATCCATTAACAAATGAAAATAAGCGGTTCATAATTGAAAATGATCGCTGTCAACCAATAAGTCCTATCCAAAAAAATTTAGCAGGTCGTTCTTCTAACATTTGAAATAAGCGGTTTATAATTGAAAACGGTCGCTGTCAACCAATAGGTCCTATCCAAAAAAATTTTGCGGGTCGTTCTTCTAACATTTGTTATAATAAGAAAATTACTAGAACAGGGATGACCGTTTGAAGAAATTAGTTATATTATTCAATAAAATTAAATGTTTCTTATTGTGAACAGTATTGGCTATTTAATAAAAACTTCAAAAATGCTTCATGAATTACAGGCTTTAGCGATTGGCGTCATCTTCGGCAAGGCATAGTGAGACACGGAACTTCAGCTGATCATTTTCAATTGTGGTAATGGTTTTGTGAAAGCGACATGATTTAATAGACAAAGACTTAGAAGAAACAATATAGAAAGAAATAAGTATGTGGGTAACAATTTTAGATAGGATAATTAATGTAACTTCAACTTTGGCAACGAGTAATTTAGCATTTAGAAGACATTTTGATTCTTCAAACGCTGAAGTCAATTCAGGAAATTTCTTAAATATTATTAAACTTTTATATGGCCCGATTCTAAATAATTTAATTGGTGATAACAGTCGCAAAATAGATTATCTAAGCCAGCAAATACAGAATGAAATTATTGAGTTATTGGGTAATGAAGTAAGAAAATATTTATGATATTAAAAATTCTCCATTTTTTCCCGTCATAATCAACAGCACTAAAGATATGAGAAACGTTGACCAGTTAACTGTGCTGATTCGCTATGTTCAAATAAATGAAAATGCTGGATTTCAAAAATCATTTATCGAATTTATGAAAATAGAAGACCAAAAACTGAAACTTTGCAAAATGTTTTATTAAAATGAACTTGATATTTCAAAGTTGCGGGGACAAGCTTACGATGATGCAGCAAATATGAAAGGTGCTTTGTAACGAAGCGTCGTTACTAATTAATATTATTGCCCAAGTAAGTCACCTCTACCGAAATAAAGGAATCAAACTTTGTTACACTATGTGCATAAAAACACGACAGCCGAGTGTAGCTCCTGATAAGCGAGTCCGCGTTCCGGCGACATTCTCAATGACATGACGTGTCAACTTCAGAGTATAAAAGGAGACCGGTCTCCCATCTAAAAATGACTTGCGAGGAGACCACCGTAGCTGAAGCAGTAAACCCGAGATACCGAAAGTAGAGTTTTCCCATTTAATCCGATAAATGGAGAGTAAGTATATTCTCGACTTTGCTAACTAATAATTTTTCCGTAAAGATTCAATTGCCGAATTTACATTTCAATTATTCTAGAAAACAGTCCAGTGTTGACGATTGTTTTTCCTGAATATATTGGGAAACGCCGTACTGTTCATAATTAATTATTATTTTCCGTCACTATTTGAATCTGAATTTACATTTCAATAATTCTAGAAAACAGTCCAGTGTTGACGATTGTTTTTCCGGAATATATTGGGAAACGCCGTACTGTTCATAATTAATTATTATTTTCCGTCACTATTTGAATCTGAGTTTATTTCAATAATTCTAGAAAACAGTCAAGTGTTGACGATTGTTTTCCTGAATAGATAGGGAAGCGCCGTACTTTTCATAATTAATTATTATTTTCCGTCACTATTTGAATCTGAGTTTATTTCAATAATTCTAGAAAACAGTCAAGTGTTGACGATTGTTTTCCTGAATAGATAGGGAAGCGCCGTACTGTTCATAATTAGTTATTATTTTCCGTCACTATTTGAATCTGAGTTTATTTCAATAATTCTAGAGAACAGTCAAGTGTTGACGATTGTTTTCCTGAATAGATAGGGAAGCGCCGTACTGTTCATAATTAGTTATTATTTTCCGTCACTATTTGAATCTGAGTTTATTTCAATAATTCTAGAAAACAGTCAAGTGTTGACGATTGTTTTCCTGAATAGATAGGGAAGCGCCGTACTGTTCATAATTAGTTATTATTTTCCGTCACTATTTGAATCTGAGTCTATTTCAATAATTCTAGAAAACAGTCAAGTGTTGACGATTGTTTTTTTTTTCTGAATATATTGAGAAGAGCTGTTCCGTTCATGATTTATTAATATTTTCCGTGAAGAATCAATTTTTGTTTTAATTTTCAATCAAATTCTACGAGACGATTCAGTGTTGACAGTCGTTTCATATGAATGCAATGATGAATAACAGTTTCATTAACAATTAAGAATTTCCGTAAAGAGATTGAGTTCCATTTCAAGTAAGAGATTCCCAGTGAACAATTTAATAGTAATTTGTTCCTCCGAACACTGATTCCGTATTTCTATTAAACCAAAATATAAACCGAGGCGTAATAAATTGTCATAAGGAGAGACACAGTAGTACACGGGTGCCTGGTCACCTCTCAAGTAAACAGATTTCCGAGTCGAATTCAGGAAGACGTGTACAATATGATATTCTCATTTCCTACATCGTGTTAAGGTATATTGACCTAATCGAGATACCAGCTGTTAGTGAGCCTGATAAAGAACTTTCGCGGAATCATTTGGACTTAATAATCGAATAGCGTACGTCATATAGGGATGACCGAATATCACTGTCTTATAAATGTTGTCATTTCCAGTGAAAACTCTGTATAGATATTTTGATTGTTGATAATTGTATATAATATTGTAAATAGTTAATGATTTATTTCTGTTAATAAATAGCTACAAAGGTTCGTCATCATTTTATTCAAGGCAAAGACATTATTCTTCTGTAGGAAGAGCATTTCTCAAATACCAACCACAAAACTAAACTAGAAGAACTCTGACCTTCTTACTTGTAAGAAACCCAGGCAGGTCTGCTAAGGTACATGACCGTACCATCACCTTAGGGGACAACTAATCTTCCACCAAAATTAGTCATTTGGGCGGAAGTTGGTTACAGCTTATAATGGACTCTGAAAAAGAAATCTTAATGTTGCACCAAATGCGTTATATATTCACTGTTGCGCTCATAATTTGAATTTGGTGCTTAATGGTGCAGTGTCTAATGTTATGGAAGTTAGAAATGTTTCCGATTTTGTAGAAAATGATTATACATTCTTCGCTTATAGTATTGAAGGGCGGGCTTCATTAATGTATAAGACAGAAACTAAAAAATTTACACTGAAAAGATTAAATCCATCTCGCTGGTATTCCAGAAACGATGCTTTGTTTGCTCTTAAATCTAATTTTTGTGATATAATTCGGACACAGAAACAGAAATAATACTCCCTAGCAATAACATAAGTGAGATGAATGATGCAATAAACTTAAAAAAAAATGGAACTATTTGAAACGATATTCCACATTTTCATGCAAAGCAAACTATTAACATCAATAATTGATGCTGCTTCTGAATTATTGCAAACAAAAAATTTTGATCTGCAAAAAGCATTAATTATTTTGAATACAGCATATGACAATGTGATGGTTACTCTCAGAAATAATTTTCCGAATTGCAAAACTAATTCTGAGCTTTTAACAAAAAAATGGAAAATAAAGCCTTATATTTGAAAATAGATGCATTCAAAAAATGGAAACACCGAGTTAATCCGACCTCCCCCTTCCTCGCAATAGATGTATATATATACATATATGCATGGGAACTTGCGTGACGGCTAACTCGAGCAGTTTTCAACCGATTTAGCTGAAATTTGCACTGAACGTAGGTTTTATGTCCTCAAAACTGCCCTCCATCGGATGAAAAGGACATGAGATATCTCAATTTGAAAATTAGCTAAGAAATTGACTTAAACTCGAATTTCTCGGAAACTATCTAATATTTACCTCAAAATTCGGAGGGCTGTTTTGAGGGCATAAAACCTACCTTTCAGCTAAATCCGTTGAAAACTGCCTGAGTTACCGTCACGCAAGTTCCCATGCCTTTATGTATATAAGGAAGGGAGAGGTCGGATTGACTTGAAATTTGAACTGGGAGTTCTTTAAACATTGACAATGAAATGGTTCCAGTTTGGTTTCTTAATTCCCAATACAATTGGAGATAGTAATGTTTTTTTACGAACTTCCCCTAAAAATGTCCAAAATACCCCAAAATGGCAAAAAAAGGGGTTGCGGTCAATTTAGGAGGTAGAAATTTAAGAGTTTTGTTTCATACACCAAAACAAATATTTTCCGTGGGGTCGCGTTAAATCATGAAAAATTTACCGATATCACTTATTTTTTGGTTTCACATACTCTACTATTTGTAAACCTGCAAAAATTTGCAATTTATGTAGAATAGCTTCTGATGTTAATTCCACATGATCATTCAAAATTAATTTCTTTCTCAATTTCGCACTTCGCCCGAGATAGGACGATAATTAATAATAGGTCTGTTCATTTGTGTCCTTGCTAATGCATAGAGCAAGCTGATGGAATCAGTTAATGTCATCACAAAGCAGATAGTAGTAGCTTAGGCTAGCAAAGAAGAATGACTGCAAACAAACACTTTTCGACACAGACAACATAACCTAGAAAATTTTCAAAAATGTGTACAAATAAAAATATCAAAAACGCTATTTTTTGCCTTACAACAGATGATACATTCTCTTCTGGTTCATCAGAAGATGACGAAATAGACGATTTGAAGATCTTAGAAGCCATTTTAACTAATAGAAATTGTATTGAAAATTATTTTGAAGTAAGAGTATTGCATGAAACAATAACAAATGTTTCTTTGAACTGTCTCTATATCCTTATTTTAGGTTATATCCATATATAACGAACAAGAATTCAGAATGCAATTCAGACTTAGTCGTTATAAATTTCAGTTCTTTCAAACGAATTTCTGGTCTCTAATATATACCAAAATCTTAAGAAGAATTGTGAGTCTACTTGTTGAAATGAGTTGAATATCATAATTACTTCATCCTTGTGGTAAATTATTTGTTTGTTAGCTAACACAAGATTGAATATTGACAATAAGAAGTCGATTCTGGTCTTCCTATGGTTTGCTAGTCATCAAATCTCATATTGAGAGGTTGCAGACCGTGGAGCTGTTGGCATTTTAGAATTTGTTAACTGTAATTTCGAACTATAAAGAACTCTGGTTTCAGGTTATGTAAGCCACTCATAAAATGATCTGCTCTTCTTGTTCCGTCGTTTTTCGTCGAGTAGTTCAAGTCTGTTCTTTTCAATCTAGAGGAATTGGCTCAACACAAATGAACACAATTAGATCAAATGATCGACACAAACAAATGGACGTTTTTCTGCTTAATTTACTCTATGCATCTCTAGCAACACAAACAAACAGACCTAATTATAATCTTGCACTCATATTTTTTTATCTACAACCATCGAATATTATAATCATCAAATACAAGATTTTCGTCTGTTCATGGTACCCGTTATTGTTATGGAGTAAATGATAATCATATTAAAATTGAAAAATATTATTATTCAATCGTTGTGTCAAATTAGGTTTTTACAATATTTGCTCTTATAATATTACAAGAAGATAAACAATATGTTGTATCAATTATCTCCATAGAAAGAAGGTGGGAGTAGTGCTATATTAATTAATTCTTTCAGGATGAGACACAAAATTTCACAAATTCTCCAAAGCCATTTCGTACGCTCTAAGGGATGGTCATCTAACAAGAATTGGGAACTATTAAATAGATCAAACAAAAATGTTTAACCAAAACACAATGCAATTACCTAGGCCCTGAAAAGTTGATATTCATTGTTGTGACTGGTTTATCTATTTTATCATTATCAGGCATTATATTATCGAAATCTATCGATAGCAGTGCATGATAAATCTTGGTTCACTGTATTGGAGTCATTGGAGGTCTATTCTACATTATATGTAAGATGAAGATGTCAAAATATGACAATATCCAAGAATTATAGAACTTATGATAGTGTAGATTGTTTGTGTTGAGTAATATCTCTCCAACCTGATGATTAAACATGGCGCAGTCGTAAACTTGAATTTAAAAGTGAAGAATAATAGAGGATTTCGAAGATAAAACGTGATAACCTAACGTTAACGGGACCAGTAAAATTGTCGCTAGACTTTGACCTGCTAAGTCAAAGCGCTGCTGAATTCTGGGAAAATTCATACACAGAGTATCTAACGGCAACTGAAAAACATGAATCCCACGACAACATGAAATTGTCAATATTGGAATATCACAGAATCTTCAAGAATTATGCCTACTTTTGTAATCCCTGAGGCAGAACCACGGTCGTACATACAGGTCTAGAAGTTCTATGGTTGACATGAGTCTCTTACCTGTCGCCAAACTCGTAGTCCCTCGCTCAGCCACTAGCTAGCGCTTGGATCACGAAGTGATAAAACGATTTCTTCCCGGAATCGCAAGCAGTGTTACTAAGGATTCTGATTTGAGAGAGGAATAGAACTGTTACTCTTGTCAAAATGAATTACTCACCTTGAAAATAACTTCCCATTTTTCGCACACATAAAAGACCTCGATAAAACACATTCTTATTTACTTATTATCTAAGGCTTTTTTTGGTAGTAATTTGAAAAGGAAATGTATGAAAATAATCGATCGCATATAAACATTTTTTTAATTAAATTACGATTACAAACAAAATACATGTTTACTGGTTTAGTACGTTGTCTTTCATTATGTTTACAATATATTCATCATACACTAAAACCTCCGGTACTGTACACTCGACGGGTCCGGAAACCTCGGCTATGTTGACACTGCCAATTTTTCTCGTAACGCAATATTTACTATTCCGATTTGAGAGAGGAATATGACTATCACTCTTGTCAAACTCACCTTAAAAATAACTTCATAAAAGACCTCGTTAAAACGATTTCTATCCGGAATCGCAAGCATCCACTCTTCGCATTTCCGCATCTTTCGGCATTTTGAAAACAGAAGTTTATTGCTTTACACTTTTGTACCTCGTTTTGCATTTCGGCACAATGCACGATTTCGTAATTGATTTCTAAAAACGCAGGTATTCCTTGTGTTGACAAGTCAACTGACAGTTGTCAGAGAATACTCTTAAGTGGCGTGTTTTGACGCTTAGCGGTCTCACTTCTCAAATAGGAAACAACCTCGAGTTTCCAGACCTGTATGTACGCCTGTGGGCAGAACCTGATAAATATGAGTGTATAATGGACTCAATCGACAAGTATGTGCACCCAATGGTTAATGACAGTTTTTGGAGTTACAATTTTCTCTAAAGAGTCCAGAAGGAAGGGGAATCGTTCGAACATTTTCTTATTAAATGTAAGGTCCTGATATTGTACATGTAACTATAATGAAATAGATTCTAACCAAACGGTAGAGGATAAAGCCCTTAGTGATAGAATCGTATGGGGTATCACAGATTCGGTGACTCGTGCAGCACTAATTAGACTCGAAAAACTCACTATAGAGGAAGCGATTGAGTTTTGTCGCATAAGTGAGTAAAACCTGCAGTTCCAGACAGAATCAAGGGTCGAAGTAAATATTGCAAGAAAGCATAATAAGCAACTGAAGAACAATAAGCCCAAACCAGAGTTTCAGAAGAAGCAAGAAGAGAAATTTAAATGTCGAAGATGTCAGTTAACACATCGAGCTCGTGAAGGTAAACGCCTATGGTAAACGATGGAAAAAAATGTGGTATGTTAAATCATTTCGCAATTTCCTGTCATGCCAAGAATGTATAGTCAGTTGAACAAGATGTAATTAACAGTAAAGAATCAGATATTCATATGAATTATGTTAGAAAATACTCTTGTTATTAATTGTAGTCATAAAAGAATATGGGATGAAACAATTCAAATGGAAGACAAAAAAATGTAAATTTAAACTTGATACAGCTGCAGATGATAGTATTTTACCTAACGAAATGTTCAAAAACTAGATAAGCAATTTTTAGTACGAAATACCAATAATATGCTTGAAGGGTTTAAAGAAACTCAAGCAAAAACTATAGAAATTGTTATTCTACACTGTAAATATAGAAATAATAATATCTATGAAGATTTTGTGATAGTTTTAGCGTGGATATTTTTAAGTGGTCAAGCTTCTTCAAATTAATGTTTGATAAAACGGGTGAATAAAGTAGAAGTAAATATTTCTGGCACACTCTCCGAGAGAGATGAATTAATCAAACAAAATGATGATATATTTTCAAGTCTTGGCAGATTTTCTGGGAACATGTAGGAGAATTGAAACGGTTAGTTATCCTGCTACTAAAATTCCTTTAGCTATAAAAGATGCTTTGAAAAGTGGAAAGGTTAATAAATATAAATGCCATCAGAAAAATAGACATCGTATTAACATAAGCTGAATTGTATTTGTAGAAAAACATAATGGCAAATTAAGATTATGTTTAGATCCCTTGGACTCAAATGAACAAATTATATTTAAACCCAGATTAGTCCACAGAATTGAAGATATTTGTTCAAGTGTCAGAAACAAAAAATAGTTCACCGTATTTGATTTATCTGAGGATTATCATCATTCAAATTCACATGAAGTTCTTTTTCCACACTATTTAGAATTTATAGGTTTGTAGTCCTTCCATGAGAGTTATCGAATTCACAAGACTTATTTGAAGAGACAGCAGAAAAGAGATTTGAGGATATAGAACACATAATAATGATGATGACATTATTGTTACGGGGATAAGGGATAACAGAAGAAGAACATGATAGAACAGTAGAAAAGGTAGTAAACAGGACACGAGAAATTGGAGCTGAATTTAATAAAAATAAATTTCAATACTGCAAGGAACAAGTCAAATTTATAGGTCAGACATTTTCAGAATCTTAGGCTCATTCAATTATGCCAGGTGATGTATACCTGATATGGCCATACTACATAATATACAACTTGTTTGTGAACTATTAAAATCTGATATAGAATGGCAGTAGCCTTAACATGGATGTTTAAGAAATGAAAAAAATCGTATGTAAATCTCCAGCCCTCGCCTCATTTGATCAAAATATGAAAATAGTTCTTATATGTGACGATTATGAAAATGGACTGGGTAGGGTTGTACCTTAGGTCGAAAGTTGTTGGATTATCAAAACTGAACCACTTGCTTATTGAACTCTATTCGAAATAACATACTCTGAGAGACGTAATAATTATTCGGAGTCAGTTCTCTTTCTGACTTGCGAAAGCTACTCAAATAACTAACCACTACCCCACCAGCTATAAAAAGGGATGGGGCAATGGGATCCTTTTACGAGTTATACATGGATGATTTATAGATCGTACATACTGCCCCCTTGAAGCTACTAAGTTTCAACAACTCATATACAAATGATAAGACATTCTGTTGCACTGCCGTCATAATCGCAGGACAATAACTTGCATATGCAAATAAACATATAGAAGACAATGTTACATATAATAAATTTAAAAAAATAGTGATGATATATAAACACCAATGAATATACACTATATAGATGATCGCATACGAAAGCAACAGACATTATGCATGTAACATATATCACTTTGGTTATCGAAACAGTCTTTAGGTGTTGAAATGATGATCCGAAATTGTCCTTTATATGTAAGAGATACGCAAGGAGCATTTAACGATACCCTGAGCAGTCTTCATGCTGATGACTCATACATGGTCACTCGTTCCAAAGGGACATCGCAGATTAATCGCATTTTCAATGATAGGGGTGGCAAGTTGTCTTCAACAAGAATCATCATGGCTTCCATGAGGTTCAGACTGGGCTCGTTGCGATACCATTCGGTGTGTTTTTGTAGATTGGTACCCTCGTGTTCATCGAGATCAATAATGCTTACAAAGTCTGCCGATCAATTGCCACCAGTACAAGCGGTTCAGCGGAATTTATTAGAGTTCGTCCTCTGGAAGTGCTGTTGAAGGCTCTCCAAAAAGGATGTGACCAAGGGTGAGGATTTGAAGGTCGTTAAGATCGGAACTTAAAGATATAATTGGTCTAGAATTCTAACAGTTGGTGCCATTATCGCTATGAATATCGCGAGGATAACCGCGTCTACTCATAAATAGACGGGAAGCATCAAGGAATTCTTCGATCGATAAGTCAATCACTATCTCAATATGAATGACTTTACTTGCCAAGCAAACGAATAGTACAATGTAGGCCTTTATCTTTCGCTTTCCTCGACCTACTCGTATAACTAAACTGTATATAACCTGTATCGGGTCTTTAATGAAATCTTTACTCGATAAAGATATTCTTTTGGTATAGCGACGATACGGGTTTGGCTACATTCTGTGTTGAGATAGAATAAAGTCGGTATTTATCGATTTACTATCAGACTGAATTAAGTTGAACTTATCGAATCGCTATCGTAACAGTACAGACAGACTATAGAATCGCTATACAGTGTACATATCAAAAACATAATAAAGATTCTTGACCCAGGTATGAATCATCAGAAGACTTATCATTTCCAAAATTTGACTACTCAAAACTAATTGTATTACACAAAGCGTCCATAACAGCACCAATTCCAATTAAAATGCCCACGTCGCCGAAACGAACAGAAACACGAATAAACGAAATTGTGAAACTCAATGCTATAGTATAATTATCAGAAATCCACTGCAAGGCAGAACTCTTAATAAATGCGTGCTCAAGTCAACACAGTAAGTGATCGACTAGAGAGACCAATAATTTAGTATTCACTTTCGAACCAGATGTTAGATTTACGAGCTAATAGAAAAAAGTTTGTCAGTGACTGGAGGTAAATTGACATTTTACCTAAAATATATACTTTTAAAATTATAAAGAGGCATTTAGGTATTTGCAAGAGATTTTATTCAATTGAATTAGTATAAATATGACTTAGATTTTGAGTATCTGGCCTATGATTCACAGATTTGGAGTCACCTTTTATGTGAATCATCTCCAAAATAGATCTTTTATAATAATTGGTTTCCTTAGTTAGATTATCAACATTATTGTAATCGAATTGATGGTTATAATCAAAGCAGTGTTTAGCAAGGGCGGTGCAATTTTCTAAGTTTTTGTTTCTTGTACTATACATATGGCCATACATTTTTTTTTGTAAATATTGTTTAGAGATTTCAGTATAAGTCCCATCGCAATCTAAACAATTTAATTTGTATACTGTGTGGGTTTGTTTATCTTTAGGTATTAAAGGTATTAGATTTGAGAAATATTTTCCAACACAGTTAGTAGGTTTATGCGTGACATTTATATCGTACTTTTTCAAACATTTCTTAAATGTTAAAAATTTGTTAAATTTATCAATCACGTACTGAATTTCATCAATGGGAACACACATAAGGCAATCATCTACATACCGTTTGAAAAATACGGGTTGAAAATCTAATGAATTCATAACGGATTCCTCTAAGCATTCCATAACAAGGTTAGCAATAGTAGCTGAAATAGGAGAAAACCTAACTGACACCATAATTTCGGATGGGGTGCAACACACGTTAAGCTTAGGTCCGAAATTTGCATTGCCTGAAAATAATAAAAAACTGCCTATCGACAATATAATTGCTAATTTAGAAAGCGGAATTAGGAACAAAAATTAAGAGGAAAAAAATGAGATTAGAAACAAAATTTGTAACATCTTTACAAAAAAAAGAACAAACAGAGAACGGAAGTAGGTATTGCAAAAAATCGTTTTAACTTTCATACAATAAAAACGGGAGAATTCTAAGATGCTAACCCTTAAATATTAGTTTTGAACGCGGATAAGTATAATAAAACCGTCATAATGCATAGAAATGACTACAAAAACAAAATAGAAAAAGTTTTAAATGATGAAACAACTTACAAAAAATCGAAATCTGACCCTACATTATCAGTGCAAAATAACATGAATAAATTAATAAATGATTGGCACATAAATAAGATAATCGCTATTGAATTGAAAAATAAATTAATTTGCCATAATGGGCTAGCACATTATATACGGGCTTCCGAAATTACATAAAAGTGATATATCTCTAAGACCCATTGTAAGTAATATTGGTGCGCCCACCTACAATTTATGAAAATTTTTATCAAAATCTATCAATAATGTGATAGGAAAAAATGAATTTTGTATGAAAAACTCATGGCAATTTAATGAATTTATCAAAAATCAATCCGTACCCGTAAATCATCAACTTATTTTCTTGGATGTTGGTTCTTTATTTACAAATATACCAATCGTTTTGGCATTGAGTAGCATAAAAAAACGTTGGGCAGAGATTAAAAGCACACACACCTCTCAATCAATCTGAGTTTATAAATGCAGTACAGTTTTGCTTAGAATGCACCTATTTTCAATACGGTGAGTAATATTTTGGACAAATTTTCGGCACAGCAATGAGGTCTCCTATTTCAGCTACTATTGTTAACCTTGTTATGGAATGCCTAGAGGAATCCGTTATAATTTCATTAGATTTTCAACCCGTATTTTTCAAACGCCTATGTGTGTTCCCATTGATAAAATTCAGTACGTGATTAATGAATTTAACAATTTACACTGTAAACTTCAATTACTTGTAAATTTGAAGTGAACAAAAACATAAATTTCCTAGATATGAACATTAGGCATGATGCAGATGGAAAAATAAAAACTTCGTGGTTTACTAAAGAAGTTTGGTCTCAACGCTATCTTCACTTCAATTCCGTTGCACCAACATGTTATAAAAAAGTGTTATTAACAGCCTAACAGATCGGGCTGTTAAATTGTCCCACGTAGAGAACCGTCACATAAATTTATATATTGTTCGTAATACACTGGAAATGAATGGCTACTCAAAAACATTTTCCAATCCTATCATTTAGGAAAGAATAAACAAAATCTATAATGGAACTTCAAATATAAATAACATGAAAGGTAATACAGACAATTTTATAACATTACCTTACATTCCGGAGACCTCAGAGAAAATTAAGAAATGTTTGAAAAAGTACGATATAAATGTCGCGCATAAACCCACTAACTGTGTTGGAAAATATTTCTCAAATCTAAAACCTTTAATACCTAAAGATAAACAAACACACACAGTATACAAATTGAATTGTTTAGATTGCGATGTTACTTATACTAGAATCTCTAAACAATATTTATAAAAAAGAATGTATGGCCATAAATATAACACAAGAAACAAAAACTTAGAAAATTCCACCGCCCTTGCTAAACACTGCTTTGATTATAACCTTCAATTCGATTAAAATAATAATATTGAGGTCACTTGTACTTAGAATTGGAGTTTGTGTTTTGTTGAGATTTCTAAGATATGAATCTGATTAGCCAAGCTCAACTTTTGGTAATTTACTGAAATTCGAATATTTATTGGAGAGGGTTGTTGGCCATGTGTTCGTGTTATAGGGTTCCTGGTCTCAGGCAGTTCGTCAATATTAACAATAAAATATGATTTAAGTCAATGATTTTCCGAGTATTTTATAAATTCCGGTAGGTTAAACCATATTGAATCATCGATAATATCGGAGGGAGGAGCAACTAAAAAGAGTTAAACATATATAACCAGAAAACTTGGTTCAAAAGCTCATGTAAGATGGCAGAAGGATCGTTTAAACCACCTAAAGTGTCAGGCGGGTGAAACTGCAAACTGGAAAAGATTTAAGCAACAGTCCGATAACTAACTGAAAGCCACAGGTTTAGAGAATAAGCCAGATGAAACGAAAATAGCGATTTTCATAAACATTGCAAGTGGAGTATCACTAGATGTGTTCAATACATTAAACTTGAGTGAAAAAGTTAAAAAGAAACATGATTTCGTATTACATGCATTTGAAATGTATTGTTCTCCTCGTAAAAACGTAATCAGTGAAAGCTGTAAGAGTTTTAGTAGAATGCAGTGGAAAGAGCTTTGACCAGTTTCTCACGGATCCAAGAGGTCAAGCAAAACAGTGTGAATTTGGAAATCGTGGGGAAAGGTTAATCAGAGACAGGATAGTTATAGTTATGAAGGGCCAGTCACTATAGGAAAGATTATTGAGAGAATCAAAGAATCTTAGCTGACACTAGAGAATGCAATACAGTTCTGTAGAGCTGCGGAAGCAGGAAGAACTCGGGCTAGAGCACTGAGAGAACGAGCAGCAAAAAAAACTCAATTTACGAAAAAAACAGGGCCTAGAAGTGAAGAGGAAGATTCAACTTTGAAGTTTGCTTAATGCGGAAAACAACATAGACCAAGAGAATGGGATTTGATAAAATATGTCCATTGTGCAAGGATAAAAATTTTGCTGTGATGTGTGAATCAAAAAATAGTGAGACTTAAGAATGAATTGAAAGAAGAAAGTGAGGAGGAAGAACAATTTTGATTAAACACACTATTTGAAATTGATGGAGAAATATGTGAAAAAGAATATCATGTAAGTACCATTTGTAAGCAGTGGTATCAAAACGTTCAGCTAAGAGACTTAATGATTTTTTTAAATTAGATTCTGGTGCTGAGTGCAGTACAAATAAAAATAAGGAATTAGAGTTGCAAGAAACCAAAACTGTACGTGTAGTCTATAACGGAAATAAGTTGAGGCCAGAGGGAAGCATATATTCAGATTGAAATGTTAATAATAAAGAAGAAAAAGTTTTCATTCATTTTCAGTAGTCAAATTGAATTGAGTACCTATCTTAGGATTGAGAGACTGTATAAAATTAAACACAGCATCATGAAGGAACAGGATGATTTAGTGAGGAAAGATAAAACAAGGGAAGAATTTATCAATAAAATTATTGTTTCGAAAGGTTAGATGAAGTAGGAGAATTGTAACGGGTTAGCCGTTTCGTGTTTTGTAAAGAACTCTGTAATGAACAGATCAGTTTTCTTTTCTGATAGGAATCTGGTCCGATGATATCTCAGTGACACCTATGCGTTCAATAACATCGATTATTGAAATTAGTTTCCGCAGATACGATAGCGCGACTATCGTGTGGAGGGGAAGATATCAGAACGGAAATCTGAAGTCGTGTGAACCTCCAACTGGGTAAGTCGAGATTTTATAATTCATTGACTTCACATACATTGTCTTAATTTTTGCTACCGAAATATAATTCACATCAGGCTACATATAATTTGATTCGGGTTTGTAATTAGACTTCTGGATGTTCAGTACCTGATTGTGATAATATTTCAGTGGAAGTTTTGCTCGACTTACCTAGGGTTTCACCCAATCAATTTGCTGCTAGCATAATTCAGAGATAATCATTTCCATCACTGCATTAATTGTTGTAATTTTTGTATGTAGACAATCTAACGGGACGTAGGCAGATTTCAATGATAATTTTTCTTTATTCCCTTCGTGTTTAATCCCACAATGGCACATGGTAGTTTTGAGTGATTCTTTTGAATCGCCATTTTGTAAATCTGATACAAGTGTATACAGAGCTGTCTTTTGACTGTAACGTGCTATAGATAGTATTAGGGATTATCATAATGTAATTATTCAATTACTGCTTATTGGATATTTAATTATCAGGACTGCTGCGCTCGTGTGGGTTGTAGTGATTACAACATCAATTTAATATGCAATTCAATTCAAGTATTCAGATTTGTGCTAACTAGCAAATTCCAACATTTTGATTATTTTCCTTTCAGTCACAATTTGATTATTTTCCTTTCAGTCACATTTTAATGTTTTGACTATTTAAGTATCAATTGTAATAATTTAATTCTTTCAGACTAACATTGATTGTCGTATAAATTGATATTTCTTGAAGATTTCAATTTTGTAATAGTGTTTTATACCATTTGGGAAGATAACATAATCAGTTGTGGAATCTCATGTTTATTCCGACTGACGGTGTTGTTGTCCCTTTGAACTTAAGTCAGATACTGTTCGTTCTTTGAAATCAAAGGGTTTGAACGTCTGAGGTGCCTCATTCCTTCTTTCTGAGACGGTTTAGTGAATTTCCTGACAGGACCGACTTCCAGTTCCATCAAGTTCCAAGGAGGGTAACATTTTCTTGTTTGAATGACCATATTTTCATTCTCTGATCATTTATTCAACCGAGTTGTATAAGACTGATTTTTATAGAACCCATTCGAGGTCCATTTTAATTCCTCTCAATTGATAATTTCTTTTTCAATTAAATAATTGATTTCAAACTCTCATTTATATATACATTTTTTGTATTTAAATAGTATTCCAAGAATTTAACTTAATATTTGTTTATTTTAAAAATCAATTTTAATTTATGTTACAAATTAATTCAATTCTCTAATTGTTCATCTCAAAATTTAAGTTTAATTTATGTTACAAATTGATTTAGTTATAATTTTTTATTTCGAAATTCAATTCTAATTTATGTTACAAATTGGTTCACTATAAAAATTGTAGTTTATTGTTTTTTATAACTCAAATTGCGTTTGGAATAAATCAAATTGTTAAGTTGAACTTGTAATATTTTTCTGAATTTCCATCAACTATAAAATCATCTTGTAGTGCCTGTATTCTTGACTGTGAATTCATTCATTTTTGTAGTTATTTCTAAGCAGATGGCGCTCAGGCAATTCACAAGTCTAGAATCACAGGGCACGTTTCACTACGAGCCCTGAGATTAATTACTTTATTTCGAGCTAGTTGGGCCATTAAAACCGACCAAAGCGGTCCGTTTCAGAATACAATATTCAGATGACAGATGATGTAGAGCCGGTTATAAAACCAATCCGTAGAGTTGAAATTGACATTGATGAAATTAGAGGGAAAAAGTGTGATAGAAAAAGTTAACAAACCTACAGAATGATATCATAACTTGGTAATTGTAGAAGAGCTAGGTGAATTATTAAGATTATGCTTCGATTTGAAAGAGTTAAGTAAGTATATTCTGAGGGAAACTCATTCGATTCCATCCCCAGAAGAAATATATAATAAGCTGGTAAGGAAGTTTTTTCAGTATAAGACCTTAAGGACGGGTTTTTTCAAGTAGAACTCGATGAGCCTAATAACTAATTGTGAACTTTCGGTCGATACAGGTTTAAGCGAATGCTTTTTCGTATATCCTCAGCACCTGAGGTTATGCAAGAAATTATTACAAGTTTATTTGGTGATATAGAGGGCGTTGAATTCTTCTTTGATGAGATAAAAGTTGGAATCAATAATAATGAAGATCATGACATAATAATGGAAAATGGAGTTACGTTTAATTCAGGAACGTTGCAGTATAAAACAGATCATGTTAAGTACGTAGACTTAGTTGTTATTGAGCAGATGCAGACCATGTAGAAGCAATTTTAAAATTACAAAAACAAAAAAATGATTTACAAACATTTTTGAGAATGTTATTTATCGATGGTCTCAAATCAATACCTCGTAAGTTCAAAAATGCTCCTTTATTTCGAATTGTCATTCTTATTTTCAAAATATGACTTCTCAAGTTTCAACTGATACAAACACTGTATAAAATTCAATGGTCAAAATTACAGACAATGGCTGTTTCAAATGGAAAATGGCATAAGAGCCAAAGGAAATCATTTATATAGCTGATTGAAACATCAATAATTCCTGATATTACAAACAAAAAGGGGTATGAAGATTGGAATCAGGAAGATGCAGCAGCTATGTTCTTTCTTACAGCTAATACGGATACTGCACAAATTTTGTTAATGATGTTGAATCGATAATTTATATATGATGTTTTGTGAACTAATAATTATTATATTCAACGCTGGGGTCCACGCTCAGTGCTCGATGCGCAAGAACGCTAATATGTTTTTTGTTTTTAATGGTTATTTTTTAAGTAACGAATGTTTATGATGTTTTACAGTTCATGTCGTAGTTTGTTGCTTGATGCTGTATTTTCAATAAACTAATAACAATTTGGATTGATATTTCACAGAGGGAATTTACAGCCCCAGGAAATAGCAGTGCTACCTGACAAATAGAAAACTGTAAGTCAGCTTATCATATACTAACTAAATTGGATTCAATTCACTGTCTGAAATAAGGGTGTAATAAAATAATGACATTAGAACGTTCTCATGAATATAAGATGAATCCCGAAGATAACATAGCACAACACATAGCTTTGGTAGAGAGTCTCGCAAGAGATGTTAAAGATGTTGGGGAACAATTGATTATTTTATCAATCAATACTAAAATCGTCAGCTCATTACCACAAAAATATCGAAGTTCACGCCAGGCGTGGTTATCAATGCTTGAAGAGAGACAAACCGTAACAGAGCTAACGACTCGTTTACTAGACGGAGAATCCCATCTGAATAATATAGAACAAAAAGAAGAAGCACTTGCTTATATAACCATGAATAGTCATTTCAAAAATGATCAACGTAATCGTTAATCGGGTAATAATCTGCTATAATTATAGTCACCCTAGTCATATATCTCGTGATTGTCAATATTCTAGCTCTAGAGAAAACAATTACAAGAATAATAATTACTAGAATGACAATTACAAGAATTACAACAGCAATTTTTTTGCTTTTAACGATATAGATACTGCTTTCAACAATATAGATACTGCTTTCAATACTATGATAAAGATATTTGGATCCTTGATAGTGGTGCAACATCTCATATGACCGGGTGCTCAGATTATTTTTCAGGTATAACAGAAATCGAAAGTCCAGCTCAAGTAATACTAGCTTCTGACTAACAGGTGGAAGTTGAAGCGAGAGATGAAATAAATATTAAAAAATATGTTGATGAGAAATAGTATGATTCTGTTATAAAGGAAGTTCTTTATGTACCTGTGCTCAAAAGAAATTGGTTATCTGGAGGAGTTCTAATTAAGAATGGATTTTGAATAACCAAGGAGGAGAACAAAGTTGTAATTTTTGATAATGTGAACAAAGTTATAGCACTAGGTGTTAGGGGTAAGAATAATATATATTTGGCATGTTATTCCAGACTATTCAGGGTGAGAAAATTCGAATTCATGAACGTAATTATCGTCGAAACAGAATAATCTCGGACTATAGCATGAGAGATTGGGGCACCTGAATTTAGCAGCTATAAAATAAATGATTTCGAAAAACATTGTCACAGATCTCCATATCACTGACGATGATGATTTTTTTTGTGAAGGATGTGTTGCGGAAAAACAGCATAAAACACCTTTTCAGAACTAGTGACTTGTGTGGTCCTATGCCAGAATTATCCGTTGGGGTCCAAAGTATTTTATTTTATTCAAGAATGAAGCATCTGGTTATAGAATTCTTTCTTTTTTGAGAAATAAAAGTGATGTCATCGATGCTTTTGAATATTTTTGTAACGTCCTTAGGGATAAATATGAGCGAGAGGTCAAGGTTCTTCACACTGATAATATTAGAGAAAACGTAAACTCAGAATTGAAAGATTTTTCCAGAAACAGAGGACTAGAACTTGAAACCACAGCGCCATACACACCAGAACAGAATTCTCGGTCTGAACGAGACAACAAAACAGCTATGGAAATGGTCACGTCATTGATGTATAGTTTGAATATACCAAAATTCTCATGAGCAGAAGCTGTTAATTGTACTATTTATATTCTTAATAGAACTGGTACATGACAAACTCCTGAATCTACTCCATTTGAATTATCGACTCATAAGAAATGATCAATATCACATATGCGAAAATTTGGTTGTGGAGCTTATATTTTCATTCCAGACTCAATGCGAAAAAAACTGGATTACGAGTAGAAATTTATGGTTTTCGTGGGTTATGATATAAATTCAAATAACGACACAATTTTTGATCTTGACACTACACAAATACATGTCGCAAGAAATGTTGTTTTCAAGAATCGCGGTCTCGATGGAGAACAACAATGCAAAATCATCGTGTAGGATTACCAGATTGCATTCATCAAGATAAAATTTTACCTTTCAACTTTTTTTTTACGAATGTCTCATTTGTTAATTTAACGATAAAATTGTTTAATAATTTGTATTAGTGTCGATGAAAGTAAATTTTCTTTTCTTGGACACCCTGCATTTTGGAACACTGAAAATCTGTACAGGTAGATTTAACGTTATCCTAAATAAGAATCCGTCATCTGTTTTCCTCTAAAAAAATCCCTCATAATACTTTCGGAAATTTAAGTCAATGAAAGTGGTCGTAGGTGGCCATGATCACAGCCCAAAACTGAAGTTATCCACTAGTTTAATGCATACATTTTGAATACCAACCTAACAAAAAAGAATTTATCAAAATCCGCCAAAAAATACAAAAGTTACAATGGTGGTAAATCCTTAACGTAGACACACTGTATGTAACAAGAATACTTGGTGTATCAATAAAGATGTCTTTGAATTATTCAGTAGTTGTTCATCGTTGTTCAAATAAGATCAATCAGTGCCAAAATCACTTACTTAATAGAAGTTTGTGTTTTGTTAAGATTTCTACAATTACTTAAGAATCTGATTAGTCAAGCTACAACTCTTGGTAATTCACTGAAATCCGAATATTTATTCAAAAGGGTTGTTGCCATGTGTTTGTGTTACATATAGTTATGGGGTTCTTGATCTCAGGCAGTTCGTCAATATTAACATTAGAATGTGAATAAATTCAGTGATTTTCCTAGTATTTTAAAAATTCCGGTCCTTCAAACCATATTGAATTATTGATAATATCGGAGGAGTATGCTCTTCTGCTCAATATATCTGCTGCGTTCTGTTTTGAACGGACATGTCGCCCATCGCTAGGGTGAACGTGCAGGTGTATTAGTCGGTTCAGAAAATTTTGCGTATAATATCATTTGATATGTTTTGTCTCATCTTTGAAATTAAACTCGCCAGTAGCACAGCTCCACTGTGCTTCAGCGAGACAACTCGCAATTTCAAGCTCCTGATTTTATAATTAGGCCAGTAGAAATAGTATTTGAACAACAAAGAAAAACGTTACGGCAATCTGGCAGCGGAATATTGTAGAACAAGATATTGTAAAAGAGGGAAAAATAAATCGAACCGACAACTGCTATCCGGGGTGGAATGGGGTGGGGTGTGTTTTTACGGGTTGAAAACAGTTTTTTGTGATTTCTGGCTGAACCGTGCATTCTATCAAAAAAGTTATATATAAAAGTTGTAGAGAATAAAAATATCTATCCATCATTTTTACCCTAACGTCTAAATTTTCCGACAAAAAAGCGAAGAACCGATTTTTCGGTTTTTAATTTTTTTCTTTGACATATAAAACTTTATGAAGCTCAAACTTTGCCAAAAGATACCTCCATTTATTTCAAAGAGGCAGTGATTCTTTCGGAGGGAAATATTCGGGGGTTGTTTTTAAATTTAATTTAAGAAAAAAAAATATATTTTCAACCTCGATTCCTCTTAAAACTACGCCTCCTATAGAGTTCTGTTTTGGCTCACTTACTCGTTGCTACGTCTACTTTCGACAAGTGGTGAAAAAAAGGTAGACTGCAATGAACAAAATGGCGGGACAAATGAAAAAACCGAAAAAATCGTTTGTTTCGTGGTAATTTGCATATTTATCGTTGAATAATAGTAATTAATTAATGAAATCATTTAGATTTTTTCATGTTTATGGAAACTATAATATTATTCCTCCAATTATTGTATAAATCGAGTTTTGATATGAAGTCATGCATGTCTAAGGCAGCAAATTATATCTGCTATATTCGTATATTCGTAATCGCAGGATACGAATATGAGAAATTTAAGGAGCTGTTTTCGAAGCTAAAGACAGCATGCGAACGTACCCAGAGGCCTTCCAAGCCAATGAGAGGTCGAGACGGCATATACTACAGTCGTACCAACTTATGTTTAAATTGTTTTGATTCAGAAAATTGCTCAAATGCTGATCTTCCACAAATTTCCATACCCGAAAGTGACTCGGAAGAAATGTAAACAGATCAATGTACTATAACAGAAATAGTACTCAATGAAACTTTCGAAAACACTAGGGAATCGTCCAGTTTTGTTGAATTTGACGAAGAGGAAGTACAACGCTCTGCGAAGAAAGCAAAATTTTGGAAAAATACATCTATGGGAATGCATACTTTTTACAATTTAGTTTTTTGAGCATGTTCAAAATAATAT
The DNA here is from genome assembly GCA_958510875.1 of Endomychus coccineus. Classification (NCBI taxonomy): domain Eukaryota; kingdom Metazoa; phylum Arthropoda; class Insecta; order Coleoptera; family Endomychidae; genus Endomychus; species Endomychus coccineus. The sequence goes on from OY294070.1 coordinate 80,319,677, forward strand.
TAACTTTTTTTCACCGCATTTATGAATTTCATGTTGTTAATTTTTACTACATAATAGCACGAGGGATCTGCTTCAATTTTTCCACGATGTATTATTTTTTATAGAAGAGTGAGGTCATGGCGGTAATAGATAATAAAAAGCTATATCTTACTGGTCGTTCATCAAATTTTGATGTTGAGCATGAGAATTTGATTTTAAATTTAGCTAGAAATCAACACAATCAAGTAAGTATGTGCTATCCACCTTGTCCAAATAATTATACCGATGAGTCTCATAGTGAATGGGTTGATAGAAACATGCTAACCACACATCGGGTAGATGTTGGTGATTTTCCAATTTATTCAAATGTAGATGCTCCTCTCAGTGCAAATAATGTGAATGATTTGAATCCTCACTCAGTTATTGCAATAACAGATCATCACAATGAGCCTCGTGCAGCATATTTATTTCCTTGTGGTACCTCTGAAACTACAGCAATAGAAGAATTGTGTAACTGGGCCGTTACACATAAAATACCACACAATGCTTTGAACAAGTTATTGAATATTCTCTCTCACTGTACTGGTGATGATTTGAAGGGCTCACAAAAGGACTCTAGAAGACTTTTGAAAGCTCCTGGAAAACTTATATACAGGAATATTGCCCCAGGAACACATTGACATATAGGAATCAGAAAAGCACTTGAAGACCTTAATAAGAGAAGTGAAGTAACCCCAAACTGTGGGATGAGTATTAAAATCAAGGTTGATGGCCTTCCACTTTCGAAAAGCACCTTAAGTGAGGTATATCTCATCCTCGGTATCACTAAAATTTCAAGTAATGAAAAAGTGTACCTCACTGGTTGCTATCATGGATACTCAAAACTCAAGGATTTTAATGATTTTTTGTCAGATTTTATTAATGAAGCTTGTAACCAACTTCCACCCAAATGACGAAATTTGGTGGAAGATTAGTTGTCCCCTAAGGTTAAGGTACGGTCATGTACCTTAGCAGACCTGCCTAGGTTTCTTACAAGTAAGAAGATCTGAGTTCTTCTGGTTTAGTTTTGTGGTTGGTATTTCAGAAAACAATAATGTCTTTGCCTCGAATGAAATGACTTCAGACCTTGGTAGCTATTTATCAACAGAAATAAATCATTCACTATTTACAATATACACATTTATCAACAAACAAAAATATCTATACAGAGTTTTCACTGAAAATTACAACATTTATAAGACAGTGATATTCGGTCATGCCTATATGATATACACTATTCTATTATTAAGTCTAAATGATTCCGCGAAACTTTTTTATCACGATCATTAGCAGCTGGTATCTCGATTAGGTCCATATACCCTAACACGCCGTAAGAAATGAGAATATCATATTGTCCACTTCTTCATGAGTTCGACACGGAAATATGTTTACTTGAGAGATGACCAGGCACCAGTGTACTACTTGGTCTCTCCTTATGACAATTTGTTACGCTTCGGTTTATATTTCGGTTTAATAGAAATACGGAATCAGTGTCCGGAAGAACATATTACTATTAAGATTTTCACGGAGAATCACTCACTTGAGATTGAACTCAACCTCTTTACTGAAATTCTTGATTGTTAACTAAACTGGTATTCATCATCACATTCATGTGGAACGATTGTCAACACTGAATCGTCTCGTAGAATTTGATTGGAAATTAGAACTAAAATTAACTTTTGACGGTATACACTAATTAGATATGAACAAAAATTCCTCAGTACATTTAGATGAAACGATTGTCAACACTGAATCGTTTCGTAGAATTTATTGATAATTAAAACAAAAATTGATTCTTTACGGAAAATATTATTAAATTATGAACGGAACAGTGCTTTTCCAAATATTCAGGAAAAACAATCGTCAACACTTGACTGTTTTCTAGAATTGTCGAAAATAAACTCAGATTCAAATAGTGGCGGAAAATAATAAATAATTATGAACACTACGGCGCTTCCCAATATATTCAGCAAAACAATCGTCAACACTTTATTGTTCTCTAGAATTATTGAAATACAAATTCTTTCAATTCGATCGAAACTTTACGGAAAATTATTAATTAACAAAGTCGGAATATACTTACTCTTCATTTATCGGACTAATTGGAAATAAAACTATACTTTCGGTATATCGGATTTATTTCATTTGTAGGTGGGCGGCTATTAGATCTTGCGATCTACTTCAGCCCTGGGTCTTATTATAATTATTCTATGATTTTGAACATGGTGTGTTGAACAATGAACATTTTGTATTGCGGAAAAAGAAAGAAAAGAAGAAGTTATTAGGTGTATTACAATTTGCTTATGCTAACTAATGGGAAGGGATGGGTGCGTCTGAGGCCGACTTCGGTCTTCGTGCGCATGAATCCGGTAAAATCTCAGAAAACTCGGATTCTGAAGACGGGTTTGATGTTAGAGAATATAATGCAAAGGTCTTAATTTTAGGTCTTCGGGTCTTGATTCTCGGGACTCCGGCTCTTGATTCCAGTGTCTTCGATTCTATGTGCTTGATTTATGCGATTCACTATTTAGAACTTGCGCGTTTATCTTATTTAGAATGTCACTTTATTTATCCACTCGCGATGGTTTTATCGGTCACATGTTATTGTGCTGTGCGCTTGAACTATTTATTCACTTCACTTCACTTCACTAGGTCTTTCGCGGCACTTTGTTTAGCGAAGGATCAGCGGTGTAGAATTGAGGGCTTCCTGGTATGCTTCCGGTAGGTTGTCGCCTTGCTGCAAGAGAATGCTGATGAGGAAATTGAGTTTATCTTTGGAACGACGACTGAGGGCCCTGCGGCGTCCATGCCATGGAGTGAGGAAGGTAGCTTTCGCCTTCTCATTGGGTCCGTGCAATGTGCGGTTGGTATAATGCTTTTGAAGTTTGTGTAGGCGTTGGTCGATGAAGGTGATGTCAGCCCGCTCAATGACTAACCGGTTTGGGTGTCTATAGTAGAGCCTGTGAATCCTGCGCAATATTTTGGGCTCACAGGATTTTAATTGCTCTAGCTTCCTTCCAGGAAGGGCAGAGTATATCAGAGCTCGGTAGTCGATGACTGGGCGGACAAATTGTTCGTATGTGTGCTGGAGGGTATCGGTGCTGCATCCTCGAAATCTGCCGGCTAGAGCAGAGAGCAGGTTGCTCCTTTTCCTGACCTTCTTGAGCGTTTTCCGGAGATCTGCAGACTAGTTGAGGTACTGGTCAAAGGTGATCCCCAGGAATGTTACTTCAGAGGTCAGGCGCAGAGGCTCGCCCCATAGTTCCAGCCTGATATTATTCGGATCCAGCCTCCAATTGTTCTGTAATGACGGAAGAGTATAGCCTGTGTCTTGTGTGGGTTCGGTGTGAGTTTCCATATTCACGCCCAAGCACTGAACGCATAGAGTTGGCTCTGCATCCTCCTCTGGCAGAACTCCGCAGACGGGCCGCTGGTACACTTCTCTGTGTCATCTGCAAATAAAGAGATTTCTGTAGTGAGGTTATTAATGGCGGGAGGGGTGTCGTAGGCATATATGAGATATAGGGGAGGTGCAAGGACCGAACCTTGGGGTACCCCAGCTGGAGGGGAAAAAGAGTTAGAACAGGAATTTTTGACATTCACTGTTATGGAACGATCGGTAAGGTAAGAAAGTATAAGTTTGGTGAAGGTTTGTTTGATATCAAGAAACACGGCCAGAGTGCAATGGCCCTGGTTCATTGATCCCGTGGCATCGGCATGAAGTTTTAATATTGGGTCTTGTGTGGAATGGGCTTCTCTAAAACCATGTTGGAAATTGGGGATAAATCGGTTTGTCTCTACGTAATGCCTTAGGCGGGTTGTGAGAATTTTTTCGAATATTTTTTCTATTACATTCAATAGTGATATTGGTCTGTATGACTCCGGAGAGGTGAGGTCTTTTTCAGGTTTCGGAATAATGACTGTTATGGCTTGCTTCCACACGGGGGGAAGTAGCAAAGTTTTTGGTATCTGTTGGAAATGTCCTTAATAAGTGTCAGACAAGATTCCGGAACCTGTTTTAGAATGAATCTGGTTAGGCCATCTCGACCTGGGGCGGTCGAGCGGCCTGTTGAAATTGAGGATTGAATGTCGGCAGTCGATATAGGGGCAGTAAATAGGTCGTTTTCGGATAAATTGATGGTGATGATTGTTCCGGCAAGGCGTTGAAGCTGATTCTCAGCTACGTCGAAAAAATGAGGGTCGAAACGAGGATTTTGGGGAGTTTGAAAAATTTGGTCGAGGTGTGTTTTGAAGAGCTCGGCCTTTCCGTCGTTGTCGCTAATAACGTTGCCGTCATTCTCAACTAAGTGAGATGGATTTGATTCCTTGCGACCTGTTAATATGTTGAATTTCTGCCAGTACTTTTTCCCGTCCAGGAAGTCCAGGCCGGAAGTAACTTCCTGCCATTGAACCTCCTTATGATGGATTGTTTCCCGGCGAATTAGGGAATTTAATCGATAGAATTGGGTTTTGAGAGCTGCGTCGTTGTATCTTAGGTATTGGCAATAGACTTTGCGCTTCTGTTTTATCAGATTGATGATATATTTTGGTAATGTGGGGCGGGATATGTCTATGGTTTTATGTGGGACATGTTCGCTGATGGCGGTGGTTATGGCATTGTCTATCAGCTCAATTGCCTTATCTATGTCTACGGAAGAGTTCAAATTCCGATAAGGGGAAAGATCGAGAGAAAGTTGGTTACGAAAGATCACCCAATTGGCATTCGCATGGTCTTTGTAGATGATAAAGGATATTGGAGGTGGAGGAGGTGCAGCAAGGTCGCTGTTTAGTAGCAGAGGAAAGTGATCGGAAGTAATAGTAGTCCCAATGTGGCAATTTGTGTCCATTAGGTGATTTAGGTCGAAGGTGGTGATTATGTGATCTATGATTGAACATCCCGTATGATTGGAAAAAGTTGGATTAACGTTTATAGCCCGCCAAAGCTGGAAGTTGAGTAAGGCCTCAGAGAGGATGTTGCCATTCCGGTTTGTTGTAGAGTCCCCGAAGTCAACATGTCTGGCGTTGAAATCACCCATCAATATGCCACCTCTGAGGGAGGCGACATATCCAAGGAAATCTGCGGGTAAGGTTTCGCTTGGCGGGTTATAGATGCTAGAAGCAATTATGGTTCTCAGAGGGAGATTAATTTTTGCCGCGATGCATTCTAAATGTTGAAATTGAATTGGGAGTGAGAATTGGGTACTGGGATATTTGTTGTTTATCACCAGTGCTGCACCGCGAAATGCACCCAGTTCACTGTTTCGTTAACACGTTTTGTAGTTGGTGAAGCCAAGTGTTGAAGGATGTTTCAATCTTGTTTCGGTAATGGACAGAATTGCCGCATTGTGATATGAGAGGAGGTTTTTGATTAAGGGTCTTTTGCGGCGAACGCCGCAGCTGTTGATCGTTCCAACAATGAAAGCCATTAAAGCTCATTCAGGTTACACATTGTGATTGATACGTTGTTGCCAACGTATGTTATGACTGTTTTGCGCTTGAAGAAGTGCTGCGCTGTTCAGGAGACTGTTTGGGCTATCAGTTCTCTCTTATCGGGAATTATGTTGGATAATGAGACGGTGAAGAAGCGAATCACGTCATCAAGCATAGCCAAGTCATGGACCTTGGGCATCACGTGTTGATGCGCTGGAGGATCTGGGCATTTGACAGGAGCCATTTGCTAGGGAGAGCCTTCCGGGCGGGACATTGGAAGGACCACGCCGGATGGGAACCTTGGCAGTTTGGGCAAGTGGGGTCTTTGGATTTTTTGCACTCGACTTTGCGGTTCTGTTCTCCATCGTTGGGACATGTGGCTTTTGAGGGGCATTCGGAACTCATGTGACCGATTTGATTGCACTGAGAGCAAAATTGTGGGAGTGATTGAGGGACGTTTGAAGGTTCGGCATAGTAATGCCTGCCGAACATGAAGAGTCCCAGAGTGAGGAGGGTGTCAAGGGTTTGTTTCTCAGTGGTGATGATGCGGATGAAAGTGGTGGGTCGGTCACTTGCTTCGGAGATGATTCTCCAAAGTCTAGATATCGGGAGATTTGCGGATGTTAGTTCGTTCTGAATGTCCTCGACAGAGACATCGTAGTCGACATCTCTAGCGACGCATGAATGAGAGATTTTTGGGGGAGGTTTTGTGGCTAAAGTAGCGGATTTATTAGAAAGAGTGAAAGTGATAGATGGGGTGCCCACATGATTCTGTAGGATCTTTTGGAAATTCTGTGGAGCGGGTTCGGTACATTCGATAAAGGCGGTTTTATTGTAGTTCACTTTGATTGAGGTGAATTTGAGATGGCGGGAAAGGTCGAAAGCAATTGAAAAAAGATTTTTGAGTTTTTATGTTCTCCGGAATATTCCGAACGACATATTGGAATTTTGTTGGGGCGTGGGTGAGGGTTTCATCTCGTGAGGAGAGGTTCGATGAAATTTTTTGTGGAGATTGTTGGGATAGATTGGAAGAACTTCCTGACCTGGTTTGTTGGAACAAACCTTAGAGTATAAGTAAAATAGAGCGATCTATTTACAAAAATTCATGTTCGAACAACTAATCACAGTCTAAGTCCGACAGCGGGATGTTTGCCAAGTTTCTTTGTTATCAACTAAAATCGGGAATTAAGCTTATTTCTGCCAACAGTAATACCCTTCATCTTAATAGTCTAAGGTAATTCCTACCGGAGATGTACTATACAATCAGTTTTTTTTTGTAATTACTTAGTAGAAGAAGAACATTCATTATATAATTTCAATATAAATCGGTCCTTGGTACCTGCGTGGATTCTTAAGCCGGCCACTCACGTTCCGGTAGACCTGTGAGGTAGACCTGTACAGGTATATCGCAACGTGTGTGTGAGCAAACCTGTGCAGGCGACCGGAGCAGTATTGAAAATCGATTCGGTCGACCTGCGCCAGACTGCTATCGTACGATGGACCGGAATGTGTGTGCCGACAAGTCTGCACAGGTCTCAGTTCTCTATATCAAATTTTGTGCTGCATGCACGTGTTTGTAGTTTGTACATAGATTCTGTTATAAAATGGCGTTAAGTACTGAAGAGCAACGTAGAGTAATAGCCGAGTTTACAGAACTTTATAAATTTGAGCCCTGTCTATGGCGAATTAAGAGCAAAGAATACCACGATCGTGGAAAAAGGGAGGCTGCTTATAAAAAATTGCTAGAAAAGCTGAAAGAAATAGACTATACAGCCAATAAAGATGCAGTCGTTAAAAAAATTAATAATTTACGAAGCAACATTAGAAAAGAAAAGAAGAAGTATGACGATTCTATTGAGTCTGGAGCATCGGCTGACGAAGTGTACCATTCTAAGCTGTGGTACTACAATTTATTTGACTTTCTTGGTGACCAAGAAACGCCAAGAACTTCCGTATCGAACTTGGATCCAGATGAGGAAGATTTCTCTGAGGTAAGTTAATAAAAGATGTAGCAGTTTTTATGTATTTACTATATATTTTAGCACATTTTTACTTTATTTAGTAAAGTATTATTAGGGTATATATTACCAAAAAAATGAACAATTTAATTAATAGAATCATTTTGCCATGGTACTTTGCCCTCGCCACAAAATTAGTGCATACATTTTTCTCTAACGTTTTTTGCGGTAGCATTGATGTTGCCCGGGTTTCGTTGCTCTAAATTTTCCATGTCAGAGTTTAGTGAATCGTATCCATCGGTGATGACGGTTCCTTCAACAATATTTTCTTGGTGAACGCATCTTTGTGGAGCATAAGATTTTGGTGAATGTTGGATGAGAAAATTGTGTAACACAACTGCTGCCATTACTATTTTAATAATATTCACAGGCTCTACATTAATTTGAGTATGAAATATACGAAATCTCGAAGCCAATATTCCAAACGCATTTTCGACTATACGCCTTGTACGAGACAATCTGTAGTTAATTTTTTTTTTCTTGTGAAGTCAAGTCTGCTTGTCGAAAGGGTTTCATCATATCAGTGCGTAAAGCAAAAGCGTCGTCTGCGACAAAAACATAGATTTCTACCGCTTTCTTTGACCTGTTCTGCGCTTGGAATATTTAATTCACCTCTATTTAACACTTCAAAAAATTTTGTGTTTTGGAGGACACCACCGTCTGAAATTCTCCATAGTTCTTCAAATTGTTGTGCTATTTCTTGGCTGTTGGGAAACTGAACAAAAAATAGCAATGAATTAATAATTTTTAACAACCCATTTTAATGTTTTATTGTTTCAGATTGGGTCAATACAAGAAACTCAAAATTCGCATGTTGCCGATGCCCCGGATTCTCCATCCCGCCAAGGACCGTCTACAACAGACAACGCCGGTCCGTTAACAGAAAATGAAAATATTCCATGTTGCTCACGAAAAAGTACCACTGGTACTCCGAAAGCCAGACCAGGCAAACGAAACCAAGATTCTTTGACCAATGATGTTGTGACGACTGTGCAAGAACACTTCAAGCGTCCACATATAAAATACGACCGTTTTGATATTGTTGGAAAAAGTGTTGCCATAAAACTTAGGGAAGTGGACAAAAGACAAAGCCTAATTCCAGAAAAATTAATTAACGATGTTATATTCGAGGCCGAATTTGGTAACCTTACACTACAACATACATGCCTTAACATGCAGGAAACATCTGACGCAAGAATTCGTAATATGCAGCAATATCAGCCACCTATGTTTTCACGCCACTCAGTTCCGTGTCCCTCATCACATTCCTCCAGTTCTAGCCTTATTATGACCCCTGCTCCAAGTCCAAGTGCAAATTATATGCAGTACAACCAATCCAAAATAGCACAACTTCAGCCTAACCCACAACACACTTTTCAGTATTCTCAAACCCAGCAGTTCTCTCCGACCAGTCCCCCACAACATGGTTCTCGATTACAAGAAAACCAACAACCTTCTGAAAATGTAGTGCTTTTGGAGTCTAGCAAAGGAGATGCTGCTACTTATCTTACAAACTTTAGAAGTAACATTTAATATTATTACAACTACGATTATGAATAAATACGTATTGCTGAATAATACTTTTTTGTCTTATTAGCTTACCTTTAAGTATCTTGCACAAAGAGCTTTGTACAAAGCAGCACATGTTTCAGGAATTATTTTCCCAAGAGCTTGAGGGGAAATAATTGCAGAGTATTTCATGTCTTCATAACTTCTTCCTGTGGCTAGGAATCTTAAAGTTACACTTAATCTCTGATGAGGTGAAATGCAATTTCTCATTACTGTATCTTTCTTTGTAATAAAAGGACCAACCATAGAAAGTAATTTGAAGTAAGTTTCCTTATCCATTCGTAAATAGTTTTGGAAATACTTGGGTTCAAATTTCAACTCGTTCAATAAATTAACATGACTGTAACTTTTTCGCTTTAGTAACCAATCTTTGCACCATTTTTCCCGTGTTTTTTTGGGTTTCGCACGTTTATTTATAACTAATAAGAGGCCCAGAACTGCCAATGCGTCGTCATCTTTCGATGCCATCATCAAACTAAATAAAATCTAGAATTTCACCTTAGCGTGTGTGGACTTTTCAGGCCTCCGGTATACCTGCACAGTTTCACCTGCACAGGTCTACCGGAACGTGAGTGGCCGGCTTTAGACTAAACATAAAATACTCTAAGCCTGGATTATCCCATGATGGGGAGGGCAACCGGCAACACAGATGGTTTTCAACCGTATTTCATTACGCATGTAGTAAAGTGATAGTAAGTTCGTTTTTAAGTGTATAAGTGCTTTTTTCTATGATTTAATTTATTGTGTAGTAAGTTTTAGTAATTTGGTGTTAAGTTGAGACTCTTTTTAATTAAAATATGGTGCATCAATGTTATAATTGTCGGAAAATCAAATTGGATCATCCTAACCTCTCTTTCCATAGGTAAGTTGTAGACATACCAGTGCTGTGGTTAAATATTTTTATTTGGTCTCAAGTTTGATAAAATACGTAGGTAATTATTTACAATTTCACTGTTTTACACGACCGTGTCATGTATTTTCATAAGTTAAAATATTAGTACTTAATTAAAATATTAAGTGTTTAATGTGAAGTAAGAATTAACGTTTAAAAAATATACGAAATTACGAACGAAATACAATACATATTGTACACCTTTTCATTTCAGTTTTCCCACTAATAAGGAGAAATGCTTAAGTGGCTGATTGGTTTAGGAGTAAATAGCCCTATTCCAAAACATGCAATGGTCTGCTCAGAACATTTTGGCTAAGACGATTTTTTTTATGGAGTCGGTGGAAGGAAATACGTGAAGAAGGATGCGATTCCTAGACGCAGTCTATCGGAAAATGTCGAGGGAGTTGTTATTACAAGGTATGGAATCTAATGAAAATGTATGTGTGATGTGTGTATTTATAACAGAATTCCAACACAGTTTATTTGAATAAGTTTTAATCTCAGTAACATATTTAAACAAGAAACAAGATTATCCTTTCAAAATACCAAAATTTTTCTTATTGAGTGTTTTTTAGGCCTGTATTAAGTGACTTGACAAATAGACCTGGACCATCTAGTGAGGCAGGAGAACATTCAGATAGCACACTAAGTAATGTACAAAGGTATGACTTTTGCTATTTCTTAGTGCGACTAGTACATATTTTATTTCCTCGATAGTCTGTTTTTCACAGGAATTATTTTCATTTCAGTTTGCCTATAGAAGAAGATACATTGGGTGGTATATTAATGTTACCTTCAGGTTCTCAAGAGACTTCTTCGGTAGAAAATATACTGCACTCTTCATCTTCAACTTTGACGGCTCCATCTGCCGAAGAAGCCCTTGTGGGAATGTTAAAGAGGACTCCAAAAGCACTAGAAGATGACTCTCTTGGTCCCCTGTCAGAATTTAGGGGTACCCTAAAACTAATAAATAAAACTAAAAAAAGGAAAAGGAAGTATATAGGTGATCTGAGCAGTGATGACTTTGGCAGTCCTAAGAAAAGGAAAAGAAACGTGAATATTGTCAAGGAAACCTATAAGTAGCAACAGAAGAAAATACACGCACTGCAGGGTACTATTAGGAACATGAGTAAAAGAATAACCAACCTCAGAAGCCTTTTGGCTTATTTAAAAAGCAAATCAATGATATCTGAATCATCAGAACCGGCCTTGAAGGTAATTTGATTTCATACAGTTCATTTGTGAAATATATCAACAAAAATGTGTTTGTACACAATAAGGATATTGCCATGGAATAAGTTAACATAGAGCATTCCAAAAATTAACAATAATCTGAATATTATGATGAAGAGTAAACTGAATTGATTCATGTAATTACTAAAAAACATATAGAATTCAGAGTTATGCTAAAAGTCTAATTCGTCCATACCTACCTTGTTTATTTTATATTTTTGAAAAAAATAGTTAAAGTAGCCCAATTTATATTTATCTTGAATATCTCGTAAACCTTACATTTTATGTATAAAAATGGTTCAAGTTTGTTGCAGAGAATTTTCAAAAACTACTGCAAAATTCCAAATTTGAAGCGCTAGATGGTTTTATTTTTGGTATAGATATAGTATGATATTCACCGATGTAATACATGCAATTCTTAAATAAATAGTTAATTTTTGTATTGAACAAAACATAACGATTCATTTTATTCCAGGCATCTCTTGATGGTTCAGCTAGTGACATATTCAATAGAATGCTGAAAGGACCTTCAAGCCAAAAATATGAACCTCGTCTTCGATCATTTGCTCTCACGCTGGCATTTTATTCTCCACGTGCCTATGTGTTTGTGAGGAAAACATTTAATAGGTCACTTCCACACTTGAGCACCATTGCAAAGTGGTATCAAACTGTTGAAGGCAAACCTGGGTTTACTACAGAGGCACTGGTTGCTTTAAAGTTAAAAGTTTCACAATCAAACAAAAACAAACTATTATGCAATCTTGTTATGGACGAAATGGCTATCCGCAAAAAAGTAGAGTGGGATGGAACGAAATTTACTGGATATGTGGACATAGAAGCACACAATCATTCAGACGAGCAACCTGAAGCAAGAGAGGTTCTGGTTTTCATACTAGTGTGCCTGAATGAAAATTGGAAAGTACCTGTAGGCTACTTTTTGACCAACGGAGTGAGTGGTGAAGAAAAAGACAAACTCGTGAGGAAATGTCTCGAATTTGTCCATGAGTCCGGGGTTATAATCACCTCACTAACATTTGATGGGGCGGCCTCTAATGTGAATATGGCAGAGAAGCTAGGAGCAGATCTCAGTAATTTTGAAAATTTACAAACTACTTTTAAGCATCCTGTAACCCAAGAGGAGATTTTTATATTTTATGATGCATGTCATATGATGAAATTAGTTAGGAATTATCTTGGGTCAATGAAAATTTTGGAAAATTTGAACAATGAACAAATAGAGTGGAACTATATTCTTAAACTCGTTGAAAAACAAAATTTGGAGGGCCTTCATGCTGCCACAAAGATAAGATTGAGGCACTTACAATGGGCACGGGAAAAAATGAGAGTTCGTCTTGCTAGTCAAACACTTAGTAGAAGTGTGTCAGATGCACTTAATTTTTTAGCAGAGGACCTTACTGCCCTGAATTCAAAAACGCCACAGCAACTTCCGAATTTGCAATAAAATTTAACAATTTATTTGATGTGTTTAACTCCAGAACTAGGCTAGCCAAATACATCTACAAACGACCTTTGTCAGAAGCAACAAAGAATATGTTTTTTGACTTCTTAAATGAAATGGAGCAATATATTTTAGGCTTAAAACTAAACGATAGGCCAATATTAAAAACGGCGAGAAAAACAGGTTTTTTGGGTTTTTTGATCTGTATACAGAGCTTAAAGAAATTATACGAGTTTGTAGAGGAAAAAGGCTTACTAAAATTCATTACAACATACAGGCTGTCTCAAGACCATTTGGAGCTATTTTTTGGGGCAATCAGAAGCAAAGGATGATATAATAACAACCCTACCGCCAGGCAGTTCTAGGCTGCCTATAAACGGTTTTTAATTAAAAGCGAAATCTCTGGACCTGATTCTGGAAATACTGTAAATCTAGAAGAAATTGCAATTTTAACTTCTGGAAGTATCACCAGAACCGATGCTGGAGAAAATTTGGAAGAATCTGAAGATTTTAGGAAAATGGAGGCAGAATTAGAAATTCAGATACAAAATTATAATTATTTTAATTCGCATATATGGGATTTAACTTTATATGTTGAAGACATCATAGGCTATATTGCTGGCTTTGTTGTAAAAAAGCTTAAAAGATGTGTAGCCTGTCTCAAATGTTCGGAGATTTTAGAATCTGACAATGTACATAGCGAACTACAAAAAAAGAAATCTTTTGGAAAACTAAAGCAGGCATCTGAATTTGTGATAGATGTGTGCAAATATGGAGAGAAATTTCTTAGATTCTACGGCAAAACCAATAATTTATTTAGAAACAATATATCTAATCTGTTAGTGTTATATACAATTGAAACTATACCGTCATTAATTTTTGATTGTTTTGGTGATCATTTTTATGAAGATGATCCCATGAATAATCACGCCATACAAATGACAAAACTCATTTTGAAAACCTATTTTAAGATTAGAATTCACTATGAAACTTCCAAAAAGTTCAACACTCAAGCGAGAATAAGAAGTATAAATACCAGAACAATATTATTCCGAAATGAATAATATGTAGTATAGGAATCTTCCATCCCTATACGAGTTTACCTAGAATCCCGGAATTATAGAAGATGACCTTATTTATATTGAATGTTATGTAAGTATATGTTTAGATCTCGGATCTCGGCCACCAAGCATTACGTCAATATATTAAACATTTTGGTTGGCACAGATACCTTGACATTCTAGGCTAGTTTAGTAGAACAACAACAATAAACAGTAATGACATAATATATAATTAGGTAGAGCATTAAGAATAAGAATAGTATATTCATACATCATTGATGCGAATGGCATTGTGAATGATCCATACTTGTAATTATTGTAATGAGTATAGAGTAAGACATTGAGCTATAATGGCGCCGAACTCTAAGTTTAAGTAAAGTGTCACCCTTTTGTAAAGTGATGTGTTTCTATTCCCTATACCCTCACCAGGACCACGGGTCAGCTTAGGGCTAACCGCCCAACTTAAGATCTGATCCCCACATGGCGATCCTGCCATTTGATCCTCACTTGGCGATCTCTACCAGTCTTTTTTCTTATGGAAAAAAAAGAAACGAACCGCTTCCTGTCCATATCCATGTACGTACAAATGGAAAGAATAGGGAAGTAACTCCCACAAATTGTATTGGCTTAACAGGAAGACATAATGAAATTGGAATTGGAGAATGGGAATTGGAAATTGCAAATGGAAATCGAGATGAACATCCAGGATGCAAGCAATGGGGTGAAAAAAAAAAGGCATCAGAAGAAGTCAACCAACATTGGTGTAGTGTTTCGAACATCATGTGAGTAATGAGCATTTTAGAAAATTTTAAGTACATTTTAGAAGAATTAAGAGTTTTTAATAGGAATCTGAACAAAGACAATAGTGTTAGAAAATCAGATTTAACCGCTACTAGGAGGAAATTAGATAAGTTAAATGTAATAACCGAAAATCTTAAGCTTGAGAAGGACATATTCAACAGAGAACAACATGAACAAAACTTAATTTCAGAGGCAAGGAAATACACAGGTTCAATAGAGACTTAAATTGAAAGTATAAAAAATAGTTTAACCGGAAGATTAAATTTAATTGGGTCAGTTGTTCAAGCGTCAAATATGTCTTAAAAGTTCGATTTACGCACCGCGACCTCTTTACTTCCAGTAATGAATGGAAATAATGACGTCACGAAACAGTTAATCGATGCTATCGAATTATACAGCGACATGCTAGATAATTCTGGAAGGGTATTTTTAATAAATTTCGTTTTAAAAACTAGGCTGAGCCAAAAAAACGCCACAGGAAGCATATGAAGCTCTGTTGAAAAATCTATCTAGATTCGGTAGACCGAAGTGAGCACGAGAGAAAACAGGGTCTCCCATATTGGTGGAACGAGAACATTGACCTCATGCGGAGAGAATGTATTTCTACGAGACGTAGACTCACTAGGATGAGAGCAGCGATGGATGTCGGAGACCATCGTGTGCATGACGTCACACGAGATCTGAAATGCATGAAAAAAGCTGAAAAAAGAGATCAATAGAATGCTGGAATGAACTAATTCAGAAACTAGATGATGACATATGGGGGGAGGGCTATAGGATAGCCACCAGATTCATCAAAGCCTCTAGCTTACCCTGTGCGCTGTCGTATAAGCGGAGGAGAAGAATATTGGATGATCTTTTCCCGACAGTGGACGATAATTGGGAGAAAAACGTAGGAGATAGCGACGACTTCGAAAGCTTCGAGTTAGAAGAATTGAGAGAGGCCGTCCAGGGAATGAAGTCTGGCAGATCTCCTGGTCCAGACGGCATTACGGTTGAAGCGGTCAGACTAATTTTCTCAACTACACCGGAGCTCCTCCTCGGAATCATGAATGGATTAATAATGCGATAGGAATTTCCGAAGGGCTGGAAAGAGGCCAGGGTAGTCCTCCTCCCAAAACGCGGGAAGGATCCGGAGCTCTCTTCAGCTTTCCGCCCTATATGCTTGATCAGTACACTGGGAAAATTGTACGAGAAACTGATCGTTAGCAAGCTGAAAGACGAAATACACATTTCTGATAATCAACATGGTTTTTGCCCAAAAAAGTCGACGGTAACAGCCATAAAGCAAGTCATCGGCTTCGTAGAGCAGGCGCATGAAAAGTGGTGCATCGTCATATTACTAGATATCCGAAATGCTTTCAATTCGGTGAAGTGGTCCAGTATTATTGAGGCCTTGAAAGGAATGGATATAAGCGAATATTTGATCAGAGTAATAGAAGCATATTTTTCAGAGAGATGGATAAGGGCCGTGTCGGTAGCAAAGGAATGCACAAATGGCGTCCCACAGGGATCTGTCCTCGGGCCGACCTTGTGGAACGTTGTATACAACGGGGTTTTGGAGTTGGAGTATGGAGTCGGGGTGAAGGCAGCAGCTTATGTGGATGATTTGGCTATAGTAATCGAGGGTAAGGGACGCGGCACAGGTTAGGGCTAGAGCAGAAAGCTCTATAAATAAGATTAGAGACTGGATGGGAAAGCATGGCCTTTGTATGACAGTCGAGAAAATTGAAGTCCTGCTGGCGAAGGCACCAAGAAGGGCGGAGGACATGGTCCTAGAGATAGGAGGAGTCACAGTTACCCCAAAGGAAACAGTTACTTACCTGGGAGTCGTGCTGAAAAGAGGGATGTCCTTCACGGCGCATATTGATTATGCCGTGGCGAAAGCGCAGGAAAAGGCTAAGATGCTACAAAAACTAATGCCAAATATAGGAGGCCCGCTATATACAAAAAGAAGGATATTGGCCACAGTGCAGCATAGCGTCTTGCTCTATGCAGCACCGGTTTGGAGACCAGTACTTAAGTTCGATAAATATAAGATTAAAATGATATCGGCACAGAGAAAAGGGCTACTCAGAATTATATCGGGCTATCGGACAGTATCTGCTGAGGCGGCGCAAGTAATTGCAGAGTACCCACCAATCGATTTAATGATTGGAGAGAGGTTCTTCCTATACACCATTGGAAGCCGTCTACCAGGAAATAAACGCATGGCTCGTAAGCGAACCATAAAGGAATGGCAGAAAAGGTGGAAAAAAGACACGGGTAAAGCTAGCTGGACCAAAATACTGATAAAGGTGCTAGGAGGTTGGATAGAGTGCTCATTCAAAAGAACGGGGTACTTCTTTACACAGTTCCTGACCGGACACGGCTCGTTCGGGACATATACGAAACAGATCGGGAAAACCACAACTGACAGGTGTGAGAAGTGTGGCATAGCAGACACGCCAGAACATGTTTATAACCATTGCACTCGCTGGTTGGACGAACGGGCAGAATGTGCTGCTCGTCTTGGCACTCCACTACCGGACGTCGAAGAATTACTCCCGACAATGATCGAAACAAGCAACAAATGGGATATTCTATACACCTATATAACTGGAATAATGAGTAGAAAGGAAGTAGAGGACAGAGAGGAAGAGAAAAGGAGAGCGGAGGAGTCGGAACATGTGAACTCACAGCCTGAAACAGAAGAAGATAGTGAATGAGTGTGAACGAAGCTGTCTGCGACGGCCTGGACTAACGTCTGTTTCCGGAGGCAGCTTACGTAGCATTATCTATGGGCCGGAACAACGCATGCCCCGGAGTGGTTTTTAGTGGGTATGGCTGAAAAAGCGAGTCCCACACTCCCTCATTCAAGATCTGGAAATGAGGGGTGCGTAAACGCATTTCCCAATCCAAAAAAAAAAAAAAAAAAAAGGCTGAGCCAAAATGCAAAACTGAGAGTCAAGAAAGCACACGACTCAGTTGAGGCATTGATTCAGGACATAAAAGGTAAACTTCTTACGAGAAAATCGGAGGCTGCCCTCGCAAATGAATTCCATAGCGCAAAGCAAGGAATCAAAAGCATTGATAGCTTTGGAGGAACTGTTGAAGGTTTATTGGTAGATCTGACAATAGCACAAGCGAAAGGAAACGAAGAAACAGCAAATATCTTGAGGTCGGTTAACGAAAGATTAGCTGTAAATATTTTCGCTAATGGCCTAAACAATAACGACCTACGCACAATAGTAAAGGCTAGAAATTACGACAATTTGGCCGACGCTATTTGTGGAGCAGTGGAAGAAAATGGATCTCTACATACAGAGAAAACCAAATTGGAAACATTCCACATGCGAGACTATAGAGTCAAGCAAAGTAACAATTTTGGCGCAAGGCATCAAAATTATAGAAAACAATACAAGCCCTTCAGAGGGAACAACCAATGTTACAATAGCAATTTTCAACAAAGTCAAACAAGACAGAGTGTTGAACGCAAACACAAAACATTTGGAAATAATTTTCAAAATAATAATGGGTTCAAACCCAAAAATCAAGGTTGCTTTACAGCTCAAAGGGCAGGTAATCAAAATAGTAGTAGCACTTCAGAAGAAGAGGTGAAAAGTTCACTTAAGAATCAGTTTTTTCGTTCCGAATAGAGTGAATGAAAATCTAAGTACGAATGGAATGAATTGTGTGAAAATGAGATATGGAATGAATGAATTAAATTTTCTTATCGACACAGGATCTTCAGTCAGTGTCATTTTCAAGGAAGTTATTCAAAAGGCTCCGTCAACATAAATTTAAAAGTAAACAACATAGCGTTTGAACAAGAATTTATAGTTTTAAATCAATTTACTAACGGAATTCAAGGAATACTGGGGTCAAATTTCTTTTTAAAACATAAAGCAATGATAAATAATGAAACGTTTACGTTTTCCTTCATGCTGAATAATGAAAAAATTTCAATGTCAATTCATTCAAGGTATGAGTGTTATACAACAATTCCTGCAAGGTGTGAAATTGTACGATACTTCGATGTAAAAGAGAACGAAGAATGCATTATTTTGAATGAGGAAATATGCAATGGTGTTTTTATTGCAGGCACAATTGTAAAACCAGTACAAGGTCAAGTTCCTGTACGTATTTTAAACTCGAATGAAAGAGAAGTGAAAATTAGGAATTTTATCCCTACTACTGATAAATTATCAAATTATAATATATGTAAATTCAAAAAAGATTACATGACAGTTGAGCGAGTAGAGAAACTTTTAGAAAAGGTAAATTTGGACACGTTACACGGAGAAGAAAAAACAACTATTGAAAAAATCTGTGCAAAATATGCCGATGTTTTTCATTTAGAAAACGACCCTCTCACGGTAACAAATATCACAAAACAAGGAATTCATCTGAATAAGGACTCTAGTCCAGTATTTGTGAGACCGAATAGGTTGCCAAACGCACAGAAAGATGAAATTCATAAGCACATAGATAAGATGCTGCAAGATGGCATAATTGAGGAAACCATCTCTGAATGGTCTTCCCCGCTTCTAATTGTACCAAAGAAGCAAGTAGACAAAAATGGAGTAAAAAAGTGGAGAGTAGTAATAGACTATCGTTTACTCAATAAACAGATAGAAGATGATAGGTTTCCACTTCCCTCCATATCAGAAATTCTAGATTCCTTATCAGGAGTAGTATATTTTTCACATTTGGATTTGTCACAAGGATATTACCAGGTGGAATTAGATACGGAAAGCAGGAAATGCACCGCTTTCACTACGGACAGAGGTCAATATCAGCTGACAAGGCTACCAATGGGATTAAAGATAAGCCCAAGTGTATTTTCCAGAGTCATGACAATGGCTATGATAGGATTAAATTATGAATCGTGTTTCATATATTTGGACGATCTTATAGTTTTTGGCAAAGATTTGACGACACACAACGTAAATCTCGTAAAAATTTTACAACGATTAAAAGATGTAAATTTGAAATTAAATCCAAGCAAATGCGAATTTTTAAAGAAGGAAATTTTATATTTAGGTCATTTAATTTCCGCGGACGGGATATCACCCGATCCGGAAAAGATTGAACTTATCAAGCAATATCCGGTTCCAAAGGACGCCGGAGATGCAAAGCGTTTTGTAGCTTTCGCAAACTACTATCGGAAATTTGTTCCAAATTTCGCAAAAATCGCAAATCCTTTAAATCAATTAGCAAGAAAAAACGCATATTTCAATTGGGACGATAAGTGTCAAAAATCTTTCGAAACTCTGAAACTAGCTCTCATGAGCACGCCAATCCTGCAATACCCAAATTTTGAAAAGGAAAATAGATTCATTTCAAAATGTGACGCATCGGGATATTCGATAGGAACAGTGTTATCCTAAAGTGATGACCGACCTGTCGCATATGCCAGCAGAACATTGAACAAGGCAGAACAAAATTATTGCACAATCGAAAAAGAACTGTTGGGCATAGTTTGGGCCGTAAAGCATTTCAGACCCTATCTATATGGTCGAACCTTTGATATATACACTGATCACAGACCGCTGGTATATCTTTTTGGCATGACAAACCCATCTAGTAGATTGACAAAATTTAGACTGACTCTAGAAGAGTATGATTTTACTATAAATTATATAAAAGGCACGGATAATGTTACAGCCGATGCTTTATCAAGGATTCGTATTGAATCATCAGAACTTAAGACGATGTGTAATAAAACATCGGAGAAAGTATTTGCAATCATAAGAGCACAAAAGGTAAAAGCAGAAAACGAAGGACAAATTAATAAGAACGATTACGACACTAATAGGATTGGCCATCCGGGAGTAGTCGAACTTATAAAACGTCCTACCGATTGTGTGTTACTAGAAGTGTTATCTGAGGAAGAATTTGATGAATTACACAAGAAATAATGTCTAGACAAAAATTTTAACAATTCATTATATTATGATGAAGAAAAAAAATTGATATACATAAAACTACAATTTCGATCGGCATTGTACCTAAGGGCATTGTTGAGAGTGTAGAAAATTTATGTAAGGATTTCAATATTGCTGAAATATGCATCATGGATAATATCAAAAATAAGGAATTAATAAGCGCGCTGAATAGAGAAATCATAGAAATAAAATCCGCCGGTTTTGTAATAGGATTAAAAATAAATGTTATACCAGACGTATTAACAATTAATGAAAAGGAATGTAGACAGTTAATCTTGAATGATTTTCATACATTGCAAACAGGAGGACACGCAGGTGTGAACCGCATGTTCAATAATATAAAATCAAAATATACTTGGTCAGGTCTAAGATATAGAGAAGTTTGTAAAACGTTGTGACGATTGTCAGCGATATAAACACTCTAGACCTACCAAAGAACCACCAACAGTGAGTACCACAGCATCAGCGTCTTTTGAGAAGGTGTTTCTTGATTTAGTAGGTCCGATAGGCAACGAAATCGGTGACGATCGATATATACTTACTCTTCAATGTGAATTAAGTAAATTTGTCGAAGCTTATCCAATACCTAATAAAGAAGCTAGCACAGTTGCAAAAGCATTCGTCACTAATTTTGTACTAAGGTATGGGATTCCCAGGGAAATAGCCCACGACCAGGGTACAGAATTTTTGTCGGAAGTGTTCAAGCAATCATGTAATGTGTTAGGAATGAAACAGCTAAATTCAACAGCTTACCATCATGAAACGATGGGAGCCCTCGAAAATTCTCATAAGCACCTAGGCGCGTATTTAAGAATTCAATTGGCAAAATTTAAAGATTCATGGACCGAATGGGTACCATTTTGGACTTTTGCATACAACAACACAGTTCATACGGGAACAAAGTACAAACCGCACGACCTAGTGTTCGGGAAATCGTGTAATTTACCTTCCAACATAACGGAACAGGTAGAACCCGTGTACAACTTCGAGAATTATCCGGTTGAGTTGAAGTATCGACTCCAACAAGCATGTAAAGAAGCTAGTGATAATCTGATAGTATCGAAACTGGAACGTGTGCAAAAATCTAGGGAAAATTGTAATATAGTTAATTTTAAGATAGGTGATAAGGTATTAGTGAAAAGTGTTCCGAAAAATAAACTTGAACAATTATACAAGGGTCCTTTCGTGATTACGGAAGAAAGGAACCCCAATGTAGTGATAAAAGTAGGAAACAATCAAGTGAATATACATAAAAATAAACTAAAACTGTACCATGATTAGATAAGGAAAAATGTTGTTTGTAAAATAAAAATAAAGTACGTCGATGGGAAAAAAATGTTAACCTGTCAATTGAACATTTTTTTACCCCGTGTAGGGTGGTGTAGTATAGGAATCTTCCATCCCTATACGAGTTTACCTAGAATCCCGGAATTATAGAAGATGACCTTATTTATATTGAATGTTATGTAAGTATATGTTTAGATCTCGGATCTCGGCCACCAAGCATTACGTCAATATATTAAACAGTTTGGTTGGCACAGATACCTTGACATTCTAGGCTAGTTTAGTAGAACAACAACAATAAACAGTAATGACATAATATATAATTAGGTAGAGCATTAAGAATAAGAATAGTATATTCATACATCATTGATGCGAATGGATGGTATTGTGAATGATCCATACTTGTAATTATTGTAATGAGTATAGAGTAAGACATTGGGCCGTAATGGCGTCGAACTCTTAGTTTAAGTAAAGTGTCACCCTTTTGTAAAGTGATGTGTTTCTATTCCCTATACCCTCACCAGGACCACGGGTCAGCTTAGGGCTAACCGCCCAACTTAAGATCTGATCCCCACAAATAGTTATTTATGCAACTAGTGTAATAAACACTTTTTGTGTTTTATTTCATAAAAAGTGATATAATAATAATAGAAAAATATTAATTTTATGAAAAATAATTTAGTTTATGAAAAAATGAATTTTGTATACCTATATATTTTATATTGTAGTGTGAAATGCACATTTATTGAACTTTATGCTATGTAAGTGTAGTTTCTAGTTAGTCTACCTTTTATTCAATAAAATATTTTTAATACTATGTTTTTTATTTTTTCTATAATTCGAATTATATGTCTGTTGGGTGTTGGGTCAGGATGTTGCTTGGAAATCTCTAATTTGTTTTCATAGGGTGACAAATTTGAAACTTCTTAAAATATCCTTTGAGAACTATGAAATTTAGTTTACATTTTTCATAGAGCTCTATCAATTCGTGATTTCAGTATTTCAAAATTTAATGACGTAAGTAGATGAACACCACGAGTCCTGCGACAGGATATACGGTCTAGCTGTCGATGTGCATCCGGTGTGAGCTTGTCCTTATCAGTTTTGAAAGGATGTAGGTGATAAGGATTTTATTTGTAAAGAGTATACAGGGTGTGTATAAGAAGTGTGTCACATGTACAGAGTCACGTGACTAACACATGACAGCATGGCGGCCCTAAGGAACAACTGTCATGGCGACCATAAGGTCCAGCTGTCATGGCGACCATAAGGTCCAGCTGTCATGGCGATCATAAGGTACAGCTGTCATGGCTACCATAAGGTCCAGCTGTCATGGCGACCATAAGGTCCAGCTGTCATGGTGACCATAAGGACCAGCTGTCATGACGGCCATAAGGTACAGCTGTCATGGCGACCATAAGGACCAGCTGTCATGGCGACCATAAGGACCAGCTGTCATGGCGGCCATAAGGTACAGCTGTCATGGCTATCATAAGGACCAGCTGTCATGGCGGCCATAAGGTACAGCTGTCATGGCGACCATAAGGACCAGCTGTCATGGCTGTCATGGACGTCCTAAGGTACAAACTGCTTCGTGCAGATGTCACAACCACATGACAGCTGTCATGGTGGACCCAAGGTACAGACTGCTTCGTGGAGGGGGCTCCGCCACCTCTAGGAAACAATCTCTACCTTTGGTCCAAAGGTACAGGCTGCTTCATGAAGATGTCACCACCACGTGACAGCTGTCATCGAAGGTAGAAGCTGCTTCATGGAGATGTCGCCACCACATGACAGCTGTCATGGCGGACCAAAGGTACAGGTTGCTTCGTGTAGGTGTCACCACCACGTGACAGCTGTCATGGCGGACCAAAGGTACAGGTTGCTTCGTGTAGGTGTCGCCACCACGTGACAGCAGTCATGGTGGGCTATAGGTACAGGCTGCTTCGTGTAGGTGTCACCACCACGTGACAGCTGTCATCGAAGGTACAGGCTGCTTCGTGTAGGTGTCACCACCACGTGACAGCTGTCATCGAAGGTACAGGCTGCTTCGTGTAGGTGGCGCCACCAGTTCGGCTCGTCAGACTCGTGCGAATCCAAGATGACAGGCTGCTATCACAGGGCAGACGTGTGACGTCACAGCATAAAGGTACAGACTGCTTCGTGGAGGTGTGGCCACCCGTTCGACTCGTCCGACTCATGCGACTCGTACGGTTTTGAAATCACATGATCTGTCACGCGGTGAGATATGGTGTCTGTCACTTCGACGGAGTGTCTGTCACAAGGTGTCATGGTGGCTATCACGTACCATAGAGCTGAAGGTTATAGAGCTAACCCAACTCAAAACCATAGAGCATCATGGTGGTGGAAAGAGTTGTTATGGAGTCTGTCATGGGAGGTCTTCATCGAGGTGTCATGTCGCGTCTTGGAGGGCGTGACGTGGTGGATCCATGAAGCATCTGTCACGCGAACTGTCATGACGGATCTATGAATGTCAACCATAGCTTTATAGGTATCAAATGAAAAGTCTTGATATGCAGAATGTTAATTTTATTGAAGATCCTGCGATCATAGTTTACGAACGATGATGACGTCACGGGAGGCATTTATTGTTTCAATCGGGCGACCATAGTTTACGAACGATGATGACGTCACTGCTTCGAACCGATGACAGTAACTGATTCAATCCGGCGACCATAGTTCACGAACGATGATGACGTCATCATCGTTCACGAACTATGATGGTCAGATGAGGAATGAAATGCGAGTAATAATAATGATATCTACTCATTATTCATCACACTGTAAAATTGAAGTTATAAGACTGTTGAATACATAAGGTGTAAAAAGTGAATAGGTAGTACATTCATGCACATATTTTATCTCGTGATTCAACACTCCGACACGTGCTTCAACATTAAGACACGTGTTCAGTCACATGTTCAGACACGTGTTTCAATAATCAGACACGTGTTAAGCACGTGCTCCATCATTCATACCTATTTAACACGTATTTGATATCTGATTTTGAGAGAAGCGTAGAAGTACCTAACCGCGTGATCGGACATACACAATATAACATCATCAGCTAGTATATAAACAAATGCTTATTAACATATGTTTCAGTATGATTTCGATGCTCCTCTAGACAACATGAAGATTGTCAAGCAGAAAGACTGGTTGAATATTATGAATTTAGGACTAAGCATTGAAAATATTGAACAATCACAACGTCACAGCTCTTTGCTGCCAAATACTTTACGAACAATAATCTGTGGTCCAAGTAATTGTGAGAAAACAAATGTGATGTTATCTCTATTGTTAGATGCTAACGGCCTGAAATTTGAAAACGTGTACATATATTCAAAGTTACACCAACCAAAATACCAGTTACTAAAGGAGACATTGAAGAAAATTGAGGGGCTTGGATATTTTCCTTGTACCGAAAGTGATGAGGTCATAGACCCCACAGAAGCGAGGCCTAATTCGATAATAATATTCGATGACGTGATGTTTGAGAAACAGGAGAAAATTCGTGCTTATTTTTCAAGAGGGAGACACAACTCAATTGATAGTTTCTATCTTTGTCAGTCTTTTGCTAAATGTCCAAAACATGGATTGCGCGACAATGCCGATTGCTTGATTATTTTCAAACAGGATGAACTCAATTTGAAACATATATTCACCCATCATGTAAGTACCGACATGTCACTCGAGAAATTCAAAGAGATATGTAGCGTATGTTGGAAAGTTAAATATGGATTCCTTATGATAAACAAAGACTGTGATATGAACAAAGGACGTTATCGCAAGGGTTTTGCGTCTAACATGTATATATACTTTCATTTGAAATAGACAAACCGCTCAGCATGGACGTGGGTGTGAGTAACATGCTTAAAGAAAAACAACAATTGAAGAAAAAAATTTGGGAGTTAGCAAACGTTGTGAGGAAAAAATATATGGCTGTGAAATTGGGTAAAGCTGAAAATGATGAGATTCTATATAATATGTTCAGGAATGTATCTAAACCTCTGGAGGAAATTGCGAAAAATGCTGAAATAATCAAACAAAATTTGTTGGTTGAACCTAAAAGTATTGTTTCTACAGCAACACAAATGGAGAAAATACCAATCCCAAATATTGTAGCTGAAGGGGAAGAGTTCGTATATAACCCCCAAAATACAGAGGAAGATGTGTTTACCCTCGAACCTACTATCGATCAGATTCGTGAAGAATTCAGAAAACATAAGAAAGATAATGCAGAGGCTACAAAGGAGTTTCTGCAACAATACCCCACATTAGCACGTTATTACTTGGAAGGATTCCTATTGGATGATGATGTTAAGAGATATGATGATAAAATGGGTTTGCAATATAATTCAACTTTAGACAAATGGTTCATGGGTAATCAACCTATAGAGATTGATAGTGAGAATAATATAATTATCAAGGGTACTCCGTTCAAGGGTACCACAGGACTGTATAATTTGATATTTTACAGAGATGTTCTACCTGATACTTACACTGTGGAAGATGGGAAAAAAAACAGTCAAATGATGGAAATGACTAGTGCCCATAGACGTAATAACGATCCAGCTGATCGAATAAGAAACATTGTAAAATACAAAAATGTACTGAAACCTTTGATTAATTCCATGAAAAGACCCAGAGCCAAAACATACACTGGAAGTGCATATATCAAAAATGATATGCTTGAATATAACGAGAAACCTATCCAATATGTTTATTGGGATGACGTTAACGAAATTGTGGATAGACTGAGACTTCTTGTTGCATCCTCGCATGCAGGTAACCATAATCATCACAACGAGATAATATCTATAATAGAAGAATTGATAGAGGCAGGGGTAATTGAACAAAAACCAGGTGTGAGACAAATTCATCACAGTTATAAAGATGGTTTCAATGGATAAGTTTGGCAGAGCCTCCTCTTCCATGTGGATATATGATACAAATGTATTTAATAATAATTTCAAACAAGTTCACGGACAAGGATTATTCCTAACGAGCGATGGAAGTTATGATATGGAAAATCGTAGATTGTGCAACGTAAAATCACCGAATGATGATGGAGATGTTGCAAATAAAGTATATGTTGATAAATTAACACACAAACTGAATCTGAAAACGGAAACCCGTTTTAAAGATACCTTCAATGTTAGGGTTGATAATT
The DNA here is from genome assembly GCA_958510875.1 of Endomychus coccineus. Classification (NCBI taxonomy): domain Eukaryota; kingdom Metazoa; phylum Arthropoda; class Insecta; order Coleoptera; family Endomychidae; genus Endomychus; species Endomychus coccineus. The sequence goes on from OY294070.1 coordinate 80,346,566, forward strand.
TGATCAAAGATATCAACAAGGATCTGGATGAACATAACTTAACGAATGAGAAGGTTATTCTCAACATTGATAAACATCTGATGGACATTCAGAATAAATATAATGGAATGGGTATCTATATAAAATCAGAGTATAAAACAATCAGTGATAGTGTGAGGGAAAACAGAAATGAATTGAAAAAGATCAATAACACATTTAACAGTGTGAACATGCGTCTAAATGACATTACTAGTAAAGTGGGGGCGTTAGAACGACGGATGACATCTGTGGAACCTTCTAAGAAGAGACCCTCATCATCCACAACAACAAAGCAGGGCTCTGTGAAACGTATATCTCCAAATCCTGTGAATATACCCAAAAAATTAATTCTACACTAGATTTCCACGTTGATAAGATGAGTAGAGAACAAGTTGTGCATGAGCTTCATAAGCCGAGTAGGAAGAATTTCAAACGACGCAGAACAATCATAAAAGGTTTGGATGATTTGTGGCAAATGGATCTGGCTGAAAAGGGTAATTACGCTCGTGAAAATAGAGGATTCAAATACATTTTGATTATGATCGATTGTTTCTCGAAATTTCTATGGACACGCCCGCTGAAAACGAAATCAGCCGAAGAGGTTCGGAAAGCGGTCAGTTCTATATTGCTAGAAGGACATCGTAAGCCTAGGAATCTGCGAAGCGATCAGGGAAAAGAATTCTTCAATAAAAACTTTAACGATCTAATGAAGAAACATAATATCAATCATTATAATACGTATAGTGTGAAAAAAGCAGCCATTGCTGAACGTGTCATTCGAACGTTAAAGGAATCGCTCTACAAACATTTCAGTCTTAGCGGGAAATACAAATGGCTTGATATACTTGAAGAAACCACAGAAAAATATAATAAACGTAAACATAGTACTATAAATATGGCTCCAATGAAAGTGACGACAGATTGAGAGCGAAATATTGAAGCGATCCTACTTACACATCGAGTTAGCTCTGCCTCACAAATACAACGTTGGAGATGTGGTACGAATAAATAAGGCTAAACATATTTTTGAGAAGGGATTTACGCCCAATTGGAGTACGGAATTATTTAAAATCATCAAAGTAAAAATTACCAACCCGGTCACATATCTACTAGAAGATATGACCAACGCACCAATCAGCGGCTGTTTCTATGAGGAAGAATTACAGAAAACAAAACAACCAGATGTGTATTTAGTCGAAAAAATATTACGAAAGAGGAGGGGTCAACAGTATGTGAAATGGTTGGGTCTAGATAATAATCACAACAGTTGGATCAATAATTCGGGTCTCGTTCAATGAACCCATCATTAACCATTTGGAGATTATTAGGAACAAACAAATAGCTGGAATATTATTGACTCGAGGGTATGGTTATTATAATAGAACAAAATTCCGTGAATGTGAGGGTGAATCAAGAGTGAAGATTATAATATTTGAAACATATATTGTTAAGATTATACTTAAGTCTTTTGTATTGAGAAAATTTTGAAATTAATAAAAAATATTATTTTGAAATCTTTGGTCTTTCTCCCTCCCCTCGTTGAATAACGGTGCAATCTTGAATTATCATCAGTCTGTATGGAAGCGTACGTAGGAGAAGGTGTTCTCAATACGCTTATAAACAAGCTCCCGTTTGAACTTCATATTCCTGGTTATCAATTCTGTGGTCCCGGTACAAAATTAGAAGAATGGTTGAGAAGAGGAGATTCAGGTATCAATCCACTCGATAAAGCTTGCCGCCAACACGATATTTCATATCTGCGAAACGCTAGTTTGGAAGGACGTCACGAGGCGGATAAAATATTAGAGAACGCTGCTTGGCAACGTGTCAAATCTAAAGACACAAAATTTGGAGAAAGGATTGCCGCTTTCGGTGTAAATAAAATTATGAAGGCAAAGAGGAAATTGGGGATGGGTATGAGAAAGAAGGTTGGGTTCGGAAGTGCAATTGTCGATGGGGTGAGAAAAGTTATGAAGAATAAGTTTGACTCATCCAATCTGAAGGAAACATCCCAAACAGCGTTGAAAGTTGCACAATTCAAAAAAGCATGTGGTCGGAAAAATGTTCGGTTACCAAGAGTAATTCCTATTCCAAAGACTGGAGGATTTCTACCATTTTTAATACCTCTGTTTGCCGGCTTATCAGCTGCTGGAGCATTGGCGGGAGGTGGTGCAGGCATCGCCAAGGCCGTCAACGACAGCAAAGCAGCTCGGAAAACCTTGGAGGAAACGGAAAGACATAATAAAACAATGGAAGCTATAGCTTTGGGAAAACAAGGATCTGGTCTATATTTGAGAAAGTATCGCAAAGGTCTTGGTCTATATTCAAATAAACATCCAAAAAACTGTCAGTAAACCTACCCAGAAGACCTCTGACCGATCTCGATCTACGAAAACTAGCAAAAGCTCTGAAAATTCCCCATTTTAGAGGAGTATTTATGCGTGATGAACTGCCATCCAACAGACCATGGAAAAACGAGCGTGGAATAGTTAATTTAGATAGCTCGGACAATGGAGGCACTCACTGGGTTGGGTTTAATAAAGTCGGTGATACAGTTTTATATTATGATAGTTTTGGCAATTTACGCCCCCCTCGCGAACTAGTGGATTATTTCAAAAAGTTTAAGATATTATTCAATCACGATAATTTTCAACAATATAACACGCATAATTGTGGTCAGTTATGTTTAGATTTCCTCTCTAACTCTTCAGTTGTGCTCGACTAACCCTGCATTCATTAGTATATAAACAGATTGTTGGTAAAGTTTTCATGAATCATGTCTCAGACGTTCACTATCACGGGTAAGAGCTCCCGCTTATCTGTAGATTTCCACCCACCTATAGAACTAGATCCTCATTCATATTATTCTATCGCACTTGTTGGCTTGCATACGTACAATAGCATTACGAACATTGAAGAAGGTTTTAATAAATTTTATTATAAAAATGTGAAGGGTGAGGAAGAAGTAGTAACTATACCTACGGGGTCCTACGAGTTGACAGACATCGAGGATTTCATACAAAGTGCAGTTTGTGGGATAGGAGTGAAGCAAGAAGAACGTGACCGGAAATTATCAATAAAATCTAACAACAACACTCTACACACAGAGCTGAAGAGTGATTTTGAAGTGAATTTTATTCCTAAAGAAAAGAAATTGACATATCGCGAACTACATGTATCTGATCGACCTATAAACATAATCAAAGTTCAAACAATACGAGTAGAGTGTAACTTAACCGCAGGAGCATATCATAACAATAAGATAGCTCATACGATATATGAGTTCTCACCTCTTGTACCACCTGGGTTTTCCATTGATATAGAGCCGAAGAATCTTATTTATCTACCGATCATCAGCAAGACGTCCTTCGATAACATCACACTGAATATTTTAGATCAGAATTGGAAACGGGTAAATTTTCGTGGAGAAGAAATTATTATACGGTTGGAGTTGAAAAAGACCATTAGGGATTATGGCTTCCAACAATAAATAATAATCCAATACTCACCACCACTCATTATATGAAAAGAATTCATCTGAGAAGGTTGTTGTTGCAGTAGCCATCACTTGAGAACATGGGTTTGGATTTCAGCAATAAAAGACATACCCATAGTGGTCATCAGTCATTATCTACAACGAGTTCAAGGGAGAAGGTTGCTTCTGCATCACTATCATTGGAAAATATCAATTTTTTGAAGTCTCTTGGTTACAATGTCGGAAAAACTTCAAATATTCAACGAGCCAAACTTCAATGAAGACATCATCTGAGAAGAAACTCATACCTACTATCCCCACACAACATCTTTTGGCAACAGCGATGAAATTGAGATATTAATCAATCAACAAGATGTGTTGGTAGATTTGGCCTCGTCTGCTTTATTCATCGAGGCAGAATTCCAGCCAGAAGCAAGTGGTGATGGTGAATGTGAACTAACGAATAATTTCGGAGCGTTTCTCTTCGAATATATCAGTTATGAATTGAATGGAAAAGAGATAGACAAAGTACGTGATCCTGGTATTGTCAGCACCATCAGAGCGTATCTAACATATGCCAAACATGAATCTATACCTCTAGCTATTTCTGGATGGTCATTTAAGGATGTATTGAGTTCAGTCTACAATAATAAAATCAATTTATGGATACCGTTGAATTTTCTACTAGGCCTATTCATTGACTATAACAAAGTTTTGAGTGGAAAACATGAGCTGCGCTTGATAAGGTCTCGAACCGATAACAATTGCTATACTAATACCACAGGCACGAAAACGGCTAAAATAAATGTGAAGACGATAGCATTAAAAGTGCGACATGTGTTTCCAAGTGATCAAGTTAAATTCCAAATGTTGGGGAATTTGAGTGCTGAGAAGCCTATTTTGATTCCATTCCGTAGTTGGGATCTGCATGAAAATCCTTTGATGAAGGAGAGCACTCGTGACATTTGGGCTGTTAAAACATCAATGAATTTGGAACGTCCTAGATATGTGATTCTAGCTTTCCAAACTGATCGAAAAAATAATCCTGTTAAGCACAGTGCATATTTCGATAATATAAACTTGCTAAATGTAAAATTATACTTGAATTCAGAGTGTTATCCATATGAAGCAATGGAATTGAATTTCACCGACCAGCAATACGTGGAAGCATACCAGATGTACTATGATTTCCAGAAATCATTTTCAAATAAAATAATGAGTGAGCCCATGTTAGATTATATAGCATTCAAGAATAGAGCAATTTTTGTGATTGACTGTTCAAAACAAAACGATGCTATAAAGTCATCAACAGTTGACGTCAAACTAGAGATGGAAAGTTTCCTGAATTTCCCCAAAAACACCAGGGCTTATTGCATCATCATTAACAATCGTATAATGGAGTATTCTCCGATTACAGGATCAGTTCGGAATTTGGTGTGAAGAACCAGGTGATGAATCACAATGTTATAATTTTAGTTCTAAGTGATGTACTATCAAAATGTATCTTTCCCAATAAATGTTATTATTATTATTATATTTGATATTTTATTTCTCAAACGGTAGGTGGTGATGTAAACATCCGACGATCATAGTTTGTAAACTATGGTAGTCGGTTGCTGGAAATGAAACAAATTGAAACAACTAGTGAAGTTATCAGTCAGTTATCACTATTCACGTTCACGTTCTCACGTATGTAAGGGAGAATCATTTCAAAAAATGTTCAGTTATAAAAATGAACTTAGCAGCGTGCGTTCGTGATTCAAATGTGGCTACATGGTCCACCTACAATCTTATTAAGTTAACAGTTAATGAAGTGTGTCTAAAATTTGGGATCGATATAAGAAACTATTTATTTTGGAATATTCAACTAAACTAACGCGTTCTGATGAATGAAGATCTATTGGATTGGTTAGGTAATCGCGGCAAAAAATATCATGCTAAAAAGGGTGTTATAACAAGATTGTTGAGGAAAAACCCGCATATACACCATTTAGAAATTTGTGATAAGACTGATGCACGAAAGAAATATTATGTTCTAGATGCTATTGATTTCGAATCATTATTGATGCAAATGCGAACTCCTAAAGTCATCGAGTTACGTGAACTGTTTTTGTTAATGAAATTTATTATGATGAAATATTGTGAGTACGAGAAATTCTATGAACAACAAGAACGTCAAAGAGCTGAGGAACGTGAATGTCTTGCGAAAGAACGATCTCAACGCTTATCTCAACAAATTCAAATGAATGTTATCACCTTACGGAATAACATTGCACCAAATATTGTTCCACCTCCTATAAATTTCGGAAAGAGACGAAATTTAGGTAATTACTTTGTTTTTTATAATAAAATTTATATAATATATATTATTTAGGATTATATCGAACATCGAATGATATGAGACCAGAATGGTACCTAATGCGTCGACAGGAGGATGGTTGGCGTGATGCCGACAGAAAATTACAAAATCGAGGAATGCGATTAATACGTAAATGGTCTAACATATCTCATGTTATCGATATTGGTAACGAAGTGAAACAGAATTTCCGCCGCGATTTGAAATGGTATGCAAGAGAAAATATTATTCTTGCCGCAGAAGAAGAGGGGGGTGAACAATTGATTAATGATACCAACATCGAGTCATTGATAGAATGTGTTATCAATCACAAAAATAAAGCTTATGAACTAGCAAATGATAATGTCAATATATTATTATAATTATCATTCCTTTTGTTTTATTAAAACACTTATATCTTCATACAATCATTTATTTACATGGTAAATGGTCTTCTTTACATATTTAACAAACATTTTCAACATTAGTACTGATAAAGAAGATAAAATTGCATACAAAATTGCGAAAATTTTAGAAATTTCTTCGTCTAGTGAGGATGATGTACGTGTGGATGGTGTTGATATTGTCTTTTGTATGACATGTGGTAAACATGATGATTGTTGTAGCAATTGCCATTCAGCCATATCTCCCTCACTCCGATCAAAGAATAAAAATTTAAGTTTATAACGTATGGTGGTACGATTGTCTTGAGGAATGTTGAATGCGAATACCTCTAATTGATTATCGTTGATTTTTCTAAAATTCATCGGAATCCATTCGGTACGGTTACACCCCCCACCACCATCGGTTGCAACATCCTTCAGACAAATATAAATGCGCTCAACGTGTTGGGGAACGTTCGCGTATAGAATACCATTCAGAATTGTGGTTAGAATCACGAAATTTGTTTTCAACATCCCCACTCCCATCATTATCTTCACTTTTTACACTTGTAAATGTATTCAACAGTCTTATAACTTCTATTTTATCTTCGTAAAAATTCAAGTCTCTTCTTAGTTCATGAACTTTCTCCACAAATTTTCAAAGTATACGTGTGTATTCTTCAAAAGATATATGCATAATGACACATTTACAAACTTACTGGATATCTTTATCATAACCTCCAACTATTCACATTTACACATAGAGTTCTCAATATCAATGTGATGAATAATGAGTAGATATCATTATTATTACTCGCATTTCATTCCTCATCTGACCATCATAGTTCGTGAACGATGATGACGTCATCATCGTTCGTGAACTATGGTCGCCGGATTGAATCAGTTACTGTCATCGGTTCGAAGCAGTGACGTCATCATCGTTCGTAAACTATGGTCGCCGGATTGAAACAATAAATGCCTCCCGTGACGTCATCATCGTTCGTAAACTATGATCGCAGGATCTTCAATTCAATAAAATTAACATTCTGCATATCAAGACTTTTCATTTGATACCTATAAAGCTATGGTTGACATTCATAGATCCGTCATGACAGTTCGCGTGACAGATGCTTCATGGATCCACAACGTCACGCCCTCCAAGACGCGACATGACACCTCGATGAAGACCTCCCATAACAGACACCATGACAACTCTTTCCACCACCATGATGCTCTATGGTTTTGAGTTCGGTTAGCTCTATAACCTTCAGCTCTATGGTACGTGATAGCCACCATGACACCTTGTGACAGACACTCCGTCGAAGTGACAGACACCATATCTCACCGCGTGACAGATCATGAGATTTCAAAACCGTACGAGTCGCATGAGTCGGACGAGTCGAACTGGTGGCGACACCTCCACGAAGCAGTCTGTACCTTTATGCTGTGACGTCACACGTCTGCCCTGTGATAGCAGCCTGTCATCTTGGATTCGCACGAGTCGGACGAGCCGAACTGGTGGCGCCACCTACACGAAGCAGCCTGTACCTTCGATGATAACCGTCACGTGGTGGTGACACCTACACGAAGCAGCCTGTACCTTCGATGACAGCTGTCACGTGGTGGTGACACCTACACGAAGCAGCCTGTACCTATAGCACACCATGACAGCTGTCACGTGGTGGCGACACCTACACGAAGCAACCTGTACCTTTGGTCCGCCATGACAGCTGTCATGTGGTGGCGACATCTCCATGAAGCAGCTTGTACCTTCGATGACAGCAGTCACGTGGTGGTGACATCTTCATGAAGCAGCCTGTACCTTTGGACCAAAGGTAGAGATTGTTTCCTAGAGGTGGCGGAGCCCCCTCCACGAAGCAGTCTGTACCTTGGGTCCACCATGACAGCTGTCATGTAGTTGTGACATCTGCACCAAGCAATTTGTACCTTAGGACCTCCATGACAGCTGGACCTTATGGTCGCCATGACAGCTGGTCCTTATGGTCGCCATGACAGCTGTATCTTATGGCCGCCATGACAGCTGGTCCTTATGGTCGCCATGACAGCTGTACCTTATGGCCGCCATGACAGCTGGTCCTTATGGTCGCCATGACAGCTGGTCCTTATGGTCGCCATGACAGCTGTACCTTATGGCCGCTACGACAGCTGGTCCTTATGGTCGCCATGACAGCTGGACCTTATGGTCGCCATGACAGCTGGACCTTATGGTCGCCATGACAGCTGTACCTTATGATCGCCATGACAGCTGGACCTTATGGTCGCCATGACAGCTGGACCTTATGGTCGCCATGACAGTTGTACGTTAGGGCTGCCATGCTGCCATATGTTAGTCACGTGACTCTGTACATGTGACACACTTTTTATACACACCCTGTATACTCTTTACAAATAAAATCCTTATCACCTACATCCTTTCAAAACTGATAAGGACAAGCTCACACCGGATGCACATCGACAGCTAGACCGGATATCCTGTCGCAGGACTCGTGGTGTTCATCTACTGACGTATATTTTCAGGTACTAAATGGCACAAGAAAATGTGTAAAAGTACAAGCATGCACCTAGATTACTTCTCAAAACTGAGATTACGATGCATTAATGGAGCTCTATGAAAAATTCAGACCTATGAAATTTCATAGTTACTACTGTTCTCAGACAAAAGATATTTTTAAAAAACTATATAAAACGATTCCCACTTTTCTTTTTACGCCCTGTTAAAAAAAGTTAGGGATTTGGGGCATATGTTTTGAGGCACGTCAATATTATTTTTCCATGCTCATTTCAATTTCTACTATAAAAGGTAACTCGCCCTGTATACTATGTACGACAGAAAAATCAGTTTGTTAAAAACAATTACTAGTATCGTAAATAAATGATGAGCAACTATTTCACTTTCAATATCTCCATAATTAATTTTTTATTATAAAAATGGTTTATTCCATAAAAAGAGCATTATCAAGGATTATTCCAACAATTATTTATTTAATAATAGGTCTATCCTTTGGAAACCTTTAATTAGAGAACTTATTAGAGATAAAAATAATTCCAAAACAAACCAAACTGTCCCTCTCATGTGAAAAAGCCTTGAATATCATGGTGAAATTTAGCAAATATCATCTCAACAAATACCTACTAGAAGAAAATCACATTGACACTTGATTTTAATAGGAATATACTGTTTTCCCCAATATCTACTTTTGCGTATGAATAGTTAACATTTTTATATCATAATTATAAATTTGTCACATTTCCACATCTTTGCGCCTTGAACTCTCCGCCTATGGTCAGTGTTATTTACAATCGTCCCGTTGTGCTTCTCCCGCGCTTTCTATTTCATTGATAATTTATCGATCGGTGCTTAGGGATGATGGTTGCATGTTCACATTGAGTTTATGAATGAGTCGCTTTGTCTCCTTTATTATATAGTCTAAGACAAAAACTAATTTTTGAGAGGAATGGAGGCCAATAAGCAATTCAAAAGAACTAACTCAGCAGCAGACTATAATTTGTCCTTTGAGTTAAGGAAAATGGTGTAGGCCTATTTGATGAACGATAATAAAATATGTATCTACGAATCTGAAAATGATTTCATAAATGAATCAAGAGAATTTTGGAATAATGTAAAAACTAACAAAGTCTATATGAGTAGTATGTATTTCAATAAGATATTATGAAACCCTTCTTCCTTTCAGAATACATACTGTAGAGAAAAATTTAGCAATCTCCCTATAAAAGCTACCCGCCTTGATTCCTCTCAATAATTTATCCTCAGTTCACATTTCTCATAATGATTTAATTCCTGATGGAATACCAGGGTATTCTGAAACACATTATAATTACTGTTAAGCTCATCCTCTCTTCTTGATTATTAATACCGGGATATTAAAAATCATCTTGGTCAAGGATGGTTGTGGAATCTAAAACGTGTGTTTTACTTTACGTTTGAAATAATTATATCACTGTCACACTGACATCATCAATAACCTAGGTATACATTTCATACCTATTTATTTTAGTTGTAAGACAATAATGAACTACACATTAAGAATTATCTTGGTCAAGGGTTGTTATGGGATGTAAAACGTGTTTCTTACTTTAAATTTTTCAATCTGTTAGGTCATTGTGCTGAAATTTCCTAATCCAGTTTTTGAATCATGCCTCTTACCACACAGCACAACATTTTCATGATTGAATCCTATTTTCGAATGGGTGCGCTAGTTAATGGAAATTGGTAATACAGTCAACGTTTGTGTTTGGACAATTTTCGAGAGCACTTCCCAAACGTGGAAATATTACCGGACAATTTCTATGCGTGCCTTACAAATTGTGTTGAAGTGTTTCGCGAAACTGGTTGTGTGACTCAAAAAAAAGGTGCTGGTAGACCAAGAGTTCGTACCAAAGGTACAGACTGCTTCGTGGAGGTGTCACCACCACGTGACAGCTGTCATGGCGGACCGAAGGTACAGACTGCTTCATGGAGGTGTCACCACCACGTGACGGCTGTCACGGTGAACCAAAGGTACAGACTGCTTCGTGAAGTTGCAACCACCACGTGACAGCTGTCATGGTGGACCAAAGGTACAGACTGCTTCGTGGGGGTGTGACCACCACGTGACAGCTGTCATGGTGGACCAAAGGTACAGACTGCTTCGTGGAGGTGTCGCCACCACATGACAACTGTCTCATGCCGGGCCAAAGGTACAGACTGCTCCGTGGAGGTGTCGCCACCGCGTGACAGCTGTCATGGCGAGTCGAAGGTACAGCCTCGTGGAGTCGCACGAGTCGAACTGGTGGTGCCACCAGTTCGACTCGTCCGACTTGTGCAAATCCAAGATGACAGGCTGCTATCACAGGGCAGGTGTGTGACGTCACAGCATAAAGGTACAGACTGCTTCGTGGAGGTGGCGCCACCAGTTCGACTCGTGCGGTTTTGAAATCACATGATCTGTCACACGGTGAGATATCATCACGTTTGTCACTTCGACGGGGTGTCAGTCACGTGGGGCTTCAACGATGTATATGTCACGAGGTGTCATGGCGGCTACCACGTACCATAGAGCTGAAGGTTATAGAGCTAACCCGAGCCAAAACCATAGAGCATCATGGTGTCGGAAAGAGTTGTCATGGCGGCTGTCATGTGGGTCTTCAACGAGGTGTCAAGGCGTCTGTCACGTGAGGTCTTCATCGATGTGTCATGTTGTGGGGATCAGATCTTAAGTTGGGCGGTTAGCCCTAAGCTGACCCGTGGTCCTGGTGTGGGTATGTGGAATAGAAACACATCACTTTACAAAAGGGTTACACTTTACTTCAACTTAGAGTTCGACGCCATTATAGCTCAATGTCTTACTCTATACTCATTACAATAATTACAAGTATGGATCATTCACAATACCATCCATCCGCATCAATGATGTATGAATATACTATATCTTATTCTTAATGCTCTACCTAATTATATATATTATGTCATTACTGTTTATTGTTGTTGTCCTACTAAACTAGCCTAGAATGTCAAGGTATCTGTGCCAACCAAAATGTTTAATATATTGACGTAATGCTTGGTGGCCGAGATCCGAGATCTAAACATATACTTACATAACATTCAATATAAATAAGGTCATCTTCTATAATTCCGGGATTCTAGGTAAACTCGTATAGGGATGGAAGATTCCTATACTACACCTCCCTACGCGGGGTAAAAAAAATGTTCAATTGACAGATTTAACATTTTTTTCCCATTGACGTACCTTATTTTTATTTTACAAACAACATTTTTCCTTATCTAAACATGGTACAGTTTTAGTCTATTTTTATGTATTTCCACTTGATTGTTTCCTACTTTTATCACTACATTGGGGTTCCTTTCTTCCGTAATCACGAAAGGACCCTTGTATAATTGTTCAAGTTTATTTTTCGGAACACTTTTCACTAATACCTTATCACCTATCTTAAAATTAACTATATTACAATTTTCCCTAGATTTTTGCACACGTTCCAGTTTCGATACTATCAGATTATCCCTAGCTTCTTTACATGCTTGTTGGAGTCGATACTTCAACTCAACCGGATAATTCTCGAAGTTGTACACGGGTTCTACCTGTTCCGTTATGTTGGAAGGTAAATTACACGATTTCCCGAACACTAGGTCGTGCGGTTTGTACTTTGTTCCCGTATGAACTGTGTTGTTGTATGCAAAAGTCCAAAATGGTACCCATTCGGTCCATGAATCTTTAAATTTTGCCACTTGAAATCTTAAATACGCGCCTAGGTGCTTATGAGAATTTTCGAGGGCTCCCATCGTTTCATGATGGTAAGCTGTTGAATTTAGCTGTTTTATTCCTAACACATTACAAGATTGCTTGAGCACTTCCGACAAAAATTCTGTACCCTGGTCGTGGGCTATTTCCCTGGGAATCCCATACCTTAGTACAAAATTAGTGACGAATGCTTTTGCAACTGTGCTAGCTTCTCAATTCACATTGAAGAGTAAGTATATATCGATCGTCACCGATTTCGTTGCCTATCGGACCTACTAAATCAAGAAACACCTTCTCAAAAGACGCTGATGCTGTGGTAGTCACTGTTAGTGGTTCTTTGGTAGGTCTAGAGTGTTTATATCGCTGACAATCGTCACAGCGTTTTACAAACTTCTCTATATCTGACTTTAGACCTGACCAAGTATATTTTGAGTTGATATTATTGAACATGCGGTTTATACCTGCGTGTCCTCCTGTTTTTAATGTATGAAAATCATTTAAGATTAATTGTCTACATTCCTTTTCATTAATTGTTAATACGTCTGGTATAACATTTATTTTTAATCCTATTACAAAACCGGCAAATTTTATTTCTATGATTTCTTTATTCAGCGCGCTTATTAATTCCTTGTTTTTGGAATTTTTCATGATGCATATTTCAGCAATATTGAAATCCTTACATAAATTTTCTACACTTCTCAACAATGCTCTCAGGTACAATGCCGATCGAAATTGTAGTTTTATGTAAATCAATTTTCTTTCTTCATCATAATACAATAAATTGTTAAAATTTTTGTCTAGACATTTTTCCTTGTTTAATTCATCAAATTCTTCCTCAGATAACACTTCTAGTAACACACAATCGGTAGGACGTTTTATAAGTTCGACTACTCCCGGGTGGCCAATCCTATTAGTGTCGTGATCGTTCTTATTAATTTGTCCTTCCTTTTCTGCTTTTACCTTTTGTGCTCTTGTGATTGCAAATATTTTCTCCGATGTTTTATTACACATCGTCTTAAGTTCTGATGATTCAATACGAATCCTTGATAAAGCATCGGCTGTAACATTATCCGTGCCTTTTGTATAATTTATAGTAAAATCATACTCTTCTAGAGTCAGTCTAAATTTTGTCAATCTACTAGATGGGTTTGTCATGCCAAAAAGATATACCAGCGGTCTGTGATCAGTATATATATCAAAGGTTCGACCATATAGATAGGGTCTGAAATGCTTTACGGCCCAAACTATTGCCAAAAGTTCTTTTTCGATTGTGCAATAATTTTGTTCTGCCTTGTTCAATGTTCTGCTGGCATATGCGACAGGTCGGTCATCACTGTTGAATAACACCGTTCCTATCGAATATCCCGATGCGTCACATTTCAAAATGAATCTATTTTCCCTTTTCAAAATTTGGGTATTGCAGGATTGGCGTGCTCATGAGAGCTAGTTTCAGAGTCTCGAAAGATTTTTGACACTTATCGTCCCAATTGAAAGATGCATTTTTTCTTGCTAATTGATTTAAAGGATTTGCGATTTTTGCGAAATTTGGAATAAATTTCCGATAGTAATTTGCGAAAGCTACAAAACGCTTTGCATCTCCGGCGTCCTTTGGAACCGGATATTGCTTAATAACTTCAATCTTTTCCGGATCGGGTGATGTCCCGTCCGCGGAAATTAAATGACCTAAATATAAAATTTCTTTCTTTAAAAATTCGCATTTGCTTGGATTTAATTTCAAATTTACATCTTTTAATCGTTGTAAAATTTTTACGAGATTTACGTTGTGTGTCGTCAAATCTTTGCCAAAAACTATAAGATCGTCCAAATATATGAAACACGATTCATAATTTAATCCTGTCATAGCCATTGTCATGATTCTGGAAAATACACTTGGGCTTATCTTTAATCCCATTGGTAGCCTTGTTAGCTGATATTGACCTCTGTCCGTAGTGAAAGCGGTGCATTTCCTGCTTTCCGTATCTAATTCCACCTGGTAATATCCTTGTGACAAATCCAAATGTGAAAAATATACTACTCCTGATAATGAATCTAGAATTTCTGATATTGAGGGAAGTGGAAACCTATCATCTTCTATCTGTTTATTGAGTAAACGATAGTCTATTACTACTCTCCACTTTTTTACTCCATTTTTGTCTACTTGCTTCTTTGGTACAATTAGAAGCGGGGAAGACCATTCAGATATGGTTTCCTCAATTATGCCATCTTGCAGCATCTTATCTATGTGCTTATGAATTTCATCTTTCTGTGCGATTGGCAACCTATACGGTCTCACGAATACTGGACTAGAGTCCTTATTCAGATGAATTCCTTGTTTTGTGATATTTGTTACCGTGAGAGGGTCGTTTTCTAAATGAAAAACATCGGCATATTTTGCACAGATTTTTTCAATAGTCGTTTTTTCCTCTCCGTGTAACGTGTCCAAATTTACTTTTTCTAAAAGTTTCTCTACTCGCTCAACTGTCATGTAATCTTTTTTGAATTTACATATATTATAATTTGATAACTTATCAGTAGTAGGGATAAAATTCCTAATTTTCACTTCTCTTTCATTCGAATTTGAAATACGTACAGGAACTTGACCTTGTACTGGTTTTACTATTGTGCCTGCAATAAAAACACCGTTGCATATTTCCTCATTCAAAACAATGCATTCTTCGTTCTCTCTTACATCGAAGTATCGTACAATTTCACACCTTGCAGGAATTGTTGTATAACATTCATACCTTGAATGAATTGACATTGAAATTTTTTCATTATTCAGCATGAAGGAAAACGTAAACGTTTCATAATTTATTATTGCTTTATGTTTTAAAAAGAAATTTGACCCCAGTATTCCTTGAATTCCGTTAGTAAATTGATTTAAAACTATAAATTCTTGTTCAAAAGCTATGTTGTTTACTTTTAAATTTATGTTGACGGAGCCTTGTGACATTACGGAACTAGCGATTCCTTGTATGCTTACTTTTTTGTTTTCGTTTATCCTCTCTGAATTTTGAATAACTTCCTTGGAAATGACACTGACTGAAGATCCTGTGTCGATAAGAAAATTTAATTCATTCATTCCATATTTTCCAATGATGTATAGACATAATATATATATAATTAGGTAGAGCATTAAGAATAAGATATAGTATATTCATACATCATTGATGCGGATGGATGGTATTGTGAAAGATCCATACTTGTAATTATTGTAATGAGTATAGAGTAAGACATTGAGCTATAATGGCGTCGAACTCTAAGTTGAAGTAAAGTGTAACCCTTTTGTAAAGTGATGTGTTTCTATTCCCTATACCCACACCAGGACCACGGGTCAGCTTAGGGCTAACCGCCCAACTTAAGATCTGATCCCCACATGGCGATCCTGGCAGGATCGCCATGTAAAGTAGAAGACTGGCGTAGATCGCCATGTAAAGTAGAAGGACTTGCCAACGGTCGTCCTGTGGGGAAGAGGTCTTAATGTTGGGCGGTTCGCCCTAACTGACCCGTGGTCCTGGTGAAGGTATAGGGGATGGAAACATATCACTTATAAAAGAGTCACTTTACTTAATTGTAGAGCTCGACGCCATTACGACATAATGCCTCGCTCTACATAATAATAGTACAGTCTTACATCAGTTACATATAGTTATATCATAGATTATTCATATAAGATATTGATGTAAGACTGTACTATTATTATGTAGAGCGAGGCATTATGTCGTAATGGCGTCGAGCTCTACAATTAAGTAAAGTGACTCTTTTATAAGTGATATGTTTCCATCCCCTATACCTTCACCAGGACCACGGGTCAGTTAGGGCGAACCGCCCAACATTAAGACCTCTTCCCCACAGGACGACCGTTGGCAAGTCCTTCTACTTTACATGGCGATCTACGCCAGTCTTCTACTTTACAATGTCGTGTCTTGGTGGATGTGATGTGGCGGATCTATGAAGCATCTGTCACGTGAACTGTCATGACGGATCTATGAATGTCACTTATAGCTTTATAGGTATCAAATGAAAAGTCTTGACATGCAGAATGTTAATTTCCGTATTTTTGATGAGGTTAAATCAATAAGATGCTTGCAAATTGGGTGGGGAGATGATCTTACTATAGCTTCATGTGTATCAAAATACATAAAGATTTTGACGATTGAGTGATGTTTTATTGAATTGAAGATCCGGCGATCATAGTTTACGAACGATGATGACGTCACTGCTTCTAACCGATGACAGTAACTGATTCAATCCGGCTACCATAGTTTACGAACGATGATGACGTCACTGCTTCAAACCGATGACAGTAACTGATTCAATCCGGCGACCATAGTTTACGAACGATGATGACGTCACTGCTTCGAACCGATGACAGTAACTGATTCAATCCAGCGACCATAGTTTACGATCGATGATGACGTCACGGGAGGCATTCACTGTTTCAATCCGGCGACCATAGTTTACGAACGATGACGACGTCATCATCGTTCACGAACTATGATGGTCAGATGAGGAATATAATGCGAGTAATAATAATGATATCTACTCATTATTCATTACACTTTAAAATTGAAATTATAAGACTGTTGAATACATTAGGTGTAAAAAGTGAATAGGTAGTACATCCATGCACATGCTTTATCTCGTGATTCAACACTCCGACACGTGCTTCAACATTCAGACACGTATTCAGTCACGTGCTCAGACACGTCCTTCAATACTCAGACACGTGTTAAGCACGTGCTTCAACATTCAGACACGTGCTCTACTCCGGCACGTGTTCAGATACGTGCTTCAATAATCAGACACATCTTAAGCACGTGCTTCAACATTCAGACCTATTTAACACATTTTGAAACTTTTTTTTTGACAGAAGCGTAGAAGTGCTTAACCGCGTGATCGGACATACACAATATAACATCAATAACCAGTATATAAAAAATGCTTATTAACATATGTTTCAGTATGATTTCGATGCTCCTATAGGCATCATGAAGATTGTTAAGCAAAAAGACTCGTTGAATATTATGAACTTAGGGTCAAGCATTGAGAATGTTGAACACCCACAACGCCACAGCTCTTTTGAAACTTGCTTTTGACAGAAGTGTAGGAGTGCTTAACCGCGTGTTCGTATATACACAATATAACATCATCAACTAGTATATAAACAAATGCTTATTAACATATGTTTCAGTATGATTTCGATTCGCCTCCATGCACGATGAAGATTGTTAAGCAAAAAAACTTGTTGAATATTATGAACTTAGGGTCAAGCATTGAAAATGTTGAACAATCACAACGTCACAGCTCTTTGCTGCCAAATACTCTACGAAGAATAATCTGTGGTCCAAGTAATTGTAGGAAAACGAACGTATTGTTATCTCTATTGTTAGATGCAAAGGGTCTGAAATTTGAAAACGTGTACACATATTAAAAGTCTTTAGACCAACCAAAATACCAGTTACTGAAGGAAACATTGGAGAAAATTGCAGGGCTTAGGTATTTTCCATATATCGAAAGAGATGAGGTCATAGACCCCACAGAAGCGGAACCTAATTCGGTAATAATATTCGATGATGTAATGGATGGGAAACAGGAGAAAATTCATGCTCATTTTTCAAGAGGGAGACACAACTCAATTGATAGTTTCTATCTTTGTCAGTCTTTTGCTAAATGTCCAAAACATGGATTGCGTGACAATGCCAATTGCTTGATTATTTCCAAACAGGATGAACTCAATTTGAAACATATATTCACCGATCATATAAGTACCGACATCTCACTCGAGAAATTCAAAGAGATATGTAGCGCATGTTGGAAAGATAAATATGGATTCCTTATGATGAACAAAGACTGTGACATGAACAAAGGGCGTTATCGCAAAAGTTTTGATATCTATATATACATCTAACATGTATACATACCTTCATGTGAAATAGACAAAACACTCAGCATGGACGTGAATGTGCCTAACAAGTTAGAAGCAAAACAACAATTGCATAAAAAAATTTGGGAGTTGGCAAACGTTATGAGGAAAAATATATGGCTGTGAAACTGGGTAAAGCTGAAAATGATGAGATTCTGGATAATATCTTCAGGAATGTATCCAAACCCCTAGAGGAAATTGCGAAAAATGCTGAAATAACCAAACAAAATTCGTTGGTTAAACCTAAAAGTATTGTTTCTACAGCAACACAAATGGAGAACATACCAATCCCAAATATTGTAACTGAAGGAGACGAATTCGTATATAACCCACAAGATACTGAGGAGGATGTGTTAACCCCCGAACGTACTATCGATCAGATTCGTGAAGAATTCAGAAAACTTGAGAAAGATAATGCAGCGGCTACAGAGGAGTTTCTGCAACAATACTTCACATTAGCACGTTATTCCTATTGGATGATGATGTCAAGAAATACGATGATAGAATGGGTTTGAAATGTAATTCAACTTTAGACAAATGGTTCATGGGTAAACAACCTATAGAAATTAATAGTGAGAGTAATATAATTATTAAGAGTACTCCGTTCAATGGTACCACAGGACTGTATAATTTGATATTTTACAGTGATGTTCTACCTGATACTAACACTGTGGAAGATGGGAAAAATTACAGTCAAATGATGGAAATGACTAGTGCCCATAGATGTAATAACGATCCAGCTGATCGAATAAGAAACATTGTAAAATACAAACATGTACTGAAACCCTTGATTAATTCCATGAAAACACCAAGGTCCAAAACATACACTGGAAATGCATATATCAAGAATGATATGCTTGAATATAACGAGAAACATATGGAATATGTTTATTGGGATGGCGTTAACGAGATTGTGGATATCCTGAGACTACTTGTTGCATCCTCGCACGCTGGTAACAATAACCATCACAACGAGATAATCTCTATAATAGAAGAATTGAGAGAGGATGGTGTAATTGAACAAAAACCGAGTGTAAGACAAATGCACCACAGTTATAAAGATGGTTTCAATGGATAAGTTTGGCAGAGCCTCCTCTTCTATGTGGATACATGATACAAATATATTTAATAATAATTTCAAACAAGTTCACGGACAAGGATTATTCCTAACGAGCGATGGAAGTTATGATATGGAAAATCGTAGATTGTGCGACGTAAAATCGCCGAATGATGATGAAGATGTTGCAAATAAAGTATATAATGATAAATTAACACACAAAACTGAATCTGAAAATGGAAACCAGTCTTAAAGATGCCTTCAATGTTAGGGTTGATGATTTGATCAAAGATATCAACAAGGATCTGGATGAACATAAATTAACGAATGAAAAGGTAATTCTCAACATTGATAAACATCTGATGGACATTCAGAATAAATATAATGGAATGGAGATCTATATAATCTATATATCAGAGTATAAAACAATCAGTGATAGTGTGAGGGAAAACATGAATGAATTAAAAGAGATCAATAACACATTTAACAGTGTGAACATGCGTCTAAGTGACATTACTAGTGAAGTGGAGGCGTTAGAACGACGCATGACATCTGTGGAACCTTCTAAGTTAACAACAACAAAGCAGGTCTCTATGAAACGTATAACTCCAAATCCTGTGAATATACTCAAAAAATCAATTCTACACTAGATTTCCGCATTGATGAGATGAGTAGAGAACAAGTTGTGCATGAGCTTCATAAGCCGAGTAGGAAGAATTTCAAATGGCGCAGAACAATCATAAAAGGTTTGGATGATTTGTGGAAAATGGATCTGGCTGAAATGGGTAATTACGCTCGTGAAAATAGAGGATTCGAATACATTTTGGTTATGATCGATTGATCCTCGAAATTTCTGTGGACTCGTCCATTGAAAACGAAATCTGCCTAAGAGGTTCGGAAAGCTGTCAGTTCTATATTGTTAGAAAGACATCGTAAGCCTTGGAATCTGCAAAGTGACCAGGGAAAAGAATTCTTCAATAAAATCTTCAACGATCTAATGTAGAAACATAATATCAATCATTATAATACGTTTAGTGTGAAAAAAGCAGCCATTGCTGAACGTGTCATTCGAACGTTAAAGGAAACGCTCTACAAACAAGTCAGTCTTAGCGGGAAATACAAATGGCTTGATATACTCGAAGAAACCACAGAAAAATATAATAAGCGTAAACATAGTACTATAAATATGGCTCCAATAAAAGTGACAAAACAGATTGAGAGCGAGATATTGAAGCGATCCTACTCAAACATCAAGTTAGCTCTGCCTCACAAATACAACGTTGGAGATGTGGTGCGGATAAGTAGGACTGAACGTATATTTGAGAAAGGATATACGCCCAATTGGTCGACAGGATTGTTTAAAATTATAAGAGTTCAGATAACAGGTCCTGTTACATATATTTTGCAAGATATGTTGGGGAAAACGATAAGTGGAGGATTCTACGAGGAGCAATTACAGAAAACAAAACAACCTGATGTGTATTTAGTCGAAAAAATATTACGAAAGAGGAGGGGCCAACAGTATGTGAAATGGTTGGTTCTAGATAATAATCACAACAGTTGGATCGATAATTCGGATCTCGTTCAATGAACCCATCATTGACCATTTGGAGATTATTAGGAACAAACAAAAAGCTGGAATATTATTGACTCGAGGGTATGGATATTATAATAGAACAAAATTCCGTGACTATGAGGGTGAATCAAGAGTGAAGATTATAATATTTGATACATATATTGTTAAGATTATACTTAAGTCTTTTGTATTGATGAAATTTTGAAATTAATAAGAATTATTATTTTGAGATCTTTGGTCTTTCTTCCTCCCCTCGTTGAATAACGGTGCAATCTTGAATTCTCATCTGTCTGTATGGAAGCGTACGTAGGAGAAGGTGTTCTCAATACGCTTATAAACAAGCTCCCGTTTGAACTTCATATTTCTGGTTATCCATTCTGTGGTTCCGGTACAAAATTAGAAGAACGGTTGAGAAGAGGAGATTCAGGTATCAATCCACTCGATAAAGCTTGCCACCAACACGATATTTCATATCTGCGAAACGCTAGTTTGGAAGGACGTCACGAGGCGGATAAAATATTAGAGAACGCTGCTTGGTAACGTGTCAAATCTAAAGACACAAAATTTGGAGAGAGGATTGCCGCTTTCGGTGTGAATAAAATTATGAAGGCAAAGAGGAAATTGGGAATGGTTATGAGAAAGAAGGTTGGGTTCGGAAGTGGAATTGTCGATGGGTTGAGAAAAGTTATGAAGAATAGGTTTGACTCAACAAATCCGAAGAAATCAGATAGCGTTGAAAGTTGCACGAAAACAATTCAAAAAAGCAGGTGGTCGGAAAAATGTTCGATTACCAAGAGTAATTTCTATTCCAAAGACTGGAGGATTTCTACCATTTTTAATACCTCTGTTTGCCGGCTCATCAGCTGCTGGAGCATTGGCAAGAGGTGGTGCAGGCATCGCTAAGGCCGTCAACGACTGCAAAGCAGCTCGGAAAACCTTGGAGGAAACGAAAAGACATAATAAGACAATGGAAGCTATAGCTTTGGGGAAACAAGGATCTGGTCTATATTTGGAAAAGTATCGCAAAGTTCTTGGTCCATATTTGAATAAACATCCAAAAAACTGTCAGTAAACCTACCCGGAAGACCTCTAACCGATCTCGATGTACGAAAACTAGCAAAAGCTCTGAAAATTCCCCATTTTAGAGGAGTATTTATGCGTGATGAACTGCCATCCAACGGACCATGGAAAAACGAGCGTGGAATAGTTAATTTAGATAGCTCGGACAATGAAGGCTCTCAATGGGTTGGGTTTAATAAAGTCGGTGATACAGTTTCATATTATCAAAGTTTTGGCAATTTACGCCCTTCTCACGAACTAGTGGATTATTTCTAAAAGTGTAAGATATTCAATCACGACAATTTTCAACAATATAACACTTATAATTGTGGCCAGTTATCTTTGGAATTCCTCTCTAACTCTTCAGTTGTGGTCAACTAACCCTGTATTTATTAGTATATAAATAGATTGTTGATAAAGTTTCCATCAATCATGTCTCAGACGTTCACTATCACGGGTAAGAGCTCTCGCTTATCTGTAGATCTTCACCCACCTATAGAACTAGATCCTCATCCATATTATTCTATCGCACTTGTTGGTTTGCATACGTACAATAGCATTCCGAACATTGAAGAAGGTTTTAATAAATTTTATTATAAAAATGTGAAGGGTGAGGAAGAGGTAGTTACTATACCTACGGGCTCCTACGAGTTGACAGACATCAAGTATTTCATAGAAAGTGCAGTTTGTGGGATATGAGTGCAGCAAAAAGAACGTGACCGAAAATTATCAATAAAATCTAACAACAACACTACACACAGAGTTGGAGAATGATTTTGAAGTGAATTTAATTCCTAAAGATAGTATAAGCGAGCTGTTGAGATTCAGAAAAAGAAATTGCCATCTCGTGAACTACATGTATATGATCGACCTATAAACATAATCAAAGTTCAAACTATTAGAGTGGAATGTAACTTAACCGCAGGAGCATGTTATAACAATAAGTTCGCTCACACTATATATGAGTTTTCACATCTTGTACCACCTGGGTTTTCCACTTATATAGAGCCGAAGAATCTTATTTATCTGCCGATCATCAACAAGACGTCCTTTGATAACATCACACTGAATATTTCAGATCAGAATTGGAAACGGGTAAATTTTCGTGGGGAAGAAATTATTATTCGTTTTGAGTTGAAAAAGACCACAAGAGATTATGGCTCACAACAATAAATAATAATCCAATACTCACCAACATCCATTATATGGGAAGAATTCATCTGAGAAGGTTGTTGTTGCAGTAGACGTCACTTGAGAACATGGGTTTGGATTTCAGCAATAAAAGACGTCCTCATATTGACCATCAGTCATTATCTACAACGAGTTCAAGGGAGAAGGTTGCTTCTGCATCACTATCATTGGAAAATATAAATTTTTTGAAGTTCCTTGGTTACAATGTCGGAAAAACTTCAAATATTCAACGAACCAAACTTCAATGAAGACATCATCCGAGAAGAGACTCATACCTACTATCCACACACAACATCTTTTGGCAACAGCGATGAAATTGAGATATTAATCAATCAACAAGATGTATTGGTAGATTTGGCCTCGTCTGCTTTATTCATCGAGGCAGAATTCCAGCCAGTAAGCAAGTGGTGAATGTAAACTAACGAATAATTTCGGAGCGTTTCTCTTAGAATATATCAGTTATGAATTGAATGGAAAAGAGATAGACGAAGTACGTGATCCTGGTATTGTCAGCACCATCAGAGCTTATCTAACATATGCCGAACATGAATCTATACCTCTAGCTATTTCTGGATGGTCATATAAGGATGCAATGAGTTCAGTCTACAATAATAAAATCCATTTATGGATTTCGTTGAATTTTCTACTAGGTCTATTCATTGACTATAACAAAGTTTTGAGTGGAAAACATAAGCTGCGCTTGATAAGGTCTCGAACCGATAACGATTGCTATACTAATAGCACAGGCACGAAAACGGCTAAAATAAATGTGAAGACGATAGCATTAAAAGTGCGACATGTGTTTTCAAATGATCAAGTTAAATTTCAAATGTTGGGGAATTTGAGTGCTGAGGAGCCTATTTCGATCCATTCCGTAGTTGGGATCTGCATGAAAATCTGTTGATGGAGGAGAGCACTCGCGACATTTGAGTTGTTAAAACATCAATAAATTTGGAACGTCCCAAATATGTGATTCTAGCTTTCCAAACTGATCGAAAAAATAATTCTGTTAAGCACAGTACATATTTCGATAATATAAACTTGCTAAATGTAAAATTATACTTGAATTCAGAGTGTTATCCATATGAAGCAATGAAATCGAATTTCACCGACCAGTAATACGTGGCAGCATACCAGATGTACTATGATTCCCAGAAATCATTTTCAAATAAAATAATAAGCGAGCCGATGTTAGATTATATAGCATTCCAGAATAAAACAATTTTTGTGATTGATTGTTCAAAACAAAACGATGCTATAAAGTCATCAACAGTTGACGTCAAACTAGAGATGGAAACTTTCCTGAATTCCCCCAAAAATCCGGGCTTATTGCAACATCATTAACGACCGTATAATGAAGTATTCTCCGATTACAGTTCGGAATTTAGTGTGAAGAACCAAGTGATGAGCTGCAAGAATCTTCATATCATTATTTTAGTTCTGAATGATGTACTATCAAAATAAATATTCAATTTTTTGAAATAAATGTAATTATTATTATATTTGATATTTTATTTCTCAAATGGTGGGGTGGTGATGTAGACATCCGGCTATCATAGTCAAAGAAGAAGAGGGAGATGAACAATTGATTACTGACGCCAACATCGAGTCATTGATAGAACGCGTCATCAATCACAAGTGGAGCTTATCAATTAGCAAATGATAATGTCAATATATTGATGTACAAATAGTGAGTTCTTCTCCTATTAATTAAAAAAAAAAAAATCTGTTATCTGTTTCAAGTCTCTACTTGAAAATTATTGACCTTGCAGGTAACCAATAAGATCTTTAATTCAATAAAACACCACTTACTCATCAAAATCATTATCTATTAATACTTTTCTTGTACATTTTCAAAAAGATTTTGAGTAGTAAAACTGATATTATGCCAAGATTAAAACACTACATTTCATAAATTACATTTTCTTTCTGTGATGTCGCTCCAGTTAAAATTAATTGGTGCTGTTGGTTGTGCTCCTCCTCCAGTTTGCCAGTTATTAGTTCCACCCTCAGTACCATGATCGTCACCTTGAGGAGAAGGGAGAATCCCAAGATTTGTCGTCAGTTCGTTTTCTCCTAAAATCGATCGATCCCTCTTAATCGTTTTTGGAACGATCGTTTCTTCTTCCACATATTCATCATCATCATCATCATCATCATCATCATCTTCAGCTGTCAGGGCTTCTATTGGGTTAGTTTGTCGTGATAGAATCTCTTTCATTATTTCTTCCAACTGAGCGAATAAGCTCACATTTGGGCATTGTATACCGAAAATGTTGGGATTATATTTTTTCACCTTCACCAAGTTGTGGAGGAATTCGTTATAGTGATAAACCATATCTTTCTAGAAAAAATATAATATTCCATCGATGTACCGAAATACGGCCGTTGTCGATGAGGGGGCTGTATAAAAGAGCTTTGTTATCAAACCGTGATATTTGGGGGTGAAGTTGCACTCATTCATTTCAACAAAGTAACGATTATTGTGAAAAACATAGGTGATCTCACCACACCCTATATATGAACATTAGGTATTTTCAACGTGTGTGAATAGGACTTTGGCCAACCGTTAACCAGCAGTAAACTTGGAAATTCCATCATATACAGCATTCTATCTATGAAGAATACAATCTCTCCTGAGGGCCGTTGATAAATTGCCGATATTTTTTTGAAATTGCGTGGTAAAAATAATAACCAGTCCGTAATTAACATTGGTTGCTCCATGATTCTAGTTTCTAAATCCATTACCCAAACCCATCTTCCGTAGAAAGTATACAATCGTTAATTCACCACTAGGAAGGTGTGTAGCCGTTTTATATTACATATATCTGGAGGTGCAGGAGTACTAGTTGTTGAGGTAGTTGTTGAAGTACTAGTTGTTGAAGTACTAGTTGTTGGAGTACTAGTTTTTGAAGTACTAGTTGTTGAAGTACTAGTTGTTGAGGTAGTTGTTGAAGTAGTGCTAACAGGTATTACAACAGACTTGTTTGTTGGTTTTCCATACAAGCTCTGCACAGCAAGAATAACATCTCTACTCAGAGTTATATTCGAAAAGTCTTTAGTCTCTTCGTAAAATGCATACATTATAGATTCATCATCGCCTGAATGACCTATCCCTATAGCATGTCCAATTTCATGCAATAGTACCGAAAATAAACTCGCTTCCACACCCTGAGGTTTCGTTTTTGTTCTACACCATGTTTCATCTTGATCTAGATGTATTTCTACCGCTGATCCATCAGTTACAGGAAAATCCGAATGAGCGGGAATAATCCCAGGTCCGTCAAGCACCCCTAAGCACTCCTGGTTGTTCGATATTCTTTGATGGATACCCTTTTGGAACGAAATAAGTATATCGGCTGTGTCGCTCGTTGTATATTCGAAATTCAATCCTGAAATCTGCCCCATATTCCGAAAATGTCTGTAGTCATTTGAACCAATTGAGGGCCGGCATATCTAAAATGCCATGTCAATTTCTGCTTCACCCATTTTGAAGTTATTCTGTATTGGTAAGGATCATCACATACTTCACATCTTTTTGTTTTCATTAATTTCAGAGTTTCATTATTTAGGGTGCCATCTATAGGCAAACGATAGAATTCTTGAAACACCTTGATCCCGCCCTCTGTATCACTTAAACCATTGCAATTTTCTTCCATATAACCGTATTTCACTAGATATTCGTCCGCTTGAACAGCGAGGAAACATGAGGAAAATAATAATGATAACATGTTGGCCTGTCAACAACTTTACACTCAATGATTGCGGAGATATGATAACCTTGTCTAATATCAGCGAATGTCGCCGGTGACGTCATCATCGTTCGTGAACTATGGTCGTCGGATTGAATCGGTTACTGTCACCGTGTTGAAGCCAAGCGCCAAGACTCGTCATGACACCTCGATGAAGACCTCACGTGACAGACGCCATGACACGTCGTTGAAGACCCACGTGACAGCCGCCGTGACAACTCTTTCAGCCACCATGATACTCTATGGTTTTGAGTTGGGTTAGCTCTATGGTACGTGACAGCCGCCATGACCTCTTGTTACAGACAGAGTCGGACGAGTCGAACTGATGGCGACACCTCCACGAAGCAGTCTGTACATACAACAATCGCCCGCCATGACAGCTGCCACGCGGTGGCGACACCTCCATCATGCAGTCTGTACCTACAACAATCGTCCACCATGACAGCTGTCACGCGGTGGCGACACCTCCACGAAGCAGTCTGTACCTCCAGCCCACCAAGCTGTCACGTGATAGTCGCTAGACCCTGTACATGTGACACACTCTTCACAAGCACCCTGTATACTCTTTTACAAACAACCTATCCTTATCACATACATCCTTTCCTTATCACATGCATCCTTTCAAAACTGATGAGGACAACCTCACATCGACAGCTACACCGGAAGTGGAGATCGGATATCCTGTCGCCGAACTAGTGGAGTACATCTACTACTAATAAACCGTTGTCTGTTGTGGCCGGCACCGGAAATATTCCGCGTCTATTCTGTCGAGGGCAGTAGTGACAATATAACACCCGCAAACTGATGAACGAAAATACCCTATAGGTTAGGTGCAGGTGCAGTGACGCCAAATACAAACTGGGATTACCTTTACGCATTTTGTTATCATAATTCATGATTATTATAATTTTAGGTATAAATAAAAACTTTACATCATTATCGAATCGTTATGTAATAGATATTTACGAAAGTGTCGTAAAGAGTTTGATAACCCATTGAATATCGTAATATGAATTTACGATACGAATATAAGTAGCTAGTATTAGCTACCTCCCGCGCGGAAGTGGTCTGCCATTGCTGATTGTAGAGATAAGGAGTTGTGTTGTGATTGTATAGTATGTTTGGAGAGGGGGCGTGGCTTGTGTGTGATGGTTGTTGGATTTGTATGTGGATGGGTGTGGTTTGTTATGATTGGTTGTGATAAGAGAGCGATTGGATAGGGTGATGGAGTGGGCTTGTGTGTGATTGGTTGTTGGAGTTGTATTGTACGTGGGATGGGTGTGGCTTGTTGTGATTGGTTGTGATAAGAGAGAGGGATTGGATGGAGTGATGGCGGCTGTTGCGCTATGACAGAGATGACAGTAGCGCCATCTGTGGACAGCGGGGTTGTTCTATGATCAGTAGTAACGCTAGCGCCATCTGTCTACTGAACTGTTGGAACAGAAACAGATGTTTAAGCATAGCTGATCTGATTAATTAGATGTCAGTAGCACCATCTGTGGACAGCGGGGTTGTTCTATGATCAGTAGTAACGCTAGCGCCATCTGTCTACTGAACTGTTGGAACAGAAACAGATGTTTAAGCACAACTGATCTGATTAATTAGATGTCAGTAGCGCCATCTGTGGACAGCGGTCGTTCAGTGAACAGTGGCACCTTCTGATAACAGAACAGTGTTATCAACTGATCTGATGTTTCAAACAGATCTGTTAGCAACATCTGTTAACAGAACAGTTCGAACATATACAGGTGTCTGTTGTGTCAAACAGATCAAACCTGTTATAGGAAACTGATAAATCTGAATACAGATGGCCTGTGTAGGTGTAGACAGACATCATTCAATAGAAAAAAAAACACACACACACTATATTATAACGTTCTTTTATTTTTAGATTAATAATAATTTATTAGGGTAAGTATAATAATAATAATAATAATATAGATATTTATTGAGGAAATATAGTATAGTATACATACATATATATATATACAGGGTGTCCCAATATTGCTGGGACACAGAGCTACCACGTATTCTAGAGGTCAAAATAAGTCGATTGAGCCCAATTTACCTGTATACCAAAATGTACCGTTTGTCCGTGAGAAGAGTTCAAAGTTTACTAAAAAAAATACATTTTTGTATGTTGTTCCGAAGTGCTTTATACAAATTTAATGAAATTTGGTAAATGTGTATTCTAGATGATTAGCTTACTTTTAGTAATCAAAAAAACCCAAAGAAAATTGTAGAGGGGTTGGAACCACCCTCACCCCTTGGCATTTTTTCCCCCATTTTTGTAGGGGTGGGAATACGGTTTTAAGACTTTTTTATCTGGAAGGCCTACTCATTATCTTCATTTTCTTACTCTTGTAAAAACTCCGTATTTTGCGTAGTTTCCAAGAAAAAAAATGTTTTCGCAAACACTGATAACCGATTTTCGGGTATAGGTTTAATAAAATTATTAGACACAAATTACACAATACATTTACACAAGACAAACAATAATTTTTATAACAAGTGTTCAATGTGACCTCCATCTTCATTAATACAGAGGTCAATTCGACGTAA
The DNA here is from genome assembly GCA_958510875.1 of Endomychus coccineus. Taxonomy (NCBI): domain Eukaryota; kingdom Metazoa; phylum Arthropoda; class Insecta; order Coleoptera; family Endomychidae; genus Endomychus; species Endomychus coccineus. The sequence goes on from OY294070.1 coordinate 80,376,178, forward strand.
AAAATTTAAATGCACTCTTCTTAAAACATCGTCATTTTCTCGTAGCGCATTTACAGCATTTTGAATTCTATTCCACAGTTGTTCGATGTTATTTATTTGAACCTCGTACACTTGTCTTTTTAATTCTCCCCAGATGAAGAAGTTACAAGGGTTTAAATCTGGAGACCGCGGAGGCCATTGAATGGGTGCTTCTTGTCCCCTACCTATCCACCTGCCACCAAATTGTTCACCAAGATATTCTCTTACTGCACGTGCAAAATGAGGTGGTGCACCATCATGCATGAAGAACGTATTTCTACGCAAGTTAAGAGGCAAGTCTTCTAATAATTCTGGCAAATTTTGTTGAAGGAAACGGAGGTAACTATCGCCATTCAGACGATCAGGTAATCGTAACGGTCCGACTATAAATTCGCCAATAATTCCGACCCAGACATTAATTTTAAATTCACGTTGATGATGTCTACTTTTAATGGCATGTGGATTTTCATCTGCATAAACATGATCGTTGTGTAGGTTTGTCATACCGCGACGTGTAAAACAAGACTCATCAGTAAACAAGATCTTAGTATGGAATCCGTTGTCGACTACTCTGCGCTCCCGAATAGTTTGTAAAAAACTTAAACGTAATTCGTAGTCAGGTGGCAACAATTCTTGCACTGGCTGGATGTGAAATGGCCGAATTAATTGATCTCTAATGATTCGACTTACAGTGCTTTTTGGAATTCCAGCTTCTCGTTGCAATCTTCTAGTACTGGTATTAGGATTGTTATCAATCATTTGAAGAACAGCTTCTTCCGCAATAGGTGTTCGAGCTTGTCGAGGTCTTCCAGCGTTAACTCTTACTGGGGTCAACCTCCCCGTTTCTCGAAGACGTCTTTCGATTCGGGCAAAAGTTTTATGGTTTGGAATTCTCCGGTTTGGATACCTCTCTTGATACACGCGAACACTTTCGCGGCGTTATCTTGACAATATCCAAGAACTAATAACATGTCGGTCTGTTCATTAAAAGGAAAATTCATAATTGTGGGACGTCAAAGGAACAGCAACAACAGCAATAACAATTAAACAAAAACAGTGATGACAATAAGAAATAATAAAAAAACAAGCAAAAGAGAACAAATAACTGACACATTTACTGTTAACAATAAACTATGTTTCCTGTCAAAATCATAACATTTGGTTTTGTCTTTGTGTCCGCGGCCAACTAAATTTTGTATTACAATTTTATTAAACCTATACCCGAAAATCGGTTATCAGTGTTTGCGAAAACATTTTTTTTCTTGAAAACTACGCAAAATACGGAGTTTTTACAAGAGTAAGAAAATGAAGATAATGAGTAGGCCTTCCAGATAAAAAAGTCTTAAAACCGTATTCCCACCCCTACAAAAATGGGGGAAAAAATGCCAAGGGGTGAGGGTGGTTCCAACCCCTCTACAATTTTCTTTGGGTTTTTTTGATTACTAAAAGTAAGCTAATCATCTAGAATACACATTTACCAAATTTCATTAAATTTGTATAAAGCACTTCGGAACAACATACAAAAATGTATTTTTTTTAGTAAACTTTGAACTCTTCTCACGGACAAACGGTACATTTTGGTATACAGGTAAATTGGGCTCAATCGACTTATTTTGACCTCTAGAATACGTGGTAGCTCTGTGTCCCAGCAATATTGGGACACCCTGTATATATATTTAGAACTGGATTCTCGGGTATTGATCCGCGTTGTGTGGTTTCAGTCCTCAAAAGGACCAATTTCACGACGTTTCGGCAAAGTCGCATTTGCCATCTTCAGGTGATTCGACCGTAGAGTCTGGAAAATCTAGGCGAACTGACGCTTACTTGGAGGGACAGGTATTTATATCCCCCGTTATGCTTGACCTCTGGACTTTCGAACTATTTCACGCTTGGTTGATTTCTACGTGTTTGGCTCCGAGTGACACGTCATCCAAACTTTGCAGGAGCAATGTTGGCAGAGTTACAGCTCGGACGAAGTAATAATCCTCACTTTGTTTAGTACAGCTATCAGAGATCGAAACCCTAACTTCTACTTTCCGATTTTTAGTTCCTGCTTTTGTTCATAGCAATGTGATATAACATATTCAAGATTTTAGATATAGAGAAGACAGTTATTATCTCAAATAATACTCTCTCTGAACTAATCTTCATTTACCGGTGTATGAAGGGTAAAGATTCCCTTTTATGATTCGCTTAATTCAATTAATTATACATTAGAACTAGAAATGTGTTGCCGCTTTCATAAATCATTTGATTTGGTTATGATTTTTATACAATTGTTCCATATTCTATAAGATTCTCTTCACATTTGTGAAAAGATAATGACATAAATGAATTATTCGTAAATCATTCATTGTACTTACACAAATAAATATTGTTCGAATTAATATTGTTTTGAAGAAAATGTACAAAAACAGAATTACTCCGCTTTTGGTAATCGACCCCCGTGTGTCCGCCGCATAACAGTCAGTCTCCTATTCCATAGACCACGAGGGTTGTATAACCATTTGGAGTACAACCTAAGTTGAAGATTACTTCGGTAATTATTTTCTTCGTGTTTTTGTTGAAATTAGGTTGAAAGTAGTCTTGAATTAACTCAAATCTACTGTGAAAGTTTTGAATCGGTTCAGTGTATACTTTTCGTAAATTTTCAACCCTCCAGAAAAATGATCTCTCTGAAAAACAATCGGGTTAGTCTCCAAGTATCCAATTTTCTCTCAAAATTTGAATATGTTCTTTCGTTTTTGAGTTATCGTTTTTTGAAGTTGCACAAAATTCGATGAAAAATACTATTGTTCGAAAATTTTTGTTCTAGAATTTTTTTTAATGATTTTAGAAATAGCTTGAGTAAATGTAATATACTTTTCTGACTCCGTCTGCGAAGAGTATGATAATACACTAGCCAAAACTCAAGTTTCACTATTTAAGATCTTGAAATCTTGTTTGGAATGACATTTCCTGGTTATTATTCGAAGAACGGTTGATAGTTGAGAATCGTGTACATGCTTCGGTTAATTTGAAAAAGTGGCAAGGTATTCTGCGACATCATTAACCATTTGAATTTGTACCATTCCGCTATGATATTGTTAGTTCAATATCAGATAGAAACATGAAAGAATAACACAGTACCTGACCCTTTAAAATCGACCTTAGTAAACTTGTAAGCCTGGTGTAGCTGCTAGGGAACCAAGATCGATTTTATTGAGGGTCAGGTAGTGAATTATTCCTATGTTTATGTTGCTATATAATGTTAAGCCAGAAATAACATTACACTATAGAAGAGTGGATACCGATAATACTATAAATAAACAGAAACAATCAGACTTCCGAATCCTAATCTTCCTAAACTGTTTACCTAAGAATTATAAACCGAAAAATTCCATGAGACCAATAATTTTGAACATCAATTGTCTAACGTATAAAATCGCGAAATGATTAGTTAAAGAATTTAGCGACTTCCAAGCGGCACCAAGTTTGTCGGTGGAAAATTTGTTGGACTTTATTGGAAAATTAGAATTTCACACTTGGAGCTGTGATACTCTCGCTTCATTCGATGTTGTTCCATTATTTGCAAAACCCCAATTCCCGAGTCGATTGACATTCTGAAGAAGTGACTTTCAAATATTAATATCCATGAAACAATCTGCACAGAATACGAGATATTTACGTTTTTGAGTAATGAACGAAATTATTTCACTTTCAACAACAAACTACTATAAACAACCATGCGGATGTGGAGTTAGCTACCTACTTCTTTCAAGCTTATACACTAAAAGAGTACAGAACTGTTGATACACTATAACCCAAATGAGTACGAAATTATAACCCTTATCCGCTGATTGTTTTTCCGTGCATAAGAAGGATTCTTTCGTACTTATCGGTGTTCTTGAAGCTATATATAGATTAGAGATCACAACATTTTTGTAAAGAACTGCATAACAGTTTTTGAATCTCAGAATATACTTAACAAATAGTACGCATCATGGTGAAAATTTACAACATTCAAGACATATATTAGAATTGTGCAAGATTAATCTTTATTACTTCCTCGTGATATATTATGAATCTCCTCAAAATATAAAATAGAAGCAGTACACAACAAATGTGTCTCATTATCTGATAATACTTACCTCGCCGCGACGGGACATATACCGATGTATCGCGGCTAGAAACGCGTTAGTTGGCAGATCACTGACCAATTCTATGTGAATTGCCTTGGTTGCCATACATATAAAAACTGCAATGTATGCTTTGACTAAAAGCCTACTATACAGGCAACGACGGTAAAATGGGGTATTACCTCCGAATTTTGAGAACCATTATCGAATTCATGAAAATTTGGAATTAGCACCTTTATTTACACACTGTATAACATTTTTGTCCCAGTCCCGATGTGTGCTTTGGCGATTAAAACCACCCCTAAATATGAAACTTATGAAAAAATAGAATAGAATAGAATCATGGTATATTTCTGCATTTCAACCCTCGAAAACCATCTCTTGGGCCGGTAATTGTGAAAATAATATATGTACCTAAGTTGTAGAAAAATTTCAAACAGTAAAATCGTAACGTTATATCCAGAATATGTGTTGCTAAATCAAAGATGAACAATACAATATTGGGAACGAATTTAGATTATTTATATCTCCGTTACAACATCATTATTCCATTTTTTATGCAAGTAACAAGTCTGACCGATAGTAATTGGTTATTTGAACATGTCATGTAATCTTTGAGTTATCGGGTCGTCAAGAAGAACAATTCGTGGAAAATGTCAAGAGCTACAATGTGGAAGCTTATTTTTCAAGATATTTAAGTTCGAAGCGCTTGAAAATAGTGGTTGTCGCACCTTATCACCAACTTATAACGTTCATGTCTGAGTTGATTTTCATCGTAGAGCGATAAGAAGTAACCGCAATGTTTGATCAAACCCGAGTTACATTTTTGTTCTCATGTATTCATTTAAAAAAGTAAAATTTTTTGAAGAAAACCGAAAACATCATATTGATAATACCCGAAATGAGAGAAATTACAGGTGGATTTTGCTCATGTGAAATAGTGATAAAAATATTATCACCTTCACTTTGGTTTTATGCTTGAAAAGTGCATGGGACTTTATCTATTCTGGTCATAACTCCGTCTTTATACTCTTCGCGACTTAGTCAGAAGAGTATACTGCATTTACTTAAGCTATTCCTAAAATCGTTAAGCAAAGCCCTAGAACGAAAATTCTTACATTGTAGTTGTTTTGAAGCTGCTTTTACTCAAATTTGAACAAAATCATTCAACAAATACAACAATTGAAACAATTATTAGAGTACACTTGAAAATAGCATTGTACATTAACAATATATAACCAAAGGTGATGTGGTCTAGGGGATGTTTTTGTGCAACATTTTCTCAAAAACCTTATTGATTTGAATATTATTCAGTTGTGTAAAGATAATGAAATGAATAACTCGATTGTTTCATTATCTTAACACAAATGCGAAGATTCTTATAGAATGTGGAACAATTATATAAAAATCAGTAATCAAATCAAATCAATCAAGTTGATTTGCGAAGAGTAACTTTGCCGCGCACACTATTTATCTATTCTCCAACCGGCAACACATTTCTAGTTTTTCCTGCTAGCGACGGAAACAAAAATCGTTCGAAGATCTGTTCATGCTTTTGAAAATCTACGAGTACTCAATGAATAAGCTTCTGGTTTGCAGTTATTCAACTTCGGATGCTTATATTTATATTTTCGGTGAAATAATTGCAATTGGGACACTTATTTTAGCAAGAGTATATACATTAGAAAACCACTAATGAGTACAAGTTGAATGGAATTCGTAGATAAAATAAACATCACACTTCTTTGCAGAGCGGTCAATATTTGAAGGTACAGTTTTGAAACTTTCCAGTGTGGATAAATACAAGGGTAAAGTTTTTCACTTATCAGTTTAATCATAATCTTCAAATAATTCATATCTGCGTCACGAAAAATAGTTTAAAATATAAATAAACATGCAAGCAGGTGAAAATATTTGCAATAATATAATATTTCTTACGTTTTTTGTAAAAATGTTGGACATTTTACACAGAACTGCCATAGAATAACAAACGATGCCATCGAGAGATTCAGATTACAGAACGTGGGGGGTGGGATGACAGCGGCAACTTCCTTAGGTGAGACACTGCAAGCTCCATATTTTGGCAGTGTTCTCAAAGAAGGATAACAGACGATGTCATCGAGAGATCGAAGCGTTGGGTGAGAGTTTGCGGCGGCAAGTTTTCTATCAGAGATCCTGCCACCTCTATATTTTGTCACAGCGTTCTTGAAGGGAAATAACAAACGATGCCTTCGGAACATTCTAATCATCTAGGATCGATATATATTTTGCGCATGCAGGAAAGATTAAAAAAAAAGCGCGAAAAATAACACATTCATTATTCTATATACATATAAAAATTGAAATCACTACTACTTGTCAACAAATGAATTCTCCTCGAAGAACGCTTATACAGAATATGGCAGTGGCATGGTCTCTAATAAAAATATTGCCGCCATAAACCCGCACACCATATGCTCGGTAATTTGAATTTCTCGATGGCATCGTTCGTTATTCTCCTTCAAAAACGATGTGACGAAATATGGAAGTGGCAGAGGCTCTAGAAAGGAAGTTTCCATAGTCAACGCGCCCCTGACGCTCGTTGATTTAATATTCTCGATGGCTCTGTTAGTTATACTCCTTCAAGAACATTGGCAAAATATGAGGGTGGCAGGTTTCTAAAGAAATAGTTGCCGCCATCAACCCGCCCCCGACGCTCGATGACATTGTTTGTTATTTACCTTCAAAAACGTTCCGACAAAATATGGAGGTGGCACGCTCTCTGATATGGATGTTGCTCTCGCAAACACGCGCCCCGCCCCTCGTTCTGTCATTCAAATCTTTCGATGGCATCGTTTGTTATACTCCTCCAAAAACGATGTGACAAAATATGGAGGCGGCAGCGTTTCTAGAAACTAAGTTTCCTTAGTCAACCCGTCCTTGAAGCTCGTTGATTTGATTTTTGTCAATGGCTTCGTTAGTTATTCTCCTTCAAGAACACAGGCAAAATATGAAAGTCGCAGGTTGTTAAAAAAATAGTTATCACCGTCCACCCGCGCCGGCGCCCGATGGCATTGTGTGTTATCAACCTTCAAGAACGTTCTGACGCAAAAATGGAGGTGGCAGGTTCTCTGATATTGAAGTTGCAGTCGCAAACACGCACACCCCCTCGATCTGTGATTCAAATATTTCGATGGCATCGTTTGCTATTCTAGTTAAAAAACGATGTGACAAAATATGGAGGTGGCAGCGTCTCTAGAAGGAAAGTTACCTTAGTCAACGCGCCGCCCTTGACGCTCGTTGATTTGATTTCCTCGATGGGTTCGTTAGTTATTCTTCTTCAAGAACACTGACATAATATGAATGTGGCAGGTTGCTAGAAAAAATAGTTGCCGCCGCCGTCAACCCGCCCGACGCTCGATAACATCGTTTGTTATTAGAATGTTCTGACAAAACATGAAGGTGGCAGATTCTATATGAAAGTCGCAAACAACCCTCGCCCCCCTCGTTCTGTAACTTAGATATTTCGATGGCGTCATTCGTTATTATCCTACGAGAACGATCTGACATACTATGAAGGTGAAAGGACTTCCGATAGAAAAAATGTTGGGTTAGCTGGGTAAACGGGTCATTTGGCCCCTTTTTATACGATTTTATACGTATAAAATCGTATAAAAAAGGCGCCAAACTGACCACTTTACGTATATATATATATATAAGGATCAAAGTACGTTAAATAGTATAAATATCACAAGGCGATAAGTGTAAGAACACTTGTTTGTTATGAATCGTATACTTATGGATATTATGTACCTACTTCATCCTCATCTCCATTGAAACAGGTATTTATTCCCACTTTTAGACAACTACGAGAAGAAAAGGAAAAAGTAGAATTAGTATAACCAATATAAAAACTGAAAAATGCACATACCTCCACGATTAAGGCCACCAAATTCTTACTCGTGGCATAAATAGATATCTCCTTCAAATCCTCCTCCTCCTCATTATGGCGGACTTGTAGGGGTGGGGCTGTTGAAGGTGGTGGTGGTGGCGGAGATGATGAGTGTCGTGGTTGTGGCAGGGAGCTGGAGGTTGTTGGTTGTTGATCTCTATAAACATTGAAAAAAAAAGATGTTCAAAGAACTTTGATTCTAATCAAATCACGCACCTTATTTCATCATCATCGATTATATGAATCGGGTTTATAGGCGGTTCGGTCCTACGTGGTTTCTTCCTCAATGAGTACAAGTTGAATGGAATTCGTAGATAGAATAAACATCACACTTATTTGCAGAGCGGTCAATATTTGAAGGTACAGTTTTGAAACTTTCCAGTGTGGATAAATACAAGGGTAAAGTTTTTCACTTATCAGTTTAATCATAATCTTCAAATAATTCATATCTGCGTCACGAAAAATAGTTTAAAATATAAATAAACATGCAAGCAGGTGAAAATATTTGCAATAATATAATATTTCTTACGTTTTTTGTAAAAATGTTGGACATTTTACACAGAACTGCCATAGAATAACAAACGATGCCATCGAGAGATTCAGATTACAGAACGTGGGGGGTGGGATGACAGCGGCAACTTCCTTAGGTGAGACACTGCAAGCTCCATATTTTGGCAGTGTTCTCAAAGAAGGATAACAGACGATGTCATCGAGAGATCGAAGCGTTGGGTGAGAGTTTGCGGCGGCAAGTTTTCTATCAGAGATCCTGCCACCTCTATATTTTGTCACAGCGTTCTTGAAGGGAAATAACAAACGATGCCTTCGGAACATTCTAATCATCTAGGATCGATATATATTTTGCGCATGCAGGAAAGATTAAAAAAAAAGCGCGAAAAATAACACATTCATTATTCTATATACATATAAAAATTGAAATCACTACTACTTGTCAACAAATAAATTCTCCTCGAAGAACGCTTATACAGAATATGGCAGTGGCATGGTCTCTAATAAAAATATTGCCGCCATAAACCCGCACACCATATGCTCGGTAATTTGAATTTCTCGATGGCATCGTTCGTTATTCTCCTTCAAAAACGATGTGACGAAATATGGAAGTGGCAGAGGCTCTAGAAAGGAAGTTTCCATAGTCAACGCGCCCCTGACGCTCGTTGATTTAAGATTCTCGATGGCTCTGTTAGTTATACTCCTTCAAGAACATTGGCAAAATATGAGGGTGGCAGGTTTCTAAAGAAATAGTTGCCGCCATCAACCCGCCCCCGACGCTCGATGACATTGTTTGTTATTCACCTTCAAAAACGTTCTGACAAAATATGGAGGTGGCACGCTCTCTGATATGGATGTTGCTCTCGCAAACACGCGCCCCGCCCCTCGTTCTGTCATTCAAATCTTTCGATGGCATCGTTTGTTATACACCTCCAAAAACGATGTGACAAAATATGGAGGCGGCAGCGTTTCTAGAAACTAAGTTTCCTTAGTCAACCCGCCCTTGAAGCTCGTTGATTTGATTTTTGTCAATGGCTTCGTTAGTTATTCTCCTTCAAGAACACAGGCAAAATATGAAGGTCGCAGGTTGTTAAAAAAATAGTTATCACCGTCCACCCGCGCCGGCGCCCGATGGCATTGTTTGTTATCAACCTTCAAGAACGTTCTGACGCAAAAATGGAGGTGGCAGGTTCTCTGATATTGAAGTTGCAGTCGCAAACACGCACACCCCCTCGATCTGTGATTCAAATATTTCGATGGCATCGTTTGCTATTCTAGTTAAAAAACGATGTGATAAAATATGGAGGTGGCAGCGTCTCTAGAAGGGAAGTTTCAGTGAAATAAAAGTTGCAGTCTCAAACACGCTCACCCCTCCTCGATCTGTAATTCAAATCTTTCGATGGCATCGTTTGTTATTCTAGTTAAAAAACGATGTGACAAAATATGGAGGTGGCAGCGTCTCTAGAAGGAAAGTTACCTTAGTCAACGCGCCGCCCTTGACGCTCGTTGATTTGATTTCCTCGATGGGTTCGTTAGTTATTCTTCTTCAAGAACACTGACGTAATATGAATGTGGCAGGTTGCTAGAAAAAATAGTTTCCGCCGCCGTCAACCCGCCCGACGCTCGATAACATCGTTTGTTATTAGAATGTTCTGACAAAACATGAAGGTGGCAGATTCTATATGAAAGTCGCAAACAACCCCCGCCCCCCTCGTTCTGTAACTTAGATATTTCGATGGCATCATTCGTTATTATCCTACGAGAACGATCTGACATACTATGAAGGTGAAAGGACTTCCGATAGAAAAAATGTTGGGTTAGCTGGGTAAACGGGTCATTTGGCCCCTTTTTATACGATTTTATACGTATAAAATCGTATAAAAAAGGCGCCAAACTGACCACTTTACGTATATATATATATAAGGATCAAAGTACGTTAAATAGTATAAATATCACAAGGCGATAAGTGTAAGAACACTTGTTTGTTATGAATCGTATACTTATGGATATTATGTACCTACTTCATCCTCATCTCCATTGAAACAGGTATTTATTCCCACTTTTAGACAACTACGAGAAGAAAAGGAAAAAGTAGAATTAGTATAACCAATATAAAAACTGAAAAATGCACATACCTCCACGATTAAGGCCACCAAATTCTTACTCGTGGCATAAATAGATATCTCCTTCAAATCCTCCTCCTCCTCATTATGGCGGACTTGTAGGGGTGGGGCTGTTGAAGGTGGTGGTGGTGGCGGAGATGATGAGTGTCGTGGTTGTGGCAGGAAGCTGGAGGTTGTTGGTTGTTGATCTCTATAAACATTGGAAAAAAAAGATGTTCAAAGAACTTTGATTCTAATCAAATCACGCACCTTATTTCATCATCATCGATTATATGAATCGGGTTTATAGGCGGTTCGGTCCTACGTGGTTTCTTCCTCAATGAGTACAAGTTGAATGGAATTCGTAGATAAAATAAACATCACACTTCTTTGCAGAGCGGTCAATATTTGAAGGTACAGTTTTGAAACTTTCCAGTGTGGATAAATACAAGGGTAAAGTTTTTCACTTATCAGTTTAATCATAATCTTCAAATAATTCATATCTGCGTCACGAAAAATAGTTTAAAATATAAATAAACATGCAAGCAGGTGAAAATATTTGCAATAATATAATATTTCTTACGTTTTTTGTAAAAATGTTGGACATTTTACACAGAACTGCCATAGAATAACAAACGATGCCATCGAGAGATTCAGATTACAGAACGTGGGGGGTGGGATGTCAGCGGCAACTTCCTTAGGTGAGACACTGCAAGCTCCATATTTTGGCAGTGTTCTCAAAGAAGGATAACAGACGATGTCATCGAGAGATCGAAGCGTTGGGTGAGAGTTTGCGGCGGCAAGTTTTCTATCAGAGATCCTGCCACCTCTATATTTTGTCACAGCGTTCTTGAAGGGAAATAACAAACGATGCCTTCGGAACATTCTAATCATCTAGGATCGATATATATTTTGCGCATGCAGGAAAGATTAAAAAAAAAGCGCGAAAAATAACACATTCATTATTCTATATACATATAAAAATTGAAATCACTACTACTTGTCAACAAATGAATTCTCCTCGAAGAACGCTTATACAGAATATGGCAGTGGCATGGTCTCTAATAAAAATATTGCCGCCATAAACCCGCACACCATATGCTCGGTAATTTGAATTTCTCGATGGCATCGTTCGTTATTCTCCTTCAAAAACGATGTGACGAAATATGGAAGTGGCAGAGGCTCTAGAAAGGAAGTTTCCATAGTCAACGCGCCCCTGACGCTCGTTGATTTAATATTCTCGATGGCTCTGTTAGTTATACTCCTTCAAGAACATTGGCAAAATTTGAGGGTGGCAGGTTTCTAAAGAAATAGTTGCCGCCATCAACCCGCCCCCGACGCTCGATGACATTGTTTGTTATTTACCTTCAAAAACGTTCTGACAAAATATGGAGGTGGCACGCTCTCTGATATGGATGTTGCTCTCGCAAACACGCGCCCCGCCCCTCGTTCTGTCATTCAAATCTTTCGATGGCATCGTTTGTTATACTCCTCCAAAAACGATGTGACAAAATATGGAGGCGGCAGCGTTTCTAGAAACTAAGTTTCCTTAGTCAACCCGCCCTTGAAGCTCGTTGATTTGATTTTTGTCAATGGCTTCGTTAGTTATTCTCCTCCAAGAACACAGGCAAAATATGAAGGTCGCAGGTTGTTAAAAAAATAGTTATCACCGTCCACCCGCGCCGGCGCCCGATGGCATTGTTTGTTATCAACCTTCAAGAACGTTCTGACGCAAAAATGGAGGTGGCAGGTTCTCTGATATTGAAGTTGCAGTCGCAAACACGCACACCCCCTCGATCTGTGATTCAAATATTTCGATGGCATCGTTTGCTATTCTAGTTAAAAAACGATGTGATAAAATATGGAGGTGGCACGCTCTCTGATATGGATGTTGCTCTCGCAAACACGCGCCCCGCCCCTCGTTCTGTCATTCAAATCTTTCGATGGCATCGTTTGTTATACTCCTCCAAAAACGATGTGACAAAATATGGAGGCGGCAGCGTTTCTAGAAACTAAGTTTCCTTAGTCAACCCGCCCTTGAAGCTCGTTGATTTGATTTTTGTCAATGGCTTCGTTAGTTATTCTCCTTCAAGGACACAGGCAAAATATGAAGGTCGCAGGTTGTTAAAAAAATAGTTATCACCGTCCACCCGCGCCGGCGCCCGATGGCATTGTTTGTTATCAACCTTCAAGAACGTTCTGACGCAAAAATGGAGGTGGCAGGTTCTCTGATATTGAAGTTGCAGTCGCAAACACGCACACCCCCTCGATCTGTGATTCAAATATTTCGATGGCATCGTTTGCTATTCTAGTTAAAAAACGATGTGATAAAATATGGAGGTGGCAGCGTCTCTAGAAGGGAAGTTTCAGTGAAATAAAAGTTGCAGTCTCAAACACGCTCACCCCTCCTCGATCTGTAATTCAAATCTTTCGATGGCATCGTTTGTTATTCTAGTTAAAAAACGATGTGACAAAATATGGAGGTGGCAGCGTCTCTAGAAGGAAAGTTACCTTAGTCAACGCGCCGCCCTTGACGCTCGTTGATTTGATTTCCTCGATGGGTTCGTTAGTTATTCTTCTTCAAGAACACTGACGTAATATGAATGTGGCAGGTTGCTAGAAAAAATAGTTGCCGCCGCCGTCAACCCGCCCGACGCTCGATAACATCGTTTGTTATTAGAATGTTCTGACAAAACATGAAGGTGGCAGATTCTATATGAAAGTCGCAAACAACCCCCGCCCCCCTCGTTCTGTAACTTAGATATTTCGATGGCATCATTCGTTATTATCCTACGAGAACGATCTGACATACTATGAAGGTGAAAGGACTTCCGATAGAAAAAATGTTGGGTTAGCTGGGTAAACGGGTCATTTGGCCCCTTTTTATACGATTTTATACGTATAAAATCGTATAAAAAAGGCGCCAAACTGACCACTTTACGTATATATAAATATAAGGATCAAAGTACGTTAAATAGTATAAATATCACAAGGCGATAAGTGTAAGAACACTTGTTTGTTATGAATCGTATACTTATGGATATTATGTACCTACTTCATCCTCATCTTCATTGAAACAGGTATTTATTCCCACTTTTAGACAACTACGAGAAGAAAAGGAAAAAGTAGAATTAGTATAACCAATATAAAAACTGAAAAATGCACAAACCTCCACGATTAAGGCCACCAAATTCTTACTCGTGGCATAAATAGATATCTCCTTCAAATCCTCCTCCTCCTCATTATGGCGGACTTGTAGGGGTGGGGCTGTTGAAGGTGGTGGTGGTGGCGGAGATGATGAGTGTCGTGGTTGTGGCAGGGAGCTGGAGGTTATTGGTTGTTGATCTCTATAAACATTGAAAAAAAAAGATGTTCAAAGAACTTTGATTCTAATTAAATCACGCACCTTATTTCATCATCATCGATTATATGAATCGGGTTTATAGGCGGTTCGGTCCTACGTGGTTTCTTCCTCAATGAGTACAAGTTGAATGGAATTCGTAGATAAAATAAACATCACACTTCTTTGCAGAGCGGTCAATATTTGAAGGTACAGTTTTGAAACTTTCCAGTGTGGATAAATACAAGGGTAAAGTTTTTCACTTATCAGTTTAATCATAATCTTCAAATAATTCATATCTGCGTCACGAAAAATAGTTTAAAATATAAATAAACATGCAAGCAGGTGAAAATATTTGCAATAATATAATATTTCTTACGTTTTTTGTAAAAATGTTGGACATTTTACACAGAACTGCCATAGAATAACAAACGATGCCATCGAGAGATTCAGATTACAGAACGTGGGGGGTGGGATGACAGCGGCAACTTCCTTAGGTGAGACACTGCAAGCTCCATATTTTGGCAGTGTTCTCAAAGAAGGATAACAGACGATGTCATCGAGAGATCGAAGCGTTGGGTGAGAGTTTGCGGCGGCAAGTTTTCTATCAGAGATCCTGCCACCTCTATATTTTGTCACAGCGTTCTTGAAGGGAAATAACAAACGATGCCTTCGGAACATTCTAATCATCTAGGATCGATATATATTTTGCGCATGCAGGAAAGATTAAAAAAAAAGCGCGAAAAATAACACATTCATTATTCTATATACATATAAAAATTGAAATCACTACTACTTGTCAACAAATGAATTCTCCTCGAAGAACGCTTATACAGAATATGGCAGTGGCATGGTCTCTAATAAAAATATTGCCGCCATAAACCCGCACACCATATGCTCGGTAATTTGAATTTCTCGATGGCATCGTTCGTTATTCTCCTTCAAAAACGATGTGACGAAATATGGAAGTGGCAGAGGCTCTAGAAAGGAAGTTTCCATAGTCAACGCGCCCCTGACGCTCGTTGATTTAATATTCTCGATGGCTCTGTTAGTTATACTCCTTCAAGAACATTGGCAAAATTTGAGGGTGGCAGGTTTCTAAAGAAATAGTTGCCGCCATCAACCCGCCCCCGACGCTCGATGACATTGTTTGTTATTTACCTTCAAAAACGTTCTGACAAAATATGGAGGTGGCACGCTCTCTGATATGGATGTTGCTCTCGCAAACACGCACCCCGCCCCTCGTTCTGTCATTCAAATCTTTCGATGGCATCGTTTGTTATACTCCTCCAAAAACGAAGTGACAAAATATGGAGGCGGCAGCGTTTCTAGAAACTAAGTTTCCTTAGTCAACCCTCCCTTGAAGCTCGTTGATTTGATTTTTGTCAATGGCTTCGTTAGTTATTCTCCTCCAAGAACACAGGCAAAATATGAAGGTCGCAGGTTGTTAAAAAAATAGTTATCACCGTCCACCCGCCCGGCGCCCGATGGCATTGTTTGTTATCAACCTTCAAGAACGTTCTGACGCAAAAATGGAGGTGGCAGGTTCTCTGATATTGAAGTTGCAGTCGCAAACACGCACACCCCCTCGATCTGTGATTCAAATATTTCCATGGCATCGTTTGCTATTCTAGTTAAAAAACGATGTGATAAAATATGGAGGTGGCAGCGTCTCTAGAAGGGAAGTTTCAGTGAAATAAAAGTTGCAGTCTCAAACACGCTCACCCCTCCTCGATCTGTAATTCAAATCTTTCGATGGCATCGTTTGTTATTCTAGTTAAAAAACGATGTGACAAAATATGGAGGTGGCAGCGTCTCTAGAAGGAAAGTTACCTTAGTCAACGCGCCGCCCTTGACGCTCGTTGATTTGATTTCCTCGATGGGTTCGTTAGTTATTCTTCTTCAAGGACACTGACGTAATACGAATGTGGCAGGTTGCTAGAAAAAATAGTTGCCGCCGCCGTCAACCCGCCCGACGCTCGATAACATCGTTTGTTATTAGAATGTTCTGACAAAACATGAAGGTGGCAGATTCTATATGAAAGTCGCAAACAACCCCCGCCCCCCTCGTTCTGTAACTTAGATATTTCGATGGCATCATTCGTTATTATCCTACGAGAACGATCTGACATACTATGAAGGTGAAAGGACTTCCGATAGAAAAAATGTTGGGTTAGCTGGGTAAACGGGTCATTTGGCCCCTTTTTATACGATTTTATACGTATAAAATCGTATAAAAAAGGCGCCAAACTGACCACTTTACGTATATATATATATATAAGGATCAAAGTACGTTAAATAGTATAAATATCACAAGGCGATAAGTGTAAGAACACTTGTTTGTTATGAATCGTATACTTATTGATATTATGTACCTACTTCATCCTCATCTCCATTGAAACAGGTATTTATTCCCACTTTTAGACAACTACGAGAAGAAAAGGAAAAAGTAGAATTAGTATAACCAATATAAAAACTGAAAAATGCACATACCTCCACGATTAAGGCCACCAAATTCTTACTCGTGGCATAAATAGATATCTCCTTCAAATCCTCCTCCTCCTCATTATGGCGGACTTGTAGGGGTGGGGCTGTTGAAGGTGGTGGTGGTGGCGGAGATGATGAGTGTCGTGGTTGTGGCAGGGAGCTGGAGGTTGTTGGTTGTTGATCTCTATAAGCATTGAAAAAAAAAGATGTTCAAAGAACTTTGATTCTAATCAAATCACGCACCTTATTTCATCATCATCGATTATATGAATCGGGTTTATAGGCGGTTCGGTCCTACGTGGTTTCTTCCTCAATATATTTGGCCCTGCCCTACGTTCACTAAAATTATAAAAAATAAAACAATATCGAAAATAACAGAATGAAATGGAGGAAATACTCACTTTTTATTTTTATTCCTTTTCAGAGGCTTCTTAGTGAAGCTGTTATTATCGTTATATCTATAAGAAATGTATTATTGGTTCCCAACTAAAATTGGTAATATTTTTCAATGAACTTACACATTGCCAAATGATTCATTGATGAGAACATCTGTCCCATCCTCCAACATATATTTCTCAATTTTTGGTGCAAGGTTGCCACCAGATAAAAATGTGCTCACTATGGTAGCATCAGAAGGTATCATCCCGTTTATAACCAGTTCTGTTCCATCCCTATTCTGCCATTTTTCATATCAAATTTACTGTAAATAAATTATAATTAATATCCCCAAAACAATTTATGAAATTGATGAATGACATACCCTCTAATTGAATTGTCCTCATTGAGAACAATTATTATGTCATCATCCCCCACAGGATTATCATTGTATTTAACCATGCTGCCATCATTTTTCCGTATGAATACGATATACCCACTACAAAATTAGTTTAAAACATACAATCTATCGCTAGATATTCCTTAATAAAACTTACTTTGCAGATAGATATTCAGGAGGATCAGTTGGTGGTGTGAATCTGTTAGTTAATTCTTCCATATTTAAACCGATTTCCATTATTAAAAGACTTGAAGAGAACTTTTCGCTTGCTTGTTTGAACTTTGAGATGCAACTAACAAAAAAACGTTATTTCGAAGTGAAAACTAATCTATTTACTAATTGTAATATCAACATTCAATTAGAATTAAGTAGATTAGTATACTTATATCAATCTAGTTTTCCTGTTCCCGTTGACTTATGTGAAAGGAAACTGATTAGTTTTTCTTGATGATATATGAAAAGGAAGCGGATTAGTTTAATTGGTACTAATCGAAAGTAGGTTTTTCCTGTTCATTAGGGATTAGAAAAAGCGATAGTGGTTTATCAAATCGTTGTTCCTGTTGAAAAGGAAACCTGATTATTTTCAATCAATTTAAGCCAGTTGATAATAGATTTCCCGTTGTTTTGTTTATCAATGTATATGATTGTGAAATAATTAGACCGTTATGATTTTGATATTGAAACTTTATCATTCATTCAATATTCATCCTTCAAACGAGTCGTCACGACCAAATTTGTGTGCTATACACGTTTATTGAAACTTTGTATATTATTTTCTTAGGTAAGTTCATCCCAATCTAAATCATATTTCCAATAGTCTAAAGTTGATGTGGGGGTTTTTGAGATATTATGGATTTATCTCAACTTAACGAAATTTCTCTTTTAGAGAATAAGGACGTATGCAAGGCATCCAACCTCATCCTCGGCAAGCCATATATAATCTATAAGGCAAAAATAGTCAAAACTGCTTTCGAACCTACTATTTTAGTAGATCTGGGAGACTTCGTTTGCTTCATTCCAAAGAGAATAAGCAGTATCTTGATGGAACACGTTGAAGAATTCAACGACGGCACATATTCTATCATTTATAGAGGACGAAAGGAAGTGGGGAAAGCTAATTCTGCCATCAAATTGGAGTTCATTTAGACAAGTGAAGAAAAGGAGAATATCGAACCTTCAAACCAAGCTGTCAATCAACCATCATCATCATCATCTAAGAAACCACGTAAAGGAAAATAATTTCATTAATGAACCTCCTCCTCCTCCTCCTCCTCCATTTTAGGTAACGTAACAAACAATTATCTATATCTAAATAGTTTTATACATAATCCTCAAAATGGGTGATATATCAAATATTAGTAAAGAAGTAGTAAAGATAATTCATGAAGCTTATGATAATTTCAGAAATATAACATTCACAGAATTAGAGAGATATGAATGGGTTAATTTTTGCAATAATCATTTAAGGAAATTTAATCATCATTTAATGAACTCTGCTATGAGTTTAGGACATGTAAATCAACTTCAAACAAATATTTCTCACATCAAAAGGTTAAAGGTGCTGTTTCAAAATTTAAATCTTCATCGAGGGAAGGGGGTTGATAATCCTATGAGAGAAAGTCGATCAGACCGTATTCGATGGGAAGATCTTAAATCTGCATTTTCCACTAAAATAAGATGTGGTACTATAATTAATTTGAAACATTTAGATCCTCACACATTTTTAGAAGATGCTTATCATCTGTTTAAATCTAGAATATCTAGAATAATTGCTGATTATCTTATAGTTAAAGTAAATTCAATCTTTTGTGGTGAATATATTAAAAACAATATTAATCTAGATTTAATTGAAACAGATTTCAAATATTTCAATACTAAAACTGCGAAGATTGATTCTACCGACAATCTTCAGGAGTGGTTTGAAAATAATATAATTCATCGTATATTGAATAAGCTTGATGAATTTAAAGAAATAGATTCGGGGTGGATGTTGCGGAATGTTATCAATCTTCAAATAAATATAAATAAAGTTGAACTGCTCAATGTGGGGTATAATGGGTCATCTTATATACGATTACCAGAAGAAATTGTAAATAAGAATGCCGTAATCAATGTTAAGAATGAGGATGAGTATTGTTTTGCTTGGGCCGTTATTTCAGCTCTTTACCCTATTCAAAAGAATAATTGTGATAGAACTAAGTCTTATCCACATTTTTCTAATATATTGAAATTACAAAATTTAACTTTTCTACTACATATCAATCAAGTTGCGATATTCGAAAAAAATAATAATATTTCTATAAATGTGTATACGCTGAAATTGGTACGAAAAAAGAAAAATGGGAATTATGAGGTGCTTCCCACATACATAACAAGAACAAAATTATCTGAACACATTAATTTATTACTAATCCAAAATCAATATTATTTGAATGGAGAACATGATGATGAGAATGTAAGATATCATTATTGTTGGATTAAAAATTTATCTAGATTGATCTGTGCTCAAGTTTCGAAAAAACATACAATCTATTTATGTGATAGATGTTTAAATTATTTTCATGTTCAACAAAAATTAGATGAACATTTAATATTTTGTAGAGATAATAATTTTTGCAAGGTGAGTTTTCCAAATGAGAAAATATCAAAATTCAAAAATTTTGTTCATAAAGAACCTATACCCTTCATAATTTATTTTGATTTTGAGGCCTTGCTTATACCTATTCAACAATGTACACCAGATCCTACATTATCGAGTACCAATAAAATTCAAATACATGAAGCATACAGTGTAGGATTTTATATAAAATGTTCATATGATGACTCTTTATCTATTTATAAATATTATAGAGGTCCTCAATGTACTAAATGGTTGTCAGAACAATTAGATATAGTTGGAGAACAAATAGGATATGAAGAAGTTAACCACGAATCAAAATATAGAATTAAGAACGCAAGAGCATTTTCACATATGTAGTTCAAAGTTCTCTCAAACAGATATTCGTGTAAGGGATCACTGTCACTTCACAGGAGTGTACCGTGGTGTGGCCCATCAAAGTTGTAATTTGAATTTAAAAAAAAAAATCATTGTACCTGTGGTTGCACATAATTCTTCAAATTATGATACACATCTCTTGATAAAAGACTTATTACAAAATTCTCCTGGATCAATTCAATTATTACCCATCAATAAAGAAAAATATATCATTCACTAAAGGTGGATTTAAATCAACTGTCAAATTTCAATTTATAGATTCATGTCGTTTCTTAAGTTCACCTCTGAACAAATTAGTATCATACTTGGAAAGAGATGATTTCAAAATTTTAACGAAAGAATTTTCAGAGCTATCAAATGAGAAACTTGAACTGCTAATGAGGAAAGGTGTTTTTCCCTATGAATATCTTGATTCGTGGGAAAAATTGGATGATATAAATCTACCATCTATTGATCACTTCTATGATAAATTAAACGATGAACCAATCAAGGAAGTCGAATATACCCATGCATGTAATGTGTGGTCAACTTTCAATATCTCATCGTTAGGTGAATATAGTGACCTTTATCTGAAAACAGATGTACTATTATTGGCAGATGTTTTCGAAAAATTTCGTTCAAAATCTCTTAGCATATATAATCTTGATCCAGGATTTTACTATACTTCTCCAGGATATACTTGAGATTGTATGTTAAAATATACAGGAATTTCCTTAGAATATATCCAAGATGTAGATATGTTGATAATTATGGAAGGTGGTATCAGTCAATGTTGTAATAGATATGCAAAAGCAAATAATAAATTCATGATGGACTTCAATCCAGATGAAGAGAATAGTTTTTTAATGTATTTCGATGTATGTAATCTTTACGGTTGGGCCATGAGTCAATATCTACGTTATGGAGGTTTTAAATGGGTTGAGAATTTCGAAGAATTTCAAGATGAAAACGTTTCAGATGAATCTGATATATGCTTGAAGTTGATTTAGATTATCCCGAAATATTACACGATTTACATAAAGATTTACCTCTATGTCCTACACATATGTGTCCACCTCATTCCAAATTGAAAAAGCTACTAACCACCCTTTATTCCAAATATCGATATATAATACATTATAGAAATTTGAAACAATGCTTAAAATTAGGAGTAAGATTAACTAAAATTCATAGAATATTACAAATAAATCAAGCTCCTTGGTTAAAACCATATATTGAATTGAATACAACAAGGAGAATGAATTCTAGAAATGCATTCGAAGTAGCTCTCTTCAAATTGTTTATCATCGCTTGTTTTGGTAAATTCATGGAAAATGTTAGGAAGCATCGTGATATCAAATTAGTATCAGGTGGGAGGGTAAATGTGGAGCAAGATCATATATTGCGAAACCAAACTTCAATAGCTGCCAAATATTTGACGAAAATCTTGTAGCAAACTTAATAAAACTGAGATAGTCTTCAATAAACCTCTATATGTTGGTATGTGTGTGTTAGATATTTCGAAAGTATGCGTTTATGACTTTCATTATAATTATATGATGAAAGTATTCCCTCATCCGAATGCACTATCTTTATTGTACACTGATACGGATAGTTTAATTTATCATATCAAATGTAGAGATGTGTATGATGAAGTTATTAAAAAAGATCTTCATAGGTCTGATACCAGTGATTATAAACTAGACAACATTTTTCAAATTCCACTCGTGAATAAGAAAATTGTAGGTCTCATGAAAGATGAATACTGTGGGGAAATAATAACGGAATTTGTAGGTTTAAGATCAAAAATGTATGCCGTTAGAGTTCAAGGGAAATCTGGAACTAAGAAAGCTAAAGGTACTAAATATAATATAGTTCAAAATGGTATCAACTTTGAGGATTATGTCACTTGCTTGCAAAATCAGTCTGAGATAATGCGAACCCAAAAATTAATTAGATCTCATAATCATAATATTTACACTATTGAGCAAAACAAAATTGTTTTAAGCGCTCGTGACAATAAACGTTACATTATCGAAAATAATGAAACGTTACCTTGGGGGCATTATTCTATTCCAGAGGTGGAGGATAAAAAAAACGATTAGTGCTATAAATATTACATATTATATATTATATATTACTTATAAATATAATCTACATTTTTATTATAATAAATATTTTATGTAACATATATTTGGTTTCCTTATTTACTTATTTTCAGATAATTAAACGTATTAGTTATATGATTGTAATCTATGTAATGTATAATTGGGTGCGTTTTAAGAAAATTCAAATTATTTATATGATCATCCAATTTCTTCTTGAATATCATTCTTCATAATGCAGGTTGATTTAATTTTGCTTCCAGCACACAATTTGATAATTTAGTTTTTGTTCGATGCAGCTCTTGATAACAGCTCATATAATCGCACTCTAAATTTTTTATTGAAATATTTGACGGTTCAGATAAGACAGGTTCAGGTAGAACATCACTTCTATCTTTGCCAACTGTAGTCAAACTGGATGATTTCGGTTTATTACGTTCATAATATTTAGATGCCCAAGTATCTGATTCGAATTTCAATCCGAGATTGTTTGCAACACATGTAGATAAATCCGATCTACACTCTTGCAGAAGATTAATAGCGGGGGCATCTATGGTTGTAGAAATGGTGGTAGTGGCGGTAGGAGAACTTTCACAATATTTTTCGATATATATACGTTCTAATATATATTTACTATTCACATCCAATAATTCCAAGGTTAAATTTTTCAATCTACTTTTACAAGTTGTGAGTTGAACATTTATAAAAGATATACGATGTTCATAATCATTTCTCACTTCTTCTCTGGAAAGAGGTTCAGGGTGGGTAGAAACTCTATGATGTGGAGAATGATCTTTCCTCGATCCGAAAATAGTAAAGGTAGGTCTTTGTTGATTTAAATTTTCATATTCTAAATGAATGGAATCACTTCGATTTAAATTATGATTGAATGATGCACTTCCATTGTCAGAATTAAATGTAGACTTATATAATATTATATTGGATGAGAAAGTTCCAAGAAGTAAGGTTAGAGTTAACACAAACTGTACAAGTAACATACTATATGAATACATTTTTCATAATGATATATTTCTAACACTACATCTATTTAATTATCCTGGAGAAGAGTAGGGATGAAACACAATACCATGATAGTTATCTATAGATATTTTCGATATTATTTTTCTCTTATCAGCACACTCAAAACAGTATATAATCTTCAAATTGAATATACACTCTGAACAATACAATCTATGTTTACAAGGGATAAAACTTGTATTAATCTCTTTTTTATTAGAAATTCCACAAAGCTTCATCATTTTGTCTCTCGTATGAGTTCAGGATATAGACTGAGGAAAATAAAAATCAATTTATTATTTATATCATTCATTATCATCGGTTTACAATGGTAGTAAATTTATAAGATAATTATGAATATGTAAGCTATTATTCACAGCACAGTAACAATTATTTGAAGAATGATTGTTCAAACAAAGAGGTTCACCCATTATCAGTTTTGGACAGTTGACATCATTTTCTAAATCTATAACAACTATCGATGCTCCTCCATTAATTTCTTCCAAAAGTTGTCTCATGGCTAACGATTTTTCTTTTCCTCTAACATATATACGATTGATATTCATCTCAACTGTATGTTTTTTAAAATATTCTTCAATTCCCTATTCTTGATAAACCCGCTAACATATGGAATACAATGATGATTCCTCTCGAGATATGGAATTTGTCTCTTACAGTTTTCATCTAACTCGGTATATGGCTTGGGATAATTGAACAGGTAGTGATTTGATTGTTTTCCATTCGTAATACACATTTCTTTTATTCTAAATTCCGGCACTTTGAAGCCTTGTACATCTATTACGATGAACCTCATATTGGTGTTGAATATTGAAGAGAGAGATTAAACTTATTAAATCAAATTACGAATATTTCCGGTCATTGCCGAATATTCAATAATCTTATCATTTATTATTATACAGTAAGCTCTTGTTTTATCTAG
Source organism: Endomychus coccineus (assembly GCA_958510875.1). Lineage (NCBI taxonomy): Eukaryota > Metazoa > Arthropoda > Insecta > Coleoptera > Endomychidae > Endomychus > Endomychus coccineus. The sequence goes on from OY294070.1 coordinate 80,400,492, forward strand.
GAAATTGATGTGACTCTCAAATTCCAATTTCACATCAACTGTTGAAGATTTAATCGAATCGTTTTGTTTTGAACAATCGATAACGAAGAGAGATTTTTTCTGGAACGATGTATAATCTATAATAGGTTCTGAAAAAGTTTTATTGAGAAAGCTTTTTTGGAAATCTGTATACATTTGATACGCTACGATATATTGAAGATCCGGGAAATCCATCTTTGAAGCTTCATAAGGATAACATTCAGAGTTTAGGTATAATTTCACATTAATTATATTGATGTTATCGAAATATGTGCTCTGGTTCTTAGGATTATCTATACGATCCGTTTGGAATGCTAAAATTACATATCTAGGACGTTCTAAATTTGTAGCAGTTTTCACTGTCCATATATCTTTATTACTTGTTCTCAATGAAGGATTCTCATAGATTTCTCAACTTCGAAAACTTATCAGTATGGGTTTGTTGATACTCAAATCTTCCAGCATTTTTAATTTGATTTCATCGTTAGGAAAAACATGTTTCACTTTCAGTGCTATGGTCTTAACAATTATTGTAGCCTTCTTTGTATCAGTGCTGTAATAACAACGTTCATCATTTCTGGATCGAATCAAACGTAGCTTATGTTTTCCACTCAACACTCTTCTATAATCGTAAAATACACCTAATAAGAAATTTAGCGGTATTCGTAGAACAAATGACTTATTTGTAGGGTTGAATGTAGAAAGCACTGCTTTATAATTCCAACCAGATGTATTCAATGCTGTACATTCGTTATCGTTATAAAGTAAGTATGATCTGACCACACTTACAATTCCAGGATCTCGCACTTTATCAATTTCCTTTCCGTTAAGTTCATAGCTTATGGATTCAAAAAGAAATGCTCCTACATTGTTAGAAAGAGAACATTCAACAATACCATCGGTAGAAACTTTGAATTCAGCTTCTATATATAATGCGGCACTAAATAGATGAACCAAGATGTCTTGTAGATTTATTAAAATTTCAATTTCATCATTATTTCCAAACGAATTGGTATGTGGATAGTATGTATGGGTTTCTTCCTTTATTATTTCTTCATCGAACGTTGGCTCGTTGAATATTTGAAGTTTGTTTGACATTGTAACCCAATGATTTTAAGAATGAAATATTTGAATTTGATAATGATGCAGCAGCAACAACCTTTCCAGGCTCTTGTTTCAGATATACTGATTGCACTGGACGTAAATTCTGACTTAAGTATTGATTTGAAGATTTTTCAGAATTATGTAACGTTAAACCCATTTATTTTCAACTCCAAACGAATCACTATTTGCTCTCCTCTAAAATTGACCGCTTCACCGTTCTGATCTTGAATATTCAAGGTAATATTATCAATGGACTTTTTATTGATAATTGGTAGATAAATTAGATTTCTCGGTTCTATGTCTATAGCAAATCCAGGGTCAACTAATGGGGAAAATTCGTATATGGTGTGTGATAACTTGTTATCGTAGTATGATCCTGCTGTTATATTACACTCTATCCGTATGGTAACTACTTTGATGATATTCACAGGTAGATCCGATTGATGTAATTCGTTAGCCTTCAATACTTTTTTGGAAAATCCTAAAAGTGAACCTAAGCTGTCTGGAGGGGAAAAGTCTATTTCATATACACTTTTCAACTCGGACCTTAGAGTATTATTATTCGGTTTCAAAGATAACAGAGTTTTGCTATCTCTCTTCTGCTTATCAGTTGGTGATAAAGATTTCTGTAGAAAACTTTCAATATCTGCTATCTCATAAGAACCTGTGGGAATCTGAATAATATTCTTGCTTTTATCCGATTTATAATAGAACCTATTATTTCTACCTTCTTTTAAATTAGGCACACAATTATATGTATGGAATCCAACTAATGCTAAAGAATATTCACTATTAGGATCTAGTTCAATTGGAGGGTAAAAGTCCGCAGCAATTCTACTACTCGTACCTTTTAATGTGAACGTGTTCGACATGACTGAGTTGCTATGAATAAGAAACGTTGTTATATAGACACTGAAGACATAAGTGTCCACAATTGTAAGTAATATATTTTTGGAACGACTCATGATTGTATAGTATCGTACAATTTTTAAAGTAGGATATCAGTTCTCGAGGTGGTCTTAAATTACCAAAACTATCAAAATACAAAATTGTATCTTTCTTCTTTATGAAAGCTACCCAGTGACTTCCTCTATGATCTTTCAAATCTAGATTAACAATAGCACACTCATTTTGGAGTGGACCAGAGATCGGTAGCTCATCTCGCATGAATACATCACGAAAATGTGGAATATTCAATATCTTAACGAATTTCTTAAGATCAATATCCGATAAAGGTCTTCTGGGTAGCTTTAATGGTAGTTTTTTTGTTTCTGAAGATATAGTCCAAGACCTTTTTGATGTTTTCTCAAGTATAGGCCGGACCCTTGTTTGCCAAGCGCTATAGCTTCCATCGATTTGTTATGACGTTGTGCCTCTTCTAAATCTCTTCGAGCTTGTTTTGATTTATTAACCGCATTAACTATGGCCGTGGCCCCACCAGTTAGAGCACCTGCAGCTGATAGCCCGGCAAACAGAGGTATAAGGAAAGGAAGGAATCCACCTGTTTTAGGTAGGGGGATTACTCTTGGTAAATTTACTTTCTTCTTCCCTCCCACTCCTTTGATTTCATTTTTAGCAACGTTCAAAGCGAATCGTGAGGATTTTTTCAAATCAGCGTAATCGGTTTTATTCATTTTCTTACGAATACCTTTGACTATACTATTATGGAATCCTACTCGTTTCTGACGTTTCTTAATACCTCTACCAGATTTCCTTCTACTCTTCTTTCGTTTCTTCATACCCATACCTAATTTCCTTTTAGCCTTCATCGTTTTATTCACTAACCAAGCTGCAATCTTCTCACGGAAATTTGCGCTTTTTGATTGCAATCTGTTATAAGCTTTTTCTTCTAATTCACGATCGGCCTTATGCCTAATATCTAAATCGTTCTCACTTTGAGAGTAAGCTATATCGTGCTGACGATAAGCTTTATCTAACTCATTTACACCAGGATCTCCACGATTCAGGCGCTTCTTCAGTTTAGTACCAGGACCACAATACTGATAACCTGGTATGTGTACTTCGAACGGTAGATTATTTATTAGCGAGTTAACAACACCCTCACCGTAATGCATCAGGTTCGAGACTGTAACATTCTTTCTATGAGACTCTATTGTAAATAGATTCCAGTTGGAAGATGAGCCACAGTACACAATGAAAGTTGTGAAACAGAAGATCACTCTTGATATAATGAATCTTGATGATGAACCAGATGTTATAGCAAACCGTGATAGACATGGTTCTTTATTCCCGAATACTTTGAGAACAATAATCTGTGGTCCTAGTAATTGTGGGAAAACTAATGTAATGTTATCTCTGTTGTTTGATCAAAATGGTTTGCGTTTTGAAAATGTATATGTGTACTCGAAATCGTTACATCAGCCAAAGTATCAACTTCTTCAGGAAACGTTAGCTAAAATTCGAGGATTGGAATATCATCCATTCTCTGAAAATGATGATGTAATCGATCCTCTACAGGCCAAACCCAATTCCGTTATCATATTTGACGATGTAATGTGCGATAAGCAAGATAAGATCAGAGCGTACTTTTCAAGAGGTAGACATAATTCAATTGACAGTTTCTATCTGTGTCAGTCATATGCAAAATGTCCGAAACATGGAATACGTGATAATACTAATACTATGATAATTTTCAAACGAAATGATCTTAATCTTCGACATGTATACGATGATCATGTAACTAGTGATATGCCATTTGAGAAATTAAAAAATATATGTTGTCAGTGTTGGAAAGAGAAATATGGTTTTATCATGATAGACAAAGACAGTGATTTACATAAAGGGAGATATAGGAAAAAATTTGATTCATTTACATATCTATGATGGGTTAATGTGAAATCATTGATTGGTTGGAAACGGTTGTGTGAAGATTATCATGAGTCCTCCGAATGAAATAAAAACTCGAAAAGTGAAGAAGAGGATTAACAACCTTGCTAATATAATCAGAAAAAAGTATATGTCCATTAAATTAGGTAAAGCTGAACAAGATGAGGCTGTAGAGAAAATATTCAGCACTGTATCTAAACCATTGACTGATATTTCAAAACATACTAGTGAAATTGAACGAAAAGTATCATCATTGAAGCATGCTCAAACATCGATCCACCAACTTAAAGTGGAACCACCATCCAAAGTTGATTTCACACCGGTTGAGAAAGAAGAAGTTTTTGAAAGTCAACCGGAAGAAGAAGAATCAGAAGAGGGATTTTCAGGTGATGTGAGTCTTCGAGAATTACGAAAGGAATTTCATAGTTATAAAAAGAAGCATGAAAAACAAATCGAAATTTATTTCGAGCAGTATCCTCCTTTAATCCGCTATTATATTGAAGGAATGTTATTGGATGATGATATAAAGAAATATGATACTGTATATGGCCCTCATGTAGATTCAACTACACATAAATGGATATTAGGAGATAAGATATTAGATATATACCCTAAGGAGGATATTATTAGTATTGGTGATTATAAATTTAAAGGAACTCAAGGTCTTTATGAGTTGATATTTATGAATAATCCTACCCCTAAAGTCTCTGAAGAAGATTCTAAGAACTATAAAAAAATCTTGGATTTAACGAATGAGGCTAGACGAAAGAATGATCCGTCTAAACAGATAAGAGGTAGTAGATCATATAAATATAAGTTTGTTATCAAGCCACTGATGGAGATTGTTGGGAAACAGCATCAACGTAGTAAATCTTACAGTGGTGCTGGTATTGATATGATGAGTTATAATGAAAAGCCCATTCAATATATCTATTGGGATGATATAAACGAGATCGTAGATAGATTACGTCTCTTGATCTCATCCGCATCTGCAGGCGATAACAATCATTCGAACGAAATTATTTCTATAATTGAGGAATTAAAGGAAGCTCATGTTATTGAATAATAAGTATTAGTCATATCAATATTTATGTTCAGTATCAAGATGAGTATCGATAAGTTCGGTCGTTCGTCTATTTCATCTCAAGCTACGGCTTTGAAACGTTATCATCCTTGTGAATTACAACTCACTTCGAACGGAAATTATGATATGAAAAACCGCATATTGTGTAACTTGAATGAACCTGTTAATCAAACTGACTCTACTAATAAACGTTACGTGGAGAATTATATCTCTGTTAATAGACGTCAATTGGAAATAGAACTGAGAAACAATCTTAACAATTTTGAGAGGGATTATGCAAAAAAAATTGTTCTTAAAACTACTAAAACTCATTCTGAAGTAGAACGATTACGAGTTACATCGGAAGATAAGTTTAAAATTTTTTATGCAAACATACAAGAGTTAAAGGGTAAAATTCTTTCCGATATGAAACAATTACAAATTCAGCTGGAGATAGGTATGAAGGAGATAAAGAATAAACTAGAAATTTATGATGATAGTTTGAAAACGATTCCCCTCACAAGCATACAAGAGATTAATAAAGTTATTAAGAAGTTACAGAGTGCTGACAAATCTAATAGTGCAAAATTATTAAAACTGGAAGAAGACTTGGTCAAGTTCGTACACCTAGTAAACCAAAAACAAAATGTAATATAAACAAGGGGAAGCAGATTATAACACCATTGATCTGTATTCATCCAAAGCTGTCTAATCTATATGATACAATTTTCCGTCTCTGACTGATCATAGATATGTATAGTAAAGAAAAAGTTCAAATTGTTCGTGAGTTACATAAGCCTGCATTGAAAAATTTCAACCGTCGGAGAACAATTATTAAAGGAATTGACGATCTATGGCAGGTTGATCTTGCTGATATGAATAGCTACGTTCGGGATAATGCCGGATACAAATATATATTGGTTGTGATAGATTGTTTCTCCAAATATGTGTGGACGAGACCGTTGAAAACGAAAACAGCTGGAGAAGTACGAGATGCATTTAACAAAGTTCTAAGTAATTCTAAAAATAGAATTCCTGAGAATCTTCAATCTGATAATGGGACAGAGTTCTGAGAGACTGTTCTCTGAACTGATGCGAAAATATCATATCAATCATTATAGTTCTTTTTCTATTATGAAAGCTTCTATAGCTGAGAGGGTGATAAGAACTTTGAAAGAGAAAATCTATCAGTCATTCAGCTTGCGTGGAAAATATAAATGGATTGATGTTTCAGATAAGTTTGTGTTAGATTATAATAAGCGTAAACATCGAACTATTGGTATGGCACCTTGTAAGGTTACAAAGAGCAATGAAAAATCGGTTCTAAATAGATCATATTCACACATGAAAAGAGCATTACCCCAAAAATTCAATGTTGGTGATATAGTTAGAATAAGCAAAACGAAATGCTTATTTGAGAAAGGATATACGCCCAGCTGGTCTACGGAGCTCTTTAAGATTTCTCGAGTTCATTTTACAAACCCCATTACATATTTATTAGAAGATATGTTTGGAAAACCAATATCGGGAGGATTCTATGAATCGGAAATTCAGAAGACTAAGCAACCAGATGTATATCTAGTTGAAAAAATTCTACGTAGGAGGGGGCAAAAATTATATGTTAAATGGCTAGGATTGGGGTCTGAACATAACAGCTGGATTCCAAAGAAAGATGTACTATGATTGATCAGTTGTTCGCCGTTGTTGAAGCGAACAAGTTGTGTGTTGTGTGAAAGATGAGCTCTGATAGTGCTATTGATTTGTTACTATATCAAACTGGAATGGATTATACACAACTTGAATATGAAAAACGCATTTCTCAAGAATCGAGACTAATTTGTGAAGTGACATATCCTTTATATAACCTGAATTCAATATCAGTTGGGTTAAGTGCTGCACGAGGATATATTCCAGTCGTTAAATTGACAAATGAATTATACCACAAGATTTCTTTTATGCCATTCGAATGGAATATATTCATCGATCGAAAAAACGAAATTTTGGAATATTTTGACAATGATAATAACACTACATTACAATTCTCTACGAACTCAGATAATGATCTTGTGGAAGGTGTGAAAATTCTGAATACAAAACTGCTTAAAATAAATTATTTTGGATCTTGTGTTCTGTTAGATGGGAAATGTTTCAAACTAATCATCATTTTACAAGATCTAATCAACTATAGACTCCGTTATCTGGAACAGTTGAATTTTGCAAGCTATTATCAAACAACATTGATATCGGTTGCACAAATACCAGAGCTGGACAATTTGAAGAAGATTAAGAGAATCATATCAATCCCCAATTCGGCTAATGGATATTGTTTGTTGGAAGCTATCAATTTTACCACCGAAAGAGTTCTAAAAGATTATGAATATTTCACATTCTACAATGTATAAAAACTTTGAACATAGTATAATTAATTCAGTTCTATCAAGATGGCTTTCCTGAGCGTAAGTTTCGTCATCCTTCAGGCCATCATTCAGAATCATATTATTTACATCAATCAGTCTCCAGATGTTATCGAAAGTTTCATCTGCTTCAATGTCAATAACACGTTTGAAGATGATTGGCCGAAATATTGGTTTAGAATGGACGTAGATTACTTCTATGGAAAAGGCTTGCCAGGATTTAAATACGATTTCGAGAACATAACATTTGGAAATTTGAAATTGTTGAGAAACCCTTCATTCTCATCGTTATCATCTTTACAAATAATCTACTATAAACTTAGATTGGTTTTCTTCAATCGGACATTTGGTGACACTAGTTGGAGACCTCTTATGATTGAAGCGAGTGGTGAAGAGATAACAACAACAACAATAACAAATGTCAAATTTGAAAATTCAACAAAAATCGCTGATGAAGAGTCTAGTAGTAATTTTAATAATTATCTCATTATTATCTCTTCTATAATTATATTGTTAATGATATCAATAATATCTTGTCTATTATACCATGTACGGAATAAGTATTATGCAATAAAATTATGAATATAGAAACCACATTGTTTTATTAATAATATCGGATTAGTTGTATTTGAAGATGTCTGTTTCGTTGCTTCTATTTCAACAGTTCTGTTAGTCGATCGAACAGCTCTGATAACAGATGTCGCTAACATATCTGCTTGAAGATGTCTGTATCTGTTCCCACAGCTCTGTTAACAGATGGTGCTACTGTTCACTGAACCAAAGTCTACAGATGACAATACTGATGTTGTAGTATAATCTGCGCATGTCTTGAAGGTGTAGGTTCAACTAAGTTGAATAATCAATCAGTCTGTGTGAAAATGTCCTCGCATTATACAACAGTTTTGTTCATAATGTGCTTACCACGGTGTACGATGCAAAACAATGTATAACTGTATGTCCGAGTTTGATGAAAACCCTCGAAAAATTACAATTACCATCTAAAAATTGGATAATCGCAGGAGAATTTGTAACGTTCATTATTGGAGCCGTGAAGGAATGCGCGTATGTGGATATTTTCTATTTCGGTGGAGATTTCGACCCACCCGAAAACGATTGGGAGATAATTGATATGAATGTTGAAGGCTACTTTATATACGAAAATAGATGGAAGAAATTCATATTACAACAAATTCCTGGTATAATCCCAAAACCGGGGTCGTATATACTTGATTGTTTCAGAGTGCTACATGAAATTGATGTTGATTTTTATCGGGTAGCGCTTCTGCCTCACCGATGTGAAATAATGGATCTACGGGGGATTCGTAGAGGAACTTGTAATAAAACTTTCTTTTTCGACTCATACATAGTCGAGGGGGAACGCAATCAACACCACAAATTTTCTCCTCCCCCCACACTTCAAGTTTTATGCTTTGATGTTCTCATCCAAACTTCCAATCATATTAAAGAAATATGCTGCTAATGATGGGTGACCTAGACATTAATTCATTGCCAAAGAACTGTCCATCTATGTTTACAGAATAAGTATACAATAAAATTATGAATATAGAAACCATTGTTTCATTAATTAATCAGATCAGTTGTGCTTAAACATCTGTTTCTGTTCCAACAGTTCAGTAGACAGATGGCGCTAGCGTTACTACTGATCATAGAACAACCCCGCTGTCCTAAGATGGCGCTACTGTCATCTCTGTCATAGCGCAACAGCCGCCATCACTCCATCCAATCCCTCTCTCTTATCACAACCAATCACAACAAGCCACACCCATCCCACGTACAATACAACTCCAACAACCACTAGTGCGGTAAAGTACCTCATTGCGAAATTCATATCAGTGTCGTAATGTTCGACATTACATATTGGTAGTAGGTAAAAGAATATATCAAATCAGAAAACATGTAACTATTTCGTTATTAATGATTTTATATCATTTTTTTGAAATATCGCGTGCGCGTTTTGTGTTGGATTCTTGAAATAATATATAGACTGTTTTTTCGTAATACATGATTATGTATACATTTGAATAATTTGAGTATATACAAAATATTGAACTCGTTTGAAAAAATATTGAATTATTAGAATATAATATGTATATAGTATGTACATACAGAAAATATCCGTAGAATAAGATATTAGTTTGTTTCAAAAATGGAAAAAAAATCATGGATATATAATACAGGTATACTGAACTTTCTTTTTCGACTCATACATAGTCGAGGGGGAACGCAATCAACACCACAAATTTTCTCCTCCCCCCACACTTCAAGTTTTATGCTTTGATGTTCTCATCCAAACTTCCAATCAAATTAAAGAAATATGCTGCTAATGATGGGTGACCTAGACATTAATTCATTGCCAAAGAACTGTCCATCTATGTTTACAGAATAAGTATACAATAAAATTATGAATATAGAAACCATTGTTTCATTAATTAATCAGATCAGTTGTGCTTAAACATCTGTTTCTGTTCCAACAGTTCAGTAGACAGATGGCGCTAGCGTTACTACTGATCATAGAACAACCCCGCTGTCCTAAGATGGCGCTACTGTCATCTCTGTCATAGCGCAACAGCCGCCATCACTCCATCCAATCCCTCTCTCTTATCACAACCAATCACAACAAGCCACACCCATCCCACGTACAATACAACTCCAACAACCACTAGTGCGGTAAAGTACCTCATTGCGAAATTCATATCAGTGTCGTAATGTTCGACATTACATATTGGTAGTAGGTAAAAGAATATATCAAATCAGAAAACATGTAACTATTTCGTTATTAATGATTTTATATCATTTTTTTGAAATATCGCGTGCGCGTTTTGTGTTGGATTCTTGAAATAATATATAGACTGTTTTTTCGTAATACATGATTATGTATACATTTGAATAATTTGAGTATATACAAAATATTGAACTCGTTTGAAAAAATATTGAATTATTAGAATATAATATGTATATAGTATGTACATACAGAAAATATCCATAGAATAAGATATTAGTTTGTTTCAAAAATGGAAAAAAAATCATGGATATATAATACAGGTATACTGAACTTTGTTCTTTATAAATAATTATGCTAGTATATTATTTTTTGTAGGTATATTGTTCTCATATTCGTGAAGATGTACCTACATATCCATGCCATGCTGCATGGGGATGTTGTTCAATATTATTGTTTATTTCAAAATTGCAATGTAATGAATCTATAATGCAAAAACTTAAAGTTCTATGTTGTCAAAACACAGAGAGCGTCAGTGCAGCAGATCGAACAACGGGACCTTCACCGGCCAAGACGAAACTTTACTGGGTATCTCCAAATAAATACCAAGAAATACAAATCGACACGTGAGCTAACCTAATCCAATTCCTTTACCTTCCTAATTTTCCATTTGTACAAGGTAACTTCGGTTTGCTTCAATCAGTGCATAATTCAACATCATTTATTTTTATTCAAAATGGATATTTTGATACGGAAAAAAGAGCTTCGATAAGAGCTAGGCTTACAGTTTCCAAAAAATACATTGAAAATATCGATTTTGAACAACTGAACGATGTTCAAATTATTGAATTGCGAAGTAGACTTACGAAGTTTGAATACATATTAGATAATTCCGGAAAGATACAGTTAGAAATTGAACTAGATATTGATTCGGAAGATAATATAACTGAACGAGAGAAATTTGAGAAAAATTATTATTCATTAATTCCTATTGGAAAATCATTGTTAAAAAACCCTGATGGAACTGATACTAATTTAATTGAGAGTAAAAATGCTTCTCCAGTAGGTAATCCTTTTAATCAGGTCAATAATATCAAATTACCGACAATTAATTTACCCAAATTCGAAGGGAATTTTGATTCATGGTTAGAATTCCGAGACACTAGTAAATCTTTAATCCATACTAATACTTGAGGGCTTCATGAGCAGGCAATGCTTCTCAGGTGATAATGGCCTAAGATTTTTCTGATTCAAACTATATAGTGGCATGGGACACCTTATGAAATCGTTATAACAACACAAGGTTGTTAGCAAACAACCATATTAAGGCTATTTTCAACATTCAACCATTGAATAAAGAATCTAGTATGCGAATCAGAAAAATGATACTGTTCCGAAACATCTTAAAACACTTCAAAATTTGAGACAACCCGTTGAACATTGGGATAGTGTAACATGTAAATTCCACCTTATGGCTTAGAAATGGTCGCTGTAGGACAATCGGTTAATTCCTGTGACGACAGCTATGTTAGACCGTATATTTGGTATATCCTAAGAGTCATGTTCTGTAGATTCTAAATGTCATGGACCGTACCTATATTCTAAGGGTCTTGGTTGCTCGGTTCTCTAGGACGGTGTTCTGTGAGACAACGAAAGTGCCGGAAATGCGGAAAAAGACACTTCTGTTCTGTTCGTTCGAGTGTGAAGTCAATTCTAGGTTATTAAACAGGGAGGTGATACTAAGCTTGGGCTTGAAACCAATTTATGGGAATATTTCTCCCGTTGAAATTATAGACATCCATTATCAATTTGGATTAGAATCATTGTGATTAATAGAATAATTGATATACCTTCGGGGATCTAAACCTAGTTTCGACGAATCTGTTTGGGGAACGATAGAAAAATTGTCTTTTGGAAGAAAAAAACCCTATCGTGATAGAGGTAAATGTCTTGTAATTCCATTTGATTTATTCACTGACTTCAAGAACTGATTGACTTTTATAGGTAAAATGTGATAAAATATAGGCTAGTCCTAATTTGTTAGCATTTGTTATTTATTTTGTTCATGTCGGTCTGCTGACGACAACAGAACAATAGAGTTGAACATCTCGTAATTTCAGGGTTTTACGTCCAGTTCTACGTCCAGTTTTACTTCGAGTTTCACTTCGAGTTCTAGTTTTACTTCAAGTGCTACTTGTAGTTTTTTATCTTTGTCTACGTTGTGGAAAATTCAACAAGAAGTGTGTTGAGGGTTGGCCTGAATCTACTTGGTGGTTTTTGATTATATGAGGTTGGGATATCTGCGTGGACACCGCAGAATAAAAGATGACGTTGTGGTAAGGTGGTTTATTCACTGATACACAATAAGAAACATCACTAAGTCAATAGTACCCGTGACAGGATTGTACCATGTCGTTCTCGGTAGAATATCGAGACATCTATATCTATCAATGTAAGTGTTACCTGAAAGGTAACGTTCGCCCCTCTTGTCACGGGTGACGTACTGCTTAGTGTATCAATAATAATTGTTCTAAATAATATATACATATTCAGCATGAATATAATAACTTAAATATCATGCTATATTTTCCCTACACCTTCCCTGCAGAGAAAAGAATTTATTTGCTATGTCTAAAGTGAATAAATTCGTCAAAACAACAATAACACTCCTATCATAAATTTGGATTCTAAAATCTTTCTTTTCTCTCCAGCATCGGTGCTAATATGAGTAAGTGTAATACAATACATAATACCAATAAATATAATAATTTACAAATTCTTATAATAAAATGAAATATTTGATGTCGATTGTTTTTTTTTTCAAGGTAAGCTCTATAATATAGTAAACATAAAATAAGTGTCAAGTTCACAGCTACTTATAAAAACATCAATGCTCTACTAAAATTATGTAATTCAAGGTTGTTGCGATGCATTCTCGAACACATCCCGTTTTGTGCATAGTTCAGCATTTTTGAATTAAATCGTCGCGCACTTAAATCCGATAGGTCTTTGTTCTATTTTTGTGCACTTCAATAGTTTTTCCTCCTTTTAGAAACAGAACATTCGGTTCGCGTTCCGCGATCACAACATAAGGACCTTCGTACACTTCGGTAAGTTTATTTCCCGTTTCACTCTTAACTAATATCAAATCATCTTTGTTGTAAGACCTAGGATAACAATTCTTATCGTAGTGTTCCTTACGTTTTACCTTGCTCGACACCAAATTCTGATGAGCATCCAACCATGCTCGTTGCAACCTATATTTCAATTCGCTTAGATAATTATCATGATTATAAATGGGATCAGTTTTTTCAATGTTTATCAAATTAGATGGCAATGCTGCCAGAAAACCAAAAACTAGCTCAAACGGGGTGTAACCAGTCTCAGTATGAACTGTAGTATTAAACACGAAACACCAATATCGAAGCCACGAGCTCCAATTTTCAGGTTGATTCCCCGTCATTATACGTAAGAAAGCTTTCAAATGTTTATGGGTGTTTTCCAGCGCCCCAATTGTTTCATGGTGATATGCTGTACTGTTTAATTTGTTGATATTCAGGAGCCTCGCTGCATCACACATAACTGTTGACATGAACTCTGTCCCACGATCAGTACAAATTTCCGTAGGCGTCCCATATCTTAGGATGAAATCCTCCACAAATGTTCTAGCTACAACATTGGCCTCCTTTGATTTAAGTGGATAAACCTCTATGAATTTAGTTAAATCACACTGCAACGTCAGTATGTATGTAAAATCATCATTGTCTTTGTCTAGTGGTCCAACAATGTCTAGAAATACTTTTCTAAATGCTCGATCCGCAGTTGTTGTGACTACTAGAGGTTGTCTTGTATGTCTATCGTGTTTATTCCGCTGACATTGGTCACACCTCGCTACATATTTGTAAATGTCGTTAGTCATGCCTGGCCAAAAATAATATTTCTGTATTTTTTTTGTCATTCTCCTAATACCTGCATGTCCACTCGACGGCAATAGATGGAAATCATTTAGAATAACTGTACGCATTTCTTTATCCTCAATACATTTTCTTTTATTAACGATGCATATCCTAGGTACATCATAATTTTTATATTCATTTTTATTAAGTTCGTTGGCCAACGATTTCAAAAATGCAATATTGCTATCTTCTTTCATTATTACTACCTCTTCTATGTCGATTTCATCACACAATGTTTCCAAATGTCCCAACAAACGGCGTAGCGGTTTTGCTGCCAGATCATCTGGATCGATAAAGATCGTTTTCATAGAGGGCATGTATATTAACTTTTCATCTTCAGTAGCTACTCTATCATCGTTTTTCATTAGTTTATTCTTCAATTTCTTATTCATTATTGTTAGTTGCGTACATTGTTTGGGTTTTTTAAGGATCTCAACGATTTTCGGTTGCGCACCCGAATTTCGTTCGATAACCTGATTATTATCCCTCACTTTAGTTTCTATTTCCTCTTTCTCTTTAGTTATTGTTTGTGCCCTTGTAACAACTGCTATGCTGTGTTGATTTATGCTCTTAAGCTCTTCAATCGAAATTCGAGACAAGGCATCAGCTATTACGTTGTCAGAACCTTTAATGTATTCAATGTCGAAATCGTATTCCTCTAAGCATAACCTAAACTTTGTCAGACGGCTTGAGGGATTGTTGTGTGTGAAAAGAAAAATCAACGGCCTGTGATCTGTCATGATCTTGAATCGCTTACCAAATAAATACGGCCGAAAATGTCGTGTTGCCCATACTATCGCTAGTAACTCTTTTTCTATTGTGGCATAGTTACTTTCTGCCTTGTTAAGTGTTCTACTGGCATAGGCAATCGGTTTTCCATTTCCTTTTCCTGACGCATCAGTGTGTACGATGAACTGGTTCTCAGCAGAAAAATCTGGAAAATCTAGTACTGGTGGGGACATCAAAGCCTTTTTTATTGTTTCAAATGATATTTGGCAATTATTCGTCCAAATAAATGCTGCGTTTTTCCGGGTCAGTTGAGTTAAACACCAAGTTCGCTCCGCGAAATTTGGGATAAATTTTCTATAATAGTTAGCGAACGCAACAAACCTCTTAACCTCATCCGCCGACTTTGGCTCCGGATAATTATGCAAGGCTGCTATTTTGCTCGAATCAGGTAGGATGCCCTCTGATGTTATAACATGCCCCAAATATAAGATATCCTTTTTTAAAAATTCGCACTTTGAAGGATTCAGTTTCAAGTTGACTTTCCTTAACCTCTCAAACACTTTGATCAGATTAGCATTGTGATCTCTCAGATTTCTTCCAAACACAATCAGATCGTCTAAATATACAAAACATCTTTCATAATTGAGACCTGCCATGGCTATTGTCATTATTCGAGAAAAACTTGGAGGGCTAATCTTTAGGCCCATTGGTAGCCTCTTCATTTGAAACATTCCGCGACCTGATGTAAAAGCGGTACACGGCCTACTTCCTGGTTCTAGTTCGACCTGATAGTACCCTTGAGCAAGGTCCAAATGTGTGAAATACATTGAGCCTGACACTGATTCTAGAATTTCAGTTATATTTGGTAATGGGAATTTATCATCGACAATATTAAGGTTCAGGTGACGATAATCAATTACGACACGCCATCGTTTCTTTCCGTCTTGACCTATTTTCTTGGGAACAATCAACAACGGTGATGACCAAGCACTTTCGGCTTCCTCAATGATGTCATTTTCCAGCATTTCTCCTATTTGTTTCTCTATCTCTGCCTTTTGAGCGTGCGGTATACGATATGGTTTTTTATAAACTGGCTTGGCTTCAGGTTTAATTTTAATCTCTTGTTGACCTAGATTTGTAGTTGTCAGCTTATCTCCTGGTATGTGAAAGATATCTGCGTATTTGGCGCAGATGTTCTCAATAGGGATCTTCTCTTCTAATATCATATCCTTCCAATCAATTTCCGCAAACATTCTTTTCACTCGTTCTACATTTTTGTCCACTTTCTCAAATTCGAAACAATCATATTCATTTGTACTGTGAATTTCTGGAATACAACTTTCTAAACTTACTGACTCATCTCTTGTATTTAAAATTCTCACTGGAATCATTCCGTTTTTTGGCTTCACAATCAATCCTGCCATAAAAACTCCCTCACATAACTCTCTCGCTATTATTACACAGTCATCCCTTAACTTTGTCTCTACATATTGAATTCTTTCACACCTAGGCGGAATAATCATCAACTGGCTGTTACCAGATGTATATAAACTTAATTTTGTTGATCCAACTTCATTTTTCAAACTGAGTGTACTAAGTTCAAAATTTATTAATCCACAATACTTAATTAAAAAATTCTGACCGATTATTCCGTCAGCATCGCAAGCTAAATTTTTAAACACATAAAATCGTTCATTAAACATTTGTGCATTCGCTTCCAAATTTAAATCAACACATCCTTCTGCTACTAACATACCTCCTATTCCTTTAATTTTCAATTTATTCTCTGTCATACACACGTCTTTTGGTAATCTTTCATACTTTAAAGCACACAAGGATGCACCTGTATCCACTAAAAATGTTACATTCTTTCCATTTACATTGAAATACACTCGATTCATACCAATACATTCATATATACAATCACGCTCAGTTCTCTCGAAAAAACTGCTGCAGTGAACTTTCATCCTCAACATTCTTACTTTCATCTCCTTGCGCACAATACACATTGCCTTGATACCCTCTATTTTGCGTATTTCGAGCTAAATTCTTAAACTGTCCTCGACCGTGGTTATTGTAACCCCTATACTGTCCACGTTTATAATTACTACAGTTCTTACTCTCTTGGTTGTAATTATTAGCTTGTTTTGTATAATTATTCCCGTAGTTATGGTTGTAGTTATTTCGGTAATTTTGATTTTGATATATTCCTCTGTTAGAACGGCCTCTATAATTATTTCTGAATTCTCTCCTATTCGAAATTTCGCCTCTATATTTATGATATCCTCCATCATTGTCGTTACGGCTTTTTCCCATGGCATTTATTTCAGGCGTTTTCGTTAGACTTTCATTATCTTGCGCTACTTTTATCGCTTCTTTTAGGGATGTTGGATTTCTTGCAGCTAGAATTATACTTAAGGACTGGTTATTCAAGCCCGAAGTAAATTTCCTTATTGCAGTTTTCTCATTGAGTGGCTGCAAGATCGCATATGCATTGTCGTCGTCATTGGCCTGGGAGATTGTCAAGTTGCGGAAGAGTTCCTGTACGTCTTTTCCAAATTCTTCAACTGTCCTGGATCCTTGTTTTGTTCTTGACAACTTCTCTTCCAAAGCCGCGTGTGATTTTTTAGGTATTAAATGCATACGCATATCACGCACCAAAACCCCCACAACATTATATTGTCTGTTAATCTGTGCCAACGCGCTGGTGGTCAATCTTGTTTTTAAGACAAAATCGATCAGCCGTTGTTTGTCCACAGCTTGAGTCAAATCTTGTTCGTAAAACTCAATTGCGTTGATGAGTTGCTCTGTCGTCTCATCTTTACCATCAAATTTTGGTAATAACTCTACTGCTGTTCTATAATCGAACCGCGACATCTTAATTAAAAACTGATCTGTAATTTCGGTATCAGTTTCCACTTTCCCTTTCTTCGTTAAATTAACAATTTCCAAATACAATTTATCAATTGCCTCCAAAGACTCTTGGAAAATCGGAATATCTTCCTTTTTAACAATAATCTCACCTTTTCGTACCTTATCCTCAAATTCCTTTATAGTTTGATAATATAATTTAGCTTCAACTGCCTTATTATGATTTACTCGCCTTTCTATGTTACATTTAACAATTACGGCTCTGATCTCGCCTAGTTGTACCCTTATTTGAGCAACTTCCGGCAATAGCGGCATTTACCTCAATTTGATAAACATATGTGAATAAATAAACCAAATACCAAACCCAAAAAAATTAATACATAAACCGATAGCCAATGAAATATAGGTCCCAATGAAATAAAATATTTAGGTAATTACATGAATAATTTTTTCTAGTGCCTATGAGTAGAGGTTAGATAATAAATATATATAAATTATTATATAAAGTGACCTATTAAATACAACATTTTGTTAATTCATTGAACTTAAATTGTTTTTCATAGCACAAATTTGCGAAACATTGCTACAATTTCTATTCTAATTACGAATATCAATGTCATCAAAATTATGAAACAATTAAACATTATTCATTAAATGGTGAACATACCGGTTGATACTTTCTGCTGATTCGGGACTTTCGTGGCGTTGAACCATCGCGCTCAATCTTGTGTCGGGTCGGCGAACTGCTGACGTCCTAGACCTCGTCCGAGAATGCTCCTTTCGTCCTTCCCAATCTCAGCTGGACCGTCACTGATTCTTAAACACGTTCCGATGTGCCTGTTGCATCAAGAAGTGCCATACTTCTATGAATCTTTCTTGATTGTTTAGCCTGTATCCTTTTCTTGCACCTTTCATATCCCAATATTGCAAGTATGAGAATTACTCCAACAAAGGCTATAATTCCGGGATAGTCCGCTGAATTGATAACAACTTCCGTCGTTTTGGATTGAGAACCACCCATTTTGTTAAGTATATTAGTACATTTCCTTACTCGAAGATTCTCCTAGCTTCACAGAACTTGCCTCCAGTTTCCGGCCTAATTCCGCATCACGAAGCAGTTTGCAGGATCGCCATTTGGTGGTTTTTGATTATATGAGGTTGAGATATCTGCGTGGACACCGCAGAATAAAAGATGACGTTGTGGTAAGGTGGTTTATTCACTGATACACAATAAGAAACATCACTAAGTCAATAGTACCCGTGACAGGATTGTACCATGTCGTTCTCGGTAGAATATCGAGACATCTATATCTATCAATGTAAGTGTTACCTGAAAGGTAACGTTCGCCCCTCTTGTCACGGGTGACGTACTGCTTAGTGTATCAATAATAATTGTTCTAAATAATATATACATATTCAGCATGAATATAATAACTTAAATATCATGCTATATTTTCCCTACAATAGTTAGGAGTCACTGATTTATTTGCAAAGTACAATCGTGGAAACAATATGGCAATGGTAGCAGGGACCCCTACATTGAAGTAGAATAATTAAACATCATCAAGCAAGTGCGACATCCAGCTCTCAAGTCAGGTTATCGATTTTGCTTTTATGTATCATATGTTAATAATCATTGAATATCGTATTTTGCTTAAATTCAACTGTTCATTGGGTTATCAATTTGGATTTTATGTAAGATATGTTAATAATCATTGAATATCGTATTTTGCTTAAATTCAACTGTTCATTGAGTTATCGATTTTGATTTTATGTATCATATGTTAATAATCATTGAATATCGTATATTGCTTAAATTCAACTGTTCATTGGGTTATCGATTTTGATTTTATGTATCATATGTTAATAATCATTGAATATCGTATATTGCTTAAATTCAACTGTTCATTGAGTTATCGATTTTGAGTTTATGTATCATATGTTAATAATCATTGAATATCGTATATTGCTTAAATTCAACTGTTCATTGGGTTATCGATTTTGATTTTATGTATCATATGTTAATAATCATTGAATATCGTATATTGCTTAAATTCAACTGTTCATTGAGTTATCGATTTTGCTTTTATGTATCATATGTTAATAATCATTGAATATCGTATTTTGCTTAAATTCAACTGTTCATTGAGTTATCGATTTTGATTTTATGTAAGATATGTTAATAATCATTGAATATCGTATATTGCTTAAATTCAACTGTTCATTGAGTTATCGATTTTGCTTTTATGTATCATATGTTAATAATCATTGAATATCGTATTTTGCTTAAATTCAACTGTTCATTGAGTTATCGATTTTGATTTTATGTAAGATATGTTAATAATCATTGAATATCGTATTTTGCTTAAATTCAACTGTTCATTGAGTTATCGATTTTTATTTTATGTATCATATGTTAATAATCATTGAATATCGTATTTTGCTTAAATTCAACTGTTCATTGAGTTATCGATTTTGATTTTATGTAAGATATGTTAATAATCATTGAATATCGTATATTGCTTAAATTCAACTGTTCATTGGGTTATCGATTTTGATTTTATGTATCATATGTTAATAATCATTGAATATCGTATACTGCTTAAATTCAACTGTTCATTGGGTTATCGATTTTGATTTTATGTATCACATGTTAATGATCATTGAATATCGTATATTGCTTAAATTCAACTGTTCATTGAGTTATCGATTTTGATTTTATGTAAGATATGTTAATAATCATTGAATATCGTATTTTGCTTAAATTCAACTGTTCATTGAGTTATCGATTTTGATTTTATGTATCATATGTTAATAATCATTGAATATCGTATTTTGCTTAAATTCAACTGTTCATTGAGTTATCGATTTTGATTTTATGTATCATATGTTAATGATCATTGAATATCGTATATTGCTTAAATTCAACTGTTCATTGAGTTATCGATTTTGATTTTATGTATCATATGTTAATAATCATTGAATATCGTATATTGCTTAAATTCAACTGTTCATTGAGTTATCGATTTTGATTTTATGTATCACATGTTAATGATCATTGAATATCGTATATTGCTTAAATTCAACTGTTCATTGAGTTATCGATTTTGATTTTATGTATCATATGTTAATAATCATTGAATATCGTATACTGCTTAAATTCAACTGTTCATTGGGTTATCGATTTTGATTTTATGTATCACATGTTAATGATCATTGAATATCGTATATTGCTTAAATTCAACTGTTCATTGAGTTATCGATTTTGATTTTATGTAAGATATGTTAATAATCATTGAATATCGTATTTTGCTCAAATTCAACTGTTCATTGAGTTATCGATTTTGATTTTATGTATCATATGTTAATGATCATTGAATATCGTATATTGCTTAAATTCAACTGTTCATTGAGTTATCGATTTTGATTTTATGTATCATATGTTAATAATCATTGAATATCGTATATTGCTTAAATTCAACTGTTCATTGAGTTATCGATTTTGATTTTATGTATCATATGTTAATGATCATTGAATATCGTATATTGCTTAAATTCAACTGTTCATTGAGTTATCGATTTTGATTTTATGTATCATATGTTAATAATCATTGAATATCGTATACTGCTTAAATTCAACTGTTCATTGGGTTATCGATTTTGATTTTATGTATCACATGTTAATGATCATTGAATATCGTATATTGCTTAAATTCAACTGTTCATTGAGTTATCGATTTTGATTTTATGTAAGATATGTTAATAATCATTGAATATCGTATTTTGCTTAAATTCAACTGTTCATTGAGTTATCGATTTTGATTTTATGTATCACATGTTAATGATCATTGAATATCGTATATTGCTTAAATTCAACTGTTCATTGAGTTATCGATTTTGATTTTATGTATCATATGTTAATAATCATTGAATATCGTATTTTGCTTAAATTCAACTGTTCATTGAGTTATCGATTTTGATTTTATGTAAGATATGTTAATAATCATTGAATATCGTATTTTGCTTAAATTCAACTGTTCATTGAGTTATCGATTTTGATTTTATGTATCATATGTTAATAATCATTGAATATCGTATTTTGCTTAAATTCAACTGTTCATTGAGTTATCGATTTTGATTTTATGTAAGATATGTTAATAATCATTGAATATCGTATATTGCTTAAATTCAACTGTTCATTGGGTTATCGATTTTGATTTTATGTATCATATGTTAATAATCATTGAATATCGTATACTGCTTAAATTCAACTGTTCATTGGGTTATCGATTTTGATTTTATGTAAGATATGTTAATAATCATTGAATATCGTATTTTGCTTAAATTCAACTGTTCATTGAGTTATCGATTTTGATTTTATGTAAGATATGTTAATAATCATTGAATATCGTATATTGCTTAAATTCAACTGTTCATTGGGTTATCGATTTTGATTTTATGTATCATATGTTAATAATCATTGAATATCGTATTTTGCTTAAATTCAACTGTTCATTGGGTTATCGATTTTGATTTTATGTATCATATGTTAATAATCATTGAATATCGTATACTGCTTAAATTCAACTGTTCATTGGGTTATCGATTTTGATTTTATGTAAGATATGTTAATAATCATTGAATATCGTATTTTGCTTAAATTCAACTGTTCATTGAGTTATCGATTTTGATTTTATGTAAGATATGTTAATAATCATTGAATATCGTATATTGCTTAAATTCAACTGTTCATTGGGTTATCGATTTTGATTTTATGTAAGATATGTTAATAATCATTGAATATCGTATATTGCTTAAATTCAACTGTTCATTGAGTTATCGATTTTGATTTTATGTAAGATATGTTAATAATCATTGAATATCGTATATTGCTTAAATTCAACTGTTCATTGGGTTATCGATTTTGATTTTATGTATCATATGTTAATAATCATTGAATATCGTATACTGCTTAAATTCAACTGTTCATTGGGTTATCGATTTTGATTTTATGTAAGATATGTTAATAATCATTGAATATCGTATTTTGCTTAAATTCAACTGTTCATTGAGTTATCGATTTTGATTTTATGTAAGATATGTTAATAATCATTGAATATCGTATATTGCTTAAATTCAACTGTTCATTGGGTTATCGATTTTGATTTTATGTATCATATGTTAATAATCATTGAATATCGTATACTGCTTAAATTCAACTGTTCATTGGGTTATCGATTTTGATTTTATGTAAGATATGTTAATAATCATTGAATATCGTATTTTGCTTAAATTCAACTGTTCATTGAGTTATCGATTTTGATTTTATGTAAGATATGTTAATAATCATTGAATATCGTATATTGCTTAAATTCAACTGTTCATTGGGTTATCGATTTTGATTTTATGTATCATATGTTAATAATCATTGAATATCGTATACTGCTTAAATTCAACTGTTCATTGGGTTATCGATTTTGATTTTATGTAAGATATGTTAATAATCATTGAATATCGTATTTTGCTTAAATTCAACTGTTCATTGAGTTATCGATTTTGATTTTATGTAAGATATGTTAATAATCATTGAATATCGTATATTGCTTAAATTCAACTGTTCATTGGGTTATCGATTTTGATTTTATGTATCATATGTTAATAATCATTGAATATCGTATACTGCTTAAATTCAACTGTTCATTGGGTTATCGATTTTGATTTTATGTAAGATATGTTAATAATCATTGAATATCGTATTTTGCTTAAATTCAACTGTTCATTGAGTTATCGATTTTGATTTTATGTAAGATATGTTAATAATCATTGAATATCGTATATTGCTTAAATTCAACTGTTCATTGAGTTATCGATTTTGATTTTATGTATCATATGTTAATAATCATTGAATATCGTATTTTGCTTAAATTCAACTGTTCATTGAGTTATCGATTTTGATTTTATGTAAGATATGTTAATAATCATTGAATATCGTATTTTGCTTAAATTCAACTGTTCATTGAGTTATCGATTTTGATTTTATGTATCATATGTTAATAATCATTGAATATCGTATTTTGCTTAAATTCAACTGTTCATTGAGTTATCGATTTTGATTTTATGTAAGATATGTTAATAATCATTGAATATCGTATATTGCTTAAATTCAACTGTTCATTGGGTTATCGATTTTGATTTTATGTATCATATGTTAATAATCATTGAATATCGTATACTGCTTAAATTCAACTGTTCATTGGGTTATCGATTTTGATTTTATGTAAGATATGTTAATAATCATTGAATATCGTATTTTGCTTAAATTCAACTGTTCATTGAGTTATCGATTTTGATTTTATGTATCATATGTTAATAATCATTGAATATCGTATTTTGCTTAAATTCAACTGTTCATTGAGTTATCGATTTTGATTTTATGTAAGATATGTTAATAATCATTGAATATCGTATATTGCTTAAATTCAACTGTTCATTGGGTTATCGATTTTGATTTTATGTATCATATGTTAATAATCATTGAATATCGTATACTGCTTAAATTCAACTGTTCATTGGGTTATCGATTTTGATTTTATGTAAGATATGTTAATAATCATTGAATATCGTATTTTGCTTAAATTCAACTGTTCATTGAGTTATCGATTTTGATTTTATGTAAGATATGTTAATAATCATTGAATATCGTATATTGCTTAAATTCAACTGTTCATTGGGTTATCGATTTTGATTTTATGTAAGATATGTTAATAATCATTGAATATCGTATATTGCTTAAATTCAACTGTTCATTGGGTTATCGATTTTGATTTTATGTATCATATGTTAATAATCATTGAATATCGTATACTGCTTAAATTCAACTGTTCATTGGGTTATCGATTTTGATTTTATGTAAGATATGTTAATAATCATTGAATATCGTATTTTGCTTAAATTCAACTGTTCATTGAGTTATCGATTTTGATTTTATGTAAGATATGTTAATAATCATTGAATATCGTATATTGCTTAAATTCAACTGTTCATTGGGTTATCGATTTTGATTTTATGTATCATATGTTAATAATCATTGAATATCGTATACTGCTTAAATTCAACTGTTCATTGGGTTATCGATTTTGATTTTATGTAAGATATGTTAATAATCATTGAATATCGTATTTTGCTTAAATTCAACTGTTCATTGAGTTATCGATTTTGATTTTATGTAAGATATGTTAATAATCATTGAATATCGTATATTGCTTAAATTCAACTGTTCATTGAGTTATCGATTTTGATTTTATGTATCATATGTTAATAATCATTGAATATCGTATTTTGCTTAAATTCAACTGTTCATTGAGTTATCGATTTTGATTTTATGTAAGATATGTTAATAATCATTGAATATCGTATTTTGCTTAAATTCAACTGTTCATTGAGTTATCGATTTTGATTTTATGTATCATATGTTAATAATCATTGAATATCGTATTTTGCTTAAATTCAACTGTTCATTGAGTTATCGATTTTGATTTTATGTAAGATATGTTAATAATCATTGAATATCGTATATTGCTTAAATTCAACTGTTCATTGGGTTATCGATTTTGATTTTATGTATCATATGTTAATAATCATTGAATATCGTATACTGCTTAAATTCAACTGTTCATTGGGTTATCGATTTTGATTTTATGTAAGATATGTTAATAATCATTGAATATCGTATTTTGCTTAAATTCAACTGTTCATTGAGTTATCGATTTTGATTTTATGTATCATATGTTAATAATCATTGAATATCGTATTTTGCTTAAATTCAACTGTTCATTGAGTTATCGATTTTGATTTTATGTAAGATATGTTAATAATCATTGAATATCGTATATTGCTTAAATTCAACTGTTCATTGGGTTATCGATTTTGATTTTATGTATCATATGTTAATAATCATTGAATATCGTATACTGCTTAAATTCAACTGTTCATTGGGTTATCGATTTTGATTTTATGTAAGATATGTTAATAATCATTGAATATCGTATTTTGCTTAAATTCAACTGTTCATTGAGTTATCGATTTTGATTTTATGTAAGATATGTTAATAATCATTGAATATCGTATATTGCTTAAATTCAACTGTTCATTGGGTTATCGATTTTGATTTTATGTATCATATGTTAATAATCATTGAATATCGTATTTTGCTTAAATTCAACTGTTCATTGGGTTATCGATTTTGATTTTATGTATCATATGTTAATAATCATTGAATATCGTATACTGCTTAAATTCAACTGTTCATTGGGTTATCGATTTTGATTTTATGTAAGATATGTTAATAATCATTGAATATCGTATTTTGCTTAAATTCAACTGTTCATTGAGTTATCGATTTTGATTTTATGTAAGATATGTTAATAATCATTGAATATCGTATATTGCTTAAATTCAACTGTTCATTGGGTTATCGATTTTGATTTTATGTAAGATATGTTAATAATCATTGAATATCGTATATTGCTTAAATTCAACTGTTCATTGAGTTATCGATTTTGATTTTATGTAAGATATGTTAATAATCATTGAATATCGTATATTGCTTAAATTCAACTGTTCATTGGGTTATCGATTTTGATTTTATGTATCATATGTTAATAATCATTGAATATCGTATACTGCTTAAATTCAACTGTTCATTGGGTTATCGATTTTGATTTTATGTAAGATATGTTAATAATCATTGAATATCGTATTTTGCTTAAATTCAACTGTTCATTGAGTTATCGATTTTGATTTTATGTAAGATATGTTAATAATCATTGAATATCGTATATTGCTTAAATTCAACTGTTCATTGGGTTATCGATTTTGATTTTATGTATCATATGTTAATAATCATTGAATATCGTATACTGCTTAAATTCAACTGTTCATTGGGTTATCGATTTTGATTTTATGTAAGATATGTTAATAATCATTGAATATCGTATTTTGCTTAAATTCAACTGTTCATTGAGTTATCGATTTTGATTTTATGTAAGATATGTTAATAATCATTGAATATCGTATATTGCTTAAATTCAACTGTTCATTGGGTTATCGATTTTGATTTTATGTATCATATGTTAATAATCATTGAATATCGTATACTGCTTAAATTCAACTGTTCATTGGGTTATCGATTTTGATTTTATGTAAGATATGTTAATAATCATTGAATATCGTATTTTGCTTAAATTCAACTGTTCATTGAGTTATCGATTTTGATTTTATGTAAGATATGTTAATAATCATTGAATATCGTATATTGCTTAAATTCAACTGTTCATTGGGTTATCGATTTTGATTTTATGTATCATATGTTAATAATCATTGAATATCGTATACTGCTTAAATTCAACTGTTCATTGGGTTATCGATTTTGATTTTATGTAAGATATGTTAATAATCATTGAATATCGTATTTTGCTTAAATTCAACTGTTCATTGAGTTATCGATTTTGATTTTATGTAAGATATGTTAATAATCATTGAATATCGTATATTGCTTAAATTCAACTGTTCATTGAGTTATCGATTTTGATTTTATGTATCATATGTTAATAATCATTGAATATCGTATTTTGCTTAAATTCAACTGTTCATTGAGTTATCGATTTTGATTTTATGTAAGATATGTTAATAATCATTGAATATCGTATTTTGCTTAAATTCAACTGTTCATTGAGTTATCGATTTTGATTTTATGTATCATATGTTAATAATCATTGAATATCGTATTTTGCTTAAATTCAACTGTTCATTGAGTTATCGATTTTGATTTTATGTAAGATATGTTAATAATCATTGAATATCGTATATTGCTTAAATTCAACTGTTCATTGGGTTATCGATTTTGATTTTATGTATCATATGTTAATAATCATTGAATATCGTATACTGCTTAAATTCAACTGTTCATTGGGTTATCGATTTTGATTTTATGTAAGATATGTTAATAATCATTGAATATCGTATTTTGCTTAAATTCAACTGTTCATTGAGTTATCGATTTTGATTTTATGTATCATATGTTAATAATCATTGAATATCGTATTTTGCTTAAATTCAACTGTTCATTGAGTTATCGATTTTGATTTTATGTAAGATATGTTAATAATCATTGAATATCGTATATTGCTTAAATTCAACTGTTCATTGGGTTATCGATTTTGATTTTATGTATCATATGTTAATAATCATTGAATATCGTATACTGCTTAAATTCAACTGTTCATTGGGTTATCGATTTTGATTTTATGTAAGATATGTTAATAATCATTGAATATCGTATTTTGCTTAAATTCAACTGTTCATTGAGTTATCGATTTTGATTTTATGTAAGATATGTTAATAATCATTGAATATCGTATATTGCTTAAATTCAACTGTTCATTGAGTTATCGATTTTGATTTTATGTATCATATGTTAATAATCATTGAATATCGTATACTGCTTAAATTCAACTGTTCATTGAGTTATCGATTTTGATTTTATGTAAGATATGTTAATAATCATTGAATATCGTATTTTGCTTAAATTCAACTGTTCATTGAGTTATCGATTTTGATTTTATGTATCATATGTTAATAATCATTGAATATCGTATTTTGCTTAAATTCAACTGTTCATTGAGTTATCGATTTTGATTTTATGTAAGATATGTTAATAATCATTGAATATCGTATATTGCTTAAATTCAACTGTTCATTGGGTTATCGATTTTGATTTTATGTATCATATGTTAATAATCATTGAATATCGTATACTGCTTAAATTCAACTGTTCATTGAGTTATCGATTTTGATTTTATGTATCACATGTTAATGATCATTGAATATCGTATATTGCTTAAATTCAACTGTTCATTGAATTATCGATTTTGATTTTATGTATCATATGTTAATAATCATTGAATATCGTATTTTGCTTAAATTCAACTGTTCATTGAGTTATCGATTTTGATTTTATGTAAGATATGTTAATAATCATTGAATATCGTATTTTGCTTAAATTCAACTGTTCATTGAGTTATCGATTTTGATTTTATGTATCATATGTTAATAATCATTGAATATCGTATTTTGCTTAAATTCAACTGTTCATTGAGTTATCGATTTTGATTTTATGTAAGATATGTTAATAATCATTGAATATCGTATATTGCTTAAATTCAACTGTTCATTGGGTTATCGATTTTGATTTTATGTATCATATGTTAATAATCATTGAATATCGTATACTGCTTAAATTCAACTGTTCATTGGGTTATCGATTTTGATTTTATGTATCACATGTTAATGATCATTGAATATCGTATATTGCTTAAATTCAACTGTTCATTGAGTTATCGATTTTGATTTTATGTATCATATGTTAATAATCATTGAATATCGTATTTTGCTTAAATTCAACTGTTCATTGAGTTATCGATTTTGATTTTATGTAAGATATGTTAATAATCATTGAATATCGTATTTTGCTTAAATTCAACTGTTCATTGAGTTATCGATTTTGATTTTATGTATCATATGTTAATAATCATTGAATATCGTATTTTGCTTAAATTCAACTGTTCATTGAGTTATCGATTTTGATTTTATGTAAGATATGTTAATAATCATTGAATATCGTATATTGCTTAAATTCAACTGTTCATTGGGTTATCGATTTTGATTTTATGTATCATATGTTAATAATCATTGAATATCGTATACTGCTTAAATTCAACTGTTCATTGGGTTATCGATTTTGATTTTATGTAAGATATGTTAATAATCATTGAATATCGTATTTTGCTTAAATTCAACTGTTCATTGAGTTATCGATTTTGATTTTATGTAAGATATGTTAATAATCATTGAATATCGTATATTGCTTAAATTCAACTGTTCATTGAGTTATCGATTTTGATTTTATGTATCATATGTTAATAATCATTGAATATCGTATACTGCTTAAATTCAACTGTTCATTGAGTTATCGATTTTGATTTTATGTAAGATATGTTAATAATCATTGAATATCGTATTTTGCTTAAATTCAACTGTTCATTGAGTTATCGATTTTGATTTTATGTATCATATGTTAATAATCATTGAATATCGTATTTTGCTTAAATTCAACTGTTCATTGAGTTATCGATTTTGATTTTATGTAAGATATGTTAATAATCATTGAATATCGTATATTGCTTAAATTCAACTGTTCATTGGGTTATCGATTTTGATTTTATGTATCATATGTTAATAATCATTGAATATCGTATACTGCTTAAATTCAACTGTTCATTGAGTTATCGATTTTGATTTTATGTATCACATGTTAATGATCATTGAATATCGTATATTGCTTAAATTCAACTGTTCATTGAGTTATCGATTTTGATTTTATGTATCATATGTTAATAATCATTGAATATCGTATTTTGCTTAAATTCAACTGTTCATTGAGTTATCGATTTTGATTTTATGTAAGATATGTTAATAATCATTGAATATCGTATTTTGCTTAAATTCAACTGTTCATTGAGTTATCGATTTTGATTTTATGTATCATATGTTAATAATCATTGAATATCGTATTTTGCTTAAATTCAACTGTTCATTGAGTTATCGATTTTGATTTTATGTAAGATATGTTAATAATCATTGAATATCGTATTTTGCTTAAATTCAACTGTTCATTGAGTTATCGATTTTGATTTTATGTATCATATGTTAATAATCATTGAATATCGTATTTTGCTTAAATTCAACTGTTCATTGGGTTATCGATTTTGATTTTATGTAAGATATGTTAATAATCATTGAATATCGTATATTGCTTAAATTCAACTGTTCATTGGGTTATCGATTTTGATTTTATGTATCATATGTTAATAATCATTGAATATCGTATATTGCTTAAATTCAACTGTTCATTGGGTTATCGATTTTGATTTTATGTATCATATGTTAATAATCATTGAATATCGTATACTGCTTAAATTCAACTGTTCATTGAGTTATCGATTTTGATTTTATGTAAGATATGTTAATAATCATTGAATATCGTATATTGCTTAAATTCAACTGTTCATTGGGTTATCGATTTTGATTTTATGTATCATATGTTAATAATCATTGAATATCGTATACTGCTTAAATTCAACTGTTCATTGAGTTATCGATTTTGATTTTATGTATCACATGTTAATGATCATTGAATATCGTATATTGCTTAAATTCAACTGTTCATTGAGTTATCGATTTTGATTTTATGTATCATATGTTAATAATCATTGAATATCGTATTTTGCTTAAATTCAACTGTTCATTGAGTTATCGATTTTGATTTTATGTAAGATATGTTAATAATCATTGAATATCGTATTTTGCTTAAATTCAACTGTTCATTGAGTTATCGATTTTGATTTTATGTATCATATGTTAATAATCATTGAATATCGTATTTTGCTTAAATTCAACTGTTCATTGAGTTATCGATTTTGATTTTATGTAAGATATGTTAATAATCATTGAATATCGTATATTGCTTAAATTCAACTGTTCATTGGGTTATCGATTTTGATTTTATGTATCATATGTTAATAATCATTGAA
This sequence comes from Endomychus coccineus, assembly GCA_958510875.1. Taxonomy (NCBI): domain Eukaryota; kingdom Metazoa; phylum Arthropoda; class Insecta; order Coleoptera; family Endomychidae; genus Endomychus; species Endomychus coccineus. Next base: position 80,431,883 of record OY294070.1, read on the forward strand.
TATCGTATACTGCTTAAATTCAACTGTTCATTGGGTTATCGATTTTGATTTTATGTATCATATGTTAATAATCATTGAATATCGTATTTTGCTTAAATTCAACTGTTCATTGAGTTATCGATTTTGATTTTATGTAAGATATGTTAATAATCATTGAATATCGTATATTGCTTAAATTCAACTGTTCATTGGGTTATCGATTTTGATTTTATGTATCATATGTTAATAATCATTGAATATCGTATACTGCTTAAATTCAACTGTTCATTGGGTTATCGATTTTGATTTTATGTATCACATGTTAATGATCATTGAATATCGTATATTGCTTAAATTCAACTGTTCATTAGGTTAACGATCTTGATTTTATGTAAGATATGTTAATAATCATTGAATATCGTATATTGCTTAAATTCAACTGTTCATTGGGTTATCGATTTTGATTTTATGTATCATATGTTAATAATCATTGAATATCGTATTTTGCTTAAATTCAACTGTTCATTGGGTTATCGATTTTGATTTTATGTAAGATATGTTAATAATCATTGAATATCGTATATTGCTTAAATTCAACTGTTCATTGGGTTATCGATTTTGATTTTATGTATCATATGTTAATAATCATTGAATATCGTATACTGCTTAAATTCAACTGTTCATTGAGTTATCGATTTTGATTTTATGTATCATATGTTAATAATCATTGAATATCGTATACTGCTTAAATTCAACTGTTCATTGAGTTATCGATTTTGATTTTATGTAAGATATGTTAATAATCATTGAATATCGTATTTTGCTTAAATTCAACTGTTCATTGAGTTATCGATTTTGATTTTATGTATCATATGTTAATAATCATTGAATATCGTATTTTGCTTAAATTCAACTGTTCATTGAGTTATCGATTTTGATTTTATGTAAGATATGTTAATAATCATTGAATATCGTATATTGCTTAAATTCAACTGTTCATTGGGTTATCGATTTTGATTTTATGTATCATATGTTAATAATCATTGAATATCGTATACTGCTTAAATTCAACTGTTCATTGAGTTATCGATTTTGATTTTATGTATCACATGTTAATGATCATTGAATATCGTATATTGCTTAAATTCAACTGTTCATTGAGTTATCGATTTTGATTTTATGTATCATATGTTAATAATCATTGAATATCGTATTTTGCTTAAATTCAACTGTTCATTGAGTTATCGATTTTGATTTTATGTAAGATATGTTAATAATCATTGAATATCGTATTTTGCTTAAATTCAACTGTTCATTGAGTTATCGATTTTGATTTTATGTATCATATGTTAATAATCATTGAATATCGTATTTTGCTTAAATTCAACTGTTCATTGAGTTATCGATTTTGATTTTATGTAAGATATGTTAATAATCATTGAATATCGTATATTGCTTAAATTCAACTGTTCATTGGGTTATCGATTTTGATTTTATGTATCATATGTTAATAATCATTGAATATCGTATACTGCTTAAATTCAACTGTTCATTGGGTTATCGATTTTGATTTTATGTATCATATGTTAATAATCATTGAATATCGTATTTTGCTTAAATTCAACTGTTCATTGAGTTATCGATTTTGATTTTATGTAAGATATGTTAATAATCATTGAATATCGTATATTGCTTAAATTCAACTGTTCATTGGGTTATCGATTTTGATTTTATGTATCATATGTTAATAATCATTGAATATCGTATTTTGCTTAAATTCAACTGTTCATTGAGTTATCGATTTTGATTTTATGTAAGATATGTTAATAATCATTGAATATCGTATATTGCTTAAATTCAACTGTTCATTGGGTTATCGATTTTGATTTTATGTATCATATGTTAATAATCATTGAATATCGTATATTGCTTAAATTCAACTGTTCATTGGGTTATCGATTTTGATTTTATGTATCACATGTTAATGATCATTGAATATCGTATATTGCTTAAATTCAACTGTTCATTAGGTTAACGATCTTGATTTTATGTAAGATATGTTAATAATCATTGAATATCGTATATTGCTTAAATTCAACTGTTCATTGGGTTATCGATTTTGATTTTATGTATCATATGTTAATAATCATTGAATATCGTATATTGCTTAAATTCAACTGTTCATTGGGTTATCGATTTTGATTTTATGTATCACATGTTAATGATCATTGAATATCGTATATTGCTTAAATTCAACTGTTCATTAGGTTAACGATCTTGATTTTATGTAAGATATGTTAATAATCATTGAATATCGTATATTGCTTAAATTCAACTGTTCATTGGGTTATCGATTTTGATTTTATGTATCATATGTTAATAATCATTGAATATCGTATTTTGCTTAAATTCAACTGTTCATTGAGTTATCGATTTTGATTTTATGTAAGATATGTTAATAATCATTGAATATCGTATATTGCTTAAATTCAACTGTTCATTGGGTTATCGATTTTGATTTTATGTATCATATGTTAATAATCATTGAATATCGTATATTGCTTAAATTCAACTGTTCATTAGGTTAACGATCTTGATTTTATGTAAGATATGTTAATAATCATTGAATATCGTATATTGCTTAAATTCAACTGTTCATTGGGTTATCGATTTTGATTTTATGTATCACATGTTAATGATCATTGAATATCGTATATTGCTTAAATTCAACTGTTCATTAGGTTAACGATCTTGATTTTATGTAAGATATGTTAATAATCATTGAATATCGTATATTGCTTAAATTCAACTGTTCATTGGGTTATCGATTTTGATTTTATGTATCATATGTTAATAATCATTGAATATCGTATACTGCTTAAATTCAACTGTTCATTGGGTTATCGATTTTGATTTTATGTATCATATGTTAATAATCATTGAATATCGTATTTTGCTTAAATTCAACTGTTCATTGGGTTATCGATTTTGATTTTATGTATCATATGTTAATAATCATTGAATATCGTATACTGCTTAAATTCAACTGTTCATTGGGTTATCGATTTTGATTTTATGTAAGATATGTTAATAATCATTGAATATCGTATTTTGCTTAAATTCAACTGTTCATTGAGTTATCGATTTTGATTTTATGTAAGATATGTTAATAATCATTGAATATCGTATATTGCTTAAATTCAACTGTTCATTGGGTTATCGATTTTGATTTTATGTATCATATGTTAATAATCATTGAATATCGTATACTGCTTAAATTCAACTGTTCATTGGGTTATCGATTTTGATTTTATGTATCACATGTTAATGATCATTGAATATCGTATATTGCTTAAATTCAACTGTTCATTAGGTTAACGATCTTGATTTTATGTAAGATATGTTAATAATCATTGAATATCGTATATTGCTTAAATTCAACTGTTCATTGGGTTATCGATTTTGATTTTATGTATCACATGTTAATGATCATTGAATATCGTATATTGCTTAAATTCAACTGTTCATTAGGTTAACGATCTTGATTTTATGTATCAGTTATTAATAATCATTGGATATCGTATATAGTGTAAATTCAACTGTTCATTGTGTCATTGATTTAAAAGTAATTAACTTCATCCATATTTGCTATTAATTCGCTTCATACCTCATTAATATAAATTCTGTCTCAAATCTTTCCAATATTATTATCTCAAAGTAAATTTCAATCATTCTGGGTACAGGTCTTTTATTTTCTTTTTTCAGGATAATTTAACCTGAGGACTTGAGTATTTGCATCCCCTAGTTATATACAAAAATCATTGGTTGGTTAGAATACTCTGGCGCCCCAATTTTTCACCTCTAAAATATAACCTACGACCATCTTCATTGTAGCTGTCGGCAACCAAGCGATAAAATAGAATTTTAGTTTATCCTCTAGCTAATTTGTTGGAAACATCAGAAATGAATAATACAAGCAAAAGAGTTGTGTATGAGAAATATATCAAAGCATTCGTTTCAAACCATATTGAATGTCCAGTCTGCAAAAATTCTCATTACATACAAAATTGTGATATCTTCTCGCATTTAACTCCAACAGAAAGGTTAAAAAAGGTTGAAAGTTTGAAACTTTGTCCTAACTGTCTCCGCAAATGACAAGTTGTTAAAGACTGTAGATTCGGCAATTGCAAAAAATGTAACTCCAAACATACTACTCTATTACATATGGATCCACATAACCCTAATGTTTCTACTGTCGATAGAGTTTCTTTATCCACAAATGTGGTCAAACAAAATCAAGTTTTACTTTCTACAGTCAATATGGAAATAGTAGATTCAGACAATCAAACACAAATAATTAGAAGCAGGTTCACAATACAGTTTTATAACCTCAGATTTATGTGAACGACTAGGTCATAAACCAACAAAATTCAACAATTCTTACGAAATGCCAAGTTGAAGTGCGTTCACCAAGAAACAATTTTGTTTCAACCGTAGAGTGTTTGGTCATTCCCATTATTAGGGGAATCTAGGGCAAAACGTGGTACTGGGGCATGACGGGATACCGCCATTTTACGTGAATTCCATTCGAATTAACCCGCCAAATCTCAGACGCAGTATTCCCACTACCAATACCCTCCATTGCAATAGACGCAGCACGAATCGGGTGAACGTTAGTTTGACCTTGTCCGGCATAGAGTTATAAACGCCGTACGTTGTAAAACTAGATCATATATTTCCTTAAGGTACGTACATTTTTCGGAAAGTTATTGATGTTCTGTTTATGCTATATCGTTATTGCCTTTATATAGTCTATCTTATCAAACGCATGGCTTCAAAAACACTCTCACACTGATTTTTTTTCTTGAGCATGTGTTTTTGGGGCAAAAAGGGGTTTTGATGATGGGGTCACAACGGGGTCCCGTTTTACCCGGTCCTTGAGACCCCGTTTTGCCCCAAGCAATGCATTGGGATTTATTATGTTTTCCTATTGGTTTCAGATGGTACGAAAATACGCAAGAAAGACAACTCGTCGTAATTGGTCTGAAAAGCCAATGAAAGTAGCAGTACAGGCTACCATGAGTTATAAAAAAGCAGCGCAGCAATTTAAGGTGCCTCAAACCACATTAGAACGTTATGTTGCGAAAGCAAAAAGAGATGTGAGGTCAAAGTTTAACATAGCGCAATTAGGAAGCGCCAGAAATGTGTATACCGAAGCTCAAGAGTTAGAGATTGTGAAATATGTAAAAGACATGGAATGAAGATTATTCGGCTTCACAATAAGAGAGTTAAAAAAATTTGTTTATCAATTGGCGGTCGTGAACGGTGTTGCGAACAGGTTTAGTGAAGACACTCAGATGGCCGGTCCTGACTGGATGGAACATTTTCTTCGAAAACACCCTACCATAGCCCTAAGAAAACCAGAAGCCACATCAGGAGCTAGAGCAAAGGGCTTCAATAAGGTTGCTGTGATTCAGTTCTCTGGTTTGCTTACAAGTATTATCGATAAATATCAACTAACTGCAGAGAAGATTTTCAATTGTGATGAGACAGGTATCACTGTAAATCCAAAGGGACATTCGAGGATATTAGCACTCAAAGGAAAACGCCAAGTAGGAGTTCTAACTTCTGCAGAGAGGGGGGAAACCGTGGCTGCTGAAATTTGTTGCTTAGCTTCGGGAAGTTATGTTCCTCCTTGCCTTATTTTTCCCAGAAAAAGGAAACGCCCTGAATTCGAAATTGGTTTGCCACCTGGTTCTATGGTTGAAACAAGTGATTCTGGTTGGGTGACTGGTGATATTTTTCTCATATAGTTTAGAAAATTTGTTCAATTTTCCGGGGCTTCAAAAGATAACGTCGTACTTTCAATTTGTGATGGCCATGCCAGTCATACGAAAAATCTTGACCTTATTAATTATGCCCGAGAAAATGGAGTGATTCTGATTTGTTTACCACCGCATTGTTCGCACAAGTTGCAACCTCCGGACGTCGACTTTATGAAACCTCTCAGCAACTACTACGAAAATGAAGTAAGAGTATGGCTACGGAGTAATCCCGGCAAAGTCGTAACACTTTGGCAACTTTCGACTCTTTTTGGCGCTGCCTATGTTAACGTAACAATAACGAAAAATGCTATGAGTGCTTTCAAAACAACTGGAATTTGGCCACCGAATGAGAATGTTTTTGAAGAAAGTGACTTTTTACCAGCTTCTACGACAGATATCCCTTCAGACGATGAAGGCAATGAACAGCAATTCATAGGAAAAAATGACCATCAGACTCCAGAAAAATCTGTGATCCATAAAAATAGAGTAGGGACAATTTCGTCTTCACGTGTGCCAATGAAAAACATCAACAATGATTCTTCGCCATTACCACAATGTTCGTGGATGCTTGATACCCCTCCAACTCGTGAAAGAACACCGAATATAGTTCTACAAGAGCCAAATATATTTCCTCTTGCATCGCCGCAAAATTCGCAGCCAATTCCTAGAGTAACTTCTGCAAAACGCCCTCAGCGAAAACGAGGAAAAACAGAAATTTTAACATCCCCTCCCTACAAAATGGAATTGGAAATATCTGTTGAAGAAAAAAATAAGAAAGCTAATAGTGTCAAAATAAAAATAGGCAGTGTAAGGAAAAATACTACGAGTAAAGCAGTTACTAAATTAACAAAAAAAGCAGTATTTAAAGACAAAAATAATGAAGATTTCCGAAGAGACGAAGACGATGCGATATGTCTTTATTGCAAAGAATTTTATAGTAATAGAAGAATGTTTTGAACAAAAAGCATTATCTTCTGAAGAGAAGGAAACTGAAAAACATTTCATAAGAAACACCAAACGAGATGTTAATGGTCGTTTCGTTGTATCGATCCCATTCAAGCAATCCATTGACATATTGGGAGATTCAGAACTTCAAGCTCGTAAAAGGTTCTTCATGTTGGAACGTAAATTTACTAAGAACAATGATCTAAAGGTGCAATATATAAAATTTATGTCTGAGTATGAACATCTTGGTCTAATGACGAAGATAAATACGGGAACTTTGCAAGCAAAAATTAATTACTTACATCATGGGGTTATTGAAGATCAAAGCTCTACCACTAAGTTGAGAGTTGTATTTGACGCTTCTTCACCTACATCAACTGGATATTGTTTCAACGATTTTCAAATGGTAGGTAGGTCCTACGGTACAGCAAGATTTGATGTCCATTATTCTTCGTTTCAGAAAACATACGTATGTCGTGACGGCCGACATCGAGCAAATGTATCGACAGGTCTACATAGCTCCAAAACAAAGATCATCACAGGCGATATTTTGGAGACCTAATTCCAGTGAACCATTAAATACTTACTGCTTAAATACAGTGACATATGGCACTTCATCGGCCATTGGCTATTAGAAGTTTGATTCAATTGGCTCATGAATGTGAATCAACTTTTCCGAGAGTTGCGCCCCTTGAAACAAGAATTAGTCCAGTCAGCAAGCCTCAGGCAGTGCCAAAAGCTAAGATTTTGCATGGACTGATATCTCTTATTGCTTCAAGCGGCATACGTGTACTGCCGAGGTGTTGTAGCCTGAGAGAAGCCAGTACTGGACATTCTGCTAGGATATCCACTTCCCACATCTACTACAAATTGAGTCTTCGACAATGTCCATTGTGTGTAGATGTTCATTCAGATAACCGTGTCCTGTGAGGAGTCCTGTCACCAGTTTTAGGACTCTCCTGCTCATAGAGAGTAGGGTTTTAGAGAGTTAAGGCGAGATTTGGAGCTTCGCCTGCCTCATGAAAACGGTTGCGTGGCCACCTAGGGAAACTGAAACTGAAACTTCTGGGAGTACACGAGTAGACTCCGGCTCCGCTAGACTCGCCAGTCTTAGACCCGTCTGTGAACCACACGAGTCCCACTGGCGGGAGCGGCCCAGAGTCATTGTTATCCCTACGCACACAAGTCGTTGAGCCTTGTCCAGCGCCAAACAGGACAAAGCCGTTTCTGTCGCCGGTCACCACACAACAGCTGCGTAGGTTATGATTGGGCGGATGATGATCGTGTAGATCTAGTGCAGAACCTGTGGCCGTAGATCCCATGTGTTCGCGAAGGCTCTCCTGTATGCCCATAAGGAAGCAACGGCCTTCTTCACCCGGATTTCCAGGTGCATTTTCCAGCTCAGTTTAGCATCAAGGATAACTCCAAGGTACTTCACTGAGCCTTTCATGACGAATGTCTGGTAGCAGTCTCAGTTTCCGTTTCCTCGTGAAAAGAACCGCTTCGTCTTTTCAGGATTCACCCTGAGTCCCTCGACCTGGCACCAGCGAGCAACGATGACAGGTGCTGTGTTTTGCAGATCGCACAAGGTAGCCGGATGTCTTCCGAGGGACACAGCTGTCAAGTCGTCTTCGTAAGCTTGGGCGTGAAACCCAGCCTCATTCAGCTCGATCAACAGACTGTTCATCACCAGGCCCCACAGGAGCGGGGCAGTACTCCACCCCGAGGGCACCCACGGGTGACGTGTGTACATGCGACGCTGCCATTATGGTGCGCCGTTATCAGTCTCTGCGAGAGCATGGACTTGATCCACCTGACCAAGGTGTGATCGATTCCATGTCTCTCCGCAGCATGACACATGGATTCGAAGGAGGTATTGACAAACGCCCGTTCGAAATCCAGGGAAACGCCTATGGCGCACTGTCCGAGACTAATAGCTCCTTCGATCTGGGTAGCCAGGTGATGAAGGGCCGTCTCGGTTGATTTTCCCGCCTGATATGCGTACTGTCGACGGTGAAGCGGAAAATACGTTAAAGCGCCGTCTTAGATATACCTATCGATCAGCCTTTCCACCACTTTCAAGAGAACGGATGTGGAGCTAATGGGGCGAAAATATTTGGCTTGAGTGAAGTCAGTGCTTCCCGCCGTAGGAATGAAAACAAGTTTGACCGATCTCCAAAGCTTTGGTATAAAGGCAGAGGCGATACAAAATCGGAATATCCGGAGCACCGGGATGGTGATAAGCTACAAGCCCTCTTGTAAGAGAGCCGGGAAGATCCCATCCTCACCCGGTGATTTATAGAGCGCAAAGCTCGAGATGGCCCAGCGCACTCTTTCATAGCTTTCCACATTCGAGGCCATCCTGTAGTCAATCGCTCTCGCGTTGACACGGAAGTCCTCGGGTTGTGTGACTATGTGGTTGTCATCAGACTTGGGGAAATGCACCGACATTAGCGTCTCGTCCGGCGATGACGTGTACTCCCCGTTCGGCAGAATCACTGATCCTGTGCCAATCGAGGAATCCTTGGAGAGGGCCTTGCATAACCTCGCTGCTGACGAAATCCTATTGATGCCCTCACAGTAGGTACGCCACGAATCTTTTTGAAGCTCCTCAGAGCTATCTTATAGTTCTTCACGACGTTCCCTTCGCCTAGTTGGAGAGTTTTCTCACCAGCTTCCGAAGTTCCTCCACTTGGGAAGTCCTCCAGGGAGTGTTATTGCCGTTCCTCCTCCATTTAAGGGGGCAGCATACTTCATGAGCAGAGGTCAGGGCTTTGCTGATTCCACACACAGTGGCATCAGCTTCTTTCCGACCTCCTTGAAGTGCAGGAAGATGGAAGAGCCTACCGCTTAGTTCGTCTCTGAATAAGTAAGTAAGTAAATTTATTAGTTCATATATATATACAATTACAATACAAGTAAAACATAAAATGCTCGTATAAGTATACACAAATGCCCGTTCGGGCGTAGAACAACGTCAAACAATCAATAAGATCTACATACAATTATTAATAAATACTAGCACATTATTACAGATAAAATAGTTCAAAATATCGTCAGATAGTTTAAATTAAAATTTCTTCATCATTGAAATAATCCTGAAGTGAATAGTAGGCTTTTGAAATCAAAAATGTTTTCAGCTTTGCTTTTAATATTTCTTTTGGTAGGCATCTACTTCTAGGTGGTATTTTATTATAAATTTTAGTTATTATGTATTTTACATTCTTTTGCAAGTACGAATAATTAAATTTTTCAACAACGACATTATTTTTATACCTAGTATGGTATCCATGTTCGTCATCATGTTCTTTAAATAAACGCTTATTATCAATCACAAACATAACCGAATCTAAGATTAGGAGACTGTATAAGGTGAGTATTTTTTGATCCACAAAATGTTGTCTACAACTTTCAGTTCGCTTCATTTTCAAAACACTTCTAAGGCACTTTTTTTGTAGAATGAAAATGCGTGAAGCTTCATTAGAATTGGCCCAGAATATCAGTCCATATCTCAATCTGGATTGAACATGCGCATGGTAAGCTGTTAAAGCGGTTTTGTTATCAATTTGATTTGATATGACTTTCAGAGCAAAAACATATCGAGTGATATTTTGTGCCAATTCACTGACATGACATCTCCAATCTAATCGACAGTCTATATTAATTCCCAGAAATTTTACACTATCAAGACAATGCAGTGTCTGACTGTTATGAGTAACTACTATTTTATCATTATTTGTCTGAAAATTGAAATGTAGCAGTTGAGTTTTTTCAATATTCAGGACTAAATTATTATTCCTGCACCACGTTAAGACTTTCTGTAGACAATCAGATATTGTAAGTTTCAGATCTTGTGACATTGGCTCACTGAAAATCACAGATGTGTCATCTACGAATTGAATCAATATTTGTTGTACTTCTGCTGGTAGGTCATTTATGTATAGTAGAAATAGCACTGGTCCTAATATGGAGCCCTGTGGTACACCACGTTTTATGAACTGATTAGAAGAAGTTTGTACAACTCCGTTGATATGTTTTTCTACTACCATTTGCTGTCTGCACGTCAAATAGGATTCAATGAGCTTCAGAGAATCGCCCCTAATGCCATAACGATCCATTTTTGTAAGCAATATGTCATGTCTTACACTATCGTATGCTTTCGATAAGTCTAGGCACATAATCAGTGTACTATTCTTTTCATTTAAAGATCTTATTACATTGTCTAGAAGTTGATAAGCGGCAACGATTGTAGATTTATTTTCCCTTCCCCCATTTTGACATTCAGATAAGATGCTATGTTTATTTAAAAAACTCACGACTCTAGTGGCAATAAGCTTTTCAAATATTTTACTGAAGTTAGATAAAATCGATATAGGGCGATAGTTTTCTAGTTCAGATTTGCTGCCTTTTTTATAAATTGCTGTTATTTGAGAAATTTTCAGTGCCGCAGGAAAATTTCCCGTTCTGAATATGAGATTAGCTATAAACGATAAGATAGGAGATAACTCTGACGCTATATGTTTCAATAAAGTAACAGGTACTTCATCTTCCCCTGTTGAATTTGTATTTTTTAGAGATTTTATAACATGTTCTACTTCTTCCTCATCGGTAGGGAAGAAGAATAAACTATGTTCATTTTTTTTAATGTCAGACTGGTTTTGATTTGGAGCAATATCTTGACATTGACTTATAAAGAAATTATTTATATAATCCAAGGTTTTTTTCGAATCTTCATTGTCACGTTTTAGATTTTTAATAATAGACTCATTGGTGTGGTACTCTTTACCTAATGTTTCATTCACTAACTTCCATACTGCCTTTCCCTTATTATTAGATGAATTTATAAAAGAAATATTTGAATTTTGTTTCGCTTGAATAATTAGTTTTTTAAGTATTCTGCAATAGATCTGGTAGAACTCTTTCGTTATAATTCCCTGTTGTAATTTCGTATATAACTCTTTTTTATTTTTACAAGAAGTTTTTAGACCAATAGTAATCCAGGATCTTTTTTTTATTGGATTGATAGCTTTAACCACAAATATTGATTTCATTAGGCTCTGAAAAACATTCATAAAATAATTATATGCATCAGAAGGTTCTTTTAATGCATACAGTTCATTCCACGTTAAATTTTGCAATTCAGTCTTAAAATAGTCAAGTTTAGTTTGTGAAAATATTCGTTTATAAATCATTTTATGTTTACTGGACGATACTATTACCGTCCCTACTTCTAATACTTGACAGTAGTGATCAGATAAAGCACTACATATTACCTTAGCCGGCTCTGAAGTTTCAAAATTAACAAATATGTTATCAATAAGCGATTTAGATTTATTAGTAACTCTAGTAGGTTCAGTTACGGTCTGATACATATTAAACGTTTGCAAAATATCTAAAAATTGTTTTACACAGTAAGAAGTAATTTTGAACAAATCTATATTAAAATCACCACACAGCAATATATTATAATTTTTATAATGCAATTGTACATTATCCAATAAACTTTCTAAAGAAATAAAAAAATTATTGATACTACCTGAGGGTGATCTATAAACTGATACAATTATAGATTTCAAAAACCTACTTACAATAGCCGAACTCTCGAAATCACATTCCAAGTTCCATTGCTTGAAGTTCTGGAGTTCTTCGAAAACGATACCCTTTCTAACATAAATGCATGATCCCCCGTGTCCCATGTTTCGACGAACAAAATTGGAGACTAGTTGGTAGTCAGCAATTTTTAAGATTTGCAATTCTTCTTCTGAACACCAATGTTCAGTGAAACATAATATATTTGGTTGATGTATGAAATTTTTAATGTATATTTCAATTTCTAAAATTTTGTGCTTTAGTGACTGGATATTTTGGTGCAATACAATCAAATTAGAATGTTTCATGGTGTTTTTCTCTAATGTCTGTACTTCTCTTAGGCCGTTTTGGTAAAGGCCGTTTTTGGAAAATTTGATCTCTGCCGAAAAGGACGTATGATGGTGTATCGTGGCCACAGGTCGGGATTTGTAATTTTCTCTACATTTTGAAGTTGTACCGTTATTTTGAAGGCAGCAATGTTATTAGATTGGGTTTCTAGCTTTTCAATACTATCCAAGGTTATACCATTTTGTGATAAGTATTTTGAAATATTTTCCGTTGTAGTATTGGGCGATAAACGAGATATAAAGAGGGATCTTCTACTTTGAACGGCAGTTATATCCAATTTGTTTTCATTCCTCCCAAACACTGTATTTATTTTGTTTCTTCTATTACGTGTATTTTCTTTGAATCCCTTATCATCTTGTGATGTTGATGATTGTACCGAGCTTCTTTGATTTTGGGAATTATTTGATCGGTTATCAGTCTCTAGATTTATTACGTTGTTCATAATTCCTGTTTGTTTCTCTACTAGAGTTTTGGTGTCAAAGTTGACTGATCTAGCTTTTGGTGTTTGAGATTTCGGGCTATTGCTCATATTGCACTTTGCAGATTTGGTTCTTTGATTGTCAACCTTTATGGTATGGTTTAAAACTTCACTGAAACTTGGTGACGGTGCTTTTAATGTAAAAGGAGACATCATAAGCCCAAGATCTTTGGATAACTCTTGTTTTAATTCTCTGAACTTGACTTGAAAGTCAGTACTAAGTTGTACGTACATATCTCTCAGAGCTTTCGAGAGATCAGTAGGATAAGAAACAGATTTTTTGTCAGATAATTCATTTTTTAAGACTTCGATGGCAGCCTCAGTAGAAGTAACTTTATTTTGTAGCTTTGTATTTATTTGTTTCAGCTCTTCTGTTTCTTTTACAACTTCTTGGTTTTGAGAATTTTCCATTAACTTATTTAGTTCACTTTTTAAATTATCGTTTTCTTTTTTAAGTTTCCTATTGGATTCCATTAATGTTGTGATATCAGGATCGATTATGGTATTAGTACAATTAGTACATATGAATTTCAATCTCCGCTTCAAAGAAGCTAGACATTTAATTTCGGATGGGCTTAGTAGACTGCATTGCTGACAATAAATATTACAGCAAGAATCACATTTTGGAAGAGATTTCCCGTCGCCGCCACTGCTGCAGATAACACAATTCATTTCTATGAAGAATACATCTGGGTATGCACAGCGATTTTATGAAAGAAGTTTTATATAGTTTTTACATCGATAAGAGATAACTTGAATGTTTAACCTAATATGCGTTCGAATAATCAGAATTACACTAGTTTTCAATTACACATAACAAATTAAGTACTGCACTTTTGATTTGATCACCATCTTATGCAGCTCGTCATTATGCTTACAATGATGTCAATTTTATTTAAAGTTTAAAAGTTTACACTACTAAAAACTTGAGATAATTATGATGATATAAAATACAACTGCTTGACACTGCTTGACGTAAATAAAAATGGAATAGGTCCCAGTTGGTGGCTTTCGTATTCCTGTAATACTTGTCTGGGTTGGAATCAGATTCCAACTCGAACAGAATGTGTCTGTAGTCCGAAAGTGAGACTTCCGTTGACACATTCCATCTTCGGATCCAACCCTTGATTGCTCTAGAGCTAAGGGTCGAGTCAATTACTTCGTGCCTGCGTGGGGTGAAGTAGGTAGTCATTGACCCTCTATTGAGGACATCCAGCTGAGTGTAGATGAGGAACTCAAGCAGCGCCGTGTATTGTTGAGCGGGGGATTCCTATTGAGGAAATGGGTATCAAACAATAAAGATATATTGGAAAATGTTGCACGATCTCAAATGTGTTCAAATTTTTTACAGATCGGCCCTTCTGGAAGAGTAAAAATCTTGGCTTAGGTATGGTCTTGTACAACTGACAATTTAATGTATATCATCCCCAATTTCGAGTCTCAAGAAGTTACGAAACGTTCTATTTTGTCCGGAGTGGCTCATATTTTCGATCCGATTGGGTTACCATGCGCAATTATAGCGAAGATTTTACTACAAAAGTTGTGGCTGGAGAAAATATCTTGGGACGAGCCAGTTTCCGAAACTCTTCGAAGCAAGTGGATGAATTTTATGAATGGATTAATTCATCTCAATAAACTAGAAATAAAGAGGCATGTGGTATGCAGAAATTATACATCTATTCAAATCCATGTCTTTTCAGACACATCACAGGAAGCATATGCAGCATGCGTTTTCATCAGAACAACTGACCAAAACGGACAAGTTTACGTTAACTTGTTATGTGCTAAGTCTGAAGTAGCACCCTTAAAGGTACCCACAATACCGAAATTAGAATCATGTGGCGCACTCATTTTAGCTAGACTAGTCAACAAAGTTCATAGTGCTTTGAATATGGAAATTGATGAGGTAGTGTTATGGTCAGATTCCACAATTGTCTTAGGCTGGCTCAATATCTCACAAAGTTCACTGAAAATATTTGTAGGAAATCGGGTTGCCGAGATCCAACTATTATCATCAACATTCTGTTGGAGACATGTATCTACCAAACACAATCCCGCTGATATTTTTTCGCGCGGTATTAAACCTAGTTTCCTCAAGAACACAATTATGTGGTGAAGCGGACCCACTTGGTTACAATTTTTGGAATCTGAGTGGCCTCTGTCAATTATCATATCTTTTGATTTGCCAGAATTACGTAGTCAAATACAATTCCTGGTTTCAATTCAAAATGAAAAATCATTTCCATTCGAGAGGTATTCTAATCAAAACAAGCTTGAAAAAATCATTTCCTATTGTTTCCGTTTTGTGAATAATAGCTATCAAATGTACAAAATTAATAAACTTCCGTCCACTTCAAACAGAGAAGATTTGTTTTACAAAAATATGTCTCATCAAAGTTGCACAGCGTGAATTATTTAATGACGAGCGCATATAATTATTACAAAACAAGCAGTTGGCTCCGAAGAATAAACTTTTTGGACTGAATCCTTTCATCTGTAAAGATGACCTCGTTCATGTTGGTGGTCGTCTCAGCGATTCGGCATACAGATTTGATGAGAAGTATCCTATTCTTCTGTGCGGAAAGCACTATCTGACGTAACTTATATTCAAACAAGAACATATCAGATTATTTCATGATGGTTCCCAATCATTATTATTCTCCATACGTGAAATATATTGGCCTATTGGAAGTATAAACCTCGCCCGACGTGTAATACACGATTGCATAAGGTGTTTTCGTTCTGCACCAAGAGTTATCAGTCCAATTGTGAGTAACTTACCCGATAAGCGTATAATGCCTTCATGTCCATTCAGTACAACGGTCGCAGATTATGCGGGGCCCATTATGATTATAGATCGTAAGTGTCGAGGTTACGAAACCTATAAGTCTTACATATGTGTTTTCGTCTGTTTTGTGACCAAAGCCATACATTTGTAATTGGTTACAGATATGACAAAAGATTCATTTTTACTTAAGTTAAATAGGTTCATTGCCCAAAGAGGGAAACCAGCTCATATATATTCAGATAATGGTTCGAATTTCATAGGGGCTAACTCGGAATTAAAGCATTTAGGGAAATTCATCAAAGAAAATGATAATATTCTTTCCGAGTCAATCTCTAACGGAATGATACAATGGCACTTCATACCTCCCCATTCTCCACACTTTGGAGGTCTATCTCGTAAACCGAATAATTTATCATTCGCGTTGAAGAAAAGACCTGACATCCGTGAAATCAAATACCCCTCTCGTAAACCGGATAACTTATTATTTGCTTTGGAGAAAACACCTGACATCCGCACGATTAAATTAACCTCTCGCGAACCGATTAATTTATTAATTGCGTTGGAGAAAAGACCTAACATCTCTGCATTGAAATAGATTTCCCGTATACCAAGTAATTTATTATTAGTGTTGGGGAAAACAATTACATTATTTTATTTTGTTCATAGATAATTTAATTTCAGGTTCTCATTTATTTATGGTACGTGGGACACGAGACTGCTAGTTTTAGAGACGTTGCGGATAGATTTGATGCCACAATATTTCCTATAAATAGGATTACTCAACGACTAACTATTTTTCTGAAAAATTTGTCTCCAGAAATACTGAAATGACCTAATGAAAATGAAAAACAAATCATTGAAGATCATTTCCGAACTAACAGATTTCCAAATGTAATTGGAGATATTGATGGAACCCATATAAAACTAGACAAACCAGAAAATTTTAGTGAATGCTGAAATAAAAATTCGAAAGCAACAAAAGCTAATGATTCATCCGTCCAATCAATTTGCTTCGATTTTCAGAAAAATCTGCCTGTCCCGATGACGAATATTGGGGACGAAGACTACTTGCGTCAGTTGTGGATTCAAAATCTGGGAATACATTGCTCAACAACAAGAAGAGCCAATATGTACATTAGGGTGGCAATTGAATATATTTTTTTCGAATTAGTATTCGTATTCATGAAAAAATACTATTTCCACAAGATGAGCTCTATAGAATCAATTTAAACCGTGCCGCAACGCAAAAATTCCCTAGTATCATAATATTAAATTTTGAAGATATTTATTACACGTAACGTACAAAATTTTTTAAAAGGGAAGTTTTACTAAGCTACAACGCCATCTTAAGGGGTTTTCAATAATTATGCACTTCAAACGAATCAAAATATCGAAGCAGGATGAAAATTTCCAGAACTTTTGCATAAAAACAACTTATTGTTCACTTATAATCATAGTGATGAGTCTTATTTTATTCACGTAAAGTTGAAAATTCTTTAAGCCAGTACCTTTGCTGTAATAACGTAAGTATGGAATATTACAATATGAATTAAAATATACTGTTGGAGAATAAATCTTCAAAGATTATTATTTGTTAAAGATAATTCTTGAAATTTATGTAATTGTATTGTGTATAGTGAAAGTTATTTAACTTTGATTATAACCTCATACAATATAATGGCAACAAAATTGACTTAATTTGAAATACTTATGTTGCTATATCAGTTAGCATATCCAACCATATTGATTAATGTACAGTACGGTGACAAACATTTTCTCCATATCAGAATCTTGGAGCAGCAGCTATTCTTTATTGACTATTGACTATTCTACTTATCCCATAAATTTGCGCAAAACAAACTATAATTCAAACATAATATCCGATACTATTGAATTAGGAATTTTAGATTTAGAGTTTTCTATGCAAAAATTATACATTCAATTCGCTCTAGTATGATCATCTTGGATACCAATTGTGAATTAATTAATTAAATCTTGAACAATCATGATTTTTTCAAAAAAAACTTTGAACAAATGAACAAATCTTCCAATTTCAGCAACTTTTCCACAAATTGTGTATCAAATGATCGAATTCTTCAAATTTTAGCAAGTTTTCCAGGAATTGTGTATCGAATGATGGAATTCTTGACATTTCATCATTATCCTTAAAAATTAAGTATCGAATGATTCTTCAAATTTGAGCAATCTTAGGTATCGAATGATGGAATTCTTCAAATTGGAGTAATTTTTTGAGAAATTGTGTATCGAATGATCAAATTCTCCAAATTTGAGCAATCTTTTGGGAAATTCTGTATCGAATGGTCAAATTCTCCAAATTTGAACAATCTTATGTATCGAATGATGGAACTCTTCAAATTTTTTGAGAAATTGTGTATCAAATGATCAAATTCTTCAAATTTGACCAATCTTATGTATCGAATGATGAAATTCTCCAAATAGGAGAAATTTTTTGAGAAATTGTGTATCGAATGATCAAATTCTTCAAATTTGAGCAATATTAGGGGAATAAACTCAAGTAAACCTACATTAATTTAATTATTTATATCTGTCTAAAATTTTGTAAATTGGGGTTACCCGTTTAAATAAATAAATAAATAAATAAATTGTGTATCAAATGATCAAATTCTTCAAATTTGAGCAATCTTATGTATCGAATGATGAAATTCTTCAAATTGGAGTAATTTTACGAGAAATTGTGTATCGAATGATCAAATTCTTCAAATTTCAGCAATCTTCCCAGGCAGCCAGCGGACGTCATAATGACGTTAGCTTTTGGTGATATTTTAGTCAGTTACGTCATGGTACCAAAAAAAGATGTGATTTTGACATCGCTAATAAATGACGTCAGTTAAAATGACGTCAGCACGACTTTATTTAAACACCTCATTCTGACGTAGTATCGATGGAGGCCATCAATGGACGTCTTTTAGACGTCACTTGAGAGCACATACTAAATTGAGTGAAAACTAAAAACGAATGAGTTGAAAAATATAGTTACCGAGTTTGAACACAGTATATATTCAACAGTGTAAAGTATTCCTCTATCAATTTTTTCCATGTACATAAAATAAAGATCAAAACTTATATCGTAAAACATAACATGTAATAATAGTATTTAGTCGTACATATAACTCGATATTTATTGGAGACCCTTGATTACTGTAACCTTCGAGCCCAATAAACTTACTGTTCCTATTTCGAGATAATAATTTCATTTTATAATTTATATTTATTTAAAATTTTTGAATAATGAAGCAATCCTATCTCATCACATTCTCAGATGTTCCAAGTGTAAAGCTATAAAGTAGCATTGAAAGCATTGTCTCTTTTGAATGTTCTTAACTCATTTGTTAGAATTTGATATTAAAAGAGGAATTAGATAAAACTTATGAAGACAAAAGATGTGCTTACTTATTCTAACCCTTATTTCCCAGTGTAATAAGGTTCAATATCAGTGCCAGATAGCTTCCAACTTTACTGCAATTCTTGTTGCAGTGAGAGGTGGGAGTGTGACGACTCCACTATCGGAATTCGGATTCGGTTGATTTCGGAATCGAAAATGATCTTGATCGCTCGATATTGACTGTCATGTCGTCTGCGGTAAAACTGTAAAGCTATAACGTCGTGACTCGTGACCATGAGCACACAGAATGACCTGGAACGTGAAGCTGGGTCCACATATAGTCAGTCGACGTCGATCGACATTGATCGGCGACGACCAATGAACACGAACAACACGTCTACACTATCGTAGTAGTGTAGACAGGTTGTGCTACGTCGATCGACTTTGATACAAACTAGGAATATTTTATAAGCTTACCCAGTGTAGTTCCGTGTGTACTTCTGTAAGTGTGCAGCGTACTTTTAATAACATTCTGCGTATTTGTTTTTTCCACGAAATGAGTGACGAGGACGCTATGGTAGCTGCTGCTGCTGCTGCCATGATACTTGTCGAAGTTGCTGCAAGCCAACATCAACGGCGTCCCAGGAGATTTTGGATTCGTCCAGTCTTATTCACGGGAGAAGTAAATACAATACAACCGAGTTCATGAAAGATCTACTCTTGGATGAAGTTGATGACTTGAAGTTGGAATATAGGTGTGATGCTGGTTTCAGAAATTTTTTCAGAATGAAAAGTAGTGAATTTGAAAATATATTGAGAATGATTGCACCAATCATTTCCAAACGAGACACGACATACAGAAAAGCCATTTAATAATAATAACGCATAATAACGCTTTGCTGTTATTATGCGCTTTTTAGCTACTGGGGATTCGTATACTTCATTAAGCTATATGTTCAAGATTTCAAAACAAATCATTTCCTCCATCATTCCCGATGTATGTGATGCCATCTGCTCCGTACTTGAAGGTGAAGTAAAGGTAAGAACAATATTTCCTAATCAAACTCAATGTTAAAGGTAAAAACCTAATTAAATAAAAACACTCAATCAAGTGTTAAGTTTATCAACAGAAAATACATTATGTATGAGTACAAATCACATGTAAATTTATAGTGATAGTAACTCGTCTATATCGTTCATTGGTTGTGACCGATCCAGTGTAGGTGCTTGGTTTATAATATGTTGAACGGTAAACCTTGCTTGTGGTGAGTTGATTTTTCGTAGCTTTATAGCAACTTGCTCTCCAAAGAGTGAGTATTCGTCTTTTTCTGCCTTATTGGATTGAATAGACCTCATTAGATTTATTGCTTCATTCATGACTGGCGTTGATGCTGCTAAATGAGATCCGTATTTACGTTTGTTGGGCATCGGTTTCTTCGGGGATTGAAATTATTTTTTAGCTTTCTTGTTTGACTTCGTATTTGTGGTCACGTCATCCTGTTTGTCCGGATTTCTCTCGTTATTTACCCCTTCAATTTAATTGACTTCTTTGTTTGCTTCCACTTCTTCAGTTTCATTGAATTCTTCATTTTCATGCATTGTTTCATTTGACTCCTGAGATTAGTAAGTAATAGTTATCACTTGTCTTTTATTTTCAGAAACCGAAAAATGAATTGGAATGGGAAATCGTTGCAAAAAAATTTAACGACTTATGGAACTATCCTAACTGTCTCGGAGCCATAGACGGAAAGCATATAAGTCTCCAAGCTCCTGTTCACGGAGGGACGGAATTTTTCAACTATAAATCATTCCATAGTATCGTATTACTCGCTATTGTAGATGCTTCTTACAATTTCATATACGCCAACGTCGGCTGTCAAGGAAGAATTTCTGACGGTGGAGTGTTTAATAACACACCTTTCAAAGAACAACTGGATATGAACTCTTTACATCTTCCCACACCCAGACCTCTACCGGGGGGTACCCATCCGATTCACTATGTATTTGTTGGAGGCGAGGCATTTCAACTGTCAGTTAATTTGATGAAACCATTCTCTGGCTTACATGACAAAGGATCCAAGGAGAGAGTTTTCAACTACAGATTATCTAGAGGTCGCCGAGTTGTAGAAAATGCCTCTGGCATTTTATCTTCCAGTTTTCGTGTACTGAGGAAACCAATGTTATTGAATCCGGATGTAACAACTAAAGTGACTTTGACTACAATACATTTACACAACCATTTAAAAAAAACTCCATCAAGATCTATATACTGCCCAAATGAACTGTTCGATAGAGAATGTGCAGATGATGGAGAAGTAGTTCCGGGTTTGTGGAGAAACGATACATCACCTTCTCAACATTCTAACGGACCTAGAGTCCCTAGGAGAGGCACCATTGACGCGCAGAATATTAGAAATGTATTTGCTGATTATTTTTGTTCACCGCAAGGTGAATTGTATTTCCAATACAATAAGTAAATTACATATTCAAATCAAGAGGAGAAAAATGATGACTTAATATTTATATTATTATGAAAACCTCAAAATTAAATTATTGTTCGCAATATTACTGTTACACTTATTTTCTAAAGTCCGTCAACCAATTAAATTACACGATCCGCCAGGCTGATCAGTTTATTTAGTGATTTGTGTTTATTTATACTTAATTTAGGGTAAAATATTTATCAACACTCCGGAACGGGCTCCTGGACTATAACTCGGCATCAAAAAATAAAGCACGATTAGACCTGCCACAAATCCAAAACCCTTTTCTAGTTTACTTGTGTGTGATATATAAAGAATCTGATAATTTCATTTGCTTGTTCAAAAAATTGATAGGTAAATTCCGATAACATTTGTATTATGACTATCTAACCTCTAATATCTCTGTATCCACCGTTGTTCTTGGCTTATTTTTGTCAGCTAGAAACATCATATCCTGATAAGCAAACCATTTGCTTACATACGTTTCTTCGCATCCACTCCCCGTTTTCCGTGAATCCTTCATCTTCTCTATTTCTCGAGCAAATGTAGTTTGCAAAATTTTTTATCTTCTTTTCCACATCTCCTTTATCTATTGCCAAGGCCACCGCTATTTCCATCATCATATCATGTCTTTTGTTCTTGTTTCTATATTCCATTTGAGTGGGGACCCATAGTATTGAGCGAACTATTGTCAAGGTCTGTTCATTGGTGAAACTCGTTTTATGAATTAAACAGATGCGACTTATTTTAACACACACCCTTCCTGAATCACATTCAAATCAACACTGACGTACCACATATTTTTCATTCGACCAATATCCTTTGATGAAAACCGACAATTTTGGATTCTCAGTGGACGTCGATCGATGTTGATCGACGTTGACTGGAATGTCGATCAACGTCGATCGATGCGTCTACACATATTCGACTTTTCAATACAACCAAATCGATCGGCATCGATCGACGTCGACTGACTATATGTGGACGCACCTTGATGAGAGGTGCTGAAATGTGAAATGTATAATAAATGGCGAGTGGAGAGACGACTGATTGATGGTTCTGTTTTGTTTCTTTAATGCTGATCAAAGGTAGTGTGTTTTTTATAGTGAGTACGTTTCATCAATAGGTAAAGTTTTGTAAACCCTATATTTGCCTGGATATTTTACTCAAGTACCTATTTGAATATTTTTATAGCTTTTTGATCGCTGGTTGGGAGCCGCCATTATGTATGTTGTAGTGGAATTTGAAGAGATCTGTGGCGGAGGTTTGGCAATTGTTTGTAATAATTGGATTACGCCACGAAAAAAGGAGGTATTCTGGCTCCCTATGAAGAAAACTCACAATATTTGTGAGCACTTAAGAAAGCCGAAAAATTTACCACCGAAACATGGGGAATCTTCAAGGTTTCTGGAATTTTCTTTGAAAGTGGTATGTCGAAATTAATACCTATATTTGATAATGTAAAAGTTTATGTCTGCTCCTAAGATATCAAAAATGGTTCCTATTGTTTGCATGACAGTGTAGTA
This sequence comes from Endomychus coccineus, assembly GCA_958510875.1. Lineage (NCBI taxonomy): Eukaryota > Metazoa > Arthropoda > Insecta > Coleoptera > Endomychidae > Endomychus > Endomychus coccineus. The sequence goes on from OY294070.1 coordinate 80,455,208, forward strand.
GATTTGGCTACAGCCTGCAACTTCAAATGTATTTTTTGCATTCGTGAAGGATACTTTTAAACAGGTGCAATTCACAGAACAACTATAAAATTCCAATTTGACACTTAAGATTGATCCTAATTGTAAAATTGCAAACTATTGAATTAAACTATAGTCACATTTAAAAACATTGTCCCATGTAAAATTTTCCACTTTGAAATGAGTCAGTATGATAAAATTGTGTTCGACTTGAAGGCTATATATTCCTTCGGTAATTATTATTATTTCACAATTCAGATGATTATGAAAAAGCTTATAGCAAACTGAAGTTGGCAGAATTATCTTCAGATATTCAGAGTGATGAAGAAGAGCAGTCTACACTTCGTGGTAGGTAAAGGAGACCACCTCGTCGACTATCATTTAGTGATGAAGAATTAAATAAATCAAAACTACCCCGTCCTCCACCTATGAAAAAAGAATCTCCGTTACCAAGTTATAAGAAAGCGTACAGGTAATGTTATTTATTTTCTTGGTTTTAATTTTCATCAAAAAATATGAATAGGTACCTTGCATTTTGTTTCAAGTTAATCAACAGAAATTAATAATTTTCCTATTTGATGAACACATTGCTGACAGTGAGATCACCAGCTACTGTCCCATAAATTGCAGGATTAGTTGTCCATTATATATCACAATTTAATTTTTCATAATAAACAACCAGTAACATTTCAGAACAATCATTAAACCACCGAATTGAAGTTTTGAGAAAAGACGATTTAGACACATCTCAGTCATTGGGTATTTCGAGTCCAAAATCTGACCATTCAGTTTGTACTTCTCCTCAATCGTTAGGAACCTCGTCACATAAATCTAAATATATGAGTGAACACACTGGTAATTATTTATATATTTCCTTTGAATCCTTCATTAATAAAAATTTGCAGCATTTCAGACTATATTGTCCCAAATCAATCAACTGAAGGAACAAAACAAATTGATAATTTCTTTGTTGGATAAACGAATTGATGAAAATGTTGTGGAGGCACGATTACCTGATTCTTTCCCTATTCAGTGGCCTGTTTGAAATGAAAATATTTCAGTATTTTGGAGGAGTATTTCCGGACTCCAGAAAACATTGATCTATTGGTTAGTTATTATTCCAACGTTTTATTGTCAGCAAGCTGCTCAATTAATAATTAATAAATGTTTCAGATTTCACATTTTTCTACGAAAGGTGGAGAAGATTTAATCGCAGCTACTAATCGAATATTGAGAAGTATTCTCACTGATGCTGTTGCAAGTAATTTCAGTTTTTTTGGAAAAAGGTTAGAGAAGAAACCATCCTGTGATAGTTCAACAAAAACCCTAATAGTAGGTAAAGTGCACCATATTAAATTACTAAGATTACATGAACAATTTTCAGAATACAGACTTCATTTCAATCAAATGTTTTCAAGTTCCTCAAACTTGCTATTGAGATTACTGAATTAACTGTGAAATATCATATTAATATATCTGTATTTCTACGGGCAGTAAGGAAAAAATCAAGGAAGGAGGACTGTGAGATTGAGAACATGAAGATCTGGCTAAAACATGTTCCACAACGAATGAAAAACTCAAAATCAAAGAGGATTTTGGATACTTAGAGTTCGGAAGAATTTAAGAAGATTGTAGCCATTTGGTAATAATTTACCTATCGTATCTTTATTGCTTAGTCAGGACTGATGCTATAAATCATTATTGTTGAAAATGTCAAATTTCAAATATTATAAAGAATTTGTTGGGACGCGTCAAACGTATAGACGAGTAGCAAAATAAGTCAGAAGTACGCTTCAAGGTATTAACATTAGTCATATTGTTAGTGATGATGCTTCTACATCAAATAATGAGAATGCACCTCTTGATAGGGAGTTTGCTTCAGAACCAAATCTGTTTGTACAGAATCAAAATAATGAGTTCAATGATTCTAACATGAATATTGGTGATGAGGAGTATTCTGATATCTGTTCGAACCATGAAGATTTTCTGATTTCTGATGGAAATTCAAATGATGCAATGCTTCTAGAAAATGACTGTTCAAAAAGTGGTGTTTTGTCTGATACTCATGTAGTCAACATCAATGTTGTATTAAAGCAGTGGGCACTTCGAAAAAAAGTATCACACTCTGTATTAAATGATCTTCTTCTCTCACTTTCACCTTTCCATCCAAGTCTACCTCTAAATTCAAGAACTCTTCTGGGCACACCGAGAAGTCTTATAGGTTTCAAAAAATTAGATAATGGTGATTTATGTTATTTTGGGATTGAAAAATATCTGACACGTTTTCTGTCTACATCCAAATTGGATTGTGATACAATTAGACTTTCTTTCAACATTGATGGATTACCTTTATTTAAAAGTTCTACTTCACAGTTTTGGCCAATTTTAGGGCTCATTAAAAATGAGAGTGTTGTTATGAGTTCATTTGCAATATCTATTTTCTGCGGCAGAACCAAACCATCGCCACTGTCTGCCTTCTTTGAAGATTTTATAAATGAACTCAAACACTTGATGAATAATGGTTTAGTCGATAAAAAAAACAAAAAACAATATTAAATTGAAATTCAGAATTTTATCTGTGACGCTCCAGCTAGAGCTTTTGTTGAGTGTGTTAAAACACATGCTGGATACTCTGCATGTGATAAGTATGTTGAGGAAGGTGATTACATTAATGGAAGAATGATATATAAAGGCACTTCAGCTCACAGACGAGCAGATGTGTCATTTTTATCGCAGCAGGATCTTCTCCACTGTGATATTACAATCCTAACCTCTGCTAGGAATATACCAAATATTGGCATTGAATTGAATAGAGAAATGTTGAATATATTTGTTAATCACTCTGAGAATATATATGGTCAAGAGTTTCTGGTTTATAATGCACATATTCTTTCTCATTTAACTGATGATGTCAACAAATTTGGAACTTTAGATTCATTCTCTGCCTTTCCATCTGAAAATTTTTTAGGTCAAATTAAAAAATGTATTCGATCATCTAGAAAACCACTAGAGCAGATTTATTTTCGCTTGAAAGAGTTCTCGCAAGAAATTGAAACAGAATCCACAAATTTTCTTAATAAAACAAATTTTTCTTTGGAACATTGTGATGGACCAGTCAACGCGATTGACTTTAATTATAGGCAGTTCAAAAAACAATCATATATAGAAATGAATTTTTCTATAATGTCACATTCAGAATCAAATTCGTATTGTCTTCTGAGGAATAATCAAGTGTTTCAAATTCACAATATTATTGCTACTTCTGATGGGTTGACTTTTTTGATAGGCAAACATTTTACATCTTATGAGGAACTCTATTCTTATCCAATAACTTCAAAAAAGTTTCATATATGCTTTATAGATGTCTTATCAGACACAGAAATGTGGAATGTTGACAACATAGTAACAAAATCTATGGTGATATCTTTCAATAATGGAAATCCTTTGGTGTCGTTCCCTTACTCCATAATGGTTAATAATTTGTGTAAGTTTATTCATTATGAAATTATATTTTTTTTATAAGTTCATGATCACCCTCATCCACTAAAAATACTTTCAAAATACTCAGGACCGTTCAGCTGCCAAACAGCTATCATCAAAGTGAACTTTGATATTAGCTACTTGGTAGCTGAAAGGTGCTTAGAATTTTAAAAGTATTTTAATTGGGTAAGGGTGATTATTTCATACTTATAATGTTAAAGTGTATCCACAATTGTAGAGTGTTTTAGTTCATTAGTCTATTATCTTCGACGTTGTTCTCATCATTCAGAAAAAGTTGTTTGTTTTCATTTTTTTTCTGTTATGTTCATAATCTTGTGAATATGTTTCATAAATTAAAACATTATTAAAACTTAGAAATCATTTTAAAAATCAAGGTGTTTTATTTCACTGTTTCATAAAGTATTGGGTATTGTTCAGAGGAAACAGTTTCTTTTTCTTTCAGTTTTTCGTGCAATTACTTTTGTAAACGTTATTTTGACTATTTCCTACATAATATTTCAAAATTATGGACGTCATTTTCTACGATCTTCTGACGTGATTTCGACGTTATTTGAGGTATACAATTCGACGTCAGTTTAGACGTAAATTTACGTCAGTTCTGCCGTAAAAATGACGTCTCTTTATGACGTCATTTGGTTGTGACACTGAAGTGACCTTGACGTTATTTGAGATACATTTGACGTCAGTTAAGACGTGAATTTACGTCAGTACTGACGTAAAAATGTCGTCCCTTTGTGACGTCATTGGGCTGTGACATTGTGACGATATTTTAACGTGATATAAACGTCGATTGGAAAGGTGATATTGACGTAACTGCTGACGGAAAACTCACGTCATTATGACGTACCCTGGCTGATGGAATTCTTCAAATTGCAGCAATTTTTTGAGAAATTGTGTATCAAATGATCAAATTCTTCAAATTTGAGCAATTTTTTGAGAAATTCACAGCAAACACAAAAGGATTAGTTATATATCAATTTGAGCAGGAAGAACCTTGTTATGTATCGATATTATATACTGAAGCCATAAAATATGAGGAGTCGTATCTATGTAAATCTTGGACAGTAGACTTCCGCAAACAGCTAATCCTGAAAAATCTTGTCTTCCGGATGGATTCCGCGTCACAATAGCTCGACTTGATGCCGACGTTTCGCCAACCATTACAGGTGGCATCTTCAGGGCAGGCTTGAGGCTTGAACTGAAACTGCCTTCAAGCCTCAAGCCTGCCCTGAAGATACCACCTGTAATGATTGGCGAAACGTCGGCATCAAGTCGAGCTCTTGGGACGCGGAATCCATCCGGAAGACAAGATTTTTCATTTATGTAAATGATACATAAATTTATGTTACGTATCACAATACCCAACTGTTACATGATACTTTTACAGCAAACTTTGTAACGATCTGACTTCTGAATAAATCGTTACATATCATTATCACGATAGAAACCTATAATAATTTTATATCCTTGAACTTCCTCCCAATTGAAGAACTCTATCTTAAATGATATAGTTAACTGTATTTAATTAATACAGAGCGGATCCGACGAACACTATATTGTTACACCCACATCCAAATTATCAATTAGGAGACTCGGAATAAAACCGGTTACGGATGATAACGGAGCATCTTTGGTGTTTCTGTGAAGACAAGGTAGGTTTTAATCAAAGTTATTAATGAAATTGTTTTTTGAGTAGCATTGAATCTTTAATATTTCATTCATAATCAGGCTTACTCTGATTTATACAAAACTTTGATTGTTTCCTGCTGTTATAACAAGCACCTAGATCTCTTGATTATGGATATTATAATTTCATCCATATTATCATTTATTCAATTGACCAAATCACTTGATTTCATTTTTTGAATACACGTGGGTTTATTATATCGTATATTTTTTGCTTTTAACTCCTCTTAATACGAACAACGTAGCGTTATCCGAATCGAAAAGGTACGAAACACATATAGAGAGTGTGCTAGAACTAGCCACTCCATAATTATAATTCCACGAGCCTTGTTTCCAATACCTTCGATCATAGAGGTAACGTGGGACTTGTTAAACAATCCCGTAATCGTAATAAAGAGTCTTAATAATACGAAATCCACCCACGTGGTTACAGGAATCTCTGAACCTTAACTCATATCTGACTTTCAAACTCAATTCATTTTTCTCTATCCTTGTTTAAATTCATTTCGCTAAAATTGTAGTGAATTCTGAATAATTGTCACATATTAATCTAATTTGTAATTGTAATCATAATTTATCTTGGCTTCACCTATCAAGATTTTTCTAGCTTAACTCAGCTATTCACAGCGTCAATACTGAGCCATTGCAAATATTAACTTTTACTTCTCTTGTGGACATCCTACTCGTGTATTTTCTTTCTTTTTCGATAGGAGGATATTGGATCCAATACACTACTAGAGACCTCGCGGAACCACCATCAGGACCACAGGAGAGACACAGGGGAGTAATTTTAATATCTCTGTTGCAACTTTCATTACCATGATGAATTAGATGCTGGTCGTAATTGCTGAGTCAAAGTAGATTGATTATCTTTATTTGCAATTGTTTCAATTTAATATCGGTGCTTCGAAAGGGCATGCGAGTTTGTATAACGATTTTCCTATTGTTCATTAATAATTGAATATATTTGTTATTGTTTATATATGCTTTTTTCTTTTCCTTTTTACTTACTACCAATTCAATGATGCTTATTTCTTTATTTATAACAGCCTGAAATTCTTCTCTTTTACTCGTGGTGGCGCCCAGGGTTTGTTGTTTAAAAAGTAATAGGGCAAGTATCATCATTGTTAACGAAAAGGGCCGAACAACCACGAATTTGAGCTAGTTTGGGAAATATTAGTGACTTGGGTAAATCAATCTTTTTGATTGATTTAGAATCAAGGGAAGGTGGAAATTGCGTAGGTTGCATTTGGCACCCAACAATTATTTATTATTGTAGCTTACAACTTCTATATATAATTCATTTTACTGTGCTATTATCATATAGCCAAATTAAGTCATGTATCATATATATAACTCACAGTACTTAATTTTTATATAATACTTTTACAGAAATCGTATGTATATCATATCATGAAAGCGAAATTGAGTAAAGCATCATATATGTAACTTACAATACCTAACTGTTATATAATCCTTTTACATCAATCGTCTGTATGTGATAAATTTCACACTGCTGTATTATAACGCGGAATTGAGTCATGTATCATATATGTAACATACAATACATATATGTTATATAATGATTTTACAGCAATCATCAATATATGATACATTTCACTGTGCCATGTTATGGAATGAAATTGAGTCATGTATCATACATGTAACCTACAATACCTAACGGTTATATAATGCTTTTACAGCAATCTTCTGTATATTATACATTTCACTGTGCCGTAACATGAAGCGAAATTCAGTAAAGGATCATATATGTAACTAACAATACCTAACTGTTATATAATACTTTCAGAGCAATCATCTGTATATGATACATTTCACTGTGCCGGATCATGGAGTAAAATTGAGTAAAGTATCATATATGTAACTTACAATACCCAACTGTTATATAATCCTTTAACAGCAATCGTCCATACATGATACATTTCACTGTGCCATATTATGAAATGAAATTGAGTCATGTATCATATATGTAACTTACAATACCTAACGATTATATAATGCTTCTACAGCAATCTTCTGTATATTATACATTTTAGTGTGCCATATTATAAATGGAAATTTAGTCATGTATCATATATGTAGCTTACAATACCTGACTGTTATATAATACTTCTACAGCAATCGTCTGTATATGATACATTTCACTGTGTCGTAACATGAAGCGAAATTGAGTAAAGCATCATATATGTAACTTATAATACCTAACTGTTATATAATACTGTTACAGCAATCGTCTGTATATGATACTATTCACTGTGCCGTATCATGAAGCGAAATTGAGTAAAGCATCATATATGTAACTTATAATACCTAACTGTTATATAATACTGTTACAGCAATCGTCTGTATATGATACTATTCACTTTGCCGTATCATGAAGCGAAATTGAGTAAAGCATCATATATGTAACTTAGAATATCTAACTGTTATATAATACTTTTAAAGCAATCGTCTGTATGTGATATATTTCAGTGTGCAGTATATTATAAACTGCAATTGTGTCATGTGTCAAATATGTAACTTACAATATCCAACTGCTATAATAATGCTTTTACAGCGATTGTCTGTATATGACACATTTCATTGTGCCGTCAATATGGGGTAAAAGTCGGAGGATAACATTTCTAATAAGATTATTGCGACTTGTATTACAACAATTTTCGCATCCTCTGTTTCAGCTACAAAGTAGCAATCACAATCATCAGAGTAAACTAAATTAGAAATCGAACTGTGCTTATTTAAATAGTATTATGGAATTCAAAAGTTTCACTCCATCCTTTCAGCAATTAATGAATTCCAGAACAAGCTAAAAAATCGTTCAGGCAACACCTTTCAAAATACTATGTGGGCCAAACTAGAATAAGGAATATTCTGGTAAGAAATCAGATAACATATTTTAATTATAGATCATAGCCATTTCTCAAGAAACGTCCAGTATAGGTACGGAGAAATATCTAGATAATTTAGAAGGGATGAAAATGTGTAAGCGTAAAAGCAACTTATTAAATTCAAATTTATCTCCACCTGAGGGTAACACAATATCCATGGTTATTAATTATTTTCCCCAAACAGTATTTGAGGAGCAGACTTGCAAAACGCATTTTGTCCAAAATTTTATTTTTCGAACAAGAGGTGGCACTAGTTTCTTACATTCAACCACTATAGATTCGCGATATTTTCGACATTCAAAACGCTTGTTGTCCCTGTGTAAATAATTGGTAAAGATCACCTATACAAACAAAAGGCATTTTGTTCACTGCAACTGGTCATACAGAACGCTTTACGCGTTATGTTCATAAACATCGGACATAATGCGTTTTGTGGTACCAAACTTAATATGTCTTAAAGTTAAATCAGGATCTCAAATTATTGAAAAACGGTGTGGAGATAAACGATCATTCAAATATGTTGAGGAATTGAACGCTGTTAAAATGTTTATCAGCCAACTAGAAGGGAAAGAAAGCCATTACGGACTAAATAAGTCTAAACGAATTTATCTGTCTCCTGAATATTCTATTTCGAAATTGTGGGAGCTGTACAATGAAAAAGCAACAAACGAATTGAAGGTGAATTACAAATATTTTGGGAGAATCTTCAGCAATAATTTTAACAGAGGCTTTGGCAGCCCTGTCACAGATGTATGTGGATATTGCGTATTGCGTAAAAACGAATACTTAAATTAATAATACCAACGATCCGGATACTAGAAACAAACTAAGAACCCAGCTTGAAGTACATAAATTCCGAGCGGTACAATTCCACAAACTCATGAACGAGGAACCGCCAAATTCTGTTTCCTTTTGTTTCGACCTGCAGCAGGTACAAGTGCTCCCGGAAGTACCAATACAGGAATCATTTTATGCACAACAGCTGCCTATTTATTTTTTTGGCATAGTAGCTAATAACTGTAAAGATCCAATCTTTTACTCTTGGCTGGAAGAGAGGCCACAGAGACCTCCTCGGCCCTTTTGCATTTTTAAAAAAATGCCAACTTCCCCCCAAGTACCAGTCGTATTAGGCTATTTCCAGATAGGTGTGGGGGCCAAAACAAGAATAGTCACGTTATTCATATGCTCATGTTATGGCTGCACAAATTCGCCCTTGACAGTATTTCAACAATAGAAGTGATTTTTCCTGTACGGGGTCATTCCTATCTTCCTGCAGATAGAATTTTTGGTAGAGTTGAAAAGATTTTACGACGCCATAGTAATATAAAATCTCCGGAGGTATACTGGGAATTGTATTCCAAAATTGGAGAAATTCGAAAACTAGGAGTTGACTGGTTTTTAGTAGATATCAAAAAAACTTTAACCTTTTTTAAGAAAATTACAGGGATCAGCTTGAGCAAGAGATATTTACATTAAAAGAGGGAGCGATCCAAATAAGGTATTGGTAAAAACCGAACTTTTGTATCGATCTAACGATACTTCAAAAAAATTTGAAACGCTATTAAAATCCCGTAAACGGCTTGATCAAATTGAAATTTTAGAGTTACCCTTGGGGCATACAATTGAAAAAAAGTTAGATAGCTTAAAAAAACTACTTCATTTCGTTATCTGGAGAGGAATGGCAAAGTGATCCTGCCTTAAGATGGATCGTTCCAGTTTTTAACGAAGAACATAGCGAAGAAGGAGATGGTGAAGTTTGCGAATGTGAAGACATAGAAGAAAATAATTCCACTTAAATAGCACGTTTCCTGTAGGAATTTTTTTCTTAACTTTTGGTGTCTGTCTTAATTTTTTTTGTAAGGTGTGTTTACTCACATGTGACAAAAAAATGTTTTTTCGATAGTGTATTAACTGCAATGCATTATTACATTATATATATATATATATATATATATATATATATATATATATATATATATATATATATATATATATATATATATTATAACGTGCCCTTGTGCGATTTTCGATAAATCGCTTACTGCGGTAAGCTTCGAATCCTCGGGCGCCAGATTTTTCCCAGAGGTTAACTCCTTTTGAGGACTTCTGCTAGGGTCCTCTCCACAAGGCTCCTCACTATGCTATCCAAAGATAGCCTTGTCCCTAGGGTAACTACAGTGAAGTATAACCAGAGTCCAATGGGCAGAAAACAGTATCGAAATTGTAGGCTTTAATTACAATTGATACCTGGTTATAACTTAGCTCGTTAAAGATGGAGCAGAAATAATTTAATAAAACAGGGAATTCCAAATATTAAAATATATAATGATTTGAACAAGTACACTTTCAGAATAATCAATTTAAATGGAATTGAACGGTACTATTTCACAAAATTACACCCAGACGGAAAATGTAATGAAGCTCAAACGGTAAATGAAAACTCTTTCAAGAAGTCAACTCTACAATAAGTCCGGTCACTAAATTTAATTCAGCGGTACGGGATCGGTTGCTGAATGATTCAGAATGGTCAATTTGCGGAAAAGTACTAATCAAACCGGTCTCAGCGTAATGAGCGGTATGCGGTAAATTTTAGATAGCAGCACTAATAAATGAAATGTTCAAATCACACTACGATATATTCGGTTATTAATTCGGTTTGTTCGGAAAATATTGTTTGCACTAGTTTTCCGATTGTACGATATCAGATTTTACTATTTTCGGTTAATTACTCTAGTTGAGTTTATTCTGTCATCTCACCCACCCTTGTACTAACTTTCACGGAGTACCCGGTAATTGTGTGACAGTGTTAGATTTTATACACTCTACAGATTCGGAACCTAAACAATAAGGGGTTATACTTCCAGTATCAACACAGTGTGCACAAACCCTAATTATCTTATCTGCAATAACCCCTATATCCACGGCCGAGGACTTCTCATAGTATTAAGGGAATTATTACGATTCTCAATCGTCACACAATCACACAACCACCCTCAGCTTATACTTCCGGTATCAGCACGGCGTGCACAAACTGTTGGCGGTTTGGTCGTCTATGATATACTTATACTTCCGGTATCAGCACGGCGTGCACAAATATACCCAAAGACGCCCCTGTCGTTCAAACATACACACTCTATACACACTACACAATTACTTGAATATTTCAATTCACGCGCGAATTCAAATCGTGCGCGATTCGACCTATGATAAACTAGGATAAGCTCAAATTCACCAATTCAAATTACTGAATAGTACGGTACTCAGGTATCGTACAAACGTTCACCAATTACAATAACAATCATCAATTACGGAAATCAATATATCGTAATGCTCAAAAATATAAACTTATTTCCTATCATTTACCTTCTGAAACAATTCACTTGCACGGAAAACTATTATTAATTCACCGTTTTAAACCTGACTCAAACTCGCTTAATTAATTTACTTCGATTACAATCACACTTCAGAGGTACTAATTTATACTTGAAATTCAAATAAACACAAGAGCTACTTCACTGATCAAAATCGAAAGCACAAAAGAGAGCGATCTTTCGGCTGTCACGGCTTTTATATGTTTTCCGAGGTTCTGGACAGGTCTGCTCCACCAAATCCTTATTTTTGTGCCAATAGTTTTTACTTATGCCCCGAACAATGGTTAAAAGTGACGCTACTTTTTAGATCTAAAATTCGCGCTCATGATATCACACCAGTTCCTCCCAGCGGAGTAAACAAGTGTTATCGTAGTTTTTTAGGTTGTTCGCCCTTTTTATACATAAGGCTGCACAAAGTTTGGTGTCTTAACTGGCCAGCCCCTGTTTTTGCAACATGTTTTTATCGGAATGAAATGCAATTTTGAACGGGCGTGAATTAGATTCATCTATTTGAATAATTATACTTATTTCAAATTACGGAGATTTAGAAAAGTGGCAATCACGGAATACACATTCGGAATTCATTCATATCTATTGAAATAATGAACTGTTCAAACTGAAATTACATGTAACATCCGTATTTATTGCCTGATCTGAATTAAATAATCTTTCGAAATTTAAGCTTCGTTACAATATATATATATATATATATATATATATATATATATGTATGTAAATTTCGGAAGCTAGTGAAGTTTCTTCTGTAGTGTAATGAACCGTTAGAAGTAGAACAGTATTACCGCCAAATTCCAAATGCGCTAAATCATATTTATATCTCTATCTCTTTTTGTTCAGTGAATTCGGACAGTTACGCACTTGCGCGTGTAGGAGTTATGGAACCCGAATTGCTGACTCTGTGGGAACAACACGATAGAACGCTCCTCTGAAAGATCAGCATAACCAGAATTGTTGACTGTGGGAATGACACAATAGATCGCTTCTACTCAAGATCAGCATAATTACATTATAAATATGAGGTGCTTTCAATTATTATTGTCTTTACATAATCATAAACCTATTGTCTTTTTTAAAAACTGTTTTTTCCGGACCACTAACGCAATTGGCGCAGTCGGTAACTGATCTCGAAATTGTACGTATCGCACGGGCAATTTACATTTTAATGTTTGATCGAGAATCAGAACTTTGTTCGTTCCGTAATTGAAAGTGCTCTGGATCCCGGAACAAGAAAGCAAGAAACGGCGCAGTCTAAGGAGAGAACAAGCATCGTCGAACCTTAGAACTTGTGGAAGACAAGCATCGCGGAAGCCAGTTAGCAAGTAAGAACCTGGTGGAGGACAACATCGCCGAAACCAGTTAGCTAGTAAGAACCTGGTGGAAGACAAACATCGCGGAAACCAGTTAGCAAGTAGGAAGACCTGGGGGAAGAACAAAAATCGTCCGAACCTATAGGCAGTAGCATAAGAAACAAAACCAGAGAATGAAATCCATCATTAACTTAATGTAAGTGCTCGTTTCCTTCATTTTCCAATCTCCTGTATATACATATGTTGTACTTTTCAATCTCACAATATTTCAAATAATTGTTCTAACGCGATTATTCGAAACTAAGTTTATAATAAAATAAGTTCATTCACTTTATGTATAACCCTGACATAGATAATTTATCAGAACTATTCAACAGTAGTATACTTTTTCGAGTAGATAATAATATTATTAAGGCAAGCACGGATAACATGGCTACAGGTACTGATAATGGTAACCATATACCCGTCAATTATCAACTGTTGAGATTACATTTAGATTCAATCCCACATTATGAAGGTAATCCTCACACATTAGGAATCTTCTTAGATAATTGTGAGAATTTGGTTACATCATTCGCTCGTCAAGATGATGACACATTAAATAACTTTTGTTGAGAGCAATTTTAGGAAAACTAACAGGTAGAGCTCTTGTTTTAATAGGATCTCGTACTGAATTAAGAACATGGCATGCAATTAAAGATGCATTAAATCAACGTAATATTGACTGTTTAATTCAAGATTTAATATAATAGCACTTCGTCCAGCAAAAAATGAAACACCCTATAACTTTGGAATGCGTTGCCAAGATGCAAGAAGTTTAATTATTTCAAAATTGAATACTCTAGATATTACAAACAACGAAAAAATTATTCATCTCTCAAATTATAATAATTTAGCTCTTAAAACATTCATACGAAGTTTAACTGGACAAATCCGAACAAACGTAAGACTAAGAAACCCCGATACTCTTGAAAAAGCAATGAGTCTTCTGATAGAAGAAGAAAATTTTCTTTATTCCACGCAGCGATTCAATCCGCTTAATTCACAAGTTTCATTCAAAGCAACACAACTTGTAACACAAGTCAGACCCAACAATATACAAAATCAAACAAGATTATTCCAACCAAATACATTTCCAAATTTTCCTCGACCATTTCAACCATTTAACAATTTTCAGCAAGAACACCCTCCTGTATTCTCAAACCCATTCCCACAAAGACCCATTTCTAACAATCAAGCTAATCAGTCAAATTTACAACCAACTAATAATAATTATTCTACCCAAAGTAAGTAATCCTAATACTTTCCAATATCCAAATAAGTTTATGCAACATGCCCGAAATCAAAATTTGCCGCAAAGTAACCGACCAACAGCAAATTTTGAACCTGAAGCAATGGACACGTCTTCTGGCAATACACGATTTAAACCTAAAGCTAATTTCACTTCAACAGAACTATTTAATCAAAGTGTTGATGACACGAAATTACGTAACGAACCTATTGAAAATCAATATGACTTAGCAGAAAATATTCATTCAGATATGGCACCTGAAAATTATAATGAGCAATATTATCATGAAAATTCAAATTTTATTTACGAACAATATGATCCCAATGAATATTATGATCCTGAGATACAAAACGATCAAGTCGAAAATCCAAATTTTCAACAGGCTACACACACAATCACCCAGACTCGATTCAATTAAATTTAGTCAAAGCACATTTATATCCCTGAACTCGAGGCACATTTTCTAATAGATACCGCTAGTACTAGAAGTCTTATCAATCCAAAAATTGCTCGTAAATTTTATAAAAAGTACATTTACAAGGAAAAATTCAATATTCAAACTGCACATAGCATCAGTTATCATAATGAAGTTATGAAAATACCAATATTTGAAATATTTAATGTTAATGAAACGCATAAATTCCATCTTTCCGATTTTAGTCAAAAATATGATAGACTGATAGGCGTAGACCTACTTAAACAATTAAACGCAAATGTAAACGTGACAGCTAATCAACTAACAACACCTAAGGCAATTGTCCCTATAATATATGAATCCGAAAACTCCACTAAGGATGGGAATTATCTACTCTGCACAGTCACTCAGTGGCGGCTCGTGAACTTTTTGAGAGGAGGCTGGACATAAAACGTTTTTGTAAAAATATACTATATTCAGTCAATTGATTTAACCTTCGCGCAGCGACCGTACCAGCTACTTCAGTGACAAAATTAATTGTTACCCAGCAAGAACCAACGTGGAGGTATAGAGTTTCTCTTGCCCACAAATTTTTTTCCGTTCGTTTTTTGTTTTTTATTTTTTTGGATTTTTAATTTTTTTCTTTTTTTTTTGGAATTTTTCATATTTTGTTTTTTTTATTAATTTTATCAACTTTTTTATATATTAACGAAATTCTACGGTCTTTAATTTGCGAAAAATGATCAATAATATTATCATAAAATGTATCATTATGTTTTAAGTGTTCTACTAAATCTTTTTTAATAGATATTAAACTAACATTGTATAAACGATGTTGGCCCATTGTATTTCGCATGTATGTTTTAATTCGTTTGAGAGTAGAAAATGATCTCTCCACCGATGCCGACGTGACAGGAATGGTGACTGTCAAACAAAGTAGTTTATAAAACTGAGGTAAGACTTGTTGCAAATCATTATCTATCATATATTTTATCATATCGGCGTGACTGTCGTACTGGCCTAAAATATCTTTATCCCAGTATACAACGCATAGTTCATTGTGCAGCGCTATTTTATCAAAAAAATTATATTTCAGAACTAAGTTATCTGAAAGTGTATTGAGAAACTCTTTTGAAAAAGATTCGAAAAATCTTCTATTCCTCAAATCGAAAAACTTCAATTCATGTAAATCGGAAAATCGAATCTCAATATTTGACCTTTAATAGTATCTACAATTTCATAAAAAAGTTGTTTATAATGTAGTTTCTTGTCTACCAAATTATATGTTTTCCTCCTTTTCACGGGAGAAGCCTCATCAGTTGAATAATTTTCAAATAAAATATTAAAATTAAATTCTGTATAACGGAAACTTGAAATTTTATCAATGAGATGTTTTAAACGATCTCTTGAATAAAATATATTAGTGAATTTATGTTGTAAAATTTGAAAAATAAGATCAGTTTGTTCAAATATTAATTTAAAAGTATCAAGAAAAAAACAAAAATTCTTCATTCTCTAAATAAGATTTTAAACCAACAGCAGCATTTAATGAAACCTGATCTGTTGAAAAGTCATCACTGTTTAATATAAAATCGAATGTTTCAATTAATTTGTCTTTATTTTTATGGATGGTAAACTAAACATTGCACGTGATGTAAAATTCCATCGAGTTCGAGCATTACAACGAATACTGTTTCCTACTATGTTATTTAAAACTTACGTTCGTTCGTTTGAAGACCGTTTAAATGTCCCGCCATTACAGATGCCGTCGTAAGTCTGATTTATTCGCAAAGTCGAATCGTTGAAATGTTTCCATTAAAAAATTGAATAAATTGACCGCTGTTCTTCCCGAACTTACATCGTAGAACCCTAAAAATCTTTCCACTAGTTGTCCATTTTTACAATTAATAATTTACCGAACAGACGAATTCTAATCTAACCTTATTTCGCGTGATGTCACTCAACCATTATTTATACCCGCATAAAACAAAACAAGCACTGACGCAACACGCATGTGTCGTATTCCGTACCACACTGACTGTACTCGTACTGAACTTGAAGGCGGGCGGCAGGCTAGCCTCCAGAGGATGTTGCCGTTTTCGCTGTTTCACGCTATTTGGCGATTGACTGGTCGAAAAACGGCAACTGTGTTGAACAACACATGCTCAGCGTTTGAGATATATAGAGAGTCTAGCCTCAGGGCACTGTTGCCAGATTAAAAATAACTACTGAGAACGGGGAATTAATTGTAAAATTTAAAAAATTATTAGAGAAACAGGAAATAAAATGAAGAATGATCAACAAGATAAATTAGTGAGGAGGCTGAGCCTCCTTAGCCTCCTTCGAGGAGCCGCCACTGCAGTTACTATACCTCCAGGCGTTGGAAAAATAGTTAAAATCCCTGTAAAACAGATTAATGGACTTGGTATTTTAGATCACATTAATTTTGGTAATGGCGCAGAGATGCCAAAAGCCCTAGTGAACATTTCAAACAACTAATACAAATCAATATCCAGTCAAACTTGATTTTTTAGAACCTTTCGATACCAAACCATTAAATTTACTTGAAGTTAACTTTGTCGATATAATGGAAACCGATGAACCATTAAACGTGCAACAAGAAAAATTATTAACTCAAAATTTGAATAATCTCAGATTAGATCATTGCAATAAAGAAGAGAAAAAGCTATCCGAACACTTCGTTCAGATTATCGAGATATATTTTACTGCGAAAACATACCTTTAAGCTTCACTAATGATATCAGCCTTGAAAGACGAAACCCCTATATATACCAAATCTTACCGCTACCCTGAAATTCATAGGAACGAAGTAAAATCACGAATAACGAAAATGTTAGATCAAGAAATTATTCAGCACAGCATTTCACCATGGTCTAGTCCTATATGAATTGTGCCCAAGAAATTGGATGCATCAGGTCGCAAGAAAATGGAGAGTATTTGTAGATTACAGATCACTTAATGATCGTACAATAGATGATAAATATCCACTTCCAAATTATTTCACTACCATTGATTTAGCAAGCGGATTTCATCAAATAGAGGTAGACAGTGAAGATAGACAAAAAATTGCATTTTCTGCTGAAGGAGGTCACTACGAATTTAGGCGTACGCCATTTGAACTGAAAAACATTTCAGAGAATTATGGATAACGTGTTAGGAGGCCTACAACACGAAATTTGTCTTGTTTATCTAGATGATATAATCATTTTTAGTACATCTCTTCAAGAACACATTGAACGACTCAAATTAATATTTAGTAGTAATTTCAAAATTCAACTTGACAAATCAGAATTTTTACAGAAATCTCTACAATATATAGTGTAACGTGCGACTTGTTATTTGTATCTAAAGAGGATACAGGTAGCGATAATAACTTGTCGCCACGTACTAGAATTTGTAAAAATATTGAAACCTCAGGTCGTCGATCTAAGCCAAACTACCTTCAAGGTTTCTTGTAGCTGCCACCACTAGATGTATTAATTTAGCTCATCTAGGAAGCTGTTTGAAAAATAAAGGTAACCTTTCTTCGCCCTTACGTGGGCCGACTCAATTTCCTGTTATAAGAATATAATTGCACTTTTCCAAGTAATCTCTTGAATCCCTTTTCTGGGAGACGTATTTGTTGTTAGGTGATTAGGGCGTACCAGTTAAACACATCGAGCCATATTTATAATAATAATATATTGAATAATGGTTTAACAATATTTGATATAAATAAAATAAGAAAACAAAATAAATTAAAAGAACGAACCAAAATATGAAATTTAACAGCCGATTTTGATGATTGAAAACAAACAATGAAAAAAGAAAAAAAAACAGTTACAGATTTGCCCCAAATGGGAACCTGGGAAAATCTAGGATTTTTACAATTACATAAGCGGACGTGATCTGAAGGGGGTGAACACAACTGATAAAAGGAATGGTCAATTTCTCTATCAAAACCCTCAGGCAATTCGTTAAACACTCACCTTCACCGTCCAACCACCGTTCTAGCTACGATGCTTGCTTGGAGACCCCTCTAGGATTTTGTCGCACGGAAATTTATACACTCGAGTTCTCGGTTATCAAAATTCATAATTTATTAGATGTTCTTGAATAAAATAAATATGATTTTAACACTTCCCGTCCAATCGCGACGCGTGCTTAATGTAAGCTCTGTCTTGCCTTTTTGAAGCTACCAAAAGTTACTGATAAAATAAAACAACAATTTACGACTCAGCTTTAAAAAAAAAGAAAAAAATAATAATATATTGACTTTTGATTTAATTAAAATTTGGTTTTACCTAAAGGATATATTTACTGATTTAATGACAAATTGAAATTATTTTCAGGCTAAGACAGAGCTTAACTAAGTTAAGTTTACTGGACGACTTCCTATCGAGAACTGCCTTCCCTTTCGATAATCAATCTCTCTTTTCGAAATCATTTGACCTAGGCTGACCCACGCTCTGAGTTTTTTTTTTTTTAAACGTCAGCTCAATTTTCACACTAGGAGACTAACTCCGCCTATATTCAATTTTACAGCCTATCAAAATAAAGAACCGGTGTGATAGCGACGTTGACAGGCATGTCAAGTCCACGACACCTTTTCTGTCGATCCTAGCAGGTGTTTCACCTGCAGCAACTTATGCTAGCTTGGCGGCGGGTGCGAGGTCTGTGCTCCGGATGAGGCGCATCAGGTTACGAAATACCTTCGTCGCCACATACTATTCTGCTGTGTTATGATAGATCAATTTTCTTATGTGAATTAAATTAATTCCGTATTTAATAATTTTGGATAGGGCCTAATCATGGTGAAAATTTCGAATTGTTACATTAGGACACATTATTACTCCTGAACTCCTGAAGGAGTTAAACCAAACCCTGATAAAATATCATAAAAAATTTCCCAATTCCCAAATCCCAGAAAGAAATTGAAAGTTTTTCAGGACTGTTAAGTTATTAACGACGATTTATACGTGATTTCGCAAAAATCACCGAACCAATAACAAAATGTCTGGAAAAAGAAGCAAAAGCACATGACAATGACTTTATAGATTGTTTCAAAACATGCAAAGATCTTCTAACTAACAGACGCAAGTAATTTTGCTATTGGCTCAATGCTTTCGCAAGGAGCATACGCATCAAGAACACAGAGACTCGATACAGCACTATCTAAAAAGAGCTTCTTGCCATAGTATGGGCATGTAAACATTTCCGACCATACCTGTATTAAAGGGAATTCACGATTTATTCAGACCATCGCCCACTCGTTTGGTTATTCAATTTGAAAGAACCAAATTCAAAATTAATTAGATGGAGACTTAAATTGGAAGAGTATGACTATAAAATAGTGTATAAAAAAGGTAAACACAATACTAACGCCGATTGTCTCTCACGCATTCAGATCAATGCATTTGAAAACGAATCAGTAGTTAATAACCCTGGCGAAATAGATCAAGACATTGTCGAATACTTAAGAAATTTCGCAGAAAACTTAGATCTTTCCAGCACCGTACAAAACAACCAGACCTCACACAATTTAGATACCAATCCTTGCCCAAGTCTTGCCACACATCCTCAAAAAATAAATATTATCTCTGATATACTAATCAAACCGGCAGATATTACCGAAAACTTCGACAATCTCGAAACTACATCTTTTACCCAACACACCGCTTCTAATGACAACACAAATAGCGGAATAAAAATTACCGATGAAATAATAAATAACAAACTCAACCAAATCCTAGTTTTTCCGAATATATATCCCAAATTAGAAATTAAACGAGAAACTTATGAAAACCATAAAATAACAACCATTAAAACTCCTGAACGTAATAATAAAAGTTTGATAATGCAATTTTTGAAAGAATACACCATTCCTAATAATGTTAGTTTATTTCGTATATTTCAATACAGAAGTTTTATACCAAAACTTTTGCAAAATATTCCTAGCCAATTCCTCCGATAATGGCCCAACATTAATACGATGTTCAAAACTAGAAAACACTGTAATCGATCAGGAAGATCAAATCAATTTGATTAAAAATCACCATGAAGGCAAATCAAATCATAGAGGTATCACCGAAACTTTAGAGTATCTCAAGAGAAATTATTATTGGAAAAATATGAACTCGGACATAACAAAACTTATAAATTAATGTAACATTTGCCAAAGATCAAAATATGCAAGAAATAAACCTTATACACCTTCAATGTTAACAGTAACAGCTTCAAAACCGTTTCAAATTTTACATATTGATATTTTCATATTCAATAACAAAAATTACTTAACCCTGGTAGATGCATTCAATAAATTTGCACAAACAATTTTCATTACTGGCAAAACTGCAATTCACATAAGTAACGCCTTAATTAAATGTTTCACTTCTTTTGGAATTCCCGAAAGCTTAGTAGCAGATAATGGTAAAGAATTCAATAATTTAACAGTTAAAGAAATTCTGAATTTACATAAAATTAAAATACGTTTCACAACACCAGCTCATCATGAATCAAATTTCATTTGCTCAACGATTATCGAACACTTACGCATTTTGAAAGAAACATATCCCAATGAAGATGATAACTTGATGAACTGTGCAATTATTGCTTACAATAGGGACATATTCGGAATTCAGCAAGTCAACAAGTCAGACGTGTTTATTTTGAGTGTGTGCATCAATTTAATCAAAGTTCTCTGTCTTGATATATCAGAATCAGTGAGTACAAATCAATGTATAGTTAATATTTGCTTCCTATAACTACTGTTTTTTTTTCTATGCAAACATCTGTATTGTTTCATTGAAGATTTGAATTATAAATCTCAAAGAAGTAGCAACCACTTACTGTTCATATAAAACATAAATATAAAAAGCGTATTCGTTATCTCCTTATTTATAATATGGTATACTCGGAGAATGTCACAAATGCTGAGCTCTTGAATGAAATTAAGAGGTTACAAAGGCAAGTACTAAGTACCGAAGCTAATTTGTTACTAAAATTAGAAGAATCTTTAAAAAGAATAGACATACTAGAAAAAGAGAATTTGGCCTTAAAAGATAGAATTAACTTACAGGAAAGATACAATCGAAAGAATAATTTGATCATTTTTGGCTTAAATGACATAAATAACACAAATGTATTAGAAAGTACAACATATAAATTACGAGAATTGACAGGTGTAGATTTTAGAAATAGTGATATCAACAACATCCACTGTTTTGGTGAAAACGGTCGGAAAACAGTAAAACTTGAAGTCGTGTCGTTTTTGAAAAAGGCGGAAATCTTAAGAAACTCATATAAACTAAAAGGGCAGAACATTGCTATTGCGCACGACTTAACAGTACAAGAAAGAGAGGTAAATAAAATTCTACGAACTCATCTAAGACTAGCCCGAGCAAATCAAACGAATGCCTATATAAAATTTGATAAACTCTACGTAAATGGTGAACCGTACACAGTTGAACAGCTAGAAAGAGATGAAGTGTTTGAAAAACCGAATATTGCCCCCGCGACTCCATCGCGTGTGAGTGAAATTGATAATGTATTCAGTCCCGAAAACAAATTAAACTCAAAACATCCAGTATATCTAACACAGGGCTGCATGAAAAATTCTACCAGAACACCTAAAGATAGAGTAATGACCAGATCTATAGGGAACAATATGAAAAAAAAAATAATAATAATTAAATCTAATAACATTGATATTAAAACTGTTTTATTCGATAGTGAATAAATATTTATCTCTTTTCATACAATAATTCCTATTGTTTTTCCTCTTGTTTTCTCCTAACCCTAGGCCCTCATTTGTTTGTTAAATGAGTCGTCATGATCGGCCGCCTGACGTGAAGAGTGTATCCGAGTTCTGTAAACAAATTCAATTCATAACGTCAATAATTTAAATGTCCTACATTTGAATATAAAGCTTGAAAAAATGAATAATTTTGTCACCAACTTTGAAACAAATACACAACCTACTTTCGAATTCAATAACGTTCTAGAATTGAAAGATGTAATAAGTGTGAACAAACAAAACCATAACTTTACACTACTACATCTGAATATTCGAAGTATAAAAGAAAATTTTGATCAATTCCTAGTAATTCTGCAAGAAATTTCAACTGATATAGATATCGTCGTTCTTACTGAAACATGGATTATACCAAATACAGATTTATTTAGAATTAAACATTTTGAAATGGTCTATAATGAAGGCAAACTAAATAGGGCTGATGGTGTTATAGTTTTTATGAACCATACCATCTAAAACTTCCACAATAGAAATAGCTGGTACTAAAGGCATTGAAATTGAGACATGTTTATTATCGAACAAATTAAAAATAGTGGCAATATATAGGAATCATTCTGTTTGTCCCATACAATTTAGCAAAGAACTTAGAGATCATTTAATGACAAACCATAAAAATGTTGACAAAAGTATTGTTATCGGGGATATCAACATCGATATTTTGGATGTAAGTGACAAAGACTACGTCCACGAATATTTAAATAATATGTCTGAGATTGGATATTCTTCTATGATAAATGTCCCTACAAGAGTAACAAAGAATACTGCTACTTGTTTGGATCATATTTTTGTCAAAATGAAACCTAATGATCTAGAGTTGACCATTCCGTATGTAATAAGAACTAACATTACTGACCACTTCATTACCGGCATTCAAATTATAGTACCGACCAAAAAACAAAATGTTGAACAAACTGATTATCCTACTCATGAACCAATTATAAATTATGAAAATCTCAAAAAGAAAATGTCTTATGATAAATTGGGATCAGTTAATGGATGAAGATGACGTATCTAAATGCACCGATATCTTCATAGAAACTTTAAAGTATAATATGCAAGAGTGTACCCATTACAAGGAACTGCCAAAATATAAGAAGAGAAAAATTTGGATAACTAACAGATTAATAGAATCTATAATGGAAAGGGATAAGTTGTTTAAAGAGCATCTGCAATTTCCAGAGGATGAAATTAGAAGAAATAGATATATTTCTTAAAGGAACTTCTTGAATAAATTGATAAGAACAACAAAACAAAACTTTTTTAAAAATGAATTACTTCAAAACTCCCATAATCCTAAGAACATATGGAAGGTAGTAAATGAGATTACAGGAAATTCACATCGCACAAATGATATAAACAAGATATGCGTTGGAGAAAAAGAGTTCCTAAAGGGCTCTGACATAGCTGAAGAATTCAACAAATATTTCATAAATATTGGTAAACAGCTAGCTAGTCAACATGTAAGTTCTGGAATAGATAAGTACTATAAAAACATAGAACACAGCATTTTCATAAGTCCTACAACACCTTCAGAGATTGGAAATGTAATCAATGATCTAAAAACAACTGCGGCTCCAGGAAAACTGCTAATACTCTAGAAAAAATAAGAGATCAAGTAAGTAAGCCTATATCAGACATTGTAAACAAATGCATAACAAATTGCGAGTGTCCCTATCAATTCAAAATATCTAGACCAATTTCTCTGCTGTCAACTTTGAGCAAAATATTTGAAAAGATTATAAAAAATAGGATTACCTCCTGTCTGAACAGATTCAACATTTTGGCTGAAAAATAGTTTGGATTCCGTGAAGGTAAAAACACCTCTGATGCAATTCACCTTCTAATTGATAATATCTATGAAAACTTAGATAACAGTCACAAAACTTTGGGAGTATTCATTGACCTACAAAAGACATTTGATATGGTGGACCACGCTCTATTATTGAAGAAGCTACAAAATTATGGAATTAGAGGATTGAGTCTTAAACTACTAGAGTCTTACCTCACAAACAGGCAACAATGTGTTAAAATCAATGACATATACAGTGGCTATGAAACTGTCACGTGTGGAGTCCCTCAAGGTTCAGTTCTTGGACCACTGTTATTCAACATATTCCTGAACGATCTTTTCTATATCGACATACATGGCTTGCGATACTGTTGTACTCTTTAAGGACACAGACTGGCTGAAATTAAAAAGAAATGTTGAAACAGAATTGAAAACCCTAATTAAGAGGTTTAAGAATAATCTCTTATCTATTAATGTAGAAAAACTATTTTCGTTACTTTTTCTATTAATGCCGACACTTTACCAGACTTCAATACCCTGAATATTGATACAAGTGACAAAGAAAAGTACATAATTGAATTGGCACAACAAGTTACTTACCTGGGTATCGTGATTGACCAGCATATGAGATGGAATTCACATATCCAAAGTCTCATAAAAAAATTAGATTTATGTCAAGCCGTCTTAGAATTTTAAATGGGACCCTAAACACTGCAACTCTGAAAACTGTATACTATGCTATACTAACGAGTCACCTTAGATATGGTATAACTTCTTGGGGATCTGTGTTAAATAATCATCTTAAGGAACTAAATACGTTACATAACAGAATAATGAAACTTATTATGAATAAACCTAGGAGATATCACACAGATGATTTATATAGTGAAGCTCAATTGTTAGACATTCGCCAAATCTATTACCTAAATGTGTCATGTAGACTCTATACTGGACTAAATAATTCATCAAAGCCTCGGCACTCATATTCAACAAGATATAAGGAAGCATCCTTTTCACAACTACGAATGAAAACTTATAAAGGTCAGCGATCATTCAGATATTTGGGAGTAGTTATATATAATAGTGTACCTACATATATAAGAGATAGTGCTACAGTTAACTTGTTCAAGATAAAGTTAAAACGTCACTTGCTAAATACTAAACGTAGTGAAATCCATGACTTTATTGAATAAAATAGTGATAAATAACTTATTGTTATAAAACAAAACAGTATATGTGATTTTATTATAAAAAGTGTGATACGTAATTAGTTATTCAGTAACATTTAATCCGTTATATTTGTTATCTTATTTATGCGTATATTTTTTTTCTTTTTGTCCACATACAAGCAAACAGCTTTCGTGGGTACCTTTTACTTACTATACTCAATTATGTTATTATAAACTTATATTTCTTGTAAATGATACCTTACGCATAATAAATTCTAATTCTATTCTATTCTATTCTAATAGCTCAATACACAGTTCCACCCTCTTCACACCCTTGGAGCTTACCTTCGAGCCTACATCCGCTGGAGATCTTAATGAAATATTCACTCCAACTCAATTTTACACAGAATATGCTCAAAATCATAGAGATAAATTACAACATGTTTACAAAGAAATAAAGGAAAAATTAGAACAAAAAAAGAATAAAATAGTTTCCAAAGTTAATAAATACGGTGACGATAGCAAAGAATTTCACGTTGGCCAAGTAGTGTTCAAACAAAATCCTAAGAGTAGAAATAAGAAAAATAATAAATTCGCAGGTCCTTATTTAATAACTTAAATGCTAGATAGAAACCGAATAGAAATCATTAACCACCGAAACAATAAAGAAATAATTCATATCAAAAAACTCGAGAAACCTTCTGTTGTTACAGATTCGTCTTCCGAATCATCACCGGAGAAATAGATCATGCCATATTTCATAATCTTAACAGTAACCCAGGACTTCTGGCATTAAAACTTGGTAATGCACAGAATAAAGTAGACTTTTGGTCCTTTGTACAAATATACGATTTAACTGGTATCATTGAAGAATTCACAACACTCCAAAGATCATATTCTCAGATAAGAAAGTTATTGAATGATTCCATGTATTATAAACAAGAGTATTATAATTCATATCGTCTGGCAACTATACTTGAAGATGAAATCATTAGCCAAATTAATCAGCTGAATCCATTAACAACAAAAAGATTTAGAAGAGGTCTTATTAACGGTCTTGGTTCTATAGTAAAAGCCATCACTGGAAATCTTGATCAGGCAGATGCAGAAAAATATGATCAATCTATTATTAACTAATAATCAAAAGAAGATAAAAATTCTAATAAATGAGCAAATTACATTATAGTGGAGTAAATCCAGCAAATGGTTGGCGAAAACCTTACGATGCTTAGCGACCCGGTGGAAAATGTTTGTTGTGGTACCAATAACAACCCCCTGAAATTTCTACTTCCCAGAGTGGGTGCAACCCCTTTTTTTTGGCCAAAAAGGGTTTTTTGACATTTTTAAGGGTAGTTTAGCAAAAAAAATTAATATCACTGGTTGTATCGAAAATTAAGGATCCAAAGTGAAACCCTTTTATTGTCAATGTCCAAGGAACATCCAGCCCTAATTTCAAGTTTTTCTGACATCCCCCTCTCTGTAATAGATATATATATATATATATACTCATATATGCAAGGAATCTTGCGTAACGGCTAACTCGATCATTTTTGAAACGATTTGGTTGAAATTTGAACTGACAATAGGTCTCAAAACAACCCTTCAAATTTGAAGTGAAAATATTGAATGGTTTTTCAGAAATTCAACTCTAATTAAACTTTTTAGTTATTTTTCAAATTAAGGTATCTCATGTAATTTACATCCGATCGGGATCTGCTTTGCGGAAAAATGTAGGTATTCACATATAGTTCCATGTCATGGAACTCATTTAAAAAAAAAATTTCTGGTCTATATTGGCCATTTTGGTAAATTTGAGATAAATCGAATGACATTCATGTGAGGAGCGCGTAGCTGGCGAGTTAGGAAAGTGCAAACAGGTTGTACCTGATACGGCTTTACGAAGACTTTTTGCGTGCCGTTTTCGCTCCACGCAGTTAGATTAGGTATCGGACCGTGCCCGACGGCCCTTCTTTTTTCGATAAATGTCCATTAAATAGGAAACTGATTAAAATAGGAACAGGTACTCTCAGGTCTCAGCTACGAGCGTCTAACGTGCAACGTGCCAAAGGAATTTTCTAGCTACTAAAATATACCCGAAGCGGGTGAAAGCTAGCGGCCCACAGCCGAAAATACTTTATTACAACTGGCGCCGCCCGCATGGGGAACGAAACGGCCCCAACATAACAAAACCGAGGTAAAATGTATAAACTCTAACTGACGCGTAGCGAGCTTCTCGAGGGGAACGTCAAAATGATTACGTTCGTAACTAATTACATAGGACGTCTGGCGTTCATGCAATTATGTTTTTATACAATCTGAACCTTCTAATTTCGATAGGCCACGTGAAAATCCCGGAGCCTAAAGCGCTATCAACTTCTGAGCCTCACAATATTCGTATAAAATTGCGAAATTCCGCACTCTTAGAAACTTCAAATTAATTAATTCGTCACAAGTTTTGGGGATATTAATACCGAAAATAGAATGGCCAATATAGGCCGAGAAAAAATAAATAAAAAATGAGCACATTCATCTGAAGTTCAGTCGTTTTTTGAAGTAAGGATTGTAGGTTAGTACTGCTATGGTTGGCAGTTACTTGACAGTTCTTATTCAAATGACAGCATCCCGGTTCTTATATATTTCAATAGAACTGACTGAGAATTGTTCTGGTTAATTATAAACAAGTTTAAAGTTTCTTTGCCTAATTGGCCACTATCGTGTATGTAACTTAAGAGATATAGAATTAAATTTTCTGAATTATGAAGATAACTTAGATAATTTAACCATAGCAGTACTAACCTACAATCCTTACTTCAAAAAACGACTGAACTTCAGATGAATGTGCGTGAATAGTTGATCTATGGTAGGGCATCGAATCGCATTGTGTTCATCAATGATCTACTATCCTTTCAGAGGTTTATATTTACAAAAATATAAAAATCTAACAGGACCGAAGTAGTGTAATTGGTTAACACCCTGGACTAGAAATCCAGAAATGTGGGTTCGAATCCCGCCTATGGTTCAATCTTTTACGTTTATTCATCTTTATAATCCTATGTTAAATTATCTAAGTTATCTTCATAATTCAGAAAATTTAATTCTATATCTCTTAAGTTACATACACGATAGTGGCCAATTAGGCAAAGAAACTTTAAACTTGTATATATATATATATATATATATATATATATATGTATATATATTATATATATATATATATATATATATATATATATATATATATATATATATATATATATATATATATATTGCATGTTTTCTTGGTATATTGGTTCATATACAGGGTGTCCCAATATTGCTGGGACACAGAGCTACCACGTATTCTAGAGGTCAAAATAAGTCGATTGAGCCCAATTTACCTGTATACCAAAATGTACCGTTTGTCCGTGAGAAGAGTTCAAAGTTTACTAAAAAAAATACATTTTTGTATGTTGTTCCGAAGTGCTTTATACAAATTTAATGAAATTTGGTAAATGTGTATTCTAGATGATTAGCTTACTTTTAGTAATCAAAAAAACCCAAAGAAAATTGTAGAGGGGTTGGAACCACCCTCACCCCTTGGCATTTTTTCCCCCATTTTTGTAGGGGTGGGAATACGGTTTTAATACTTTTTTATCTGGAAGGCCTACTCATTATCTTCATTTTCTTACTCTTGTAAAAACTCCGTATTTTGCGTAGTTTTCAAGAAAAAAAATGTTTTCGCAAACACTGATAACCGATTTTCGGGTATAGGTTTAATAAAATTGTAATACAAAATTTAGTTGGCCGCGGACACAAAGACAAAACCAAATGTTATGATTTTGACAGGAAACATAGTTTATTGTTAACAGTAAATGTGTCAGTTATTTGTTCTCTTTTGCTTGTTTTTTTATTATTTCTTATTGTCATCACTGTTTTTGTTTAATTGTTATTGCTGTTGTTGCTGTTCCTTTGACGTCCCACAATTATGAATTTTCCTTTTAATGAACAGACCGACATGTTATTAGTTCTTGGATATTGTCAAGGTAACTGCCGCGAAAGTGTTCGCGTGTATCAAGAGAGGTATCCAAACCGGAGAATTCCAAACCATAAAACTTTTGCCCGAATCGAAAGACGTCTTCGAGAAACGGGGAGGTTGACCCCAGTAAGAGTTAACGCTGGAAGACCTCGACAAGCTCGAACACCTATTGCGGAAGAAGCTGTTCTTCAAATGATTGATAACAATCCTAATACCAGTACTAGAAGATTGCAACGAGAAGCTGGAATTCCAAAAAGCACTGTAAGTCGAATCATTAGAGATCAATTAATTCGGCCATTTCACATCCAGCCAGTGCAAGAATTGTTGCCACCTGACTACGAATTACGTTTAAGTTTTTTACAAACTATTCGGGAGCGCAGAGTAGTCGACAACGGATTCCATACTAAGATCTTGTTTACTGATGAGTCTTGTTTTACACGTCGCGGTATGACAAACCTACACAACGATCATGTTTATGCAGATGAAAATCCACATGCCATTAAAAGTAGACATTATCAACGTGAATTTAAAATTAATGTCTGGGTCGGAATTATTGGCGAATTTATAGTCGGACCGTTACGATTACCTGATCGTCTGAATGGCGATAGTTACCTCCGTTTCCTTCAACAAAATTTGCCAGAATTATTAGAAGACTTGCCTCTTAACTTGCGTAGAAATACGTTCTTCATGCATGATGGTGCACCACCTCATTTTGCACGTGCAGTAAGAGAATATCTTGGTGAACAATTTGGTGGCAGGTGGATAGGTAGGGGACAAGAAGCACCCATTCAATGGCCTCCGCGGTCTCCAGATTTAAACCCTTGTGACTTCTTCATCTGGGGAGAATTAAAAAGACAAGTGTACGAGGTTCAAATAAATAACATCGAACAACTGTGGAATAGAATTCAAAATGCTGTAAATGCGCTACGAGAAAATGACGATGTTTTAAGAAGAGTGCATTTCAATTTTTTACGTCGAATTGACCTCTGTATTAATGAAGGTGGAGGTCACATTGAACACTTGTTATAAAAATTATTGTTTGTCTTGTGTAAATGTATTGTGTAATTTGTGTCTAATAATTTTATTAAACCTATACCCGAAAATCGGTTATCAGTGTTTGCGAAAACATTTTTTTTCTTGAAAACTACGCAAAATACGGAGTTTTTACAAGAGTAAGAAAATGAAGATAATGAGTAGGCCTTCCAGATAAAAAAGTCTTAAAACCGTATTCCCACCCCTACAAAAATGGGGGAAAAAATGCCAAGGGGTGAGGGTGGTTCCAACCCCTCTACAATTTTCTTTGGGTTTTTTTGATTACTAAAAGTAAGCTAATCATCTAGAATACACATTTACCAAATTTCATTAAATTTGTATAAAGCACTTCGGAACAACATACAAAAATGTATTTTTTTTAGTAAACTTTGAACTCTTCTCACGGACAAACGGTACATTTTGGTATACAGGTAAATTGGGCTCAATCGACTTATTTTGACCTCTAGAATACGTGGTAGCTCTGTGTCCCAGCAATATTGGGACACCCTGTATATACTGATAATGAAATAAAAATTCTGTTTTGACGTTTCGACAATGTTTATTGCCTTTATCAAAATTGTTAATTGAATTAGTGTTTCCATGTAATTTAGAAAAGAATAGATGATTTCGATTAATGAAATGCGTCTGCAGCCGACTTGTGTTTTAAGATCCAATTAAAACTGCAGAAAACATTGGATCGGTTGTGTGTGAAAGAGTAATGTATGGCTAACTACAATTTGAAATAGATTGAATTTGATTAAATACAAGACATTCCAAGATTGTAAAATTATAAATATCCATGAATTATTGTATGAATTAGTTATTCTATGATAAGCATTTCAGATCTATCATAACTATTCAAGTTTAAGATAATTCTATGGAATTTAACCTCAAAATTATTACTCTACAGTGTCATAGTTAAATAATACTTCATCTTTTTTAGGTTGAATTTTAAATAGACAAATGGAAAGTGGCACTTCAAATTAATAAAATTTTGTTAAGTTTGAATTAGATTATTGTACAGTTTCGAAAGATTGGAATCTATTTTGTCATTTACACAATTGTTCTTTTTAATTTGAATAGATTCTGATATTAAACGTTTGTTGTCGTTTGTTTCAATATTTGAAATTTTTGTATTGTTGTAGTCGAAAGTATGGTTAGTGTCTTTCACATGTTTATTGAGCGCAGTTGATGAATTTTTGATATATTTGTGGCCATTTAATCTTTTTTCGAGGTATTGTGAAGATTAGCCAATATATACCTTTTCGCAATCTTTGCAAGGGATGGAATAAACAGTATGGGTTATTTTTTTGAAAGGTACGCTGCTTTTTAATTTTGTAAAGAGACTTTTCTGATTTAAATAATTCTTATGACATATATGTAGGTCATAAGGTTTCACTATATTACAAATTTTCTCTGAAAGTCCACCAATATATGGTAGTGATATGTAATGCCTATCATTAGTTTTCTCATTATTGGTATTGATTTCACCAAATGAGTTATAAAATTTATGAATTTTGTCTTTAGTTATCGAATTTACTAATTCAATGGGATAACCATTTCTTATTAGTTTCTTTTGTTTTTGTAATAGATATAGTTCTCAGTTCAGGAGAACTTAGTCGAATAGCTCTATCTATTAGATTTATATTTTTTAGGTATATTAGAATTGAAATTAGTATACCTTCCTGACCAAGTAGGTTTGGTATACCATTTTGTTAGAATTTTGTTATCATTTGATTTTCTTACTAAAGTTAAATCTAAAAAATTTATTTCATTATGATTTTCTAATTCAATCGTGAATTGTAACTTATGGTGAAAGGAATTGAAAGAATTCAAAAATTCATTACATTTGTTTTCAGGGATTGCAGCAATACAATCATCAACATATCTTTTGAAGAAGGCTATATTATAATTTAGTTGAGATACTACTTTTTCTTCAAGGAATTCCATTACTATTTGGGCTATGATACTTGATATTGGAGAGCCCATTGCACAACCATCTAATTGTTTATAACAATCATCTTTATATTGTAAAAAATTAGCGGTGAATGTATATTCTATAGCTGTTAAGAACTCATTCATAGGTAAATTTGTATATAGTTTTATTTCATCCCATTTATTTTGAATTATTTGTTTAGCTAATTCTAAAGGGATATTTGTATATAAAGATGTGACATCTAGTGATACTAAGATATAGTTTTTAGGTATCGTAATTTTGTTAATGAATTCCTTGAAATCCCAAGAATCTTTGATGTAAAACTCATTTTTGTAAGCTATGTTTTTTAGTATGTTGGATAAGTATTTAGCCATTTCATAAAAAGGTGATTGAATGCTGCATACTACAGGTCGCATCGGTATATTAGGTTTATGAATATTGGGTAAACCATATATTTTTGGAGGATGAGCATTATGTATCGTTAATTGTCTATGAATGTATTTTGAAATATATTTCTTTTCAAACCATTTTTTTACTAAGTTATTATTTTTAGTTTGGTAAATATTAGTTCGGTTGTTATTTAGTTTCTTATATACTTCAGGATCATTCAACATTGTAGGCATTTTATCCTCATATTCATTTGTGTCCATGATAACAGTTTTATTACCTTTATCTGCTTTTAAAATAGTGATTTGTGGGTTAGATTTGATGAATTGTTTGGTTTCTTTGAAATTTTTGATTGATTTGTTATTTTTATTATTAAATTTATTATTTTTAACTGTTTGTTTGAAATTAGTTATTGTGTTTATACATTTTGATCTTATTTCATTTGCTATTTGAGTAGGTTTTTTAGCAATTTCAGTTTCAAGTGAAGAAATTATGTTATTGATAGGTATTTGTCTTTCGTTATATAGAGTATTACTAAATTTCTCACCGAGAGCTAAGTGTCTATTACATTTTTTGGAACATTTGTTTGAGATAAATTCATTAGCCAATTATTATCAACTATGAAATCTCTTTTGTTATTGTTATTCAATTTATTTATTTTCTCAATATTTCTATGCTTAATTTTATTAAAGTTTTTTTCAAATTTTTGAGTTTCTAATTCTAAATACGTATTGTAGATTTGGGTAGGTAGGATATTTTTTATTGTAGATTTGGTTCTGCTTATGTTATTTTCAGTTTGTTTTACATTTTTACAAGTGTCAGATATTAAGAGGTTTAATAATTTTAATTGAAACGTTTCTTTGAATTGAAGATAAGTATCATCTAAGTACTCACTATTGAAAATGATCTAGTCGTAATAAGTATATTTTCCTATTTTTTTGATTGGCGAAGGTATTCATCATTTTTGAGAACGTTTTCAATAATTGGACGGTGTAGAATCCATAATCTTCTTCAATTTTCTTATAAAAAGCCATGATTATTACGATGTATGTATATTGATGTTGAGAGTAGTGTATTCTTGAAAAATAAAAAACCTATTTCTCCAGGCCAAATTATTCTTTTGTTGATATTCTTGAACCATTTGTAATATTTGTATGTTTTCTTGGTATATTGGTTCATATATATACTGATAATGAAATAAAAATTCTGTTTTGACGTTTCGACGATGTTTATTGCCTTTATCAAAATTGTTAATTGAATTAGTGTTTCCATGTAATTTAGAAAAGAATAGATGATTTCGATTAATGAAATGCGTCTGCAGCCGACTTGTGTTTTAAGATCCAATTAAAACTGCAGAAAACATTGGATCGGTTGTGTGTGAAAGAGTAATGTATGGCTAACTACAATTTGAAATAGATTGAATTTGATTAAATACAAGACATTTCAAGATTGTAAAATTATGAATATCTATGAATTATTGTATGAATTAGTTATTCTATGATAAGCATTTCAGATCTATCATAACTATTCAAGTTTAAGATAATTCTATGGAATTTAACCTCAAAATTGTTACTCTACAGTGTCATAGTTAAATAATACTTCATCTTTTTTAGGTTGAATTTTAAATAGACAAATGGAAAGTGGCACTTCAAATTAATAAAATTTTGTTAAGTTTGAATTAGATTATTGTACAGTTTCGAAAGATTGGAATCTATTTTGTCATTTACACAATTCTTCTTTTTAATTTGAATATATTCTAATATTAAACATTTGTTGTCGTTTGTTTCAATATTTAAAATTTTTGTATTGTTGTAGTCGAAAGTATGGTTAGTGTCTTTCACATGTTTATTGAGCGCAGTTGATGAATTTTTGGTATATTTGTGGCCATTTAATCGTTTTTCGAGGTATTGTGAAGATTGGCCAATATATACCTTTTCGCAATCTTTGCAAGGATGGAATAAACAGTATGGGTTATTTTTTTGAAAGGTACGCTGCTTTTTAATTTTGTAAAGAGACTTTTCTGATTTAAATAACTCTTATGACATATATGTAGGTCATAAGGTTTCACTATATTACAAATTTTCTCTGAAAGTCCACCAATATATGGTAGTGATATGTAATGCCTATCATTAGTTTTCTCATTATTGGTATTGATTTCACCAAATGAGTTATTGAATTTATGAATTTTGTCTTTAGTTATCGAATTTACTAAATCAATGGGATAACCATTTCTTATTAAAGTTTCTTTTGTTTTTGTAATAGATATAGTTCTCAGTTCAGGAGAACTTAGTCGAATAGCTCTATCTATTAGATTTATAATAAGATTTTTCTCATATTTTGTAGGTATATTAGAATTGAAATTAGTATACCTTCCTGACCAAGTAGGTTTGGTATACCATTTTGTTAGAATTTTGTTATCATTTGATTTTCTAACTAAAGTTAAATCTAAAAAATTTATTTCATTATGATTTTCTAATTCAATCGTGAATTGTAACTTATGGTGAAAGGAATTGAAAGAATTCATAAATTAATTACATTTGTTTTCAGGGATTGCAGCAATACAATCATCAACATATCTTTTGAAGAAGGCTATATTATAATTTAGTTGAGATACTACTTTTTCTTCAAGGAATTCCATTACTATTTGGGCTATGATACTTGATACTGGAGAGCCCATTGCACAACCATCTAATTGTTTGTAACAATCATCTTTATATTGTAAAAAATTAGCGGTGAATGTATATGCTATAGCTGTTAAGAACTCATTCATAGGTAAATTTGTATATAGTTTTATTTCATCCCATTTATTTTGAATTATTTGTTTAGCTAATTCTAAAGGGATATTTGTATATAAAGATGTGACATCTAGTGATACTAAGATATAGTTTTTAGGTATCGTAATTTTGTTAATGAATTCCTTGAAATCCCAAGAATCTTTGATGTAGAACTCATTTTTGTAAGCTATGTTTTTAGTATGTTGGATAAGTATTTAGCCATTTCATAATCACCTTTTTATGAAATGGCTAAATACTTATCCAACATACTGAAAAACATACCTTACAAAAATGAGTTTTACATCAAAGATTCTTGGGATTTCAAGGAATTCATTAACAAAATTACGATACCTAAAAACTATATCTTAGTATCACTAGATGTCACATCTTTATATACAAATATCCCTTTAGAATTAGCTAAACAAATAATTCAAAATAAATGGGACGAAATAAAACTATATACAAATTTACCTATGAATGAGTTCTTAACAGCTATAGAATATACATTCACCGCTAATTTTTTACAATATAAAGATGATTGTTATAAACAATTAGATGGTTGTGCAATGGGCTCTCCAATATCAAGTATCATAGCCCAAATAGTAATGGAAATCCTTGAAGAAAAAGTAGTATCTCAACTAAATTATAATATAGCCTTCTTCAAAAGATATGTTGATGATTGTATTGCTGCAATCCCTGAAAACAAATGTAATGAATTTTTGAATTCTTTCAATTCCTTTCACCATAAGTTACAATTCACGATTGAATTAGAAAATCATAATGAAATAAATTTTTTAGATTTAACTTTAGTTAGAAAATCAAATGATAACAAAATTCTAACAAAATGGTATACCAAACCTACTTGGTCAGGAAGGTATACTAATTTCAATTCTAATATACCTACAAAATATGAGAAAAATCTTATTATAAATCTAATAGATAGAGCTATTCGACTAAGTTCTCCTGAACTGAGAACTATATCTATTACAAAAACAAAAGAAACTTTAATAAGAAATGGTTATCCCATTGATTTAGTAAATTCGATAACTAAAGACAAAATTCATAAATTCAATAAC
The DNA here is from genome assembly GCA_958510875.1 of Endomychus coccineus. Classification (NCBI taxonomy): domain Eukaryota; kingdom Metazoa; phylum Arthropoda; class Insecta; order Coleoptera; family Endomychidae; genus Endomychus; species Endomychus coccineus. Next base: position 80,491,715 of record OY294070.1, read on the forward strand.
TCATTTGGTGAAATCAATACCAATAATGAGAAAACTAATGATAGGCATTACATATCACTACCATATATTGGTGGACTTTCAGAGAAAATTTGTAATATAGTGAAACCTTATGACCTACATATATGTCATAAGAGTTATTTAAATCAGAAAAGTCTCTTTACAAAATTAAAAAGCAGCGTACCTTTCAAAAAAATAACCCATACTGTTTATTCCATCCCTTGCAAAGATTGCGAAAAGGTATATATTGGCCAATCTTCACAATACCTCGAAAAAAGATTAAATGGCCACAAATATACCAAAAATTCATCAACTGCGCTCAATAAACATGTGAAAGACACTAACCATACTTTCGACTACAACAATACAAAAATTTTAAATATTGAAACAAACGACAACAAACGTTTAATATTAGAATCTATTCAAATTAAAAAGAACAATTGTGTAAATGACAAAATAGATTCCAATCTTTCGAAACTGTACAATAATCTAATTCAAACTTAACAAAATTTTATTAATTTGAAGTGCCACTTTCCATTTGTCTATTTAAAATTCAACCTAAAAAAGATGAAGTATTATTTAACTATGACACTGTAGAGTAACAATTTTGAGGTTAAATTCCATAGAATTATCTTAAACTTGAATAGTTATGATAGATCTGAAATGCTTATCATAGAATAACTAATTCATACAATAATTCATAGATATTTATAATTTTACAATCTTGGAATGTCTTGTATTTAATCAAATTCAATCTATTTCAAATTGTAGTTAGCCATACATTACTCTTTCACACACAACCGATCCAATGTTTTCTGCAGTTTTAATTGGATCTTAAAACACAAGTCGGCTGCAGACGCATTTCATTAATCGAAATCATCTATTCTTTTCTAAATTACATGGAAACACTAATTCAATTAACAATTTTGATAAAGGCAATAAACATTGTCGAAACGTCAAAACAGATTTTTTATTTCATTATCAGTATATATATGAACCAATATACCAAGAAAACATACAAATGGTTCAAGAATATCAACAAAAGAATATATATATATATATATATATATATATATATATATATATATATATATATATATATATATATATATATATATAGGGTGTCCTCGAACTGCGTGGCAAAAATGAAACCGAAGATTCTTTGATTCGAAAAAAATTTGATGAGCCTTTTTACTTTTGCATCAAGTGTCTTGTTTACCCGGTAGAGGGCTTCAAAATTGCAAAAATAATTTTGTTTTTTCGGTATAACTTGAGAACGTGATGAAGAACTTTTACAATATTTGGCAGGTGAGTTACTGTCAATAATGGCCATTTTTGAGAGTGGAGCACAGAGCCTTAGAGACCATAGAAATGGCTCAAACTTGAGGATGTAACGGGAAAAGTGTCCAGAACTTTTTTGTGGTCGATGTAATCCACTCGATATTTTTCATATAGATAGCTTATCTAATTTGAAAATTTTTTTTACTCTTAGAAAATTTTGATAAAATCAACGGATTAGCTTGAAAAAATTAATTTTCGAGTCTCTGCAATTTTGGCTTACTAATTTTACTCGATTAAAATACCTTAGTTGCCTTTGCTTTTCTAATGTCATTTTGGCATTTGAAGAATTTATTCTCAAAACTGTCAGTTTTTAATTTGCTCTCCGTAAAAATTTTATAAAATTATGGCTCAAAATTTCACTAACCCTGAAATGGTTGATATGTTATTGATTTATGGACTTTGTCGTTGCAATGGCCGGAGAAGGGAAAGATATCCGCATCGTAGAATTCCAAATCGGCAAACCTTCGCGAAACTGGCAAATTTGAAGCAAATCGCAGAGAAACTGGACGCAGATGGACAAGAAGGACGTTAGAGCTCGAAGAAGCGATACTGGAAGCGGTTGAAACTGAACCTGGGATAAGCACACTACGTTTGGGACTTCGTATTGGAGCCTCAAAATCATTAATTCATAATGTACTGAAAGAAGAACTGTTGTATCCCTATCATATTAAAACAGTTCAAGACTTATTGCCCATGGATCCAGGTCATCGGCTAGATTTCTGTCGGCTTATTGTCCAAAGACAAAACGCAAACCCCAATTTTTGTAGAAGAATTCTGTTCACGGACGAAGATACTTTTACGAGATGTGGTCTTTTTAACCTCCATAATGAACATTTCTATGCTGATGAAAATCCTCATGAAACGGAAGTTACATATTTTCAGAATCAAACTAAAATCAATGTTTGGGTTGGATAACTTTATTATTGGCCCTACCGTTATACCCGATCGATTGAACGGGGAGAACTACTTGAACTTTTTGGAACAAAGGCTACTTGAACTGTTGGAAGACTTGCCCTTACACATTCGTCGTGGCCTGGTTTATCTATGATGGTGCACCTCCTCATTTCACATTAGCTGTGAGGTGACATTTGAATGCGGAATATCCAGATCGCTGGATAGGTAGAGGACACGATGCACCAGTGAACTGGCCGGCCCGCTACCCTGATTTGACGCCCTGCGACTTCTTTCTATGGGGCGCTTTGAAGTCGAAAGTTTATGCAGCTCCAGTAAACACAGGAGAGAAATTGTTGCAACGAATTAATCATGAAGCGGATTTATTGAAGAATGATCCTGAAGTACTAGCCAGAGTTCAATCCAATTTCTTGAAACGAATTAATTATTGTATTCAGGAAAATGGGCAACATTTCGAACAATTGATGCCTTAGCGATTTCCCAAAAAGTTTTGTTGTTTCTTTTAATTCAGCATTTGTTTTTCCTAAATAATCACATCGTTTCCCCATTTCTATTGTTTTTATTATTCGTGTTTTACCGAGATATTAACCATTTCAGTGTTAGTGAAATTTTGAGCCATAATTTTATAAAATTTTTAAGGAAAGCAAAGTAAAAACTGACAGTTTCGAGAATAAATTCTCCAAATGCCAAAATGACATTAGAAAAGCAAAGGCAACTAAGGTATTTTAATCAAGTAAAATTAGTAAGCCAAAATTGCAGAGACTCGAAAATTATTTTTTTCAAGCTAATCCGTTGATTTTATCAAAATTTTCTAAGAGTAAGAAAAGTTTTCAAATTAGATAGGCTATCTACTTGAAAAATATAGAGTGAATTACATCGACAACAAAAAAGTTCTGGACACTTTTCCCGTTACATCCTCAAGTTTGAGCCATTTCTATGGTCTCTAAGGCTCTGTGCTCCACTCTCAAAAACGAGTATTATTGACAGTAACTCACTTGCGAAATATTGTAAAAGTCCTCCATCACGTTCTCAAGTTATACCGAAAAAACAAAATTATTTTTGCAACTTTGAAGCCCTCTACCGGCTAAACAAGACACTTGAGGCAAAAGTAAAAAGGCTCATCAAATCGAATCAAAGAATCTTCTGTTTTATTTTTGCCACGCAGTTCGAGGACACCCTATATATATATATATATAATAAGGGACTTCCAGTCAAGTTTATGCGACCTCCCCCCTCCCCGTAATAGATATATATATATATATATATATATATATATATATATATATATATATATATATAACTTAAGAGATATAGAATTAAATTTTCTGAATTATGAAGATAACTTAGATAATTTAACATAGGATTATAAAGATGAATAAACGTAAAAGATTGAACCATAGGCGGGATTCGAACCCACATTACTGGATTTCTAGTCCAGGGTGTTTACCAATTACACCACTTCGGTCCTGTTAGATTTTCATATTTTTGTAAATATAAACCTCTGAAAGGATAGTAGATCATTGATGAACACAATGCGATTCGATGCCCTACCATAGATCAACTATTCACGCACATTCATCTGAAGTTCAGTCGTTTTTTGAAGTAAGGATTGTAGGTTAGTACTGCTAAATCCAGTAATGTGGGTTCGAATCCCGCCTATGGTTCAATCTTTTACGTTTATTCATCTTTATAATCCTATGTTAAATTATCTAAGTTATCTTCATAATTCAGAAAATTTAATTCTATATCTCTTAAGTTACATACACGATAGTGGCCAATTAGGCAAAGAAACTTTAAACTTGTTTATAATTAACCAGAACAATTCTCAGTCAGTTCTATTGAAATATATAAGAACCGGGATGCTGTCATTTGAATAAGAACTGTCAAGTAACTGCCAACCATAGCAGTACTAACCTACAATCCTTACTTCAAAAAACGACTGAACTTCAGATGAATGTGCGTGAATAGTTGATCTATGGTAGGGCATCGAATCGCATTGTGTTCATCAATGATCTACTATCCTTTCAGAGGTTTATATTTACAAAAATATGAAAATCTAACAGGACCGAAGTGGTGTAATTGGTAAACACCCTGGACTAGAAATCCAGTAATGTGGGTTCGAATCCCGCCTATGGTTCAATCTTTTACGTTTATTCATCTTTATAATCCTATGTTAAATTATCTAAGTTATCTTCATAATTCAGAAAATTTAATTCTATATCTCTTAAGTTACATACACGATAGTGGCCAATTAGGCAAAGAAACTTTAAACTTGTTTATATATATATATATATATATATATATATATATATATATATATATATATATCGCATAAACTTGACTGGAAGTCCCTTGGACATTGAAAATAAAAGGGTTCTACTTTGGTTTCTAAATTTTCAATACAACCAGAGATATTTTTTTTTGTTGCTAAACCACCCTTAAAAATGTCAAAAAACCCCTTTTTGGCCAAAAAAGGGGGTTGCACCCACTTTGGGAAATAAGAAATTTCAGGGGGTTGTTATAGGTACCCTAACAAACACTTTCCAATGGGTCGCTAAGCATCGTAAGATTTTCACCAACCCTACATTCTTTCTCGCCAGATTTTCTCCACTATTACTTGAGACATTAATACAGAAATTTGAAAATAGCACTCGAACTCTTGCACACAATCAAGTGGTATTAATATCTCGAATTGAGGAGTTAGAAGAAATCACCAAAACTATGCAATTAAAAATATATATGTTTTCATGTACACACAGTAATCTTACAATTTATCAGCACATATCAGATAATCGCCGATATCTTAGAAAGAATCGAGATAGTTATTACCTTCTCAAAGTTAAATATACTTCATAATACAATAATAGAACCCAGAAATTACTCTCAGACATTATTCCTATTTCTAAACAATTAAGTAAAAATAAACTTCCTTTCGAACCGATCTTAAAAAATATTTTGTTGTATGAAAGTATTATAGAAATTAAGAGCTACTCCGAAGGAGATCAAATTATATTCATTATAGAAATACCTATTGTAGAGACTGAGAATTACAACTATTTTCATTCCTATTCCCTTCCGATTCCTATAATTAATTCTTTCAAAGCGATAATACCCCGATCAAAGTATATCCTTTTGAATGAGCAAAGCTACGCATTCTTCGACAGAAAATGTCATGAGATAACACAGGATGAATTCTTATGTCAGGATGTTGAAACAAAAAAATTCAGGGAAAATGCACCTTGCGAAGTTCAACTATTGAGATTCTCAACGAACATTTCAGATTGTCAACAAATACTAATAAATATAACCGATGTCAAAATTCAGAAACTGGAGAAAAATAAATGGATCGTAATCACTCCTGATAGTGTTGTCGCCAAACAAATATGTGGAAAGAATAAGGACAATTTCCCTCTGAATGGTTCCTATTTAATCGAACTCAATAATCGATGTGAAGTGCATATTAATGGCAGTGTTATAAAAACATTTCAAAAGTCAATATCTTCCTTCAAAAACATCGAATTACCAATACCCAAATTTGATATGAACTATGCAGTAAATAACAATAATCTCAAGCCAATAAAACTAGAGACTGTTAATTTAGATGAAGTTCAAGATATATACAAAACGTTGAATGATCAACGTCAAAAACTGGACAATGTCAATGGTGACCTACCAATACATTTTTACAGTGTCAGTGGCTATACTGTATTTCTCTATATATTAATTCCTTCAATCCTTGTTTTCGTGTTATATCGTTTTTATTACAGAAAGAAATGTTAGACTGAGGCACTCACAATCTTTTTGAATACTTTATTAATGATACAGTACTAGGATTATATGAATTATATTATTTAGTAATTAACTATTGAGGATCGCTCATGTACTTCCCCGGCTACAGCTCGAGAAGCGATGATGTACCCACAGGCACGCGTATGTCCCTTCCCACATGCGTATTCATCTCGATAACAGAGAGCACGATAGGCTTGGACTGCTTCGGGAGGAGTCGGTAGCCCGTTGGTACGGATGGTTTATTATACAAGGCCATCCTGACCACCAGTCGCCCTCTAATTGGTCTGAAGAAAAAAGAGAGAAAATGTGGAATTAACTCAGCATGTTCAGCAATTTGGAAGTTACCACTGCAGTAGTTGTGAGTATTAGTATATCTCTGTTCAGCAATTTGAAACATACCTCTGCAGTAATAATTATAAGTACCAGTAAATCTTTGTTCAGCAATTTGGAACATACCACTACAGTAATTGTAAGTATTAGTATTTCTTTGTTCAGCAATGTGGAACATACCTCTGCAGTAATTGTATATCATTGTTCAGCAATTTGGAACATACCACTACAGTGTAAATAATAGTATATCTTTGTTCAGCAATGTGGAACATACCTCTGCAGTGTTAGTAATAGTATATCTCTGTTCAGCGATGTGAAACATATCTCTGCAGTGTAAGTAATAGTATATCTTTGTTCAGCAATGTGGAACATACCTCTGCAGTGTAAGTAATAGTATATCTTTGTTCAGCAATGTGGAACATACCTCTGCAGTGTAAGTAATAGTTAATTTACTCTACAATAGTACAATTGCGTTATAACGTACCTATTGCTTAAATACCTAGAAGCAGACTACAGCGTCATAAGGAATTTGTGATCTTGTAGTGTGTATATCTTCCTTAATCCTGTATTTGTCATTGGAGAGCACCTCCACAACCTTGAAAGGACCTCTAAACTTAGGAAGTAACTTCTTACTTTCATTAATTGCAGGATGGCTATTTATTTAGGTCAAAACAAGGTCTCCTACCGAAAATGTGCCTGCCCTACATCGTTTCTTGTTGAAGTATTCATTTTGTTTTATACGATTTTCTTCCAAACTTCGAGAGGCCTCAGCTCGAATTTGGGTTACATCGACAAGATGTTCTTCAATATCATCATCTTCAACCTCACTATCTTTTATATCAGCGTTCGTTCTTAATTTCACGAGGAACATGAGCTCTGCCGGGATTTGTTTAGTAGTTTTGTGTATGGTACTATTCAACCATTGTTGATCGCTTTACCTGCGTCAGAGATTATTCGGTGCGGATTTCCGAATGTGGAAAATATGTCTTGCAATACTTTGACAACACTAGTAGCTTTTGTATCGGGTACAGCTCGAACAAAAGTAAACTTTGTAAAAGCATCGACAATATTTAATGAGTACGAATTTCCGTTTGTTGTTTTTGTAAACGGTCCTAGGTGGTCAATATGTAGGGTATGGAAAGGTTTCGCGTATTTAGGTAGGGGATATAAAAACCTTGGCTTTCTACCAGATGGATTCTTGTGATATAAACATGGTAGGCAACATTTAACATACTGCCACGCGCCAGTTTTTTGGTAGAGCTGAATGTTTTTAAATGAGTATTGGTTTGGGGGCGAGAGGCATGGCGTATCCCTGAGGATTCTTGTTTGAGATATTTCAAATGTAATTTGAAATAAACAACATTGGTAAAACTAACTCAATAGAATTTATTAAAACAAATTAACAAATAAGAATAAAAGACGACCTTATGTAAAATGATTACGTTAAATAAATTGATTAATGAAATACAATGATAAATAGTTTGAAAATTAGCTTAGTTAATTCAAAAGACATGATAATGGATAGTTTTGGAAACAATTTAATTAAATCATTAATTCTCCATTTAATGTTAATGAAAAAAAAAATTACTTACATTATTAACATCGATGCGTACACACGCGAGAAGAAAGTTCGAATATCCCACTTTTCCTATGTTGGTGACTTATATAAACTTTATTGATGAAATTCAGCAATTCAGGATTCGCACGGTAAATGAACTTGTCCGGCAGAATAATGAACCCTAATGCTGACATTACAGTTTTACTTATTATTTGCAATATAAAAGTATATGAGAATGAAATTAACACTGACTGACTGGAAATGGTTTGAAGTAAGTTTTGTAATGAAATAAATTGAAATAAAATATCTGAAAGATTATAAAAGGAATAAAAATGATTTACAATATTGAAGAAAAATAAAGATTGGTAATAATCGAATTTGGTAAAATCGGAAACGTGACAATACTTCTGTACAAATCTACGCATTTTTGGAAACCAATACTTTTCCCGAATGCGATATAGGGTCTTTTCAAGAGCAAAGTGACCAACATCATCATGATTGATCTCAACAATTTGCCACCGGCAGTTCTTAGGAACAAGCCACCTTCTACCGTATTCTGTTAACTTGAAAACTCTATTACCCCTCAGATCATATTTATTAAATATTTCTTTATTATTATCAGAATCACCCGATAAAAGAATTTCTTTAATTTCTTTAATTTTATTATCCTGATTTTGTGCATGAAGTAGCCAGTCACTCTCGGAAATCAAGCACACATTTTCAACAAGTTCGCACTCATTTGGGAAATTGCGACTTAAAGCATGAACGTGTTTCATACTACTACCTGGACGATGTTTGGTTTCGAATTGAAAATCTTGCAGCGCTAGAATCTACCGTGCCACTCTTGGTACGGTTGTCTGATTGGACGAAGAATTCTTTACTGCGTTGCAGTCAGTTACCACCACCAAGAGTTTTCCAATAAGATAATGTCGAAACCGCATCAGGATGTATACCACAGCTGATAATTCCAGTTCAAAAGAATGGTAATTTTTCTGTTCTTTGGTTGTGCTTTTGCTGTGATAAGCTATCGTTTTTTCACCTTCATTAGTGGCTTGTGTCAGTATACCAGCCACACCATCTCTAATCGCAACAGTGTAAGTTATGCATCGCAGTGCAGGATTGAAAATAGATAGAACAGGGCTAGACGTTATCACGGTTTTAAGATACTCAACAACTTTAGTGTGTTCTTCCCTCCACACCCAGGGTTGGTCTCTTTTGAAAAGTGCAGTTAGGGGTGCAGTTTTTCTAGAAAAATTGGGAATACATTTTCGGAAATAACCTACTAAGCCTATAAATGGTCGTAGCTGATGGACTGATTTTGGTAGCGGAAAATTTTTGACAGCATCCGTTTTAATTCGTTGGGAGAATTGCAATTTTTAAAAATTTTGTGGCCCAAATAGGTTATTTCAGTACGCAAGAAAGAGCATTTAGAAATTTTCAACGTTAGACCATATTCTTGCAATACTGACGATACCAGTTCAAGTTTATGGAGCTCTTCTTCTATTGATTTAGAAGGAATTAAAATGTCATCCAAATATATGAGGATTCCAAGATGTCGGAGATGTTCGAAAATGAGAGTCATCATTCTTTGAAATTCAGAGGCGCGGGTGTTAAACCGAAGGGAGTCCTAAGAAATTCAAAGACTCCGTCAGGTGTGACAATCGCAGTTTTTTCAATTGAATTCGGATGAACAGGTATTCGATAGAAGCTAGAAACCAAATCGAGAGAAGTGAAATAGGTGTAATCAGAAAGTTGATCTATCAGATCTTCTATCAGGGGCATTGGAAATTTATTTTTGACTGTTATCTTATTGAGTGCAATATAATTCACGACCATCCTTTTCTCACCACCCTTCTTATTAACCAATATTACGGGACTTGCATATGGCGATTTACTCCTTCTAATTATGTTCGCTTCTAGTAGCTCTTCAATCATACCCTTCAAGACTTCCTTTTCTTCTTCTGCCACCCTGTAAGGCCTACATGATATTGGTTTGTCATTTGTTAGCTCAATTTGTAAATAAACTGTCGAAACTTTTCCTAGATCCGTAAGCTTTCGATAAATACACAATTTGAATTTATTAATTAATTCGTACAAGGTGGCTTGTTGATCAGTTGTTAACGTCCCGTGATCAATCGTAAAATCAAGCACATTATCAATGTGCTTTTGTTCAAATTTCAACTGATCGTTCACTTTATAATAGATAACCGAAGTGTTCTCTGAAAAGTTTCGACCAATAAGAACGTCGTGTGAAAAGGCGAAGTCGTCAATAACGTACAATTTACAAGGTACTTCGGCATCTTCTACTTTGACAATACTTTCTATATAGTCATACACTGAAGTTCCGAAACCCAAGAAACCTGATAAACTGATTCTACTTTCAAGCGGTAATATTTTCATACCAAGAGATAGCGCTGTACATTTCTGTATAATAGAGCAGTCGCTCCCTAAATCAGCAAATGCTTTGATAGGTTTACCTTTTACAAAATGTTTTTGTAAAACTTATTTTTATTTTCGGATTTAACTAAATTCACCTGGTTATTTGATTGAGAATTTGCTTTTTTTGAACAAACAGCCTGTATATGGCCAGCTTTATTACAGTTTCGACATACTTTTAGTCTACTAGGACAATCTCTGCGAAAATGATCAGCACTACCACAAGAAAAACAGAGTTTATGATCTTTGGAGGTATTCGGAATATTGTCATTGCGGCCTTGTGTCTCTGTTATATTAAAAATTGTAGGATTACGTCCTTGAACAGTGTTTTGAAACGTTGGAATATATTTATTTTGACCTGTTTTATGAACACCGAAATTTCCTGTATTATTATTCTGAATTGTTTTACGCGCAACAAAATTACTTTGAGCGCGAACCTGCGTATTGTTGTATATTTTATTTCTTAGAAAACCAGACAAAACATTTAGATCAGTTATATTTGCCACTTCCATAGCTGAAGCGATATTTGTGTCGTCTATTGCGCCAACGATAATAGACATTTCATCGTTGTTAGTAAAGTTTAAGCCGAGGTTAGCAATTTTACATAAATGTTTGAAATAAAACTCATATAAGTTGTCTCCGACTGTAGGCTTATGACATAGTAAGTCATTTAATAAATCAAACATGTTTCGTTTATTGACGAACGTGCTTTTTAGCAAAACCTTCCATTGATCCCATGAATATTGTGACCAACCTATTTCGTTTTTAACAATGTTATTATACCAAATCTGAGCTGTACCACGTAATTTATTTAGTGCTTGAAATATTACAGATCTTTTATTCCACTTGTAAGTTATATATAAATGGTCAATTATTTCTAACCATTTATAAGCATCGTCGATAAGTGGATCAAATTCTGGGACTACGGATGCATTTGATACGAAATTTATATTAGAATAAGATAACTCACTTACCCCGGCTGAACTATTTGTTTTGAATATAGGAGGTGTATACGAACGTTTTTTGCGTCTTCCAATTGAATTATGTACATATCGAGAATAATCATCGCTAGAAAATGATGACGAAGTACTTGAATTTGAACTGGGAGACCTGTTCCTCTTCCTATGTCTTTTCTTTGATGATGTACGTGGCATTGTAGGTTCTTAACCACTTCTGATGTTAGATTGAGGCACTCACAATCACTTTTTGAATACTTTATTAATGATACAGTACTAGGATTATATGGATTATATTATTTAGTAATTAACTATTGAGGATCGCTCATGTACTTCCCCGGTTACAGCTCGAGAAGCGATGATGTACCCACAGGCACGCGTATGTCCCTTCCCACATGCGTATTCATCTCGATAACAGAGAGCACGATAGGCTTGGACTGCTTCGGGAGGAGTCGGTAGCCCGTTGGTACGGATGGTTTATAACAGAAAGTAATTTCTAAATCTATACAAGCTAATCAAAACCTGGAAGGAACACGGCCAATCGCCGATATTGGATTATCATCGAACTATGTAGTTAATCCCATAGTTCTCAAGTAAGGCTGGAAGAGTTACGGAACCAGAATTGCTGACTCTGTGGGAACAACACGATAGAACGCTTCTCTGCAAGAATTAACTAGAATTGTTGACTGTGGGAATGACACAATAGATCGCTTCTACGCAAGATCAGCATAATAACATTATAAATATGAGTTGCTTTCAATTATTATTGTCTTTACATATCATAACCTGTTATAAAAGAGTCCCTGTGCTAAAGTATTGTCTTTTTCAAATACCGTTTTTTCTGGACCACTAACGTAATTTAGGTATAGTTTTTAGTGGTAGCGTTCTAGCGTTCTAGCGTTCTGGCGTTCCCGTTCCCGCCTTTATAAGATACGTTTATGCGAAGTTCAGCGTTACATCGAATACATTGGTCTGAGATACGAAGTACATCATTCACAATATTATAGTAGTTGTTCTGTGAACTGATTGAGAAACTTATTAGTGTAGGCTAATTAACCTATTTTATCCCATCGTCCTCATTTGAGGACAGTGGAAATAACATCATGTCAAGCGCCACCTATGAATCAATTGATTAGGTTCTCTCCTCAATTGAAATAAGGAAACTCTCTTCTAACGTTGAAGATAGTTTACTTCAAGAATATTCCGTTTAAATTTTGAATAAAAGCATGTTGTATCATCGGAACACGTGTCGAGGAATGAGAGTTTTGTTTATTTCGTATATTTTATCTTAGCTCTCCGTTTATTTTAGTTGTGATGTGAAGTGTCAACATATTCAAGAATGAACTGTACTCATTTACGTTTGTATATAGAAACAAATTAGAACAATAATTCACATAATAAGTTAGTGTACTCATATGAGGACGCTGGGATCACTATGTCGCTTCTACTCACGAGGGTTACTACAATGAAAAGTGCGAGAAGCATTAGCCCTAGTGTCTTTTACGGCAGAAGACACAAATATTTAGAAAGTGCTGTGGCTGATGTATCCGACCAGGATACAAATGTTGATATTGTTATCATTCCTGCTGATCCTGATAATCAGACTGATGAAGATGATGTAGATGACGACGAAATTCAGGCAGATTTCTTGTTGCGAGATGTTCCAGGTGAAATCGAACTTTTCACAATGGATGATAATTGGAATTCTGAAGATGATATCCCTTTATTGCAAATGCGTGAAAAATATTTACGTGAGAGCAAAAAACCAAAATTGGTGTCTAAAGAGCCAAAATGGACGCGAAACATGGTAGATGTTAGTATGCCTTCAAATAATGGATTTGTGAACCGCATGGAAGCTATGAGAATGGATGTGTCAGGTAAAAGTCCTGTCGGAATATTCGAAAAATTCTTGGATGAAGATTGTTGCGTCCCCACGTACTTTTAAATTCATTTAAATAATATTATCAATTCATTCAATAATTTTCTTCTTTTACCTCAAATTGAGCATTTCAGATAACGCATTCAAATCATTCATTTCCGCTTAAAACTAATCTATAGATCCTTCGCTACACTCGTTGCGCGATAATGACACTTAATATCTTATCGATCACGTGTGCCCGCTTTGTCAATTGTCTATTAAAACAGTATTCGTTTAATGGTTAACAGAGGAACCACTTGTGTTAGTTTTTAAAACCGCTACTCCGCCATTTAATTTACAACCGCTATTTTCAACTTTTGAATCTAAACTTGAGCAATCATCTAGAAGAAACCGGCCGGTTCAGCACGCTGTCCCGGAGGATTCAGGAATATTCCTGCCGCACTTAAGCAGGAATAACAACTAACTACACACTGTAAGGTAGGATCTTAAGATTTAGTTCAAATTTTACTCCAACCGCTATAATATTACAGTCCACTTCATACAAATTCAGCTTTGAATTATTCCCGCCAAAACATTGGTCCTTCGAGCCGGATTGCTTATTTCGTGTACTTAATATTAATAATTCATTCAAACATTAATTATTGCAATCTTCTATCATTTGATATTATTTACGCTAGTAGATTAAGTGGGCTACTTCTGCGCCAGGAAGTGACGTCATCGACCGGATGTTGCGCGCGCAACTTCGGATGTAACGTTACTAACCCGCGAAATTCAAACGTGTCCATAGAGCTTACGATGATCACAGAACTTTCGACCATAGAGGTCTGGGTCATAGAATGTGAGGTTAGTTTGACGTAACGTTACTAACCCGCGAAATTCAAACGTGTCCATAGAGCTTACGATGATCACAGAACTTTCGACCATAGAGGTCTGGGTCATAGAATGTGAGGTTAGTTGGACGTAACGTTACTAACCCGCGAAATTCAAACGTGTCCATAGAGCTTACGATGATTATAGAACTTTCGACCATAGAGGTCTGGATGTGAGGTTAGTTGGATGTGACGTCATCGACCCGCCAAATTCAAACGTAGAGGTGTTTTGGTGATGTTTATCATGGCCGACGTTGGAACCGAATGTCAGAAAAGTTAACGTCAAAACCACAATATGACTGATGTTGTAGCTACATCGCCGCCATCTTCTGATGAACTATCATACTTAAATGTCAATGTCAGACCAGTAAACTTCGAATGACTACATCTATGAATGAACCGATCAACCGTCATACATACCTGTCAACGTCAGAAATGTTAACGTCAAGGGACGACATCTATGAGGTCACAATTCAAAATATGACTGATGTTATAGCTACATCACCGCCATCTCTTAATGAACCGATGAACTATCATACTTCAATGTCAATGTCAGAACAGTTAACTTCAAATGACTATGAATGAACCGATCAACCGTCATGCGTACCTGTCAACGTCAAAGGACGACATCTATGAGGTTAATGTTTTTGCGTAAGAAATTTATGAACCGATGAACTATCATAGCTGGATGTCAATGTCAGAACAGTTAACGTCAAAGGACGACATCTATGAGACTCCAATTCAAAATGTTACCGATGTTGTAGCCTATATCGCCATCTATCACTAAACCGATGAACTATCATAGCTGAATGTCAATGTCAGAACAGTTAACGTCAAAGGACGACATCTATGAGGTATTTTGTTAATGTTTTCGCGTGGGAAGTTCCATCTCAATTCAAAAAAACGATATATTAATGAACTATCATAGCTTGATGTCCATGTCAGAACAGCTAACGCCAAAGGATGACATCTATGAGGTGTTTTGCTGATGTTTGCGCGAGGAATTTCAAAAATTTGACTCATGTTGTAGCTATACTGTCATTTATTATTGAACCACACCGTAATTCCAAAAATAATGAACTTTTAAAATAACCTACAAATTTCCTAAACGTTAAATGATTACTTACGTATATGAAATTATTACACCAGAAACTACATTGAGTATATGAGAACACGTGGAAGCAATTAATTTTGCATACATCTACGTCATCACATTCAGTTTATACGAGAATAATTGAATACAATGGATTCATTCATTAGGTCAACAAATAACAATAAGTGATATACTCTAGTCTAGATTTGCTAGTAAGCGAATTTAATTATCGTTTCATTAGTCATTACTTACGTAAGCAACTGTGAGTGGAATCAGCTATCTAGGAATGCGATTGCATGATCTTAGTCATTATACATTCAATCCTTAAACAATCAACTCGTGTTTTGTGTAGTGCTTATATCTAAAAGGTGAGTCTATATTATTATTTGTCTAAGAAAACAATCATTTCAAATTGAAACAATTCAAATTAACTCCATATCAATAAGTTGTTTTTCACTTCAAATTGAAACAATTCAAATTAACTCCATATCAATAAGTTGTTTTTCACTTCAAATTGAAACAATTCAAATTAACTCCATATCAATAAGTTGTTTTTCACTTCAATTTAACATGTAAAATTCGTCTTTGTTGTTATATGTTATTAAGGACTTTCATTTTTGTTTTTAGAGAAACGGATTTTTCGAAAATGATATCAAGAGATTGAAACCAACCAAAACAGAATTTGGTGCAGCAGCTGTTCTGGTGGAGCTTGCAGAGTTTTCAGTGGTTCCTACCAAAACGTGATAAAATTTCTCCAATAGTAGAAAACTATAGACTAACTTTTCCGAGGGGAGGAAAAATTAAGTACCGACAAGTATTGATATAGGAGCAGAGAGGAAGTAGCAGCAGCAGCGTTAACGTTAAAATTGTTTCATTTATTGTAAGGTGAGGTGTTTATCCTATTATTATTATGGAGTCGTCCATCGCGAAACTTAGTTCTGAAATCGTTGAAATTATCGGTAAAGCTCATAAGAACCTCGTTAAATCAAAATTCTCTCCTCAAGAGACACAAAAGTGGATAGATTTTTGTACTAAATATGTACAAACTTTTAATAGGCATTTAACTAAAGATTCTCTCAATTTAGGGGAGAAAAATCAAGTTCAAGCTAATGTGGGACATATAAGAAGATTCAAAATTTTATTACAAATTCGAAATAAACCCGCCCCCTCAAATAAAAATCGAAGTGATCGTATTCGTTGGGAAGATGGTAAGTCTGCATTTTCTCAACGAATTCAAACTGGGTTGATAATAAATATTTCACATTTAGACCCATTAAATTTTTTGTATGATGCTTTTAATCTCTTTAGTTCTAGAGTTGTCAAAATTTTACATATATACAATTTTATTAAAGTCACCACAACATTTTGTTGTGAATATATCAAACCCAATGTTAATGGAGAGCTTAGCCAGGTAGAATTCAAATATTTTCATACAAAATCCGCTCCAATAGATACTTTGACCAATTTATTGGAGTGGTTTAAGGAGTATGTCATTGGTAAACTCCAAGTTAAACTGGAACAATTCGCTGAAAGAGATAGTGGGTGGAGCCTCAGAGATGTGATAAGTCTAGAAATCAATATTAATAAACATGAAACTATCAATTCAGGATCTTCCTATATTGTTTTACCTAAAGCAATCCAACTTAAGCATGCAGTTATTAACATTAAAAATTATGACGAATACTGTTTTGCTTGGGCAGTAACAGCTGGATTGCATCCTGCTACTAACACACATCCAGATCGAATATCTTCATACCCGCATTTTAGTACAATTTTGAATTTACAAAATTTAACATTTCCCCTACCCATTTCACAAATCCCTGTATTTGAGAAAAATAATAATATTTCTATTCATGTGTTTGTTCTACAATTATGTAAAAATGAAAATGGGGAGAAATTAAAGGTTCAATTTATTATTGATTCAAGACAAGTATTACCGCGAAGAGGAATCATCATCCTCCTCCTCCATTCAAGTAGATCCGATAGTGAAATTTCATTACTGTTTAATTAAAAATTTATCAAGATTAGTAAATTCTCAAATTACCACCAAACACAAAACTTACTTATGTGAGAGATGTTTGAATAATTTTAAAAGTGAGATTAAGTACAATAATCATATCGAGGATTGTGGTAAGATGAATACTTGTAAAATAACATTCCCCGAAGAGGATTATTTGAAATTTAAAAATCATTCAAACAAACTGCCTGTACCTTTTATTATCTACTTTGATTTTGAAGCTCTATTATTACCCATCCAAAACTGCTCTCAATCTAGTGCAAATTCATACACAAACAGAACGCAGCTACATGAAGCTTACAGTGTAGGCTTCTACCTGAAATGTCATTTCAACGATTCCCTATCACGTTACAATAGTTATAGAGGGCCTAATCCGGCTAAATGGTTGACTGAACAATTAGATAAAATTGGAGAATTCATCGATCTAAAACTAAAATGTAATATACCCATTGATTTTGGTGGAATTAGTATAGTCAGTATAATGTATGAAACCAAATGTCACATTTGTGGTGTGTTGTTCAAAGAGGGTGACATTCGTGTTAAAGATCATTGTCATTTTACAGGAAAATATCGAGGATTAGCCCACCAAGATTGCAATTTAAATTATAAATATAAATTTGTGGTACCGGTCGTAGCTCACAATTTGAGTGGGTACGATATGTTTTTATTAATTAGAGATTTGGCTAGATCGTCTAAACAAAATATTCAGGTGCTCCCCTTGAATAAAGAGAAATATATAAGTTTCACCAGAAGCTCCACAAATTCTATTGTTAAATTTCGATTTATAGACTCGTGTAGATTTTTAGATTCAAGTTTAGATAAATTAGTCTCTTATTTGAGTGAGGATGACTTGACTATTTTGAAACGTGAGTTTTCCCACTTATCTCAAGAAAATTTCAAACTATTAACACGTAAAGGAGTTTTCCCATACGAACACATGGATGAGTGGGGGAAATTAAACGATGAAAATCTTCCTCCGATCGAGAAATTCTTCAATAAACTTCGAGATGAATCGATAAGTGAGGAAGATTATCAACACGCTCAATCAGTTTGGAATCGATTTGAGTGTAAAAATTTAGGTGATTATTCGGATTTGTATTTGAAAACAGACGTTCTATTGCTGGCCGATGTATTCGAGAATTTCCGAAACAAATGCGTGGGCCTGTTTGATTTAGATCCCGCACACTACTTCACTGTTCCATCATTCACATGGGATTGTATGCTAAAATATACAAACGTATCACTACAATATTTAAAAGATATCGATATGATATTATTTTTGGAACGGGGGATTAGAGGGGGTGTGAGTCAATGCAGTAATCGATTTGCAAAAGCCAACAATAAATATATGCATAATCATAATCCACAAGAAGAAAATAGTTATTTAATGTATTTCGATGTATGTAATCTATATGGGTGGGCTATGATTCAATATTTACCTTACGATGGGTTTAAGTGGGTTGAAAATGTTGATAATATCGACGTACAACATGTTTCCGATGAAAGCCCTATCGGGTACATTCTAGAGGTTGATTTGGAGAATCCTACAACATTGCATGACCTTCATAAAGATCTCCCTCTTTGTCCAACTCATACAGCTCCACCGGGTAGTAAATTACCAAAATTATTAACAACTTTTCATAAAAAATCAAGATATATCATTCATTATAGAAACTTAAAACAATGTTTGACTTTAGGAATGGTACTAACTAAAGTCCATAGAGTTCTAGAGTTTAAACAAGCGCCGTGGTTGAAAGCCTATATTGATTTGAATACTAGATTGAGAGCGGCTTCTAAGAACGCCTTTGAGATAGCACTATTCAAGTTGCTCATCAATGCTATTTTCGGGAAATCGATGGAGAACGTGCGAAAGCATAGAGCGGTCAAATTAGTTAACAAATGGTATGGACCCTATGGAGCTCGTTATTATATTTCACAACCCAATTTTAATGATAGTAAAATATTTGAAGAAAATCTAGTGGCCATTGAACAAAATAAATTAGAAGTGTTATTCAATAAACCAATTTATGTGGGTATGACGATTTTGGACGTTTCTAAAACATGTGTGTACGATTTTCATTACAACTTCATGCTTACACTTTATAAAGATCCTGAAATGATAAGATTATGTTATACTGACACAGATAGTTTGATCTATCATATAATTACTGATGATGATATTTATCAGAGCATCATCAATAAATATATTCATAAATTCGATACGAGCGATTATGCGCTAAACAACAACTTTGAGATTCCACTTGTGAATAAAAAAGTAGTCGGCTTAATGAAGGATGAGAATGGGGGGATGATTATGGATATGTTTGTAGGGTTAAGATCCAAGATGTATAGTTATACAGTTCAGGATCGTAACCCAACAAAGAAAGCGAAGGGGGTGCGGGATTATGTGTTGCGGAACACAATCACATTCGAAGATTATGTTAGATGTTTAGAAGAAGGCATTGAGATGTATCGCATACAAAGATCTATCCGCTCATTCGATTTCAAATTGTATACAATCGAACAAAATAAAATTGCCCTCAGCCCTTTCGACAGCAAAAGACACATAATTGGTAATGGGATAAACACTTTACCTTATGGTCATTATTCTTTATCACCATAATTTTATAAGTTTATATACCCATCATATTATTGTTCATACTTCATATCCATGTTTATTATTGTTTTATGAAAATAAATAAAATATTTCTATGATGATGATGATTTGTTTCATTTTCCTCTCTCCCTTTACAGCAAACCGAAAGACTGTTTTACATAAAAATCATTTATTGTTCTAAATCATACATAACCTTATTTATATATAAATAACATATCTCTAAGTGTATTAGTCAATAAACAAAAAAAAAAATTTTTGTTGAGGAAATATCGATAAAACAATACAAGAGTACTAATCCACTAGCATAGTTAGTGATTCCACGTACATCTTGCTCACTCAAGCTCTAAATCATACATAATTTTATCCTTATGCGAAAACATAAACTCTCTAAGAGTATTAGCTAATAAGCTTTCTGGTGCAACATCTATAAAACAATACAAAAGTTCCATATAACTAGCAAGACCCCTCATTGATTTAATTATTGCAATGACCTTATAATAATATGAACAAAATTCAAGTTGTTCAAGGAACGACACTCGATGAAATAACACTTCATCGTTAATTCTAATGATTTCACGTACATCTTGCTCGCTCAAATAAAAATCAGTATTGTGCTTGGTGACTTGAAGTACTTTAACGCTATTCGCATAAACGCACTGTAATATTAGACAATAATATCCACATGCTATAGGTGTAGAATCGAAATATGCATGTTGACTCTCAAAGAATTCCTTGATCTTCATCCGCACTATATTGATGAAGTCGTTCCATTCGTATCTTCCAAAGACGAGTTTTCCATATTGATTTCTTTGATGCAACGAGATAGTTGAAGTGAATTTCCTCACATGGCTTAGTCCACATCTAACCTCCAAATTTTCTCTCAGTGGGTAAACAGTATTCATTAATAGAAATTGTTCATGTTTTGAGGCTATTTCAATTTTTTCTAAAATTCTATCCAACTCTTCATCACCACTAATACTACTACTACTATTCGCGTTGGAAAACCGACTATCTTGCAAAGACATTTCGCAACAACTGACTGTTGCATTCAAACTTCTCTACCACCAACACATACCAAATATTTATCTGAACATGCGCAGATCATACTATATCGGTATTCTGTATCCAACTTTTATCCTCCATACCATACCATTTAACTAGCATTTTATTACCTTTTTTTCGGAGTACTTTCTCAATTAAACATACTTCGGGTTGCTTCGTTCTTTGTAATTCCTCTTCGTAGAAGCATCCGGTGATTGTGGAATCTTTCATGTCTTTGAGTAGATAAGTAACAGGGTTCGTAATTTTAACTTTTATAATTTTAAATAATTCCGCTGACCAATTAGGCGTATACGATTTTTCGAAAATATGTTTTGCCTTACTGATACGCACCACATCTCCAACGTTGTATTTGTGTGGTAGAACTAGCTTGACGTGTGAGTAGCATCGCTTCAATATCTCACTTTCGTTATGTTTTGTCACTTTACACGGAGCCAGATTGATCGTTCTGTGCTTACGCTTATTATATTTTTCAGTGATCTTTTCGAGTATATCAAACCATTTGTATTTCCCACTCAAACTGAAATGTTTATAGAGCGCTTCTTTCAACGTTCGAATAACGCGTTCTGCAATGGCTGCTTTTTTTACAGAATAAGTATTATATTGATTGATTTTATGTTTCTTCATCAACTCTTTAAATTGCTTATTGAAGAACTCCTTTCCTTGATCGCTTTGTAAATGTGTGGGTATACGCCCGTTAGATTTCAAAAAAATAGAGTCAACAGCCTTCCGAACCTCTTCAGCCGATTTCGTTTTCAACGGACGAGTCCATAGATACTTTGAGAAGCAATCGATCATCACTAAAATGAATTTAAATCCTCGATTTTCACGCGCATAATTACCCATTTCAGCCAGATCCATCTGCCACAGATCATCTAAACCTTTTATGATTGTTCGGCGGCGGTTGAAATTCTTTCTACTTGGTTTATGAAGCTCATATACAACTTGTTCTTTACCTTGTTGCAACATGCTGAATTATCGCATTAGGATTGACTCTATCAGAATTTCCTCCCAACACAACCAATTTGCTATCAATATTCTTCAGACTAGTGATGAATACATTTTGTTGTGTAGTTATATTATGAATGTCATTAGTTAATTTCGCAATATCATCCTCAGTCTGTTTCTTATATACGTCTATCACTTTCTGCACATCGGTTTGAAGATTCTTCAAAGCTTTATTCATAAGATTATTAGCCTTTGCATACTTGTCAAGAAGTTCCTTCAACCTTTTTTCCACTTCAATTATCGCGCTATCGACGTACTTCTTATTCGCGGCATCGTTATTTAAAGTAGGTGTTTTCATATTGGAAATTTTTAAATTTTTAATATCCACATCACCGTCTGGTGTATGAGTCAAAACGTTCTTAAACATCGAGCGTATTCGGAGAACATCGACGCTGTTCACTACACCGTCTCCTCCGCTCCTAGATCTCCTACCAAACTTGTCGAGACTCATCATATAACTGTTTCAAACGCTATTGTATCTCATCTAATAAATGATATCTGCCTCTCGAAGTTCATTTATAATTGCAACAATCTCATTATCGTGCGACGTATTCCCAGCTTCTTGAGAAGCAATCAATAGTTTTAGGCGTTCCACGAGTTCGTTTGGATCGTCCCAGTACACGTACTCCACTGGTTCGTTGTTATATGTCAATTGCATACCGCTACCGAGAGCTTCCTCATGAATTAGAGGTCGAATTATTTTAATGTACTTGTATCTTCGAGTACCTTTCAAGTTTCCAGCACTATTTCTGTGGGGATTTGTCAAGTTCAGAATCATCCTGTAATTCATCTTATCTTTCTTGGTGAAATTTCTAGGTTTGTCATAGAATATAAGTTCACACAGACCGACGGTACTTTTGAATTTTCTCCCTTGTGTCACGATAGTATCTCTATTTTTGAAATCGATTAATTTACCTCCTAGTAACCATGACAACGAACTAGCATCGTAAACTGGGCCATAAACTTTATCGACTTTTCTACTCCCGGACCAATAATCACCGATATATTTTTGAAGTAACTCTGGGTAAGATTCTAATACGTCATACTCATCATCGTTGTCAGACTCTTCAATAACAGTTTTCATACTTGCATCGCTCACATCCAATACCGTTCTTCTTTCATCTTCCTCCTCCTCCTCCTCCTCCTCCTCCTCTTCATCCGCATCATCCTTTTCTTGCTTAATTTCACGTTTAATCAATGGTGTATTATTGGATTTGATTATTTCCCGAAGTGGTTCCGATATGGGTTTAAATAATTTATTGATCGACTCGTCCTCTTCCGTTTTACCCAGTTTCAATGTGAGATATTTCTTGCGTATAGATCGTGCCAATTGAGCGATTTTTCGCTTACGTGCTAACCGTTCAGCGTCCATTGTGTATTTGCTATTGATTTCACGTTCACACTTTAATATATACATCGAAACCTTTGCGGTATCTTCCATTGTTCAAATCGGAATCTTTAACAATTATCAATGTTCCAAATTTCTCCATCCAACACATAGAACACATCTTTTTGAATCGATCGAAAGTAACGTCTGGGGATACGTGCTCATCAAACACGTGTTTTAGATTTATTTCATCCTGTTTAAATAACACGATCAGGTTAGAATTATCGCGAATCAGTTGTTCAGGAATTTTAGAGTATGTCTGACATAGATATGATGCGTCAATGTTTCTATGTCTACACATCGAATAATATTCTCGAATTTTCTGTTGTGTCTCGCAGGATATGTCATCAAAAATGAAGATAGAATTTGGTTTTGCATCGTTCGGACTTATAATTTCTTCATTGTCTTTATATGGGAAATAACCAACTCCTTTTACTCGTTCCAAAATCTCCTGCAACAGTATGTACTTATCTTGATATAATGACTTCGAGTATACGTAAACGTTTTCAAACTTGACACCATTTGGATTGAATAACAACGATAACATAACGTTTGTTTTTCCGCATCCGCTCGGACCACAAATTAAAGCACGAAAAGAGTTTGGTAACAGTTTACCATGTTTACCAACGCGATTAGTTCTAACTTTCAAATCTAAATTCTCGATTGGAAGTGTCTGTTCTTGTTGAACGGTCTTCATCGTGTGAACCATTTCTACTTAATGATAACGTATAAAAGGAAAAATCACCAGAGCGTATGCTCATTAACAATGTTGATTCATCAAGGTGAAGGTTTATTGAATACACTCATAAACAAGCTCCCGTTTGAATTACACATTCCTTCATATCAATTCTGTGGTCCTGGAACTAAATTGGAAAAGCGTCTTGCACGCGGTGATAAAGGTATCAATCCTTTAGATTCCGCTTGTCGCGAACACGATATAGCTTATTCACAAAACAAATCTCCGGAGGAACGTCATAAGGCCGATAAAATATTAGAGGACGCTGCTTGGAAACGAGTTAAATCAAGAGACGCTAGCGCAGGTGAAAGACTCTCTAGTTTATTGGTTACCGGTGGGATGAAGGTTAAACGAAAACTAGGTATGGGTATCAAGAAACGGAGGCGACAACGAGGATGTTGTTTCCGGAAAGATATCGTTGGAAGCATCGCAAAGTCAATGGAGCCATCTTCTTCTTTGAGAAAGTCCGCTATGAACGCGTTGAAAGCAGCACGGATTGCGATTAAACGAGCTGGAGGTAAAAAGCGTATCAGAGTACCAAGAGTAATACCACTACCAAAATCTGGAGGATTCCTCCCACTATTACTATCCATCTTAGGAGCTCTAGGAGCCTTAGGATCGGTTGCAGGAGGTGCGAGTACCATAGCGAATGCAGTAATAAATGCTAAGAATGCGAAAAAGAAGCTTGAAGAAGATCAACGTCACAACAAAGCTATGGAATCGTTGGGTAAAGGTTTATATTTGAGACGAAATGCTAAAGGAGGCCTGGGATTGTTTTTGAAGAAGCAACAAAAAAACTTCCAATAAAGCTACCCTATGATAGACCGCTGAACGATCGGGATTTGGTGCGTTTCGCAAATAAAATGAAAATACCACATTTTCGAGGTGTCTTTATGCGAGACAATCTACCTAGAAAACCGTGGTGTCAAGAACGCATCATTTTAAATTTAGATTCAGTGAAAAACAGCGGAACTCATTGGGTAGCATTCAAGAAAAACGGTAACGATGTAGAGTATTTTGATTCGTTTGGAAATTTAAAACCACCGAAGGAACTCGTTCGATATCTGGGTGGGAACGTTCGGATTTCCTATAACAACGATCCTTTTCAGAAATACAATCAAGTAATATGTGGACATTTGTGTTTGAAATTTCTCAGTCTTACCTAAACATTTAGCGAGTAACAACCATCATGGATTTCGCTTCGGCCTTAATACAATACATATGCGAAACTGAAGGAGGAAATAGTTTGAGAACAATAATTAATTTTATTTACGATAATTTGATCGAGGCTATCAATAAACCTACGAGCGAACTTACACGTAAGAATTTAATGTTTCTACCGATGGAATACATCCTAAAACATTTGGATGTGGTGTTTCTCAATCAGAAAGAGGTTCCGGAACATATGTTCGAATACCTTTACCGTCATATGCAGTGTAAGGAACATGTCGATGAAGATTGCGATGGTCCACAACCCCCACGCAAACTATGTTCTCAATGTTTATCTGAGCAGATTTCTCACATCATGGAGAACGAGGAAATGACTCATCATGAGAAGCAAGTGTTGATAGAAGAAGTTTGCAAAGACGACCCATACTTTATGAAATCATACTTATTCCATCTATTAATGTTAAAATATAAATAGAGATGTTTCAATAAATTTTTATTAGTATCATGTCTCAGTTGTTCACGTTAACAAGCACCAACCATATATTCTCGTTTACACCGCAGATTTCGATTGTGCTGAGGCCAGACAAAAAATATTACTTAGCATTGTTGGGATTCACTTCCTACAATTCCATACCGAATATCGACAACGAAAAATTCTACTATTACGAGAATAAAACTTTGAAAGAAATCGCAATACCTGCAGGTAACTATGAAATAACCGATATCGAAGAATTGATTAAAAGGAATCTGAAGCAAAAAGAAGATATATTCTCACTGAAACCCAATAACAATACCCTAAAGTGTGAAATATTCAGTACACATCTCGATATATCGTTCGAAAAGGATGATAGTTTAGCTAAAATATTAGGGTTTTCACGTAAAGTATTAAGGAAAGGTGTATTGCACGTTTCCGATCTACCTGTGAACATTATAAAAGTTACAAATATCCGTTTCGAACCAAACATTACCGTAGGAGCGTTCTATCGAGACAGACCGGCGCATACGATTTACGACTTCCCAATAACCGACGATCCTGGTTATAGAATTGTGGAACGACCAAAAAATCCTCTATATTTACCAGTGTCCAATATCGGTGAGATTACCAACATCACCATACTCGCTTTGGATCAACACTCTAATCCGGTTAATTTTCGCGGGGAAGAAAGTATTCTACATCTACATTTACAAGAAGTCTGAAATGGGTTTGGTTGTTGGAGACAATAAAAGAACTTCACACATCCCATCTTCATCAGTCTTCAACAAATCACCAAAACCGCGTGACGTACTCACCAAAGCTAATCAATCAGTTCTACAATCTCTTGGGTTTCGACTTAAATTTGAAAAAAATGCCTAAGCGGAAGTATGTAGGTAACAATGCTATCAACGATGTGGATTTGAACAACAGTGTTGTCTCATCAATTTTTGATATCTATCAAGAACCGAAATTCGATGAGTCGATACGAAAAGCTGAATATAGATCGATCACACCTTTCGTTAAGGCGTTCAATAACAGCGATATTGTGGAGTTTGGAATAAATCAAGTGGATGCATTTTTTTCCATGAAGGATACCCTATTGGCTATCAAAGGAAAAATAGAAATAACTGGAGCTGGGAATGTCTCAATAGTACCTAATTATGGAGCCTTTCTTTTCGACTCATGCTCTTACAGCGAAAGTGGGCGAGACATCGAAACTGTTCGAGATCCTGGAATAGTTAGTGCTGTAAGGGCATTCACTTGCTACACTCCTACTGATTCTACGCATATGTCTATTGCCGGTTGGACTTACCCCGAAGAAAGTGTAGTTTTAGATCAAAGTAAGACTTTCAGCTTACTGATTCCACTAAAGCATATATTCAACATTTTCAATGATTATTCTATGATTACATTTGGGCGACAAACAATTCGATTGGTGCGAGCTCGAAACGATAACGATTGTGTTATAATTGCAAACGATGCTACCACAGTTAAATTTTCGATTGACAGTATGGAGTTGAAAGTCAAATATATCTTTCCCAACGACATAATTAGAGAAAAGCTATTGCGAGCCATCAAAAGTGATATGCCCATCCTAATTCCATTCAGAAAATGGGAATCACATGAACTGCCTGCTATAACGACTGACGCGAAAAGGGAAATTTGGGCTGTCAAGACTAGTGCAGCAGTTGAAAAACCGCGTTATGTTATAGTATTTTTCCAAACAGACAAGCGAAACAATGTGAAAGCTAATCCCACGATATTCGATCACGTACACATTTCTAGTATTCGCTTATCTCTAAACGGAGAATATTTCCCTAGTGAACGAATGAACTTGGACTTTGCCAAAAATGATTACGTTCTCGCCCACCACAACTACACTGAATTCTACCCCAGCTACACGAATTCTGCTGTGAAACATTCAATATTGGGTTATAGCAGTTTCAAAACACGCGCTTTGTACGTAATCGATTGTTCTAAGCAAGAAGAAGCCGTGAAATCAGCTACTGTCGACGTGCGACTGGAAATCGAAGCAGATAAAGGATTTCCCGCTAATACGAAAGCTTATTGCATCATAATTCACGATTGTTTAATGGAATACTCACCCCTCACCGAAATCATCAAGAGTCTCATTTAGACATAAATTCGATCAGTTTATTACGTGACACCATGAGAATCGCTTTGGTTGACATTCAAGGTTTCGTCGTCGACGATGTGTTCCATCCGAAAGAAATGTCTATTCAGATTGGATTTAAACGACATTATTCATTGTTTAAACCATGCATACCCTTTGCATCGTTGAATGCTCAAGATCGAAAATCTATATGTTATGTGGAGAGACTCGTACATGGAATAAAATATTCTTCTGGAGATGTAGAATACACCGAAATAGATAATATTCTAAAATCTAATCTTCTATGTAAGGCAGACTATATTTATGTTCGAGGTCATCAAAAAGCTGATTTTTTAACGAGAAAGTGCCAAGAACTGAATATTTTCCCACACATTGTAGATGTGTGTAACTTTGATAATACTCTATGTGAAACAGGAAAATTCGAACCTTCAAACAGGATGAGCTGCATGAATCACCGTAATGATGGAAAAAAATATATGTGTACAATTCAACACGTGGATAATCTACAGCAATGGTTCCTGAACATTATTCTACCAAATTAAATATATCTGTATATATATTCATTAAATACATGTTATTACTATTATTCAATAAAACAACTCTTTATTATCATTATATGTATTTATTTGTATGTTTCTTAACAATTTTTATGATGATTTTAAGTAGTAAAACTAATAAGACACTAAGATTGAAACATTGCATCGCATAAATCTCGTTTACTATCTGTGTCGGTGATGGTGTGTTTGGTGGTGGTGGTGGTTGAGAAGACATCGATGTAGGTGATGGGGTGAATGTTTGCCACTTCATAACATCCCCCTCTGTACCATTTGGAAATAATAGCTTGAGCTTATAATTGAATGTGTGATTGGTGGTGGTCCGCATCGTTTCGATTATGTATGTGAATACCTCTAGTTGATTTTCGTTAATCATTTGATAATTCATTGGCTGCCATTCTGTTCGATTACATTCATTTCTCAGATCTTTCCTGGGACATATATAAATACGTTCCACCCGATTCGGAACGTTTGTATACAGGATTCCATTCAAAATTGAGGTTAGGATTATAAAATTGGGTTCTAACATAACCATCCTCTCCGCCAATACTCAAACTATTCAATTGTCTTATAGCGATATTTTTATCTTCGTAAAATTTTAAATCTCTACTCAAAGCTTTTACTTTCGCACCGAATTCTTCCAATTTACGTGTGTATTCTTCAAGAGACATATTAATACTGATGATTTCATCGACTATATACACACGCTAGTATAAACACCATACCTTAGATTTCTTATTACTTGAGCTCCAAAAATTCAAGTTTAAAAGCCGGTTTGCTTTTATTAACATCCTCTTTTCCCCTGTATATCAAAATCAAACAAGGTTTCATGTTGATTTGTTCCAAAATTGGGATAATCTGATTGGTCAGTCGATTGGGTAGGAAGATAGAGAATTCATTGAACTCGAGCAATACGGATTCACCAAATTTGGTTCTTACTACTCTCGCTTGAAGTATTGTATAATGCTTATTGATTTCGAGTTCTGGAACTCTCCTTAATGGTTTTCTCTCCAAAAGAGCACAATGATTAAGTTTTGTTAGATCCATCATGAATCTGAAACAATATGAATAAAATTGAAGATCTTTAAATTCGTAATACACACACAAAATTGATACAACAGTTATTTTATAAAAGTTAATTAATTAATTTTATACTTGTTATTTTATGAATGTGAATTGAATAATTTTTTAACTGTTTATTCTGAATAAGAGACAAAACAAGTATGTTTTTATGGCAGTGAATTAAATAATTGAATTAAACTTACATTTTCCGTTCAATAGAAGACCGCAGACAAAGGATATAAGAAAACGATGTGTTTCGTTTGAGCTGTAACAGATAACTGAACAAACGAGAATTAAATTCGTAGTCAACATAACTCTCAATTCTAATTCGCTTACTAACAAGTCTAGACTTGTATATCACTTATTGTTATTTGTTGACCTAATGAATGACTCCATTGTATTCACAGCTGCTTACGTAAATCGTTTTTGAATTAAGATGGAACTTCCCGCGCAATAAAATTAACAAAATACCTCATAGATGTCGTCCTTTGACGTTAACTGTTCTGACATTGACATTCAGCTATGATAGTTCATCGGTTTAGTGATAGATGGCGATATAGGCTACAACATCGGTAACATTTTGAATTGGAGTCTCATAGATGTCGTCCTTTGACGTTAACTGTTATGACATTGACATCCAGCCATGATAGTTCATCGGTTCATAAATTTCCCGCGCAAAAACATTAACAAGATATATGATAGTTCATTAATATATCGTTTTTTTTTTAATAGAGATGGAACTTCCCGCTCGAAAACATTAACAAAATACCTCATAGATGTCGTCCTTTGACGTTAACTGTTCTGACATTGACATTCAGCTATGATAGTTCATCGGTTTAGTGATAGATGGCGATATAGGCTACAACATCGGTAACATTTTGAATTGGAGTCTCATAGATGTCGTCCTTTGACGTTAACTGTTCTGACATTGACATCCAGCTATGATAGTTCATCGGTTCATAAATTTCCCGCGCAAAAACATTAACCTCATAGATGTCGTCCTTTGACGTTGACAGGTACGCATGACGGTTGATCGGTTCATTCATAGACATTTGAAGTTAACTGTTCTGACATTGACATTGAAGTATGATAGTTCATCGGTTCATTAAGAGATGGCGGTGATGTAGCTATAACATCAGTCATATTTTGAATTGTGACCTCATAGATGTCGTCCCTTGACGTTAACATTTCTGACGTTGACAGGTATGCATGACGGTTGATCGGTTCATTCATAGATGTAGTCATTCGAAGTTAACTGGTCTGACATTGACATTTAAGTATGATAGTTCATCAGAAGATGGCGGCGATGTAGCTACATCAGTCATATTGTGGTTTTGACGTTAACTTTTCTGACATTCGGTTCCAACGTCGGCCATGATAAACATCACCAAAACACCTCTACGTTTGAATTTGGCGGGTCGATGACGTCACATCCAACTAACCTCACATCCAGACCTCTATGGTCGAAAGTTCTATAATCATCGTAAGCTCTATGGACACGTTTGAATTTCGCGGGTTAGTAACGTTACGTCCAACTAACCTCACATTCTATGACCCAGACTTCTATGGTCGAAAGTTCTGTGATCGTCGTAAGCTCTATGGACACGTTTGAATTTCGCGGGTTAGTAACGTTACGTCAAACTAACCTCACATTCTATGACCCAGACCTCTATGGTCGAAAGTTCTGTGATCATCGTAAGCTCTATGGACACGTTTGAATTTCGCGGGTTAGTAACGTTACATCCGAAGTTGCGCGCGCAACATCCGGTCGATGACGTCACTTCCTGGCGCAGAAGTAGCCCACTTAATCTACTTACGCTTAATCTGAAATACTCATTTCGAGATATCTTCTATTCTAACAAATCAAAAAAAACGCATTTCTTGTGCAGGTAGTCGGTTAACTCGTACTTATCTGTTTGATTTGAAACCAATTTGAATCTAATTGCCGACAGAGTTTGAGTCGATGATTGTTAGCAACGCTTGTTCATACAAATCGTGAAAATTCGAGACGAATTCTTTAAGTATCAAAATAATCTTATTGGGCTCTTGCCTGCAGATGGAGCAGAGACTCCAGATGACAACTATATATCTGAGGATAATGTTCGTACTCAATTCGAGAAAATGTATTTTCAGATAAAAACAATCGAATTTCGGTTGTTCAGACAAGATGTCGACAAACAAGCTCATATTCCTAATAATCATCATACTAATGTCACTTTGCCTAAAATAGTACTGC
This sequence comes from Endomychus coccineus, assembly GCA_958510875.1. Lineage (NCBI taxonomy): Eukaryota > Metazoa > Arthropoda > Insecta > Coleoptera > Endomychidae > Endomychus > Endomychus coccineus. Next base: position 80,523,330 of record OY294070.1, read on the forward strand.
CTCAATTCAGTGGTGACATTACCGCTTTCAACTCTTATATTGATATGTATGATGCCCTAATTCATAAGAATTCAAGTTTGAGTGATATTGAAAAATTTAATTATTTACTTGGATCATTGAAAGCTGCACCGTTAGCACGTGTACAACACTTGCCAATGACAAGTTCTAATTATAATATTGCATATGAATCTCTCATCAAAAGGTATAAAAACTCTAGACTGATAGCTGCTGCTCATTGGGCAGCCATTGAAAGTACTCCAAAGTTAACTAATGATGATGCCACTGCTTTGCGTCACATGTTGGATATTTTTAATGATAATCTTGCAGCCTTGAAAAATATGGAGTTGCCTGTTGATGAGTGGGATTTTATTCCTGTCCAGATGATACTGAAGAGATTGGATGCCTCTTTGGCTACACGTTTTGAACTTCATCATGATTCTACTGATTTTCCAAGTTACGCTACGCCTTATGAATTTCTATCAAAACAGTGTAGTGCTATCGAAAACACAAACATGTCCCGTAAATTGAAGCCAAAGAAACTGGAATCCAGTAAACCAAATTCAACATACCGAACTTCTAGTATTATGGTTCAAACTAAAACATATCAATGTCCTATTTGCAGACAAGATCACCTTTTATATCGTTGTCCAGATTTCTTGAGTAAATCTCCGAATGAAAGATATCGAATAGTCAAACATCAAAAATGTTGTGTCAATTGTTTGAGTAGCTCTCATTCTCTCAAACAATCTAAAAGTAGAGTAAAATGTTACAAGTGTGATCAGCTACCCCATTTTGGAACAGTTGATAAGCCACCGCTAGAATCTGACTCAGCTACACCTTCGACTACAACTACTGACAGAGGTACATCTTCAACCTCTAGCAGTTTGAATACTAATTTACACCCGCAAGTTCAGACCGCATTTCTTTCTTATACCGCTAGTGTGTTACTGTCTACTGCCCAAGTTGAAGTTTTGGACAAATTTGGAAATTATGTAACTATGAGATGTCTTCTCGATTCAGTATTTCAGCATGACCTCCTTCATAACTCAAAAAAGTATCCACCGTTTAGGATTACGAGGAAGTAATCTAACCATGAATCTAAATGAAAAATCTTGTCTTCCGGATAGATTCCGCAACAACAAAGCAAACTCACCAGTTTGGTGCGAAGATTTCCCAGGGTTCTGGATTTCTTCTCGATTTCCTCTCCGTAGAGGTTGAATATCTTGGATAGTAGACTTCCGCGGACAGCTAATCTTGAAAAATCTTGTCTTCCGGATGGATTCCGCGTCACAATAGCTCGACTTGATGCCGACGTTTCGCCAACCATTACAGGTGGCATCTTCAGGGCAGACTTGAGGCTTGAACTGAAACTGGTTCTACTGGTTTCTGTAGCCGTATTTATTGTAGGAAAAATCCTTCACGCTACATAGTTCACTGCCTTTGTTCCGGTGGTTAACTTCGTTCCGGCACCTGACCCTGCCGTTGTGCGATCATGTGCGAAGTGAAATTTTCGAAGATGGGTTTCCAAATGTTGGGAAGGTAATATCCTGAGTCACGGTTCAGATTATTCTGATGTTTCAGGATTGCTATAGCTTCAAGGATTTTTCGCTGATAGAAGTGTGGGGCTCGGACTAGGATTTTAGTATCTTCAAAGAGGATTTGATGATTTGTGTTAAACTTGTGTTCCGCAAGTGCAGATCTACTGGTGTGACGAAGTCTTGTACAGCGCTCATGTCCTTTCACACGAGTAGCTACTGTACGACCTGTTTCACCAATGTAAACTTTACCGCAAGAACAGGGAATACTATAAACACCTTCTAAGTGGAGAGGAGGAAGGGGATCTGTGATAGGTTTGTAAAACTGTGATAATTTTGGAAGTGTGGAAAAACGGGTAGAAATATTATGTTTTTTGAGGATTTTGGAAATTCGATGTTATATTTTGAATATATGGAAGATAGGCCGTGGATAAAGCAGGTGGGAGGGTTTCTGGCTCAGGTCGATTTGGAATTTTAGGTGAAGTGTATTTCTTTATGGCTTTTTGAATGTTGTAATGGGAGAAATTGTTTGATAATAAGGCAGATGATAGATGTTTTAATTCTGATTTTAAAGTTTGAGGCTGAGATAGGTTGACAGCTCTGTGGACCAGGGAGTTTATGACAGATTGCTTTTGGGCAGGATGGTGGTGGGAAAGATCATTGAGGTATCTATCGGTATGGGTGGGTTTCCGATACACAGAATGTCTTAAAGTACCGTCAGTCTGTCGACTAACCAATACATCCAGGAACGGGAGTGAACCTTGCGATTCGACTTCCATGGTGAAACGGATATTAAACACCATACCTTAGATTTCTTATTACTTGAGCTCCAAAAATTCAAGTTTAAAAGCCGGGTTGCTTTTATTAACATCCTCTTTTCCCCTGTATATCAAAATCAAACAAGGTTTCATGTTGATTTGTTCCAAAATTGGGATAATCTGATTGGTCAGTCGATTGGGTAGGAAGATAGAGAATTCATTGAACTCGAGCAATACGGATTCACCAAATTTGGTTCTTACTACTCTCGCTTGAAGTATTGTATAATGCTTATTGATTTCGAGTTCTGGAACTCTCCTTAATGGTTTTCTCTCCAAAAGAGCACAATGATTAAGTTTTGTTAGATCCATCATGAATCTGAAACAATATGAATAAAATTGAAGATCTTTAAATTCGTAATACACACACAAAATTGATACAACAGTTATTTTATAAAAGTTAATTAATTAATTTTATACTTGTTATTTCATGAATGTGAATTGAATAATTTTTTAACTGTTTATTCTGAATAAGAGACAAAACAAGTATGTTTTTATGGCAGTGAATTAAATAATTGAATTAAACTTACATTTTCCGTTCAATAGAAGACCGCAGACAAAGGATATAAGAAAACGATGTGTTTCGTTTGAGCTGTAACAGATGACTGAACAAACGAGAATTAAATTCGTAGTCAACATAACTCTCAATTCTAATTCGCTTACTAACAAGTCTAGACTTGTATATCACTTATTGTTATTTGTTGACCTAATGAATGACTCCATTGTATTCACAGCTGCTTACGTAAATCGTTTTTGAATTAAGATGGAACTTCCCGCGCAATAAAATTAACAAAATACCTCATAGATGTCGTCCTTTGACGTTAACTGTTCTGACATTGACATTCAGCTATGATAGTTCATCGGTTTAGTGATAGATGGCGATATAGGCTACAACATCGGTAACATTTTGAATTGGAGTCTCATAGATGTCGTCCTTTGACGTTAACTGTTATGACATTGACATCCAGCCATGATAGTTCATCGGTTCATAAATTTCCCGCGCAAAAACATTAACAAGATATATGATAGTTCATTAATATATCGTTTTTTTTTTAATAGAGATGGAACTTCCCGCTCGAAAACATTAACAAAATACCTCATAGATGTCGTCCTTTGACGTTAACTGTTCTGACATTGACATTCAGCTATGATAGTTCATCGGTTTAGTGATAGATGGCGATATAGGCTACAACATCGGTAACATTTTGAATTGGAGTCTCATAGATGTCGTCCTTTGACGTTAACTGTTCTGACATTGACATCCAGCTAAGATAGTTCATCGGTTCATAAATTTCCCGCGCAAAAACATTAACCTCATAGATGTCGTCCTTTGACGTTGACAGGTACGCATGACGGTTGATCGGTTCATTCATAGACATTTGAAGTTAACTGTTCTGACATTGACATTGAAGTATGATAGTTCATCGGTTCATTAAGAGATGGCGGTGATGTAGCTATAACATCAGTCATATTTTGAATTGTGACCTCATAGATGTCGTCCCTTGACGTTAACATTTCTGACGTTGACAGGTATGCATGACGGTTGATCGGTTCATTCATAGATGTAGTCATTCGAAGTTAACTGGTCTGACATTGACATTTAAGTATGATAGTTCATCAGAAGATGGCGGCGATGTAGCTACATCAGTCATATTGTGGTTTTGACGTTAACTGTTCTGACATTCGGTTCCAACGTCGGCCATGATAAACATCACCAAAACACCTCTACGTTTGAATTTGGCGGGTCGATGACGTCACATCCAACTAACCTCACATCCAGACCTCTATGGTCGAAAGTTCTATAATCATCGTAAGCTCTATGGACACGTTTGAATTTCGCGGGTTAGTAACGTTACGTCCAACTAACCTCACATTCTATGACCCAGACCTCTATGGTCGAAAGTTCTGTGATCATCGTAAGCTCTATGGACACGTTTGAATTTCGCGGGTTAGTAACGTTACGTCAAACTAACCTCACATTCTATGACACAGACCTCTATGGTCGAAAGTTCTGTGATCATCGTAAGCTCTATGGACACGTTTGAATTTCGCGGGTTAGTAACGTTACATCCGAAGTTGCGCGCGCAACATCCGGTCGATGACGTCACTTCCTGGCGCAGAAGTAGCCCACTTAATCTACTTACGCTTAATCTGAAATACTCATTTCGAGATATCTTCTATTCTAACAAATCAAAAAAAACGCATTTCTTGTGCAGGTAGTCGGTTAACTCGTACTTATCTGTTTGATTTGAAACCAATTTGAATCTAATTGCCGACAGAGTTTGAGTCGATGATTGTTAGCAACGCTTGTTCATACAAATCGTGAAAATTAATTTTTTGCGAATTCTAAATTGTTTTGTACGTCGACTTTGACGCCTACTATCATCTGTTCCAGGTTGATCGATCATTGTTCAATTAATTCATTTCATTAGAATTCAAGGTTTTCTCTCCCAAATTAAAAGTGCGCAATTCTATTTGCTTTTTCGGGAAATTTTATCAGAACTTTGGTAGAATGGCTCCTTCATCTAGTGATATGGAAAAAAGAAAGAGAAATCGATATTATAGACAAACTGAAATCAAACGATTGGAAGAGGTTTTCGAAACCGCAAAATTTGCAGAAACTGATTCAAACTATCTCACAGTCTTCAAATTCAGGTTTGAACAAATCGAATCAATTCGAGACGAATTCTTTAAGTATCAAAATAATCTTATTGGGCTCTTGCCTGCAGATGGAGCAGAGACTCCAGATGACAACTACATATATGAGGATAATGTTCGTACTCAATTCGAGAAAATGTATTTCCAGATAAAAACAATCGAATTTCGGTTGTTCAGACAAGATGTCGACAAACAAGCTCATATTCCTAATAATCATCATACTAATGTCACTTTGCCTAAAATACTGCCTCAATTCAGTGGTGACATTACCGCTTTCAACTCTTATATTGATATGTATGATGCCCTAATTCATAAGAATTCAAGTTTGAGTGATATTGAAAAATTTAATTATTTACTTGGATCATTGAAAGCTGCACCGTTAGCACGTGTACAACACTTGCCAATGACAAGTTCTAATTATAATATTGCATATGAATCTCTCATCAAAAGGTATAAAAACTCTAGACTGATAGCTGCTGCACATTGGGCAGCCATTGAAAGTACTCCAAAGTTAACTAATGATGATGCCACTGCTTTGCGTCACATGTTGGATATTTTTAATGATAATCTTGCAGCCTTGAAAAATATGGAGTTGCCTGTTGATGAGTGGGATTTTATTCCTGTCCAGATGATACTGAAGAGATTGGATGCCTCTTTGGCTACACGTTTTGAACTTCATCATGATTCTACTGATTTTCCAAGTTACGCTACGCCTTATGAATTTCTATCAAAACAGTGTAGTGCTATCGAAAACACAAACATGTCCCGTAAATTGAAGCCAAAGAAACTGGAATCCAGTAAACCAAATTCAACATACCGAACTTCTAGTATTATGGTTCAAACTAAAACATATCAATGTCCTATTTGCAGACAAGATCACCTTTTATATCGTTGTCCAGATTTCTTGAGTAAATCTCCGAATGAAAGATATCGAATAGTCAAACATCAAAAATGTTGTGTCAATTGTTTGAGTAGCTCTCATTCTCTCAAACAATCTAAAAGTAGAGTAAAATGTTACAAGTGTGATCAGCTACCCCATTTTGGAACAGTTGATAAGCCACCGCTAGAATCTGACTCAGCTACACCTTCGACTACAACTACTGACAGAGGTACATCTTCAACCTCTAGCAGTTTGAATACTAATTTATACCCGCAAGTTCAGACCGCATTTCTTTCTTATACCGCTAGTGTGTTACTGTCTACTGCCCAAGTTGAAGTTTTGGACAAATTTGGAAATTATGTAACTATGAGATGTCTTCTCGATTCAGTATTTCAGCATGACCTCCTTCATAACTCAAAAAAGTATCCACCGTTTAGGATTACGAGGAAGTAATCTAACCATGAATCTAAATGAAAAATCTTGTCTTCCGGATAGATTCCGCAACAACAAAGCAAACTCACCAGTTTGGTGCGAAGATTTCCCAGGGTTCTGGATTTCTTCTCGATTTCCTCTCCGTAGAGGTTGAATATCTTGGATAGTAGACTTCCGCGGACAGCTAATTTTGAAAAATCTTGTCTTCCGGATGGATTCCGCGTCACAATAGCTCGACTTGATGCCGACGTTTCGCCAACCATTACAGGTGGCATCTTCAGGGCAGACTTGAGGCTTGAACTGAAACTGGTTCTACTGGTTTCTGTAGCCGTATTTATTGTAGGAAAAATCCTTCACGCTACATAGTTCACTGCCTTTGTTCCGGTGGTTAACTTCGTTCCGGCACCTGACCCTGCCGTTGTGCGATCATGTGCGAAGTGAAATTTTCGAAGATGGGTTTCCAAATGTTGGGAAGGTAATATCCTGAGTCACGGTTCAGATTATTCTGATGTTTCAGGATTGCTATAGCTTCAAGGATTTTTCGCTGATAGAAGTGTGGGGCTCGGACTAGGATTTTAGTATCTTCAAAGAGGATTTGATGATTTGTGTTAAACTTGTGTTCCGCAAGTGCAGATCTACTGGTGTGACGAAGTCTTGTACAGCGCTCATGTTCTTTCACACGAGTAGCTACTGTACGACCTGTTTCACCAATGTAAACTTTACCGCAAGAACAGGGAATACTATAAACACCTTCTAAGTGGAGAGGAGGAAGGGGATCTGTGATAGGTTTGTAAAACTGTGATAATTTTGGAAGTGTGGAAAAACGGGTAGAAATATTATGTTTTTTGAGGATTTTGGAAATTCGATGTTATATTTTGAATATATGGAAGATAGGCCGTGGATAAAGCAGGTGGGAGGGTTTCTGGCTCAGGTCGATTTGGAATTTTAGGTGAAGTGTATTTCTTTATGGCTTTTTGAATGTTGTAATGGGAGAAATTGTTTGATAATAAGGCAGATGATAGATGTTTTAATTCTGATTTTAAAGTTTGAGGCTGAGATAGGTTGACAGCTCTGTGGACCAGGGAGTTTATGACAGATTGCTTTTGGGCAGGATGGTGGTGGGAAAGATCATTGAGGTATCTATCGGTATGGGTGGGTTTCCGATACACAGAATGTCTTAAAGTACCGTCAGTCTGTCGACTAACCAATACATCCAGGAACGGGAGTGAACCTTGCGATTCGACTTCCATGGTGAAACGGATATTGGGAAGTAATGAATTTAAATGATTGAGGAAGGGAACAAGCTTTTCGCGACCATGTTGCCAAATAACGAAAGTATCGTCGACATATGTGAACCAACATTACGGCTTGAGAACAGATGAGTTAATGGCATCTTGTTCAAAAGCTTCCATGAAGATATTAGCTATGATCGGGGAAAGTGGGGAACCCATGGCAGCTCCCGAGGACTGCTCGTAGAACTTGCCATCGTATAGAAAAAATATGTGGAGGATAGACAAAAATCAATTGACGGTAGCAAGTTCGTTGAAATGTTTTTGCTAGGTAACAATTGAGAAATTATGGAAAGGGTGTCTGGAATGGGAACATTGGTAAACAGTGATTCGACGTCGAAGCTGACGAGCAAATCGCATGGGTCAACTTTCAACGTTTGAAGTTTTTCAACGAAATGAAAGGAATTTAGGATAAAACTATTGGAATCACCTACAAGGGGTTCGAGAATGGATGACAGGTATCGAGAGAGTTTATAAGTAGGAGATCCGATAGTGCTGACAATCGGTCTCAGGGGAACTGAGGGCTTATGAATTTTAGGCAAACCATATAAACGGGGACATTTTGAACAATGGAGGATGAGAAATTTCTTATCTGAATCAGGAAGGGAAGAATGACGAATAATTTGTGAAATTGAACGTTCTATAGAGGAGATGGGATCTTTTGGTAGAAGCTTATAGGAATTAGTTTGCAGATGTTGCAAGATTTTGTTATCATAATCTGAACGATTCATGACAACAGTGGAGTTTCCTTTATCAGCCCTCAAAATAGCCAAATCAGGATTTGATTTGAGTGAATTGAGAGCTTGAATTGAAGGTTTAGGGCAATTTGATTTAGGAATCTTGGAATGACGAAGAATTTTAGCAGTTTCGAAACGAATTTCATCTGCTGCGAGATGGGGAACTTTATGTAGGGATGCTTCTACAGCAGAAATAATGGATGTCGTAGGAATGCTTTTGGGGTAGAAGACAAAATTAGGACCTTTAGATAGAACCGATTGTTCAGCTTCAGTAAGGGTATGTGACGATAAATTAACCACAGTATTTACAAGAGGGGTTGGTATTGAAGGTTGGTGCTGAGGGCGTTGGGAGGCAAGGAGGTCTACTATCCGAAATATCCAACCTCTAAGGAGAGGAAATCAAGAAGAAATCCAGAACCCTGAGAAATCTTCGCACCAAACTGGTGAGTTTGCTTTGTTCTCTTACTTTTCTTTGTCGTTGTCGTGATCATAATTTGATTCCCAATTTCCTTAAAATATCCCATCCCATAAATTCACATTCATCCAAAAACATATTTAAACGCGCTAGTTTAGCTTTGATTCCAAAATCCTCAGAAAACATAATATTTCTACCCGTTTTTCCACACTTCCAAAATTATCACAGTTTTACAAACCTATCAAAGATCCCCTTCCTCCTCTCCACTCAGAAGGTGTTTATAGTATTCCCTGTTCTTGCGGTAAAGTCTACATTGATGAAACAGGTCGTACAGTAGCTACTCGTGTGAAAGAACATGAGCGCTGTACAAGACTTCGTGACACCAGTAGATCTGCACTTGCGGAACACAAGTTTAACACAAATCATCAAATCCTTTTTGAAGATATCAAAATCCTAGTCCGAGCCCCAAACTTCTATCAGCGAAAAATCCTTGAAGCTATAGAAATCCTAAAACATCCGAATAATCTGAACCGTGACTAAGGATATTACCTTCCCAACATTTGGAAACCCATCCTCGAAAATTCCACTTCGCACATGATCGCACAACGGCAGGGTCAGGTGCCGGAACGAAGTTAACCACCGGAACAAAGGCAGTGAACTGTGTAGCGTGAAGGATTTTCCCTAATACGGCTACAGAAACCAGTAGAACCAGTTTCAGTTCAAGCCTCAAGCCTGTCCTGAAGATGCACCTGTAATGGTTGGCGAAAGATCGGCATCAAGTCGAGCTATTGTGACGCGGAATCCATGCGGAAGACAAGATTTTTCAAGATTAGCTGTCCGCGGAAGTCTACTATCCAACCTCTACGGAGAGGAAATCGAGAAGAAATCCAGAACCCTGGGAAATCTTCGCACCAAACTGGTGAGTTTGCTTTGTTCTCTTACTTTTCTTTGTCGTTGTCGTGATCATAATTTGATTCCCAATTTCCTTAAAATATCCCATCCCATAAATTCACATTCATCCAAAAACATATTTAAACGCGCTAGTTTAGCTTTGATTCGGGAACGAATTAAGTACACTAGACGCGAGATCAATTTCATCAATATAACCCTCTTTGGCCTCCACCTTGAACTTTCAAATACCCTTTCAGCATCCGATTGGTTGGTTCTCGACCGAATTACCTATGATCAAGCCGATCAAATTCGTACCCTCAATTCCAAACGTCATATACAAAAATTCAATAAACTCCTTGCTCCCCAACGCCCTCAGCACCAACCTTCAAGACCAACCCCTCTTGTAAATACTGTGGTTAATTTATCTTCACATACCCTTACTGAAGCTGAACAATCGGTTCTATCTAAAGGTCCTAATTTTGTCTTCTCCCCCAAAAACATTCCTACGACATCCATTATTTCTGCTGTAGAAGCATCCCTACATAAATTTCCCCATCTCGCAGCAGATTCGTTTAGAAACTGCTAAAATTCTTCGTCATTCCAAGATTCCTAAATCAAATTGCTCTGAACCTTTAATTCAAGCTCTCAATTCACTCAAATCAAATCCTGATTTGGCTATTTTGAGGGCTGATAAAGGAAACTCCACTGTTGTCATGAATCGTTCAGATTATGATAACAAAATCCTGCAACATCTGCAAACTAATTCCTATAAGCTTCTACCAAAAGATTCCACCTCCTCTATAGAACGTTCAATTTCACAAATTATTCGTCATTCTTCCCTTCCTGATTCAGATAAGAAATTTCTCATCCCCCATTATTCAAAATGTCCCTGTTTATATGGTTTGCCTAAATTTCATATGCCCTGAGTTCCCCTGAGACCGATTGTCAGCACTATCGAATCTCCTACTTATAAAGTCTCTCGATTCCTGTCATCCATTCTCAAACCCCTTGTAGGTGATTCCAATAGTTTTATCCTAAATTCCTTTCATTTTGTTGAAAAACTTCAAACGTTGAAAGTTGACCCATGCGATTTGCTCGTCAGCTTCGACGTCGAATCACTGTTTACCAATGTTCCCATTCCAGACACCCTTTCCATAATTTCTCAATTGTTACCTAGCAAAAACATTTCAACGAACTTGCTACCGTCAATTGATTTTTGTCTATCCTCCACATATTTTTTCTATACAATGGCAAGTTCTACGAGCAGTCCTCGGGAGCTGCCATGGGTTCCCCACTTTCCCCGATCATAGCTAATATCTTCATGGAAGCTTTTGAACAAGATGCCATTGACTCATCTGTTCTCAAGGCGAACTGTTGGTTTAGATATGTCGACGATACTTTCGTTATTTGGTTTCCGAGAAACTATAGGTCTTCTCCTACTGGAAGTTGCATTTGCCTAATGTTGGTTGATTCTGTCATAAAAAATATTATGTTTCTATGATATATTTATGTTTTCGAAAATACCTTACAATATCAGTAGTTTTGATTTCATCGTTAGAATTACCAGATTCGTCACAATTATCAGGTTCCATTGGCACATTGATTGAATCCTGTGAATAATAGATTTTTAATGAAGAGAATAAATTGAGTTCAATATTTTTGAAAGCACATCCCACACCAACAAAATTACCTAGAAAGGAAGCCACACCCATGCTATTGAACATTTTTCATTTTTACCCTTACCATTTGTTTTAGGAAACAAGTTGGGCTCTCCATGTAATGTTGCTGCTATAATTCCAAGTGAGAAGCAAAACAGTAGTATTAATATCTCGAACTTATCTCAAATTGTGTGTCATAGCTTATATTTATATGATATTCTACCTGAATAACAATTTACACAATTTTTTTTCATCTGCATTTAATGTTGCATCACAATGAGCATTTTAATATTCATAGCGATGTCACGATTTGCACCTACCTCTACAATTTCCGTCATTATTTCTTCCCCCATATTAGAATCATATGGATTTTCTAATCCTCTGGTGATTTTATCATTGATAATGGATAATAGCAAATCCTGATCCCAACCTTTGTCTACCACTTTCGACACACCACCAACTGTAAGTCATTGCATTTTCATTGTGTTACTGCTAATTACAATGATCATACAAACCGGATAAATATCTTTGCTTTCTTTCTTCAGCTACAACTTTCCGCACATCCATCTTTCTGTTGCTGTAAAAATTTTTAAGTGAATGCACCTCTCTGTACCTCGATTCTGACCATGAAGAATTGAATTCTTTGGCTAAAGCTTTCCAGGCCTTGTTCTTCTCATCAACACTGACACCGTCAGTTTTCTTGCATTCAATAATGTGCTTATATTTATGCACAATGCTTAAAAGCAGTTGGATAGCATTTGGTAACATTTACAACACAACAATAGAATTGTTTTGTAACTTTTAATTCTTATAATTCTATTATTTGTCTTACATACATACAATGTGTCGTGCAAGAACCGTTATATATGTGATACGTAATATCACATGTAATTTAGATTAATGGTTCAGAGCAGTTTTATAACACGATTTAATTGTTTTACAACAGTAAAATAAAGTTTACATATTATTATGTAACACTGGGGAACTATGATGTATGAGTTATGTAACAAATTAAAATTGATACGTATATAGTATATAACATTGCTACTCTCCAGGTAACATTGTTATGTATACATTATGGATCCGGCGTATGTACTTTGTTGCTGACATTCTGCTATCCCCGTAGGTTGCTTGTTCTGCCCTGGTTATGTAACCTGTTATTTCTAAAGATGAAAAACATTTAACATTGATAACAATATTACCTATATGTTTGTTTTAGAACAGTAACATAAAGTTTACATGTTATTATGTAACACTGGGAAACTGTGATGTATTAGTTATGTAACACATTGAAATTGATACGTATATAGCATATATAACATCGCTACTCTCTATGTAACATTGTTTCGTATACATTATGGATCTGGCGTATGTAATTTGTTGCTGACATTCAGCTATCCCCGTAGGTTATTTGTTCTGCTTTGGTTATGTAACCTGTTATTTCTAAAGATAAAAAACATGTAACATTGATAACAATATTACATGTTTGTGTTTGCTGAGAATTGTGTATCGAATGATCGAATTCTTCAAATTTGAGCAATCTTTTGGGAAATTGTGTATCGAATGATCAAATTCTTCAAATTTGAGCAATCTTATGTATCGAATAATAGAATTCTTCAAATAGGAGCAAATTTTTGAGAAATTGTGTATCGAATGATCAAATTCTTCAAATTTGAGCAATCTTTTGGGAAATTGTGTATCGAATGATCAAATTCTTCAAATTTGAGCAATCTTATGTATCGAATGATGGAATTCTTCGAATTGGAGCTATTTTTCGAGAAATTGTGTATCAAATGATCAAATTCTTCAAATTTGAGCAATCTTTTGGGAAATTGTGTATCGAATGATCAAATTCTTCAAATTTGACCAATCTTATGTATCGAATGATGGAATTCTTCAAATTGGAGCAATTTTTTGAGAATTTGTGTATCGAATGAGCAAATTCTTCAAATTTGAGCAATCTTATGTATCTAATGATCGAATTATTCAAATTGGAGCAATTTTTTGAGAAATTGTGTATCGAATGATCAAATTCTCCAAATTTGAGCAATCTTATGTATCGAATGATGGCATTCTTCAAATTGGAGAAATGTTTTGAGAAATTGTGTATCGAATGATCAAATCCTTCAAATTTAAGCAATCTTATGTATCGAATGATGAAATTCTTCAAATTGGAGCAATTTTTTGAGAAATTGTGTATCGAATGATCAAATTCTCTAAATTTGAGCAATCTTATGTATCGAATGATGGAATTCTTCAAATTGGAGCAATTTTTTGAAAAAATTGTGTATCGAATGTTCAATACTTCAAATTTGAGAAATCTTTTGAAAAATTCTTTATCTACCCAGATAGCACTAGACGTCTTTAAGATGTCTGTCTTAAGTCGTTTTTATGTCTGAACGTCTGAAGACATAAGGAATATGTCTTTAAGACATCTTCACTACGACATTTTGACGAACGTCCTAACACGACACAGAATAGACGTCTTATGTACCTACGTCTGTCTTAATGATAGGCAATAGTTTGAAATAACATTATTATTTTTAATAATGAAGAAAACCTACAGAATGAATATTCAAGGAGATGCAAACCCGGAACCCAATCGGATTCTTATTTTAAAAAATCAACATTTCGAAAATTATTTATTCGAATTTTAGGTAGGTAGGTATATGTTTCATATGTAGGGATTTTTATGAACGCGGTACTCACTAACTACGATAACTAACTCCGGTTATCGAAACAAAGCGGTCATCTTTTTGCTCGCAAAAGATCAACCAGCCCGCCTAAAGTCTCACGGGTGTTTTTGTTGTATTTTCTGAAACAATACTATTATTATTATTGAATACAAATTACAGAGACATTTACGTACCTCCAAAACATCTTCTCCATGCCTTGATCCCAAATTTAAAGTTCTCCATTTGTTGTACCGTACCAAAAAGACACTGTTAGATATTTAGGATTTAGCAATGCATTGGCTAACTCAATGCTTCCCACACCATATTTCGATTCTAATTTTGATTCATGATATTGAATAGATTCTGTAATTCCCAATCCACTATCGAAATAGGTCTCAAACGCATCTCTCACTTCATGTGTAGAGCGTAAATAACCTAGACTCTCTCCAGAGGTCAGACTATAGCTATGATTGTTTGTAACTGTAATTAAGGCCGGTATTCCTTGCTGTGAGCAAAAATTTTAAATTTAATTCTGCACTCTTTCACTTTATACATCATATAATCGCCTCACCTTTACATATTTGTCTTTTTTTCTCGTATCTTTGGTTGTACCTATGTTTTATCGCAATTTTAAGTTTCGCATTACAACTACAGTTTTTTGATTTCCCTTTTGCATTTTTATTTGGCTCCACTCTACGATATGATGTATGATGACAGTTGTATTCCAGACTGAAATATCAATTATTAGTTGAAAAAAGACTACCTACTTGATACTAGTAGTTGCCTAAATCAATGACAGAATAATAATACACCTACCTGCATATGTAGTGTGGCGTGTTCCTTTTGTTTTCAAATATTCTTCAATTGGTATTTGTCAAAGAAACGTATTCATCCATCCACTGCTTCGCATCACTCTCATTTAATAAATTTTCCCTATATTTTCCAGGCTCTTTCCAAAATATTTATAACGAGATGGTCAATTTGTCGCATTATCCATGGCAGCCATCTTATCGAAACAATGACAGCCACAAAGTAACGCCCGTCATGGCGACGCATCTGAAGGGGGGGAGACCGCGGTTGGTTGTGACAGGGGTTTGTTGTGACAGAGGCGAATACGTATTAGTAATGGCTACACCGCACAGTAGATGAACACCGCTACTTCTACGATCAAGAACCAAGATGGCGGCCATAGGGGGGTCGGTGATAAGGAATGGATGTGTGTGATAAGGTGTGAGATAAGGATATGTTGTTTGTAAAGAGTATACAGGGTGCGTACAAAAAGTGTGTCACATGTACAGGGTCACGTGACTATCACGAGGCAGCTGCCATCGAGTATACAGGGTGTGTACAAAAAGTGTGTCACATGTACAGGGGTCATGTGACTATCACATGACAGCTGTCATGGCGGACCTAAGGTACAGATTGCTTCGTGGATATGTCACCACCACGTGACAGCTGTCATGGTGGACCTAAGGTACAGACTGCTCCGTGGAGGTGTCACCACCACGTGACAGCTGTCATGGTGGACCTAAGGTACAGATTGCTTCGTGGAGATGTCCCCACCACGTGACAGCTGCCATGGTGGACCTAAGGTACAGACTGCTCCGTGGAGGTGTCACCACCACGTGACAGCTGTCATGGCGGACCTATGGTACAGATTGCTTCGTAGAGGTGTCACCACCACGTGACAGCTGTCATGGTGGACCTATGGTACAGATTGCGTTGTGGAGGTGTCACCACCATGTGACAGCTGTCATGGCGAACCTAAGGTACAGATTGCTTCGTAGAGATGTCGCAACCACATGACAGCTGTCATGGTGGACCTAAGGTACAGATTGCTTTGTAGAGGTGTCACCACCATGTGACAGCTGTCATGGCGAACCTAAGGTACAGATTGCTTCGTAGAGATGTCGCAACCACATGACAGCTGTCATGGTGGACCTAAGGTACAGATTGCTTTGTAGAGGTGTCGCCACCATATGACAGCTGTCATGACGAACCTAAGGTACAGATTGCTTCGTGGAGGTGTCGCCACCACGTGACAGCTGTCATGGTGGACCTAAGGTACAGATTGCTTCGTAGAGGTGTCACCACCAAGTGACAGCTGTCATGACGAACCTAAGGTACAGATTGCTTCATGGAGGGGCGAAGCACCTCTACGAAGCATTCTGTACCTTTGGTTCAAAAGGTATAGACTGATACGTGGAGATGGCGCCACCAGTTCGACTCGACCGACTCATGCGGCTCGCAAGCGACTTCGATAAATGAAAGGTCGGAGATCATCGGCTACAACGTTTCGTGCGACTTCGCAGACTCGTTCTAGTTTGCGGGTGTTAATATCGATGAGGACAGTATAGCTCAAGATGAAGTGTGTGGCGGTCGACATTCAGAGCTTCCAAATCTCATACCATGGTTCAACTAGGTGTCCGTGGAGGCTCTGCCATCTTTGAATGAACTAGTGTGACGGCACATGCCACATGTGTTTTTCATCGGCTTAAGCATCAGAGTGAAGGGGTCTACACCGGAAGTCGTTATTTTATTGCTTATTTTGAATCTACATGATGAGCTGAACAAGATTTCCATCGACTTGATGAATTTTATGATTTACATGGGGAAAAATCTAATATCGGGCATGTAAACAGGAAAAACTGTAAATTTTGCTGCAACTATAGCTTCATGGATATCAAATGAAAGGTCTTGATGTGTAGAATGTGAATTTCCAACATTTTCGTGAAAAAATGCCATATCGTACATGTAGATGAGGAAAAACCTCTGAATATAGCTTTATGGAGGGTGTCACGTGTGTTACATCGATGAGGTGGTCAACGAGGTGTCTCTCACGCAGGTCTTCAGTGTGGTGTCATGGCATACCGTAGTCATAGAAACCATAGAGCTACAGAGCACAACCAGTCACAACCATAGAGCTAAAGGTTATAGAGCTAACCTGAGTCGCAGACTGGAAGAGGTGTCATGGTTTATGTCATGTGGGTCTTCAACGAGGTGTCTTGGTGTCTACCGTGTGAACTGTCATGGAGGATCTTTCATAGCGTGTGTTTTCATATTTTTGATATGAGGAAAATCAATATGATGCATACAAATTGGGGTGGGGAGAACATCAAGCTATAGCTTCATGTGTATCAAAATACACAATGATTTTGACGAGTGAGTGGTGTTTTATTGAATTGAAGATCCGGCGACCATCGTTCACGAACGATGATGACGTCACTGCTCCAAGCCAATGACAGTAACTGATTCAATCCGGCGACCATAGTTTACGAACGATGATGGGTAGATGTGAATAATTATAATGATTGTAATGCATTCATGCACATGTTTTATCGCGTGATTCAACACGTGCTTCAACATGCAGACACGTGTTTCAGACACGTGCTTCAGTATCCAGACACGTGCTTCAACATTCAGACACGTGTTTCAACATTCAGACACGTGTTTCAACATTCAGACACGTGTTCCAGCATTCATACCTATTTAACATGTATTTGATACCTGATTTTGACAGAACCGTAGAAGCACCTAACCGCGCGATCAGACATACACAATATAACATCATCATCTAGTATATAAACAAATGCTTATTAACATATGTTCCAGTATGATTTCGATTCGGCTTCAGGCATGATGAAGATTGTTAAGCAAAAAGACTCGTTGAGTATTATGAACTTAGGGTCAAGCAATGAGAATGTTGAACAACCACAACGTCACAGCTCTCTGCTGCCTAATACTCTACGAACAATAATCTGTGGTCCAAGTAATTGTGGGAAAACAAATGTGATGTTATCTCTATTGTTAGATGCAAACGGTCTGAAATTTGAAAACGTGTACATATATTCAAAGTCTTTACACCAACCAAAATACCAGTTACTAAAGGAGACATTGAAGAAAATTGAGGGGCTTGGATATTTTCCTTGTACCGAAAGTGATGAGGTCATAGACCCCACAGAAGCGAGGCCCAATTCAATCATAATATTCGATGACGTGATGTTTGAGAAACAGGAGAAAATTCGTGCTTATTTTTCAAGAGGGAGACACAACTCAATTGATAGTTTCTATCTTTGCCAGTCTTTTGCTAAATGTCCAAAACATGGATTGCGCGACAATGCCAAATGCTTGATTATTTTCAAACAGGATGAGCTAAATTTGAAACATATATTCACCGATCATATAAGTACCGACATGTCACTCGAAAAATTCAAAGAGATATGTAGCGTATGTTGGAAAGATAAATATGGATTCCTTATGATAAACAAAGACTGTGATATGAACAAAGGACGTTATCGCAAAGGTTTTGATAGTTATATATACATCTAACATGTATATATACTTTCATTTGAAATAGACAACCCGCTCAGCATGGACGTGGGTGTGAGTAACACGCTTAAAGAAAAACAACAATTGAAGAAAAAAAATTGGGAGTTAGCAAACGTTGTGAGGAAAAAATATATGGCTGTGAAATTGGGTAAAGCTGAAAATGATGAGATTCTAGATAATATGTTCAGGAATGTATCTAAACCTCTGGAGGAAATTGCGAAAAATGCTGAAATAATCAAACAAAATTCGTTGGTTAAACCTAAAAGTATTGTTTCTACAGCAACACAAATGGAGACCATACCAATCCCAAATATTGTAACTGAAGGGGAAGAGTTCGTATATAACCCCCAAAATACTGAGGAGGATGTGTTTACCCTCGAACCTACTATCGATCAGATTCGTGAAGAATTCAGAAAACATAAGAAAGATAATGCAGAGGCTACAGAGGAGTTTCTGCAACAATACCCCACATTAGCACGTTATTACTTGGAAGGATTCCTATTGGATGATGATGTCAAGAAATACGATGATAGAATGGGATTGCAATATAATTCAACTTTAGACAAATGGTTCATGGGTAATCAACCTATAGAAATTGATAGTGAGAGTAATATAATTATCAAGGGTACTCCGTTCAAGGGTACCACAGGACTGTATAATTTGATATTTTACAGAGATGTTCTACCTGATACTTACACTGTGGAAGATGGGAAAAATTACAGTCAAATGATGGAAATGACTAGTGCCCATAGGCGTAATAACGATCCAGCTGATCGAATAAGAAACATTGTAAAATACAAAAATGTACTGAAACCTTTGATTAATTCCATGAAAAGACCCAGAGCCAAAACATACACTGGAAGTGCATATATCAAAAATGATATGCTTGAATATAACGAGAAACATATCGAATATGTTTATTGGGATGACGTTAACGAAATTGTGGATAGACTGAGACTTCTTGTTGCATCCTCGCATGCAGGTAACCATAATCATCACAATGAGATAATCTCTATAATAGAAGAATTGATAGAGGCAGGGGTAATTGAACAAAAACCAGGTGTAAGACAAATTCATCTCAGTTATAAAGATGGTTTCAATGGATAAGTTTGGCAGAGCCTCCTCTTCCATGTGGATATATGATACAAATGTATTTAATAATAATTTCAAACAAGTTCACGGACAAGGATTATTCCTAACGAGCGATGGAAGTTATGATATGGAAAATCGTAGATTGTGCAACGTAAAATCACCGAATGATGATGGAGATGTTGCAAATAAAGTATATGTTGATAAATTAACACACAAACTGAATCTGAAAACGGAAACCAGTCTTAAAGATACCTTCAATGTTAGGGTTGATAATTTGATCAAAGATATCAACAAGAATCTGGATGAACATAACTTAACGAATGACAAGGTTATTCTCAACATTGATAAACATCTGATGGACATTCAGAATAAATATAATGGAATGGGGATCTATATAAAATCAGAGTATAAAACAATCAGTGATAGTGTGAGGGAAAACAGAAATGAATTGAAAGAGATCAATAACACATTTAACAGTGTGAACATGCGTCTAAATGACATTACTAGTAAAGTGGAGGCGTTAGAACGACGGATGACATCTGTGGAACCTTCTAAGAAGAGACCCTCATCATCCACAACAACAAAGCAGGGCTCTGTGAAACGTATATCTCCAAATCCTGTGAATATACCCAAAAAATTAATTCTACACTAGATTTCCACATTGATAAGATGAGTAGAGAACAAGTTGTGCATGAGCTTCATAAGCCGAGTAGGAAGAATTTCAAACGACGCAGAACGATCATAAAAGGTTTGGATGATTTGTGGCAAATGGATCTGGCAGAAATGGGTAATTACGCTCGTGAAAATAGAGGATTCAAATACATTTTGATTATGATCGATTGTTTCTCGAAATTTCTATGGACACGCCCGCTGAAAACGAAATCAGCCGAAGAAGTTCGGAAAGCGGTCAGTTCTATATTGCTAGAAGGACATCGTAAGCCTAGGAATCTGCAAAGCGATCAGGGAAAAGAATTCTTCAATAAACACTTTAACGATCTAATGAAGAAACATAATATCAATCATTATAATACGTATAGTGTGAAAAAAGCAGCCATTGCTGAACGTGTCATTCGAACGTTAAAGGAATCGCTCTACAAACATTTCAGTCTCAGCGGGAAATACAAATGGCTTGATATACTTGAAGAAACCACAGAAAAATATAATAAACGTAAACATAGTACTATAAATATGGCTCCAATAAAAGTGACGAAACAGATTGAGAGCGAGATATTGAAGCGATCCTACTCACACATCAAGTTAGCTCTGCCTCACAAATACAACGTAGGAGATGTGGTACGAATAAGTAAGGCTAAACATATTTTTGAGAAGGGATTTACGCCCAATTGGAGTACGGAATTATTTAAAATCATCAAAGTAAAAATTACCAACCCGGTCACATATCTACTAGAAGATATGACCAACGCACCAATCAGCGGCTGTTTCTACGAGGAAGAATTACAGAAAACAAAACAACCCGATGTGTATTTAGTCGAAAAAATATTACGGAAGAGGAGGGGTAAACAGTATGTGAAATGGTTGGGTCTAGATAATAATCACAACAGTTGGATCAATAATTCGGATCTCGTTCAATGAATCCATCATTGATCATTTGGAGATTATTAGGAACAAACAAATAGCTGGAATATTATTGACTCGAGGGTATGGTTATTATAATAGAACAAAAATTCCGTGAATATGAGGGTGAATCAAGAGTGAAGATTATAATATTTGAAACATATATTGTTAAGATTATACTTAAGTCTTTTGTATTGAGAAAATTTTGAAATTAATAAAAAATATTATTTTGAGATCTTTGATCTTTCTCCCTCCCCTCGTTAAATAACGGTGCAATCTTGAATTTTCATCAGTCTGTATGGAAGCGTACGTAGGAGAAGGTGTTCTCAATACGCTTATAAACAAGCTCCCGTTTGAACTTCATATTCCTGGTTATCAATTCTGTGGTCCCGGTACAAAATTAGAAGAACGGTTGAGAAGAGGAGATTCAGGTATCAATCCACTCGATAAAGCTTGCCGCCAACACGATATTTCATATCTGCGAAACGCTAGTTTGGAAGGACGTCACGAGGCGGATAAAATATTAGAGAACGCTGCTTGGCAACGTGTCAAATCTAAAGACACAAAATTTGGAGAAAGGATTGCCGCTTTCGGTGTAAATAAAATTATGAAGGCAAAGAGGAAATTGGGAATGGGTATGAGAAAGAAGGTTGGGTTCGGAAGTGCAATTGTCGATGGGGTGAGAAAAGTTATGAAGAATAAGTTTGACTCATCCAATCTGAAGAAAACATCCCAAACAGCGTTGAAAGTTGCACGAAAACAATTCAAAAAAGCGGGTGGTCGGAAAAATGTTCGGTTACCAAGAGTAATTCCTATTCCAAAGACTGGAGGATTTCTACCATTTTTAATACCTCTGTTTGCCGGCTTATCAGCTGCTGGAGCATTGGCGGGGGGTGGTGCAGGCATCGCTAAGGCCGTCAACGACAGCAAAGCAGCTCGGAAAACCTTGGAGGAAACGGAAAGACATAATAAAACAATGGAAGCTATAGCTTTGGGGAAACAAGGATCTGGTCTATATTTGAAAAAGTATCGCAAAGGTCTTGGCCTATATTTAAATAAACATCCAAAAAACTGTCGATAAACCTACCCAGAAGACCTCTGACCGATCTCGATCTACGAAAACTAGCAAAAGCTCTGAAAATTCCCCATTTTAGAGGAGTATTTATGCGTGATGAACTACCATCCAACGGACCATGGAAAAACGAGCGTGGAATAGTTAATTTAGATAGCTCGGACAATGGAGGCACTCACTGGGTTGGGTTTAATAAAGTCGGTGATACAGTTTTATATTATGATAGTTTTGGCAATTTACGCCCCCCTCGCGAACTAGTGGATTATTTCAAAAAGTGTAAGATATTATTCAATCACGATAATTTTCAACAATATAACACTTATAATTGTGGTCAGTTATGTTTGGAATTCCTCTCTAACTCTTCAGTTGTGCTCGACTAACCCTGCATTTATTAGTATATAAATAGATTGTTGGTAAAGTTTGCATCAATCATGTCTCAGACGTTCACTATCACGGGTAAGAGCTCCCGCTTATCTGTAGATTTCCACCCACCTATAGAACTAGATCCTCATTCATATTATTCTATCGCACTTGTTGGCTTGCATACGTACAATAGCATTCCGAACATTGAAGAAGGTTTTAATAAATTTTATTATAAAAATGTGAAGGGTGAGGAAGAAGTAGTAACTATACCTACGGGGTCCTACGAGTTGACAGACATCGAGGATTTCATACAAAGTGCAGTTTGTGGGATAGGAGTGAAGCAAAAAGAACGTGACCGGAAATTATCAATAAAATCTAACAACAACACTCTACACACAGAGCTGAAGAGTGATTTTGAAGTGAATTTTATTCCTAAAGATAGTATAAGCGAACTGTTGGGATTCAGCAAAAAGAAATTGACATCTCGCGAACTACACGTATCTGATCGACCTATAAACATAATCAAAGTTCAAACAATACGTGTTGAGTGTAACTTAACCGCAGGAGCATATTATAACAATAAGATAGCTCATACGATATATGAGTTCTCACCTCTTGTACCACCTGGGTTTTCCATTGATATAGAGCCGAAGAATCTTATTTATCTACCGGTCATCAGCAAGACGTCCTTCGATAACATCACGCTGAATATTTTAGATCAGAATTGGAAACCGGTAAATTTTCGTGGAGAAGAAATTATTGTACGATTGGAATTGAAAAAGATCGTTAGGGATTATACCTCACAACAATAAATAATAATCCAATACTCACCACCACTCATTATATGAAAGGAATTCAACTGAGAAGGTTGCAGTAGCCATCACTTGAGAACATGGGTTTAGATTTCAGAAATAAAAGACATCCCCATAGTGGTCATCAGTCATTATCTACAACGAGCTCGAAGGAGAAGGTTGCTACTGCAGCATTATCATTGGAGAATATAAATTTTTTGAAGTTCCTTGGTTACAATGTCAGAAAAACTTCAAATATTCAACGAGCCAAACTTCATTGAAGACATCATCCGAGAAGAAACTCACACCTACTATCCACACACAACATCTTTTGGCAACAGCGATGAAGTTGAGATATTAATCAATCAACAAGACGTGTTGGTAGATTTGGCATCGTCTGCTTTATTCATCGAGGCAGAATTCCAGCCAGAAGCAAGTGGTGATGGTGAATGTAAACTAACGAATAATTTCGGAGCGTTTCTCTTCGAATATATCAGTTATGAATTGAATGGGAAAGAGATAGACAAAGTACGTGATCCTGGTATTGTCAGCACCATCAGAGCTTATCTAACATATTCCAAACATGAATCTATACCTCTAGCTATTTCTGGATGGTCATTTAAGGATGCACTGAGTTCAGTCTACAATAATAAAATCAATTTATGGATACCGTTGAATTTTCTACTAGGCCTATTCATTGACTATAACAAAGTTTTGAGTGGAAAACATAAGTTGCGCTTGATAAGGTCTCGAACCGATAACAATTGCTATACTAATAGCACAGGCACGAAGAGGGCTAAAATAAATGTGAAGACGATAGCATTAAAAGTGCGACATGTGTTTCCAAGTGATCAAGTTAAATTTCAAATGTTGGAGAATTTGAGTGCTGAGAAGCCTATTTTGATTCCATTCCGTAGTTGGGATCTGCATGAAAATCCGTTGATGAAGGAGAGCACTCGCGACATTTGGGCTGTTAAAACATCAATGAATTTGGAACGCCCCAGATATGTGATTCTAGCTTTCCAAACAGATCGAAAAAATAATCCTGTGAAGCACAGTGCATATTTCGATAATATAAACTTGCTAAATGTAAAATTATACTTGAATTCAGAGTGTTATCCCTATGAAGCAATGAAATTGAATTTCACCGACCAGCAATACATGGAAGCATACCAGATGTACTATGATTTCCAGAAATCATTTTCAAATAAAATAATAAGCGAGCCCATGTTGGATTATATAGCATTCAAGAATAGAGCAATTTTTGTTATTGATTGTTCAAAACAGAACGATGCTATAAAGTCATCAACAGTTGACGTCAAACTAGAGATGGAAAGTTTCCTGAATTTCCCCAAAAACACCAGGGCTTATTGCATCATCATTAACGACCGTATAATGGAGTATTCCCCGATT
This sequence comes from Endomychus coccineus, assembly GCA_958510875.1. Taxonomy (NCBI): domain Eukaryota; kingdom Metazoa; phylum Arthropoda; class Insecta; order Coleoptera; family Endomychidae; genus Endomychus; species Endomychus coccineus. The sequence goes on from OY294070.1 coordinate 80,547,950, forward strand.
ACAGGATCAGTTCGGAGTTTAGTGTGAAGAGCCAGGTCATGAATCATAATGTTATTATTTTAATTACAAATGATGTACTATCAAAATGTATTCTTCCCAATAAATGTTATCATTATTATTTTTGGCATTTTATTTCTCAAACAGGGTGGCAGTGCTGTAATTATTCAGCGTTCATAGTTGTTCACAGACTGCTAGCAGGTATCCATTATGTCACGTGCTTAACACGTGTCTGAAACACGTGTCTGAATGTTGAAGCACGTGTCTGGATACTGAAGCACGTGTCTGAAACACGTGTCTGCATGTTGAAGCACGTGTTGAATCACGCGATAAAACATGTGCATGAATGCATTACAATCATTATAATTATTCACATCTACCCATCATCGTTCGTAAACTATGGTCGCCGGATTGAATCAGTTACTGTCATTGGCTTGGAGCAGTGACGTCATCATCGTTCGTGAACGATGGTCGCCGGATCTTCAATTCAATAAAACACCACTCACTCGTCAAAATCATTGTGTATTTTGATACACATGAAGCTATAGCTTGATGTTCTCCCCACCCCAATTTGTATGCATCATATTGATTTTCCTCATATCAAAAATATGGAAACACACGCTATGAAAGATCCTCCATGACAGTTCACACGGTAGACACCAAGACACCTCGTTGAAGACCCACATGACAGACACCATGACACCTCTTCCAGTCTGCGACTCAGGTTAGCTCTATAACCTTTAGCTCTATGGTTGTGACTGGTTGTGCTCTGTAGCTCTATGGTTTCTATGACTACGGTATGCCATGACACCACACTGAAGACCTGCGTGAGAGACACCTCGTTGACCACCTCATCGATGTAACACACGTGACACCCTCCATAAAGCTATATTCAGAGGTTTTTCCTCATCTACATGTACGATATGGCATTTTTTCACGAAAATGTTGGAAATTCACATTCTACACATCAAGACCTTTCATTTGATATCCATGAAGCTATAGTTGCAGCAAAATTTACAGTTTTTCCTGTTTACATGCCCGATATTAGATTTTTCCCCATGTAAATCATAAAATTCATCGAGTCGATGGAAATCTTGTTCAGCTCATCATGTAGATTCAAAATAAGCAATAAAATAACGACTTCCGGTGTAGACCCCTTCACTCTGATGCTTAAGCCGATGAAAAACACATGTGGCATGTGCCGTCACACTAGTTCATTCAAAGATGGCAGAGCCTCCACGGACACCTAGTTGAACCATGGTATGAGATTTGGAAGCTCTGAATGTCGACCGCCACACACTTCATCTTGAGCTATACTGTCCTCATCGATATTAACACCCGCAAACTAGAACGAGTCTGCGAAGTCGCACGAAACGTTGTAGCCGATGATCTCCGACCTTTCATTTATCGAAGTCGCTTGCGAGCCGCATGAGTCGGTCGAGTCGAACTGGTGGCGCCATCTCCACGTATCAGTCTATACCTTTTGAACCAAAGGTACAGAATGCTTCGTAGAGGTGCTTCGCACCTCCATGAAGCAATCTGTACCTTAGGTTCGTCATGACAGCTGTCACTTGGTGGTGACACCTCTACGAAGCAATCTGTACCTTAGGTCCACCATGACAGCTGTCACGTGGTGGCGACACCTCCACGAAGCAATCTGTACCTTAGGTTCGTCATGACAGCTGTCATATGGTGGCGACACCTCTACAAAGCTATCTGTACCTTAGGTCCACCATGACAGCTGTCATGTGGTTGCGACATCTCTACGAAGCAATCTGTACCTTAGGTTCGCCATGACAGCTGTCACATGGTGGTGACACCTCCACAACGCAATCTGTACCATAGGTCCACCATGACAGCTGTCACGTGGTGGTGACACCTCTACGAAGCAATCTGTACCATAGGTCCGCCATGACAGCTGTCACGTGGTGGTGACACCTCCACGGAGCAGTCTGTACCTTAGGTCCACCATGACAGCTGTCACGTGGTGGGGACATCTCCACGAAGCAATCTGTACCTTAGGTCCGCCATGACAGCTGTCACGTGGTTGTGACACCTCCACGGAGCAGTCTGTACCTTAGGTCCACCATGACAGCTGTCACGTGGTGGTGACATATCCACGAAGCAATCTGTACCTTAGGTCCGCCATGACAGCTGTCATGTGATAGTCACATGACCCCTGTACATGTGACACACTTTTTGTACACACCCTGTATACTCGATGGCAGCTGCCTCGTGATAGTCACGTGACCCTGTACATGTGACACACTTTTTGTACGCACCCTGTATACTCTTTACAAACAACATATCCTTATCTCACACCTCATCACACACATCCATTCCTTATCACCGACCCCCCTATGGCCGCCATCTTGGTTCTTGATCGTAGAAGTAGCGGTGTTCATCTACTCCGCACAGTCAGAGTTAAAATAAGCAGCGTCTCATCCTAGGACTTCAGTGTAATTCCGGTTACCGTGTGACCACGTGGTCATCTGCTCTATGCAATACACGTGGTATTTTAACCCTATTTCTACAGGTCCCGGTGGAAAAGTAATCATCACGGTATGTAGATTTTTGTTTCTTTGTTATTTTATTAATTCCAATTTCCTTATGTCGCAAGAAGACGGCAAAAAACAAATATGTCGTCTTGGGGTTGGTTGTGACGTTAAACTTGGGGTAAGTGTTGTGACTGTCACAACCTGCCCCATATCAAACTGCTATACCGAGAGAAATATTTTATTTTCATATTAAAAACAATCAATATACTCTTAGTAATATCATAAATGATACGTTTTGGTCTTTCATTGTCTTTGATTTTTGATCACCACGTTTCAACTGGTAAACATCTCCAGCCGTCTTCAGGTGAACATTGAACCATAATAGTTTATGTTGTGTTTATTGTGAGTTTTACATTTCTTTTCTTTTTCTATAACGTATTTCATTTTTATTTCAGAAATATAATGAGGACGTATAAACGCAAAACGAACAGGGGAAAGACGCCCTTGGACGTTTTTGAGCGAGCGTCGGTTGAGGTTTTAATAAATCATAGAACTCTGCGTTCAGTTGCTGAACAGTTTCAAATTAACCGTATGACTTTACAAAGATTCTGCAAACGGAAGGAAAACCTTGACGGTGAGATGACGGTTTTTCAATTTAATTTAATCCTCCCCTGATGATATGTTTTTTTGTTAGGTAACCAAGCACCTGTTCAAGTGGGGTTCAAACGAAATCGACAGGTTCTACCAGATGACATGGAGAACGATTTAGCTGAGTATCTTATTCAATAATCCAAGTTATATTTTGGGCTATCGACGAAAGAAGTAAGGCGTTTAGCATATGAGTTCTCAGTTAAAAACAATATAGAAGTTCGTGAAAGTTGGATTACGAACCAAATGGCTTTTTCCGATTGGCTTACCGGATTTTTAAAACGTCATACGGCTTTATCTCTCAGTTCCCCTGAGGCAACAAGCCTCAGCAGAGCAACAAGTTTTAATAGAAACAACGTTAATACTTTTTTCTCGTTTCTAGAAGAAGTTTTGAACCGTTACAAATTTGAACCGCAGGATATTTACAACGTTGATGAGATGGGCATAACTACTGTCCAAAAGCCGGACCGAATTATAGCTAGAAAGGGTGTGAAACAAGTATAGCAGAAAGAGGAACCTTGGTTACATTTTGTTTTGCCGTAAGCGCAAGCGGAAATTCCATTTCCCCGACGTTTCTCTTTCCTCGAAAGAATTTCAGAGACCATTTTGTAAACAATGGCCCACCTGGTTGTATCGGAGCAGCAAACCCATCGGGGTGGATGGCCGAAAATGAGTTTTATATATTTTTGCAGCTTTTCGTCAAGCACGCACGATTCTCAAAGGAAAAGCCAGTCTTACTCATCCTGGATAATCACGAGTCCCATCTCTCCTTAAAAGGAATCAGTTTTTGTAGAGAGATTGGTGTGATAGTGATTTCTTTACCTCCTCACTGTTCGCTTAAAATGCAGCCTTTAGATCGGTCAGTGTATGGACCACTGAAGAAGTACATCAACAGCGCGATTGATTCTTGGATGAGAAATCATGCAGGGAGGACAATGACGATTTACGATATACCAAGCATTACGAGAGAAGCATTACCTTTAGCTGCAACCCCGACCAATATTCAAGCCGGTTTTGGGGTTAGCGGAATTTTTCCTCAAAACAGATATATATTTGGTGAAGATGAATTCCTTCCGGCAGCTGTGACAGATAGGCCAAATACAGAAAATGCTGAATCCATGCCAAACGAAGAAGGAAGACGGAACGTTGAAGGTTAGGAGACTGCAGATGAATCCGTTTCTATACTCAAACAGAATGTGACTCCGGAATCTTCACCCAGAAACGCACCCATAATTTTGATTTCATCGCCAAAATTGAGTTCTACAGATTAGATTCTGTCAATAAATTTACCCGGACCATCACGAGAATGCAGAACCTATTTTTCACCACAAGATTTACGTTCTGAACCAAAAGCCGCAAAGCGAGTGGGAACTAGGAAAGGGCGCAAATGTGGTCGAGCGGCGATTTGGACCGACACACCCAACAAAGAACAATTAGAAGAAGAATACAAAAAAAAAACAAGAGAACGAACTGATTACAAAAGCTAGAGAGTTAGGTGTGAAGAGAAATATTTGCAAGAGCAAATCATCAACTAAGGACAAGCCATCGAAACGGGTTGCCGCCAGAATTTCGTCGTGTAGTTCTGAGGATGCAACATACACTTTTTGTCTAGTGTGTACTGAACCGTACTTGAATTCACGTTCAAGGGAAAGATGGATTCAATGCACTAGATGCAAATACTGGGCTCATGAGGAATGCACCAACAAAGATCCGTTTTTTATATGTCAAAATTGCGATTCTGATGATGATTTGTAGGCTAGTCAAGTGTGTCACAACCAACTCCGTCAGTGTCACAAGCAACCCCGACATGGGGTTTGTTGTGACAGTTGAGCTTACTTATATTTTTTATTAATAGTGTTATTTGTATTCATATTTGGTTAATTGTTTCAGTATTTTTAAGTTGCCAAAACATTACAGTATAATTATTGAAAAAACTACCAACGTAATTTCATTTAGTAAAAGTTTAGGAAATAATTTAGAAAAAATGGCACAACCAACCCCGGTCTCACATTGTAAAGAAAATATTCACCATAGAACAATTATAAAATATTTACTCCAAAAAACCAGTCCTTGGACTTAATTCATTTGTAAATAGCGTGGTTCGATTTTATAAATTCAGTGGTAACTTATTACCTATATAAAATACGCATTATTTCATTTATTTCGCCTAATTTCAGCCTGAACTACAGATCAATGCTATGAGGCCACAATAAATTTCACACGACGATATCGACTTTAGCCACTACTCTCGAAGTTTTCAAAATTCAGTTTGAGGTTAGTTCTGAAAACGTTATCTGAACTTTTATGATCTGAACTGATAAGCTTCATCGTCAAAGTGTTAGTCGTGTGGGTACAAAGAAGAAACCAAAAAGTAAGTATTTTGATTCAAAAACAGTAGAGGTATAGTTCATCAATGATGGATAATAAAGAACTGAGGAAATTATACATGCGAGCTAAAAGGGCTCATCACCCTCACAATAGTGAAAGAAACATCCAGGAGTCCCATACAATAGGCTTTAACTCAAACCCTGACAAAATTATCAAGGTATCAAACGAAGATCCCGAAAACAATCAAGAACTTAACGATAACCTAGATCATTTGTCATCATCCTCATCTTCACATTCTTTGGATTTATCAGAAAATTATAGCACACATGGAAATATGCCATCAAATAATATAGTTTTAGATACTGATCGATTAATAATAGATCCAGAAAGTCAGGAAAACAATTTGGATTTCAAGGATAATAGTTTGAGGAATTGGGCTATCCAGCATAGTATTCCCCATACCGCTGTCAATGCTCTGCTACTATTACTGAAAAACCCTGTCCCAAATAACTTACCGTTAGATGCAAGAACCCTTTTGAGCACTCCAGGACAAATATCATTAGAAAACATCGAGCTTGGTTTTTATCATCATTTTGGTCTTGAGAAAGCTATTGAAAATTTAATAAAAAGTTGTGATAAATCAATACTTAACGACAATAATACAATTCACTTAAACATAAATATTGATGGCTTACCACTATCCAAAAGTTCGTCTAGTCAAGTATATCCTATACTCTGCTCTATATCTGGTAGCAACATTGTTGATATGATAGGAATACCTATATCATGGTTACGAAAAGGCAAAGGATGCTAACAAATTTTTGATACATTTTGTAACTGATTCTATCAATGTCATAAATGGTGGTATTATTTTTTAGAATAATCATTACAAAGTGATATTTAAATCTATTATATGTGATGCTCCTGCAAAATCCTATGTCAAATATATAAAGGGTCATGCGGGCTATTTCTCTTGCACAAAATGTTTCATAGAGGGGAGTTATATTAATAACCGTACTTGTTTTCCTACCTCTAAAGATATAAAATTAAGAACCGATAGGGACTTTCGCTTAAAAGTGCAGGAAGAACATCATACAGGTATTTCTGTTCTGGAAATACTTCAAAATTTTGACATGATAGTAAACTTTTCTTTGGATTATATGCACCTTGTGTGCTTGGGTGTGGTAAAAAAATTGCTTCTTCTTTGGTGTTTTGGAAGTCCAAAGACAAAAATCTCACTCCGTGATATATCATTATTATCCACTTTAATGAAGAAGTTATCAAAATGTATTCCACTAGAATTTAGTAGAAAACCCAGAACGTTACATGAAGTCAGAAGGTGGAAAGCCACCGAGTTTCGGCAATTTTTATTTCATACGGGGCCTGTAATTCTCAAAGGAGTCTTAAGTAAAGACCGATACTTAAATTTCCTATCTTTACATGTGTCTTTTAGTATTTTGTCCAGCTCAGAGTATTTTATATATATTGATTATGCATCAGAATTATTGGAATATTTTGTTAAAACTTTTAAAACATTATACGGACCTGAATATATGTCACACAATATACATAATCTTTTACATTTATCTGAAGATGTCAAACATCAGGGCCCTCTTGATCTGTTTAGTGCTTTCAAATTTGAGAACTATCTACAGGATATTCTAAAATCTGGGAGAAAACAAGATAAACTCCTTCAACAAATTATTAAAAGACATACAGAGAGAATAATGAATGTTCAAATCCGAAATGAAGAGCCACTAAATTATCCAATCTTTAGGGATGAGTATTCCGATGGTTATTTGATAAAAAAATTTGTTATCAAAGCTCAATTCAAAACTATCTTATTTAATAAATTTACACTAAAAATAGATAGCCCAAATAATTATTGTGGACTCAGCAATGGTGATATTGTGAAGATATATAATATATTAAAATTAAATGATGACAAATTTAAGATTCTTGCTCCCAAATATTTGCAGTTAGGTAATTTTTATACCATTCCTACGGAATCATCTCTCCTGGATATTTATCAGTCGAACAGTGAAATTTTGTGACCATTGTCTTTATTTGATGTTGGCAATATAACCCATAAATTTTTAAAATTAGAACTGGAACAAAAATCTGATAGAATTTTTATTTGCTTACTACACACATCATAATTGCTAGTTCTACAGGGTACAGATATATTTTGGGCTTTATCATGATGAAGTCTGAAATATCGACTTTGACATGTGAACAAACCACTTGCTTGAATGAGATAACAATCACCCATATCCACTAAAATACTGTTGCAGTCTGATGATGGCTACTCGGTAGCTGAAAGTTTCTCAGTATACAAACAGTATTTTAGTGGGTAATGGTTTTGGTTTTCTCATTTTAGTGTTTAGTGTATCCACAGTGTGGACTTTTTATAGTTTATTAAACCACTTGCGTATTTGTATTGCTTCGTATAAAAATGCTGACAGGTGTAACTTTATTTATATAAGAGGGACAATCGATAATATTGAATTTTTAGAATCTACAAACAATCCTATCTACAGAAATCACCGGACAGGGAAAATCGAGCCTAATGAACAGTCTATATTAATAATATGCCATTCATAATTCCATCATAGAATAAATTAATGGAGTAACTTTTTTTATTAATGGAAGTATGATTCTCACAATCCATTTATTTGATATTTACTACATGTTTCGAAGTCCACCGGTACACTCCTTTATCAAGTATATATGAAAGGATTCATTTTTACTAGGATAATGAATCCTTTTATATATACTTGATAAAGGAGTGAACCAGTGGACTCCAAAACATGTTGTGAATAAATGAATTGTGAGAATCATTTTATTAATCAAATTTTGTTTGAATGAACTCACACTTGGGTTACACCAATTTAATAAATTAATGGAGCAGACCAAAACTTTCAAAGAACAACGACATGGATGAAAAGACATGGACCATTGTACAATTCATAGACGATTCCACAGTGGAGGTTGTACCATCAACTTGAGTCCAAGGCGATTTATGCCATTGGCCTTCTTTTGCAAAACCCAAGCTAAACAATGCAATCAGAAAAAGCGAACCTTTAAATACGTGTTGGCCAAGTCATCATGTAAAGATTTTTAGAAATGCAACATTTGGTAAGTAGTGGAGATTTTTTGTCCTTCCAAAAACCATTTTGGACAATATATTTTTCGTTTTGACTAAGTTTCTTCCATTTTTTAGATGATTATGGGAAGGCCCGTCAAAAAGCACAGATTACTGAGGTGACGAGTGACCTGGCCAGTGATGATGCTTATTAGATGAAAACGAAGATAGAAAAAGCAAAAGGAGGAGAATTCAAAGAGTGCTTTCATCAAGCGAGAGTGACTTGTATAAAAGTGGTGATATTTCTCTTCCAATACCACCTGTATCAAAGGACCTTGAAATTGGCAGTAAGTTATCCATTTTTGGAATGAATCGAATTTTTTTATGTTATTTTATTCAAATCCCGACAATGTTCCGTACCATCATCAGGGCGATAGAGTCTGTTATAGGGATGTCTTCATTTTATTGTATTATAACGTGCCCTTGCGGCTTTTCGGTAAATTGCTTACTGCGGTAAGCTTCGAATCCTCGGGCGCCAGATTTTTCCCAAAGGTTTACACCTTTTTGAGGACTTCTGCTAGGGTCCTCTCCACAAGGCTCGTCACTATGCTATCTAAAGATAGCCTTGTCCCTAGGGTAGCTACAGTGAAGTATAACCAGAGTCCAATGGGCAGAAAACAGTATCGAAATTGTAGGCTTTAATTACAATTGATACCTGGTTATAACTTAGCTCGTTAAAGATGGAGCAGAAATAATTTAATAAAACAGGGAATTCCAAATATTAAAATATATAATGATTTTAACAATTACACTTTCAGAATAATCAATTTAAATGCAATTGAACGGTATTATTTCACAAAATTACACCCAGACGGAAAATGTAATGAAGCTCAGACGGTAAATGAAAATTATTTCAAGAAGTCAACTCTACAATAAGTCCGGTCACTAAATTTAATTCAGCGGTACGGGATCGGTTGCTGAATGATTCAGAATGATCAATTTGCGGAAAAGTACGAATCAAACAGGTCTCAGCGTAATGAGCGGTATGCGGTAAATCTTAGATAGCAGCACTAATAAATGGAATGTTCAAATCACACTACGATATATTCGGTTATTAATTCGGTTTGTTCGGAAAATATTGTTTGCACTAGTTGTCCGATTGTACGATATCAGATTTTACTATTTTCGGTTAATTACTCTAATTGAGTTTATTCTGTCATCTCACCCACCCTTGTACTAACTTTCACGGAGTACCCGCTAATTGTGTGACAATGTTAGATTTTATACACTTTACAGATTCGGAACCTAGACAATTAGGGTTTATACTCCCGGGGTGACACAGTGTGCACAAACCCTAACTATCACATCTGCAATAACCCCTATATCCACGGCCGAGGACTTCTCATAGTATTAAGGGAATTATTACGATTCTCAATCACACAATCACACAATCACACAACCACCCTCAGCTTATACTTCTGGAGTGACACAGTGTGCACAAGCCGTTGGTGGTTTGGTCGTCTTAGGATATACTTATACTTCTGGAGTGACACAGTGTGCACAAATATACCCAAAGACGCCCCTGTCGTTCAAACATACACACTCTGTACACACCACACAATTACTTGAATATTTCAATTCACGCGCGAATTCAAATCGTACGCGATTCGACCTATGACTAGGATAAACTCAAATTCACCAATTCAAATTACTGAATACTACAAAACTCAGGTATCGCACAAACGTTCACCAATTACAATAACAATCATAAATTACGGAAATCAATATATCGTAATGCTCAAAAATATAAACTTATTTGCTATCATTTACCTTCTGAAACAATTCACTTGCACGGAAAACTATTATTAATTTACAACCTTTAAATCTCTGACTCACAATTCAAAAAAAAACACTAGAGAACTACTTTACTGATTCAAATTGAAAACACAAGAGAGCGATCTTTCGGTCGTCGCGGCTTTTATATGTTTTCCGAGGTTTCGGACAGGTCTGCTCCACCAAATCCTTATTTTTGTGCCAATAGTTTTTACTTATGCCCCGAACAATGGTTAAAAGTGACGCTACTTTTTAGATCTAAAATTCGCGCTCATGATACATCACCAGTTCTTCCCTGCGGAGTAAACAAGTGTTATCTGAGTTTTTAGGTTGTTCGCCCTTTTTATACATAAGACTGCACAAAGTTTGGTGTCTTAACTGGCCAGACCCCTGTTTTTGTAACATATTTTATCGGAATGAAATGCAATTTTGAACGGGCGTGAATTAGATTCATCTATTTGAATAATTATACTTATTTCAAATTACGGAGATTTAGAAAAGTGGCAATCACGGAATACACATTCGGAATTCATTCATATCTATTGAAATAATGAACTGTTCAAACTGAAATTACATGTAACATCCGTATTTATTGCCTGATCTGAATTGAATAATCTTTCGAAATTTAAGCTTCGTTACAGTATCATCAACAATTGAGCACTTTAGTAGAATAACAAGCATGCAGCTCCAAATATGAAAACGTTTTTGGTCATATTTTAAATGAAAAACTACAATGAAACGTTGCTATTCTGTCTATTTTTTATGAAAGAATTGAGCTCACCTAATATCTATTCATTCCTGGAAATATTTCTTTTATAAGCCATATTCTTGATATTTTACGGCAAGAGCAAGACAAAGAAAACAGAAAACTTCAGGTAACAGAAGATGAAACAAACTGCAGTCAGATAAGTTAGTATATATTCAGTTGTATTCCAACTTCTGAGAAATTGGTTTTCCAATTTTCATGACATTTAACAATTCGTTTTTAGATACTACAGTTGGAAATTATGATAGCTTATCCACTCAATTAAAAACTAATATTTGTACTAGTTGCAAAGAAAAAGGTATAACTCTAAAAAAAAATTTAATATGTAATCACTTCCAATGTACTCTTACTATTCCAGATCAAAAATTTGAATACTATAATTGAACAAAACCATTTATTAAGAAGTCTTGTCACTGAGACCTTTCAAGAAGTGAGGAAATTAAGGATGGACCTCCAAAAAGAAAACCGGCAATATGAACCTACTGAAAATTTCTTTGGAAAGTACCCGGATTCAACGTTTCCTATAAATAACTTAGAAGATTTCAATAAATTGGAAGGAATTCTTATTGACACAGATTTTGAAAATTGCGTAAGTTGATCGAGAAAATGTAATATTTTACTTTTCTCAATAAATAATGATTATATATGTATATATATTTTTAGTTTATATTCCTGAATCATTCTATCTGTGAGCTTTGTTATTTTTCTTCAGAAGTTGGAGGATAAAACTCAAATTTTACACAAAACTTTTAACATTTAATTTAAAAATGCTGACAAATTGTTTCACCACACTGTGGCATTATCAAAGCGAGGAGTTATCAACTAAAGCTAAATCTAAAAGTATGTCCTTAAATATCAGGGATCAGAATGTGGTGCAAATTGAGGGATGGGGGTGGATAATGGTGGGAGTGTGTTTACAAAATTGTTAACAAGCGGTGAATTATATGTGTCGATTTGATCATTTAATATTACATTATTATTGTTTTTTGCGTGTTTCAAAATTTCTATGGATTCTAATATATTAAGTTTATGTCCTTTTTCCTGAATATGTAGAATATCAGGATTAAGGGTGAAATTGTGGTTATGTTCTAACAGGTGATTTGCGTAATTAGAGTCTTCTTTTTTGAGCCTGTAACTTCTCAAATGTTCATTGAACCTTACGCTGAAACTGCGTCCAGTTTGCCCTATGTACAAAGCACTACAGTCATCACATCTCAGTCTGTAAACTCCAGATTTCTTTAAGTTATCTTTTTTAGATTTCGAGTTATTAATATACGAGCATAGGTTATTTGTTGTTTTAAAGGCGACGTTTTTATTTGTAGTGCTTTGTACATAGGGCAAACTGGACGCAGTTTCAGCGTAAGGTTCAATGAACATTTGAGAAGTTACAGGCTCAAAAAAGAAGACTCTAATTACGCAAATCACCTGTTAGAACATAACCACAATTTCACCCTTAATCCTGATATTCTACATATTCAGGAAAAAGGACATAAACTTAATATATTAGAATCCATAGAAATTTTGAAACACGCAAAAAACAATAATAATGTAATATTAAATGATCAAATCGACACATATAATTCACCGCTTGTTAACAATTTTGTAAACACACTCCCACCATTATCCACCCCCATCCCTCAATTTGCACCACATTCTGATCCCTGATATTTAAGGACATACTTTTAGATTTAGCTTTAGTTGATAACTCCTCGCTTTGATAATGCCACAGTGTGGTGAAACAATTTGTCAGCATTTTTAAATTAAATGTTAAAAGTTTTGTGTAAAATTTGAGTTTTATTCTCCAACTTCTGAAGTATTATGAATTTACACTACGTAAACGCCGAAACCATAGATATATTTGTTATTTTTCTTGGATTCATGGTTTTTTATTACTTTGATGATGAAATAATCATAATTTTTGACGTTTCGACGTTATGTTTTCGTCTTTATCAAAAATTGAAGTTATATTATTTCCAAATTACAGCTTTTTAGGACGGGAGGAATAAAAAATCATTTAGTAAAACTAAAATGTTGGAAGTTATTATAGGTAAGCATTTCATCATTTGTTTTCTATGGGAACATAATATTTGGAAGCATTTTGAACATCGAAAATTGATTGATGAATAATAGACTCATAGACTGTGAGTCTTTTATTCATCAATATCTATCTTTCATCACTCCACTGCGAGTAACTTGAAATTAAATTATACATTGAAAATTTACTTCAACAAGTTTGAAAGTATTAATTTTATAACTCAAGTTCAATAATTGTATGTGTCATTTTTAATACAGTTGTAGGATAATGAAATTGTCGGGTACAACAAAATGTATATATGTGTATAATCATCATGTTGTTGCATATCCAACTATAAGTTTGTTAGTCTCTTGCTCGACAATATTATATTAATATTCACTAAGAAATATTTATTTTTAGCGGCTAATGAGAAGGCATCAGTGACACAGAGCCAGTCAGAGGTGGAAGTCGCGGTGGCGACCTGGTTGCGGAGGGCGTCCGACAGGCGCTCTTCATTACAAAGAAAATTTGCAAATAAAGAAGCATAATAAGAGTTATTATTGTAAAATAAGCTGATATTTTTGTAAGTTTTTTTTCTTGTTAAGAAAGAAGTAACCCATTCCAAATTATCAGTTTTTGCACTGAAGAAAGATTTCCTTTTTCACGTCTTATAAGACCTCATAAAGAACTTCAAACGACGTCTGAAAAGTTCTTCTAAAGGACTTCAAGAGCCGTCTTAAAAGACCTTATGAAAGACTTCAAAAGCCGTCTTGAAAGACCTTATAAAGGACTTCAAAAGATGTCTTAAGAGATGTCTCGATTGTTCACAGAATGACGTCGTAAAGATGTCTTAAAGACGTCCCAAAGCATTCACGAGACATCTTTGGGACGTAGCGAATATCTTGTCACGACATCTTCAAGGCATCTTTAGGACATCTCTGTGCTATGTGGATAATGATCTAATTCTCCTAATTTGAGCAATCTTATGTATCGAATGATGAAATTCTTCAAATTCGAGCAATTTTTCGAGGAATTGTATATCAAATGATCAAATTCTTCAAATTTGAGCAATTTTTTGAGAAATTGGGTATCAAATGATCAAATTCTTCAAATTTGAGCAATCTTATGTATCGAATGATGAAATTCTCCAAATTTGAGCATTCTTTTGGGGAATTGTGTATTGAATGATAAAATTCTTCTAATTTGAGTTGAGCAATCTTATGTATCGAATGATGAAATTCTTCAGATTGGAGCAATTTTTTGAGAAATTGTGTATCAAATAATCAAATTCTTCAAATTTGAGCAATCTTATGTATCAAATGATGGAATTCTTCAAATTGGAGCAATTTTTTGAGAAATTCTCTATAGAATGATCAAATTATTTAAATTTGAGCAATCTTCTGTATCGAATGATGAAATTCTTCAAATTGGAGTAATTTTTTGAGAAATTGTGTATCAAATGATCAAATACTTCAAATTTGAGCAATTTTTTGAGAATTTGTGTATCAAATGATCAAATTCTTCAAATTTGAGCAATCTTATGTATCGAATAATGAAATTCTCCAAATTTGAGCAGCTTTTGGGAAATTGTGTATTGAATGATAAAATTCTTCTAATTTGAGCAATCTTATGTATCGAATGATGGAATTCTTCAAGTTGGAACAACTTTTTGAGAAATTGTGTATCAAATGATCAAATTCTTCAAATTTGAGCAATCTTATGTATCAAATGATGGAATTCTTCAAATTGGAGCAATTTTTTGAGAAATTTTGTATTGAATGATCATATTCTTTTAATTTGAGCAATCTTCTGTATCGAATGATGGAATTCTTCAAATTGGAGTAATTTTTTGAGAAATTGTGTATCAAATGATCAAATATCCAAATTTGAGCAATTTTTTGAGAAATTGTGTATCGAATGATCAAATTCTTCAAGTTTAAGCAATCTTTTGAAAAATTGTGTATCGAATGATGGAATTCTTCAATTTTGAGCAATCCTTTCAGAAATTGTGTATCGAATAATCAAATTTTCTTCATTTCAGTAATTTTTTTAAAATTGTGTATCAAATGGAGAAATGTTCAACATTTCAGCTATTACTTATTCCACCTTCATCTCGATATCCTCGTTCGTACCTTTAATATTTGTTTTACTTCCTTTTTCAGCTTCTACGAGCCAGAGATCCTATCATTACTAAAAATTGTCCAATATATTCACCTGCCCAAATGTCTGGGCACTCTCAACCCCTTGAATTTAGCAATTGTGATGAAAAGTGAGTAAACATGTTCAGAAATATTCAGTATTCAAATATAGTAAACGCCAACAACGCAGACATACTGTTGAGCAGGTTAATAGTATTTTAGAATGTACTGATGCTGAGTTAATATCAGAGTTCCCAGATGTTCATGATCAGGGTCTAGGTTCTCATGATGAAAATGGATATTTGATACCAGTTCAGGGTGGTTCTGGTTCTTACATTGAGAATAAACATATTAGTGAATTGAGTACATGTAATCGAAAGACAAAAATTGTGAAAGAAATCCACGTGAATGATTAATTTATATTTTTATGTAATGTTTTGATATTAAATCTTTTTCAGAGGTCCTCAAAACTTTGATACAGGATATTCAAACTATGGAAGAGGACATTAAACATTCATTGAGGTTAGATGATTTGCGTTCCACAATACAAATTCTTGATAAAATCCCTTTCACCACACAGTTATTGCTATTTATGTGATGGTGATAATTGTGTGGTGAAGGGGTTCTAACAATTTTGATTAAAAAAAGTTAAATGGAGAAAAAGAAGAAAACTTTGAAATTGATGAAGGACTGGTGAATTTTTCTTCTCATGAACAACTCATAGAATTCAATGAGAACCTGAACAATGGTGAATCCTTCAAAAAAATGTGAGTGAATAGTTTTTAATATAACACAAACACAGTGCATAGGTATTAGCTGAATTCACTATTGAATTTTTCAGTGATTGCTTCAAGTTCTTATCAACATAATAAATTGTTCTTAATTCTGAATTTTTTCAAGCATTTCGTTACAAAAAAAAACTTAATACAGTTTTTTATGTTTTTCAGTTATTGAAGTATGGCCCTGTTGGTGGCAAAGAATGTGAAGACACCACAAGAAGAATTCTATCTTTAATGATAGGGCATGATTTATCACTAAATATGAATTGGTCGGAACGAAATAATAAAAGCGGGTTTGACTCGCTCCATAAGATCATTGATCTTGTATATGGTAATATTCTAAAATTCATTAATTTTTCCTGTATTACATACATACCATTTTCAGAATCAGTTAGAAGAAATGCATTGTCAAAAAATGCAACAAATTCAGAAATAACGACGGCAATAAAAAACTGGTTTAGAAATGCCTCAGACAGAGGAGGGAGCACATCCAAAAGGGAAGAATAGTGAGAGACCACTGAGTTAAAAGTTCCAGGGAATTATTAATTTTATGTTTATCTATATGGAATGTAGTATTTCATTTTTATGTTTATCCATAAATTATTATATTTTGTTCATTCCGACTATGTCTTCTTATTCTATTCCCATTCTGATTCTGAAATATCAATGTCTCAGTATGAGATAATTGAATGATATATACTTAGGTCTAATGGTTGGTTTCATTTTTGAACTGGAATGCATCAATTTATTGATTCAAAATTGACTTTAATATTATTCAATGATATTAATAATATCCTTAATCGAATTTCCATAGAGTTTTTTTGGGTTCAGGTATTCAGTAACAGAAACTATATCTTCTGATATGCCAATGTTTGGACAGTTTGTTGTCAACATCAGGGTAATAATATAATGAGTTTCAAATAAGGTATGGTAGTTATATGTATCCATTAGCAGTGACAGGTAACCAAAACAGGATAATAGAAACAACGGACTTCTACTCATAATAAAATCTCGAACAAAATCTAAAAGATGGTTTGTTTACCTACGTGTTTCAACTAATGCTAATGGATACATACATACCAGACTCTAATATTGAAAACTTATTTGTTTTTCCCTGATGATGGCAGAATAAACTATAGAAACGTTTACAAATAATATTCTCAAAATAATCACTGGAAATTGTCTTAAATTCTAACTTACAATTTGAAAATCGCGCCATCCGTAAGCTCCACCCAATTTCATATATTCCAACCAATGAATTGGATTCTAAAGACATGAAAAATGAGTGCCTGCCCGATGCCGGCAAGTACTGAATATTGTTCGTTATAAAGGTCGGCAAACACGCGGTACTGCTAAGGTCTATCTGCGGAAAACAGTACAGCGGCAAATTGTCGGCCGGGCGGTATTATTTTTCAACACTCGCATTTAAATATTACCTGTAATAGAGAGTTCAAATTTCGTTGCACATGATGTTATAGTTTTTTGGGAAAAAGTCTCATTACCAACCAAACAACTGGTGAAAATCGCTTTAAAATCAGGAGTTTATATCAGACACAGAGGCAGAGAAAGCTTGGTAAGATTAATATTCATATTATGCAAATCTATTTCATACATCATTTTTCTATGAATTATCTACACAACAAATTCCATTCCATTTATAGATGATTATGTGCAACTTCGAACTGGTGAAAGCCAGAATTCACTTTCATTGAGTCAAAAGTCAGTTACTCACTCCGACATAGTCTTGGACGATCTAGATGTCGACAGCGATTATGAAACAAACGCAAAAAGATATCTAGGATCTACTAATATGTCAACAGTAGAAATAATATCAGTAATGGATAGATATTGGATCAGTGCTAGAGCTGCCATTGAATTGGTTTGTGCTTTTGCAAAATCTGTGAAATTGGATTCAAATGCAGTAATTATCAATCGCTGGTTCATTTCGAAGTGCAGAGAAGAATTACGAAAGGCACAAGCAGCAAGAATTGAGGAAGTTTTCAAGAGTACAGATCTGAATGCATTAGTAATCCACTGGGATGGAAAAATTACGCCCAGTGTTCATAAGCACGAAAAAGAAGAAAGATTGACAATAGTTGCTACTAACGGAAACTTAGAACAGATTCTGCATATCCTTGCATTGAAAGATTCAACACGTCAAATGCAAGCAGATGCATTATATAAAGTGACTTCAGATTGGGGATTGTTGGACAAGATTAGAGCTCTGTGTTCCGAGACAACAGCATCAAATACGGGAAATACTGATGGATCTGCATTTTTGTTTCAAAAAATGCTGAATAGAGACCAATTTATCCATGACTTAGGAAATTTATCTGACATTGCTCTTGCAAATATTTTGATTGATGAAAATAGGAAAGATTTTTCAATCAATCAAAGAAAGAAAGGAATAGTTGGCTATATAGGCGATGATGGCTCGATTATACCGCAAGTGAATATGGAAAAAACCGAAAAATCATTAAAAGAAGAAAGCAAAGAGAATTAGAAATTCAAAATAGATTAGGAAAAAGTGAGGCAGAGAAAGCCCAGCTTGGTAAGATTAATATTCATATTATGAAAATCTATTTCATACATCATTTTTGTATGAATTATCTACACAACAAATAAAGTTTTCATTAATTTACTGTGATTCCATTTATAGATGACTAGCGACCCGCCCGGCGTCGCACGGGTGCAATGCTGATACTAAGTACACTACAGAAAAACTGTGAACGTTGTACCGCCGCAAACGCTACGTCCCGCAATTTTTAAATCTGTAACATCTTCGAAAATATTCATTTAAATCATATGCTGTAGAGGGCCATATAGATCTATATTAAATCAACAATGTATTTAAGGTATTCAATTGGATGAGGATCAACGCTGTAATGGTTAAAATCGCTTCGAAAATTAGCCAATATTTGTCGTAAAACGTAAATGACAAAAAAATGGTATTGTGGGATAACCATAAGAGATAGACATATACCATCGCCGAGTTTTCTGTAGACCTTTTCAATTTGTACAATACTTCAGTACATTATTTTGATTTATCTCGTAGGGTTCAGCCTGCGTTTGCAATGTAAGCGGAAAAAATGTAATTATTTACGACATCACATTAGAAACCTCGAAAATAACAGTATTTCTTCACTATTTAATGGATGTTATTATACATATAAACTTTCCTCTTCAATCACTCTATCTATTGAAAAAAACCGCATCAAAATCCGTTGCGTAGTTTCAAAGATTTAAGCATACATAGGGATATAGGGACAGAGAAAGCGACTTTGTTTTATACTATGTATAGTCAAGGCTGTTGAACGAAAAAAAAAAACAACATGTAAGTTCGAATCGAAAATTTTTTGTTGCATTAGCTTCAGGAGGTTCTCAGGATCATTCATACACCTTAAAACCTCTTGGGAACCCCAACCCCACCCATTGGGGGCGACATTTGCAACATGCCAAGTCTTGCATTGTATTTTCTACAAGAAAAGGTATTTTGACATTTCGAGTGCACCTAAGAAGTTTTTTGGGTCGCTGAACACGAATCCGTAGCCAGATTTACTTGCAATCCATCGTAGGGGTGGTCAAATTGACAAAATTAGCCAATTTCGCACCCCTTATATGTTATTCTGCAATTTACATGTTTTTGTCAATTCGAGTGCACCAAGGAGGTTTTTTGGGTCGCTGAACACGAATCCGAAGCCAGATTTACTTGCAATTCATCGTTGAGGTGGTAAAATTGACAAAATTGGCCAATTTTGCACCCCTTATATGTTATTCTGCAATTTACATGTTTTTGTCAATTCGAGTGCACCAAGGAGGTTTTTTGGGTCGCTGAACACGAATCCGGAGCCAGATTTACTTGCAATCCATCGTTGAGGTGGTAAAATTGATAAAATTGGCCAATTTTGCACCCTTAATATGTTGTTTTGCAATTTATGTGTTTTCATCATTTCGAGTGCACCAAGGGGTTTTTTGAGTCGCTGAATACGATTCCAAAGCCAGATTTACTCGAATATCATCGTAGGAGTGAGAAATTTACAAAAATGGCTAATTTGACACGCTTCTGAATTTTTATTATTTTTGCATTTTAAAATTATTTTCTCCTTTTTTAATATTAAAAGGATAGGAATATTAGTAATTGTTTGAAAAAGAACACACATATTTAATAACTACACTTTCATGTTCAAAGAACACTTGATTGATAACACTTAAATGCAACAACTTTCATACACTGACACACGATTCTGCGTTCTTGTTGATTCTTGAACCATAAAATACAAAATGAAATATAAATTGAACTATATAAAATACAAATACTCAACTAAAATAATATCAACGCTGTGAAACAAATGTTTAAAGAAACTGAACAGATTGTTATGTCCGACATAAGAAGGTGAAAAAAAAATCTTTCATTTCAAGCAGTGGACCACGTCATAAACAGATGCGACGTTTGAACACATGCACATGTATGTGGATATAACCTGTGTAACGATCTAAGGGCTGTAAAATGAGATAAGTTTAGGAGGATACAGTCTTTGGTTTTCTGTATATAATATATGTATACGAAGGGGCCCAACGCATTAAAAAAAGAAGGAATTTAACAATTATTATGATGAGTAAAACACACCTTCTTATATCTACCTTTTTTACATTATATCTGGGTACGTTACTTACAAAATAGTGCACCTGCCGGTATAAAGATAGATGCCTGTATAATAATACCTAGAGGTATACTATATACTATACCTGGCGAGGGGTTTTGTATACCTGTGCTTGAAGAAACGTAAAAAGGAAAAAAATATATTTTGAAAACCTTTTTATTCTATTTCAAAATACCAATATTTTGGTGTTGGTGACCAATTTTGTCTATTTCACCAGCCCAACGATGAATTTCAAGTAAATCTGGCTTCGGAATCGTATTCTTCAGGGACCCAAAAAACCTCCTTGGTGCAATCTAAATGCCTAAAACACGTAAATTGCAAAATAACATATTAGGGTTGCAAAATTGACCAATTTTGTCTATTTCACCACCCCAACGATGAATTTTTAGTGAATCTGGCTTCGGAATCGTATTCAGCGACCCAAAAAACCTCCTTGGTGCAATCTATATGCCTAAAACACGTAAATTACAAAATAACATATTAGGGGTGGAAAATTGGCCAATTTTTTCGATTTTATCACCCCTACAATGGATTGCAAGTAAATTTGTCACCGGATTCGTGTTCAGCGACCCAACAAACCTCCTTGATGCATTCAAAATGCCAAAAACACGTAAATTGCAAAATAACATATTAGGAGTGCGAAATTGTCCTATTTTGTCGATTTGGCCACCCCTACGATGTATTGCAAGTAAATCTGGCTACGGATTCGTGTTCAGCGACCCAAAAAACCTACTAGGTGTACTCGAATGGCCAAAATACCTTTTTTTGTAGAAAATACAATTCAAGACTTGGCATGTTGCAAATTTGAGGGAGATTTCGGACTATTTCCTCCCCCAATGGGTGGGGTTGGGGTTCCCAAAAGGTTTTAAGGTGTATGAATGATCCTGAGAATCTCTTGAAGCTAATACAAAAAAAATTTTTTGATTCGAACCTACATGTTTTTTTTTATTATAGCTAAAATCCCGGTTCACAGCCTGGACTATAGGGATTATGTGCAACTTCAAAGTAGTGAAAGCCAAAGTTCACGTTCATTGAGTCAAAAGTCAGTTGCTCATTCCGACATAGTCTTGAACGATCTAGATGACGACAGCGATTATGAACCAAACGCAAATAGATATCTAGGATCTAGTAATATGTTAACAGTAGAAATGGGTAGATATCGGGTCAGTGCTAGAGCTGCCACTGAATTGATTTGTGCTTTTGCAAAATCTATGAAATTGGATTCAAATGAATTAATTATCAATCGCTGGTTCATTTCAAAGTGCAGAGAAGAATTTCGGAAGGCAGAAGCAGCAAAAATTGAGGAAGTTTTCAAGAGTACGGATCTGAATGCGTTAGTAATCCACTGGGACGGAAAAATGATGCCCAGTGTTCATAAGCGCGAAAAAAAAGAAAAATTGACCATAGTTGCTACTAATGGAATTTTAGAACATATTCTACATATCCCTGCATTGGAAGATTCAACACGTCAAATGCAAGCTGATGCATTATATTAAGTGACTTCAGATTGGGGATTGTTGGACAACATTAGAGCTCTGTGTTCCGATACAACAGCATCAAATACGGGAAATATTGTTGGATCTGCATTTTTGTTTGAAAAAATGTTGAATAGAGAAAGAAGTATTATACTTTCCTTGTCGACATCGTATTTTTGAAATCGTTTTAAGAGCAATTTTTGAATTAGAGTTCCCTCAAGTTTCGAGTCCTGATGTGCCTCTTCAAGAGATTTCAAGAAAAGTGGCAAGATCTCAACAAAACTTCGTATTCCATTGTTATTCACGATCCACGTCTCGAAAAAATTGTAAGAGATGATGTCCAATCAATAAACGAATTTGTCATGAGTAATTGAGAGAGGCCAACCAAGAGAGATGACTATAAAGAGTTATCAGGTTTAATTTTTTTAGGATTTATTCTTCAAGGAGGAATTTCATTCAAATATCCTGGAGCACACCATTATCCTCGTTGGATGTCAAAAGCCAACTACAGCTGGAAATTTTTCCTTTTTTGAGACAATTTTAATCTTTCTGAAAAAAATAAAAGCGGATTGGCTGGAATATGTCTCTTTGTAGTAAAAGTTCACGTAAAAGAATGGTTCATGGCATCGATTGCTTATGCTACACCTTATAGAGATTTGAATTTTCTGACGATTTGGATAAATATAAGACAAACAATCCTAAATTAGAAAATTCAGCAATCATTTATGGTATTTAACGCCAGAACCTCCTGCATTGACATTTTTTGATAGAAATATTCCGTTCGATACCAAACGGAGAATGGAGAAAAAACTAAAAATCAGTGAAAATGTTGATGTTACATGGGAAAAAAAAATAAAGGTTTTTATTAAATTCTGAAAATCTACCTACGGTACTCCAAGCCGATATTGATTACTTCATAAATGCAGAATCTCTTGATTTTTTGGAAGATTTAATATTTCTGAGGAGTTCCTGGATCATGATCCGAGTTCGTGGGAAGAAAATAAAGCTTTCATCAATGGACTATCAATTGTTAAAGGATTGAAAGTTGTTAATGATTGTGCTGAGCAGTAAAATTGATGACCAAGTACCAAAATCACCTTTCTCATAATGAAGACCAGAAACAATTCGTAATCACTATGATTGCGCAGAATTTTCAAAAAATCGACGAGATTCTAGGAAACAAAACATTATTAAATGAAAATGCATTAACAAAAATGAAACATATAGAACAATAATCATTTTCTGATATTCAGTTCCATAGCAAGTTTAATTTTAGGATGAAAAAATTCCTCATTTTCACGAAATTTCATAGAAACATATAATATAGCTTATATTCTGAATCTGTGTTATATCTACTTTCACTGAAAATGATAAAATATATCAAATTTGATTACTATTGATTCCAGGATTTTTTTGCATTTTTACTGCTTCAGAAATGCAATGTCGACAATGTAAAAAGGTAATTTTCATTGGAAATTTTCAGAAAACCACTAATACCTGAACAGTTTTTGAAGATTCTTCATTGTAAAATGGAAAAAGAACAAAGATAAGTGGCTTTAAAATGATTTTATGCCTTAAAACACCGTAGAAAAATAGTTTAATTTTTTTATTGCTTTGCGGCAGGGTTTAAATTGATTCTATAGAGCTCATCTTGTGGAAATAGTATTTTTTCATGAATACGAACACTCCGCCGGCAAGAGCTAAGCGAAATTCGAAAAAAAAAATTTAACTGCCACCCTAATATACATGTATGCAGAACACTTCACACCAAACGAAATGATGATTTGCCGGCAGGATTACATCACAAAAACAAGAAGCAAGAGCAACGTATTTTACGACTTTTTTGCAACAACTTCAGCCAGAACAAAAACAGTTTTTTGTTTGTCTCTTTGAGTCAGCTATATGCCAATTATATTTTTGAAACCATAGAAATCTGGTACCCAGTACAAGGTCACAGTATGATACCCGTCGATCGAGATTTTGCTGTAATTGCCGCCGCACGCGCTTGTCTCCCGCCCGCCACTTGACCACGTAAAAAAAGCGACCAGTAATAACCGCGCGTCCACAGCGAAGTTTTCACTTATAATCTCCATAGTGCTTGAATTATTTCCGGAAATTTTTTCCGAAGGAACGCATTTTCTAGAAAAATGCGTGACTGAGGAAAAATTTCCGGATATTAAATCAAGGACGCGGGGGATTCGGTAAGAAAATTTCACACCTAAAATTTATTTGAAAAAAAATCAAAAAATCTGACATGTTTCATAGAAAAAACGAATGTACCTCTCACTTTAGTAACATAGAGGGCATTCAGTTTTTAGAACAGAATATTTATCCTTTGTTACATTTAATTTAACATTACTAAACTCTAAGGAAAAAGTTTTTGTTGTGAAAAATGATGCCAATAGATGGTTTGGATGAAACTATAATATTCCAGTTTTGGATAATATTATTTGTGAGAAAAAAATTTTCCTCTTACTTTAGTAACATAGAAGGCCAATTTTTCAACTCAAACATTTATCTTTGGACTACAACTAACTTAATGCTACTAAAATATAAGGAAAGTACGTTTTTGTAAAAAAACGATAAGGATATTCAGTGTCTATGGCTATGATTCGTAATAAAACATAACCACAGTCAAGTAGGCTTAGGCTTGTGATGTCAAAATCGTCTCTGCTATACGTCACGTCGACAGCTATTTCTTAAACGTGCTTCTTTAGTTCACAATAATTAAATCTTGGCAGTAAACAATCAAGAAACTAATTTTAAGCCCTATGGTGTTTGTAACTCTTGCTCTGAAATAGGGGACATTAACACGTCTCATAAAAATTTAAAGCATTTGCAATGTTTAACGGAAAAACTGAATTAAATCCCCACCAAGAAAACCTTTTCTCAGCTATCCAGACGATTTTGGAGGGAGATATCCCATCCTTTTTGAGAAAAACCAGATCTCAGCAGAACAAAATTGCTTCCAAATATTACATCTATTATATTAAACATAGACATCTGATAGAACTGGAAAGGGAAGATAACCATTATCCTTGTTATTCTCCATTACGAAGAGAAGAGTTCCAATCAGAATTCCAAAAATATTTAGCTTGAATGAAAGAAATATTTGGTAAATAAATATTTGTATATATTTAGAATTATAAAATGAATAAAAACATTAAATACCAAAATTTGACCCTGCATATTTCGGATCATATGATAGCTGTCAAGAAAAAATTTCCACTTATTAATTTTGTTCGCCTAGCTTGGCAGGAGGAGAGAAATTTCCGAAAAATTTGAAGGTTGTTATTGGTAACTGTCGAAATGAAAGAGTGTGATTGGCTTAGAATGACAGGTGTGAAATTTTCGGTAAAATCGCTCGTAGAAATGGTAGTATGTAAGCAAAACGCCAACAACGCAAACAGAAGTCGTGTTGTCTCTTTCAAAATATATCTGTCATCTACTAAAGACCGCAATCGGACACAAATCAAGCGAATGCATACATGCGGGTAAATGAAATCATGCCGTAACACATTCCCATGCAGATGGAGCAATGAACTTGATATTTTAATTATTTAATCGTTTGGTGGAGGCGCTGTCATCGAATTGCGTAGCAAACAATCTACGTAATACGAAAAGGAGTCTGACAGCGGTAAATAATGTTCGCTCTACAACCAGTTGCTACTTTTACATGATCAGGGCGCCGAGCCTTCAGTGTGAATCATAACTCTGCGCTAGGAGGTTTGTGCGTGCGTTTGTCTCTTACAGAATGTTTGTATCTTACAGAATGGCGGTAAACGAAGCATTAGAAACGATGAAGTTCGAATTCAAACAGAGAGTAGTTAAACCGTGTTATTTATCTATCGAACACGGTGGGAGAAACAGAATGGTTGCAGAAGCAAAAAAAGGTGTTCAAATGTAATTCAAGAGGCTATATCTTCAATTATGCAAGCCATGTCAAATGAAGCAAAAATCTCTTAGAGAAGGTCTCGTCGTTGGACCAATTTCATCTAATGATATGAATAGTCGTTGTCAAGTAGACTCAATAGACATGCAAACAAATCCTGACGGAAATTTCGAATTTATTTTAGTTCATAAGGACCACCTCACTAAATTCATACAGCTACGTCCTTTACAAAGTAAAACTGCTGAGTATGTATCGAAGATACTCCTAGACATACTTTGTATATTTGGATCACCCTCAATACTCCAATCTGACAATGGCAAGGAATTTTCTAGGGAAACTTCGTCACTGCCAGTCACAGGGCAGTGTCGAACGTGCCAATCAAGACGTTCAAAGTATGCTGATGACTCAAATGAAAGACGACAACTGCGAAAAGTGGTCAGAAGAACTCAGTTTTGTACAGCTTATGAGGCTTAGCAGGCTACGTTCGGTTATACTATCAATTCATGTTAAACATCAGTTGATACGACAAACAGGCATCTTACAATTGACAATTGAACAAACGTTTGATTTTGCTCAAAAATAGCATTTTTTGGGCCGTATATTAGGCCCCTCACACTCTTTCAACTTCTAATTGGCGTCATTCCACTCTTTTTGATTCCTTGCAAATTTTTCTGTCATAAAATGATCTAGTGGAACTCAGTTTTTCTAAAAATTGAAAAACACCAAAGTCGGGTCAATTAGGACCCAAAAAATGGCCAATAACTCGAGTAGCATAGGACCCAGACAATTTCAATTTCCATATTGGTGATCAGTCCACCCGAAAACATTGACATTTTTTCAGAATCATGGACAGAACTAAAAAACCTAAGGAAAGAAAAAAATATTCACAAGAGTTACTGGATCGCGCCTTAAATGATATTAAAAGCGGCATGTCTGCCTATAAAGCATCCAAGACATATGGTTTACCAAAAAGTACCTTAAATGATAAAAGAATGCAAAAGTACGTACACGAAACTACTGGAAGACAACCAGTTTTAACCAATGATGAAGAAAAACTAATCGTAAAATGGATGTTTTTCTTGGCCGACGCAGGATTTCCCGTCACCCGTGATCAGCTTATTAACACCGTAGCAACACTTATTAAAAATCTGAATAGACTCAATCCATTTAAAAACTGAGTTCCTGGAGAAAAATGGTATAATCATTTCCTAACCCGGCATCCAGAAGTAAAACCTCGTGTATCGCAAAACCTGACAGCTAGTCGTTCATCTGTTACAGAGAAAATGATAAGAACTTGGTTCAAGAAAGTATACGAGTATTTTGAACAAAATGGTATCACAGATGTATTAGAAGATTCAAGTCGAATATTCAACTCCGACGAGACCGTCTTTTTTATGGCTCCTCAGGACAAACAAGTCCTAGTTAAAAAGGGATCTAAAACTGTTTATAATAGAATAGCTAACGACGAAAAAGAATGCCTTACCGTATTAGCGACTATATCAGCAAATGGAGATATCCCACCACCCATGGTTTTGTTCCCGTATACGAGGCTACCAAAACATTTAGTGTCAAGTATGCCAACAGGTTGGGGCATAGGTTACAACGAAACTGGCTGGATGAATACGGAAACCTTTTATGAGTACATTACGAACTGCTTTCATAAATGGTTGAACGACAAAAATATTAAGCGACCTGTCGTGCTATTTTTGGATGGGCATGTTAGTCATATATCTCTGGCATTAAGCGAGTTTTGTCGCAAAAATGGAATAGTTTTGGTGGCACTGGTTCTAAACTCAACACATATTATGCAGCCGCTCGACGTTGCTGTATTCCGACCAGTCAAAGCTACCTGGCGCAAAATAGTTCATGATTTTAAAACAAAAAACAATAATGAAAAAGTTAGGCGCCCTGACTTTGCTCCATTAGTCAAAAAATGTTTTGATTCTGATCTTAAAATTGAAACAATAAAAAGTTATTTTTTATGTACTGGACTGTTTCCATTTCATGTGGAAAACGTGTCATTTCAAAAACTAATGAAAAATAAAAACATGACAAATTTGCAACCAGAAACTAGAAATAAAAAAAGGAAGAAAATTTTAACAAGGAATTTGAAGATAAACTTTCCCCGGAAACAGTTAAAGCGTTTGAATCAAATATATCTTCATCATGGCAAAGAGATTCGAGATATGAGAAACTGTATGATTTTTGGAAAAAAAATTGCACCAGTGAAAAACTTGAAAATGATACCATCAATAATAATTCAAATTTATAAAATACGCAGCCAGAAAGTGCTTCTACCCCAAACGTATATAATGTAGAATATATTGATATATCCGGCGGGCGTAATTTCGGCCGGTAATCCCGTCGCCTACCTGCATAAATCAAGGGGTACCATTTATGACAGATGTAATTTCGGCCGAGGGTTGATGTTTATGATGGGATTAAAAAATTGGTAATTACTTGGGATATCTAGACAAATTTGTGGGATTTCTAGAAGTCATTAAGGGATCATTGGTGATTTTACCTGTGTCTGAAACTATTATAAATATAAACAGGCCACACCCCCTTAAGAATTAGTCATTATCCATATAGATATGTGTTATACTTACTTAATATTATAACTTATTTTGAACGCTACTAGGCGATAGAAAGCATAAAATATATTTGTACGATGGCATCAGTTTCAACAATTAAGAGTTCACGTGGTTGTGACTTGCTTGTTGTGGAAAAGTTTCAGTTTTGTAAACAGGACGTGTTAAAAAGTGGTGAAGTACGTTGGAGGTGCATAAAGAAAAATTTAAGATGTTTAGCCAAACTGTACACTATTGGTGCTGAATACACAGTTACTAGGAGTGAATTAATCCACAACCACGAGTCAGATGAGACTGCGAGGAAGAGAAAAATAGTGACAACTTTATGCAAGCGCAAAGCTGAGGAGGACATATCGGAAAAACCTTCAAAAATTATTAAAAGCATCCTTTCAGAACATTTGCCAGATAATTTGTCATCGACAGATGTCAATCGAATAAGAAGAAATTTGTACAACAGCCGCCGTAAGCTGCTACCAGCCCTGCCTAAAGATATTCACGATGTACATTCTGTACTAGAAAGTTATGGACCGAAAACTACAACAGGTGAAAATTTTTTGTTCATTAACAGCACAGCTGATAATATCATTGTTTTTTCTTGCCAAACAAATATTACAACTTTATGAAAAATGAAAGATTCTTACATGGATGACACATTTTCTTATTGTACAAAATATTTTTGTCAGTTATTTACCATCCATGGACTGGAAAATGGGCATTATGTTCCAATCGAACTTTGATTCTTGTTTTTTTCATCGCCCTTCTATATTTATTTTTATAGAAAAATTAAAAAATTGTCAGATCGATGCATATTTAAAACTAAAAAATTTACATATTCCAGCAAAAATTAAAGACAAACAAGTAAAAAATAAACTAAAATTTATCGAAAACATGATAAATATGCTTCGATCTGGCAATATTTCTACAATTAATTTTGTCAAATCTGTTTCACATCAAAATGTTTTCTAAAAATTTATAATGTACCTAAGTTATAGATGTCTACGTTATAGAAATAAGTTGAAGTAATTATTTTGATTTAATTTTATCTTGACTTTTTTGTGTCCGCTGTAGTGCTTGTTTGAAATTTATATAGATAATTTTATTGAAATAAAGGAATATTTTAGTACAAAGCATTCTGTTATTTTATTTCAACTAATATTTGCGGCCGAAAATACCTATGAGATAAGGAAGCAACTTCAAACTTCTGGCCGAATTTACCTACCGGCTTTTAGTACCTGCCCTTTTTCCAGCCGAGATTCCATCCGCCCGATAAATCGGACGAGCTTGTTAATGACAGTAACAGATTGGGTGATTCATCTTTTGTGAACAATTTCCCCGACAACGAAGATTTTACTATCCTGGATTTAGATGAAGGAGACATATTAAACATTGACAAAAGTTATAATATGACGGAAGAGACTAGCAAAGTTCAAATTCTAAAAGTTGAACATTTTAAGCCAAAAAATAATGCTGATTTTGAAAGAAAAACCGGTGAAAAAACTAGAAAACCGAAATCTAACAAGCCTAATATGAATTTAGAAGTGGGCGATTATGAAGTAGGTGACCATGTCATTGTAGTTTACGATGGAAAACATTTTCCAGGAATAATAGAAAATAAAACAGATGATAAATTTTTTATTAAAGCCATGGAAAAAATTGGCCAACACTGGAAATGGCCAGATATTGATGATATCGTCTGGTATGATCCAGAAGAAATTGTGTCTTTAATTGAGCCTCCCCAACCTATTAACAAAATGAGCCTTTTTTGTGTACCTGATATGGATAGATTATAGGTATTTTAATAATAATTTAATAACTCAAAATCAGTCTGTGTTTTGTACCTGGAATAGAAAGTGTAGGTATAGATTTTTTGCTAAGCTACCTATACAGCGTATTTTTTTTATTTTTTTCAGTATTTGGGCAGTTTTGTTCAAAAATGTATGTTTTTATGATAATTAGTTTGTTCTTTATGTCTCTTACCTATACAGGGTATTTTTTGTTAGTTTTTTTAGTATTTAAGCAGTTTTGTCCCAAAATGTATGTTTTCGTTATATTTAGGTTCTTTTTTATGTCTCTTATTGTACTTAATATATAAAATAATATTCATATGCTTTTGTTCTTCTATTCTATACCTTTTTTTATACGTGGTAAAAATTTATAACAAAAATATAGTTCTTTTGACATATAGGCCGGAATTAGGGTGGCACTAAGCCGGTATTACCACTGTTTATTTAACATAGGCCGGAATTAGGATTTTTTGCATTTCATTAAAAACTATTTTTTTATGCAGATCAAAAAAACATTTTTGAATTTAAATAAATATAAGCTAACGAAGAAAACTTCAAGCTACCGAATAAAATTCTAATCAAGTTTCTATCTGACTTGGTTTTCTTAATATTTACGTCTAAAGTAAAAAATTCCTTAACTAGGCCGTTAATAGGACAGTTCACCTTAGAATAAATTAAAGTGGGCAAACATTTCTGCAAATCTTGCAGATCCAATTTTCGATATTACCCAACCTAACAAACAAACGTCAACTGTCAGATGGAACCGTTCAGAATTATCGCCTCTCGAGTCACGCGACCAAGATATCTCATTAGTCACATCTGCTCTGCTAGGTAGAAAAAGAACTCGCTCAGTAACTGATTGCTTGCATAGATGGGGACTTGATCATTTGATTCAAATCTCTGAAGGTAAGCATAAGCAATATTAAATTATAGCTAATCAATGCTTCTAATCTACAATCATTCATAGTATATGAGATTATAAGTATTTCTGTCCACGAATGCCTTTACTTTGAATGTGAGGTTAGGCGCATACTGCCAATGCCACGTGTTTGGTGATGGAAAAAGACTGAATTTGATCTATCAGATGGACCTTGAGAGAAATGTCTTAGTTAAAACAAAGTATAGAGTTTTGTCATCGGTTTTGATAATTCATTTCATTTATAGATGAACATGTAGATGGACTGAAGAATTAATCAATTTTTTGGTGCCATAAATTGGCTAAATTTCCACCCAACTTCAAACACTATAAAAGTAATCACATTTTGTTTCAGAATGTCAACTCTCATAGCACACCAACATCAAGTTTTTCAGATGTACCTAGTGAGTGTTCCCCAGTAACAAACAGTTCTGACACTTCAATTGAGATTTCAACAATTCAAGACTCAATAAATAATAAAGTTCTAGGTAATATTGATATCAAAAAGTTGCTAATATATTTTGTGATTTTAGATGAAATCCCTGATGTTGCCAATGTTAAAACGCAGAATGTT
The DNA here is from genome assembly GCA_958510875.1 of Endomychus coccineus. NCBI lineage: Eukaryota > Metazoa > Arthropoda > Insecta > Coleoptera > Endomychidae > Endomychus > Endomychus coccineus. The sequence continues at coordinate 80,579,929 of OY294070.1, forward strand.
TTTGTAGTAGTCACAACAGAAGACATACTTGAATCATCTACTTATGAAAAGGTAAACATTAAATTTTGAGTCATTTGATACACAACGTAGTAGGTAACTATTTTATGAATGACGACCATTTTGAACATACAATATGTATGCAGTATTCAGAGCAAGTTTTGCAAAAGTCTTCAACCGGTCAATTAATACTTGATCAACAGAATTATTTAACTCCCCTTTTAAGGAATAAGTTTAGTCATAGAAGAGGAACTAAGAACTGACAGCCTTAAAAGTATTATTACCTGAATATTTAAATTTTGCAAAATGTTAACATGTTTTTTTCAGAATCCCAACATCCATCCATTCAATTAGCGTGACAAATGAAGAAACTATTCTCTAAAGAAAACATTTGAAACATACCATACTCCATATACATATATTGAAGGAAAATACCGACGCTGTGCAAAGTGAAAATTATTTGACAAATATCATAATTTTCGAAGGGGCTTGAATCATTGTGCTGCTTCACATTGTAACGAAGTTCTTAAATTCTACATGAATGTTATAGATTGTCGATTGAGGCATGCGCATATTAATTATAATTCAGGGTAATTGAATATTCTAAATCATCATAAATGCGTATACAGAGGTAGAATCCAAAAGTTCCGCATAGATAAATCGTCATAAGGTAATCAATAAAAGTATTATCCGGTGTAGCCCTTTGCATTATAAAAGTCATATTTGTTTTAGTTTGAATCCATGAATCGTGTATAGTGAATTCCATTCAAATCGTAGTAAAACCGTGTCATTATCAAATAACGAAACAAGCGTCATAAGTAAAAAACAGGTTTCCACCAATTCCGCGCCGGCGAGGATACACCGGAGCAGAATGTCCACTAGCTGGGAGCATATAAAAGCCAGTCGGTGGCTGAGGAAAGACAGTCTAGTTTAGACTGTCTTATTAACCAAGAGATAACATCTTGCAAGACAAAACAATTTGAGAAACCGAAATTTAACCATAAATTTAACAAAACCGAAATATTAATCAGGTAATTATAAGTCCGCTTAAAACAGAGAATCTCACCGTTTCCTCAATTGAGTTTAGGGTATTGAATTTTAGTGAATTAAAGAGAGATAAAACAAGGGTATTGTATCGTGGTGACCGATCGTGTTTCGGTTGAATGAAAAAATTTAAAATTGAAATTAACACCAGTTCAGGTTTTCGGGAACCAACGCCTAATCGCTGGAGGTGGCTGTATTTCTAGCGCGACTACCCTGGGGTACAGTCATTAAAGGTGAAAGGGCGGGAAGTCCTGACAACTAATTAGGTGTTATTTATAGTGGTGCGAAGATCACTGTCTGACGAAACGGGCGGGCGGACTTTCGGATCTGAAAAGGGCAGAATTTCTAGCGCGACTACCCTGGGGTTCTGTCTGAAGTAAGTGAAGGGTACGTCCCAGCAACGTCAACAGACGGTAGGTTGGTTACACCATTTCCGCGAATTGAGAAACTGCAGTCTGACGAAACGGGCGGGCGGACTTTCGGATCTGAAAAGGGCAGAATTTCTAGCGCGACTACCCTGGGGTTCTGTCTGAAGTAAGTGAAGGGTACGTCCCAGCAACGTCAACAGACGGTAGGTTGGTTACACCATTTCCGCGAATTGAGAAACTGCAGTCTGACGACACGGGCGGGCGGACTTTCGGATCTGAAAAGGGCAGAATTTCTAGCGCGACTACCCTGGGGTTCTGTCTGAAGTAAGTAAAGGGTACGTCCCGGCAACGTCGACAGGCTGTCGGGTTTTTCCGCCGGTATAGTATTTAATATTGTCTGAAGTCGAGGATTGCGAGGCAACACTCTTTGTTCTCTCTCTCTCTCTCTCTCTCTCTCTCTCTCTCTCTCTCTCTCTCTCTCTCTCTCTCTCTCTCTCTGCAGTAGATATTTTAGGACTGGCCTGTAACAAGGCGTATATTAGTTGAGAAAACTGAATGAGATTTATGCATTAGATTTGCTTGTTGCTTTACCGATCTTGCTAGTGTTTTCCCGACCGGAGCTGATTACCCGCCGTAGTTACCCGCTTTGCACGCTTTGGTGTCCGTAGCTTCCTTTTAAGACTTAGCTTAATTCCCCGGCTTAATAGTTAAGGACGCTTCCGTCATTATTCCCCGCTTACGTCCCGTTGGTGTTGGTTATTGATAACTGTAATCCTACCTGAATAAATGTTTGAACAACCTTAATTATATATTAGTGATATATTACATCTTCTCTGTACTATCCCAATTGAGAAATAACCCAGAACCCTACGAGTGGTAAGTAAAATCTACAACTCAGTAGCTACTTCGAGCCATCTCGAGAACTTTGACCCCTGGAATTTATTTCTTCACTGAAGTTGCCCTGGCACAGGCTGTATAACGCAGTCAGAAGAGACCGTCACCACAGAGAACTCTTCCGGGGAGTAAACCTCGCAAATAAAATCTGGCGCTCGAGACAAAATACCGAAAAGTACGTTATAAAATGGCGCCCGCGAGCAGGGACTTTTGAAAATTGACCGAAGAGGAATTTTTTTTTTGTGATTCCGAAAAGTGAGAAATTGAATAATTTATTGCAATCGAACCGGTGGTCCGTTTTCAATGTAATTTCAGATATAGGGTGACAGAAAAACAAGCTTCAAGACTCCGACGTTTCGAATAAGTTTTCGAAACATCCCCAGGAGTTTGTTTTTGAATTTTGGAAATTTGGAAAAGTTTTGACAGAAACTTGTTCCCCGTGCTCACCAAGGTTGTTTGGTGAAATTAGTTTTTCGATCCACCTCCCCGTTTAAGGGGAAACATCAAGTTTTTAACAGAGAATCTGACTGAAAAATCGATTATTCCGTGAGATGTAGAATTGTTAACTACACCTCAGCGTTTTGCCCAAATTTTGATTTTTGCCCATATTTTGCCCTTTGATTTTCCCAGTCAACCTTAACCCGGATTGGGCAAGTCATAGCTCCTTTCCAAGTAAATCGATACCAAGGAAGCCGTTGGTAACATTTTTGGGCGGATAGGCCCAACCGTTTTGGAGTTACCTCCCCAAATCGAAGTTATGTTGCCCAAATTGGGGCAAGTGATTCGATTGCTTCTGCCTTATTGGAAGGAAGGTGTGGACTGGTTTTGGTTACCGCTCCCTCTTCCGTTACCTACCCCCGAACAAAATAATTTATTTTTGGGGTTGAGATTTCTGATTCCGAATTTGATTGGATAAAATGGAGTTCCCTGGGTATACTAGTGCCATACCTAAGGTGCCGCAGCCCACGCCGAGCAATATGGAAGAAATGGTAGCTCATTTTGACGAAATGGCCCAATCGTGGTCAACTGGAGAGGACAGTCAAACAGAAGCAACTGGAGTAGACTCAAAAGTCAGCTGGGTCTATTTACTAAAGAAAGAACAGCTTCAGGAAATCCTGAACAATTATAGTATTGATAATACTGGAACCACCGATGATTTACGTAGGAGATGCGTAAGAGGGATCCGTAAAGGGACGATACGCCCACCCCGTGGAATACTAGACGCTCTAGCTAGTACCATGGCATCTCTTACAAAGGCGATATCCACAGAAGCAGCATTGAACACAACACCTACATTCAGCCCTGCAGGTGTTGCGTCAAGACCGCCAACGAGGAGTACACCGATCGTTCAGCCCTCCTATTGGGCAACTACATCTACAACAAATACGGTGACATTCACCCACACCGTATCAACCACGTCACCACCAATGCAGCCTACAACCTATTTTTCTCCGCCGAATGCTATGACTTATTCAAGTTATAGTAGGACCCCGCCGTCGTATGTGATACCGCCGTGGATGCAAGCATCGACCGTTCCGCGAATACCGACAGTTCCGCAAGCCCCTAAGGTTCCGCATGTACCTAATATTCCGCAAGTACCTGCACACAAAGTTCCGGTTACTACACAACAAGGGTACAGCATTCCGGTGCCCCCTGTTCAGCAACTACCGGGATATAATTTTCAAGCTCCGAACAATGCTCCAAGACTACATCAGTATCAACTACAGTTCAATGGCACGTCAGACCCGGCTACATTCTTGGAAAGATTAGACGAGATTGCGATGCAGTTAAATACACCGAAAGATTCATTGCTGCTATCATTACCGGAAGTTTTAGAAGGAACCGCACTATTATGGTACCGCAATAACCGTGGACGTTGGGCCACGTTTGCTGAATTCCAGAGGGACTTTACTCTATTTTTTATGGATGCCAACTATCACATTGATTTGGAGGTTCAAATCAGTCGCCGCCATCAAAGAGTAAATGAACCCGCCGCTGCATACGTTGTGGATATGCAGACGTTAATAAGGAGGCATGGTGCCATGACTGCCGAACGTGAATTATTTTGGTTGCACCGAAATTTATTACCTGATTACAGACAGTTCATCCGACAAGGAACTTTCAACGACGTGTCGTCGTTGATGCTCCAGGCAAAGGAATTTGAGAATCTGCAGGCTGAGCAGAGACTGATGCAGAAAAGGGCATTTCCTATGCCAGTGAGGGCACAAATGCCAAGTCCGACAGTGAAAATTTTGGAACCACAGGGTAGGCGACCCGTAGCTGAACCAGTCAAGTCTGTGGAACCGAATATCCCTGAGCCGACTTGTTGGGATTGTGGCCTACGTGGCCACTATAAGACGCAGTGTCCTACCAGACCGAAGGAAATCGCCACACAGCCCATGTCCTGTTGGAGGTGTGGACAAACCGGACATAGTCGGAATAATTGTAGGAATCCACCTAAGTTATTCTGCTCTAGATGCCGCCGCCCCGGAATTATGTCACGCAACTGCCCTTGCAATAATCTGGGAAACGCTCAGGGGACTGTGTAGCAACGAGGGCTATGCAGATTCCCGTTGTGAGAGCCTCGATAAAGGATGAAAAGCAAACTCATCTTGCGACAGTTGGTACCTTTGCTATGGATAAGGAATCTGTCACGACAGGAAAACGTGAAAATACCGCCATATGTCCTAAAAGATTAACCGTAAAGTCGTCTGACGGCAATCTTCCGCCCACCGCCGCTGCTAAGAGTTCACTAAATGTTGATACCGCAAATACCGTGAGTAATCTGAACTCACCTAATACCCGTAAAAGTTTAGGTGCAGATCACTCTGATGTTCCGCGATGTGCTCAACCGTTTTTTATGCGAAATAACATAGAAACCCCTAATTCGACAGATTTTCCGAATTTAGAAAAAGAAATTGTTTCAGGCCCATGTGTGAACTCCGATAGAATTATTTTCAAAAATACCGCTGTTATATCTTTTGCCGAAAACCGGCCCTTTATAAAAGTGCGTGTTCTAGGGAAAGATTTTTCTGCTTTAATTGACACCGGAGCCACCCGTTCTTTTATGAATGATCGTGTCGCTTGTTTATGCCAAACCTCCAATGTAAAACCACTTCTTATCAAGACCGTTGGTACTAGAATGGCCAATGGAAATTTGGTGCCTAGCACAACCGCTTACCGAATTTCAGTTAACGTAGGATGTGGGGAAATTGAAGCCGAGTTTGTACATTTACCCACATTATTACCCGATATCGTGATAGGAATGGAAATTCTAAGTTCAGGGTTGTTTTCACTGCATCTACCGTCCGCCAGTGTGTACTTTAATGACAATTTGATACCGAGCAATGTAGATCAGGACACCGATCCGAAGAGTATTTTCCGAGAAACCGATTCGGTTGGTTTACCGAAATCAAAAATAATTAAACACGTGCACTTTTGGGACGAACAGGATGCCAATCTTGCTACTTTGTCCGCAGTGGAACAGGGAACATTAAACCGATTTTTAGGAACTGAACTTCCGTTATTTGAGAAGATTCAGGGAACCACACCATTGGTAGAACATGAAATCAAGTTGACGAAGAAGGATCCGATCAAACAGCGTTACCGACCGCAAAATCCGAGGATGCAGGCAATCATAAACGAGGAAGTTGACCAAATGCTAGCCGAGAATGTTATCGAACCTTCTAGCAGTCCGTGGAGTTCACCCGTGGTGGTGGTGAAGAAGAAAGATGGCAAACCGAGGTTTTACATAGATTTCCGGATGATTAATAACGTTTCCGTGAAAGATGCTTACCCTCTTCCGTATATCAGTGCCATATTGGACAAACTTCGTCGGGCCCGTTACATCTCAAGCATAGATTTGAAGCAAGGTTATTGGCAGATACCGCTGTCACCGGAAAGTAAACCCATCACGGCATTCACTGTTCCGGGCCGAGGATTATTTCAATTTAAAGTTATGGCGTTCGGATTGCACTCCGCGCCGGCCACTTTCCAACGATTAATGGATGCCATCATCGGACCGGAAATGGATCCTCATGCATTCCCATACCTAGACGATATTATCGTTATGGGAGATTCGTTTGAAGAACACTTGGCCAATTTGAGAGAAGTTTTCCGACGATTACGCCAAGCCAACTTAAAGATCAATCCAGAAAAGTGTCAGTTCTGCCGTACGTCTCTCAAATATTTAGGACACGTCGTTAACGCCGAAGGTATTCATACTGACCCGGATAAAATAGAAGCTATTATGCAAATTCCCAGCCCGTCAACTGTAAGAGGCCTCCGTCGTTTTTTGGGAGTCGCTTCTTGGTACCGTCGATTCATACCCTCATTCTCACAGGTTGTAAGTCCGTTGACCAGCTTATTGAAGAAAAACCGTCGTTGGAACTGGGGTGATGAACAACAAGCAGCATTTGACAAATTGAAGGTCATGTTGACGAGTGCCCCCGTGTTGGCTTGTCCTGATTTCAGCCGACAATTTACCCTACAAACCGACGCCTCGGATATAGGAATTGCGGCAGCGCTGACGCAAAACATAGAGGGAACGGACCGAATCATTGCCTACGCCAGTCGAACTCTGGCACCAGCCGAGAATAACTATTCTGTTACCGAAAAAGAATGTTTGGCAATTGTATGGGGCATTAACAAAATGAGACCATATTTAGAAGGCTACCGATTTATCGTTCTGACTGACCATCAGTCGTTACGATGGTTACATTCTATCAAAAGTCCTAGTGGAAGATTGGCCCGTTGGAGCATTTTCCTGCAACAATATGATTTTGAAATCAAATACCGGAAAGGAGTTCTAAACCGTGTTGCCGACGCTCTCTCTCGAGACCCTTTACCGTGTGAAGTTACGACCAGGGAAAGCCGGGATTTGTGTGTACTGGAGGAACCAGTTTCTTGTAATTGGTATAATTCCAAGAAAAATGAAGTAAAGAAAAATCCCACTGCATTTCCCGACTACTGCATCCGCGATAACCGTTTATACAGACATTTCTGGGATTCAAACGATTTAACTGAACCAGATATGTCTGACCCATGGAAAGTTTGTGTTCCCAAGCCGCAACGTAAGGCTGTATTAGAAGAAAATCATGATGCACCGACCGCTGGACACATGGGGGTTGCGAAAACCATATCCCGTATATCCCATCATTATTATTGGCCAGGGATGTTTCGCGACATAGCTCGATACGTCAGAGGGTGCTTGCATTGTCAGCGATATAAAATTTTGCAACAGCAACGACCAGGACATATGCAACCGTCCCTCAACCGCTACCCATGGAATACCGTCAGCATTGATCTGGTAGGACCCTTGCCTAGGTCAAGTAAGGGGAACTCGTATATCCTGGTAATGCAGGACCGGTTCACTAAGTGGGTGCAGTGTAAACCACTCCGCAAAGCTACCGCGAAATCCGTCCGTGAAGCGCTATATACTGAAATCATTACTAGGTTTGGTTGTCCCAAAACTATAATATCAGATAACGGGACACAGTTTGAAAGCCGCATCTTCAAAAATATGCTGAAAGAGTTAGGTATTCAACACCGATTGACACCGCCATATACACCGCAAGCTAATCCGGTAGAAAGGACAAACAAAACCGTAAAGACGATGATATCCCAATTTTGCGAGACCGACCACAGAAAATGGGATCATTACATGTCCGAATTTATGTTTGCCCTTAATACAGCCCGTCATGAAAATACTGGTTTCACACCAGCCTTTTTAAATTTCGGTCGCGAATTGGTGATACCTCCCGGAGTTAATCACGATCAACCAACCGATCTCAATTTTAATGACGTAAACTTACGGGATGATCCCGAAGAAATTGACAAACACGTTAATCTTGTAGGAAAGCTAGGTGAAGTGTTTCAATTAGTCCGGATTAACTTAGCTAAAGCTTTTTCGCGGCAGAGTAATTACTATAACCTACGTCGCCGGGATTGGAGATGTCGGGTAGGGGACCGGGTGATGAAAGTGGGACATCATTTGTCATCCGCTCCTCGTAACTTTGCAGCTAAGTTAGCGCCGCGTTATTCAGGGCCGTATACCGTGACTAGAGTAGTCTCACCCGTCGTGTATGATTTGAAAGATGACACCGGCAAGAGGGTAAAGCATACCCACATAAGAGATCTAAAGCCATTCCATTCTAGATCTGAACATGAACCGTGTCAACAGAAAAGCCCGAAAGATGACCCCTATAATGAAGCTGCATCCACTGGCCGCTGAAGGTCGAGGGAAGCAGGCAAGGTTGGAAGACCGTTTTTTTTTTATTTTTGGAAAGAAGATCAGTTTTGGAACACCGTTTTATTTTTTTGGAAGGAAGAGTTCAGTTTTGGAACACCGTTTTATTTTTCTTGGAAAGAAGATTTTAGTTTGGAAGACCGTTTTTATTTTTGGAAAGAAGAGTTTATTTTCCGGAAGAAGTTAATTTTTTTATTGGAAGAAATTTTATATTTGATGGAAGAGCATGGAAGTTAATGATTTGTTTTTGTAGAAATGCTTATTTCAATTTATGTAAGCCAACGTTGAACGAAAAAAAAAATATTTTTTTTTCTTTTGGAAGTAAGGGGGGAATGTAACGAAGTTCTTAAATTCTACATGAATGTTATAGATTGTCGATTGAGGCATGCGCATATTAATTATAATTCAGGGTAATTGAATATTCTAAATCATCATAAATGCGTATACAGAGGTAGAATCCAAAAGTTCCGCATAGATAAATCGTCATAAGGTAATCAATAAAAGTATTATCCGGTGTAGCCCTTTGCATTATAAAAGTCATATTTGTTTTAGTTTGAATCCATGAATCGTGTATAGTGAATTCCATTCAAATCGTAGTGAAACCGTGTCATTATCAAATAACGAAACAAGCGTCATAAGTAAAAAACAGGTTTCCGCCAATTCCGCGCCGGCGAGGATACACCGGAGCAGAATGTCCACTAGCTGGGAGCATATAAAAGCCAGTCGGTGGCTGAGGAAAGACAGTCTAGTTTAGACTGTCTTATTAACCAAGAGATAACATCTTGCAAGACAAAACAATTTGAGAAACCGAAATTTAACAATAAATTTAACAAAACCGAAATATTAATCAGGTAATTATAAGTCCGCTTAAAACAGAGAATCTCACCGTTTCCTCAATTGAGTTTAGGGTATTGAATTTTAGTGAATTAAAGAGAGATAAAACAAGGGTATTGTATCGTGGTGACCGATCGTGTTTCGGTTGAATGAAAAAATTTAAAATTGAAATTAACACCAGTTCAGGTTTTCGGGAACCAACGCCTAATCGCTGGAGGTGGCTGTATTTCTAGCGCGACTACCCTGGGGTACAGTCATTAAAGGTGAAAGGGCGGGAAGTCCTGACAACTAATTAGGTGTTATTTATAGTGGTGCGAAGATCACTGTCCGACGAAACGGGCGGGCGGACTTTCGGATCTGAAAAGGGCAGAATTTCTAGCGCGACTACCCTGGGGTTCTGTCTGAAGTAAGTGAAGGGTACGTCCCAGCAACGTCAACAGACGGTAGGTTGGTTACACCATTTCCGCGAATTGAGAAACTGCAGTCTGACGAAACGGGCGGGCGGACTTTCGGATCTGAAAAGGGCAGAATTTCTAGCGCGACTACCCTGGGGTTCTGTCTGTAGTAAGTGAAGGGTACGTCCCAGCAACGTCAACAGACGGTAGGTTGGTAACACCATTTCCGCGAATTGAGAAACTGCAGTCTGACGACACGGGCGGGCGGACTTTAGGATCTGAAAAGGGCAGAATTTCTAGCGCGACTACCCTGGGGTTCTGTCTGAAGTAAGTAAAGGGTACGTCCCGGCAACGTCGACAGGCTGTCGGGTTTTTCCGCCGGTATAGTATTTAATATTGTCTGAAGTCGAGGATTGCGAGGCAACACTCTTTGTTCTCTCTCTCTCTCTCTCTCTCTCTGCAGTAGATATTTTAGGACTGGCCTGTAACAAGGCGTATATTAGTTGAGAAAACTGAATGAGATTTATGCATTAGATTTGCTTGTTGCTTTACCGATTTTTCTAGTGTTTTCCCGACCGGAGCTGATTACCCGCCTTAGTTACCCGCTTTGCACGCTTTGGTGTCCGTAGCTTCCTTTTAAGACTTAGCTTAATTCCCCGGCTTAATAGTTAAGGACGCTTCCGTCATTATTCCCCGCTTACGTCCCGTTGGTGTTGGTTATTGATAACTGTAATCCTACCTGAATAAATGTTTGAACAACCTTAATTATATATTAGTGATATATTACATCTTCTCTGTACTATCCCAATTGAGAAATAACCCAGAACCCTACGAGTGGTAAGTAAAATCTACAACTCAGTAGCTACTTCGAGCCATCTCGAGAACTTTGACCCCTGGAATTTATTTCTTCACTGAAGTTGCCCTGGCACAGGCTGTATAACGCAGTCAGAAGAGACCGTCACCACAGAGAACTCTTCCGGGGAGTAAACCTCGCAAATAAAATCTGGCGCTCGAGACAAAATACCGAAAAGTACGTTACAACATTCTTCAACTGGTATTTTCTTTATAGCATTTTATTATTTTCTGGCTCGTTCATACCTACTTTGAATAAAATAATATCATTATTTTGTTTACTTACAGATATCTTTTAGTACAATATTATATCATTTCAATATTAAAAATGAAAATGCTGGATTTCAGCTCTCTTAACCTCTTAAGGTCTCATGTTCCTAAATGGGAACACTGGAAATAGACGCACAAAACTAAAATTTGTCTCGTTTACCATTGTAGACCTCTGTTCCCGACTTGGAACAACGAATACCATGCATTGAACAGCCATCTCGCGCCATCTAACTACCAGTAGACGAAACAGAACTATTCATTTCATTGGGTCTGTTTCTTCAGCACGTGGCTTGCTTACCTGCAGTGTTTTTTGTTTTTTCTCATCAACGTAAGGTGAAAATAAAATTCAGGTATGTTGGTTGGTTATATAAGAACAGTTTCAAGGTAAATTTGAATAAAGTTTTTCTTTATTTTGGTCTCCATATCAGAAAATTTCATTGTTCCAAATCAAGAACAACAGTCATTGGGGGAAAATTATTTAGTTCCTGATTTGGAACAATGAGCATTTTCTCTGATGATGATTATGTACCTAACCCAAACACCAAGGACGCTGTATCTAGTGATGAAGGAGATATTTCTGTTTCTGATTCAGAAGATGAGGAGCCTCTGAGCAATATATGCTAGAGGAAAACAAAAGTATACCTGGACTAAGGTGAGAGGAGACCAAGATAATTCACTCAATTCACAGTTTACATCACAAGACATAGAAGAGGGACCGGAAGTGGGGAGACCAAATTGGCGTTCAGCGTCCAAACATGATAAAACAATACAATCATTTCATGGGTGGGGTCGATTTGTTAGATGGACTCATATCCTATTATAGAATAGCACTGAGGAGTCGAAATTGGTATTTGAAGATTTTTTTCATTTCATTGACTTGGTTATAGTCACGGCTTGGATACGGTACAAGATCGACATGGTAAACATAGGATTGCCAAAAAAAGACATTATAGATTCACTTGGTTTTCGTGGCGAGGTGGCAGAAGGCCTCTGTCATTTAGGAAACGATCTAAATTCAAGGAAGAGGGGAAGACCAAGTGGGAGTATCGAAAGGGAGTTTCAAGAGAAGAGAAAGAGAAGTCAAACTAAGCCAATACCTCAGTTTGACGTACGTACAGATAAATTAGGCCACTTCCCATGCGAGAAAGAGCAAAGGCAGAGATGCAAAAAACCAAACTGTAGATTGAAAACATATTTTTATTGCATAAAATGTGAGGTACCTCTTTGTATCAATAAGAAAAGAAATTGTTTTGCCGAATTTCATATTTAGATGTATAGACCATTGTACCAAAATAGGAACACTGATTTATTTTTTTATGAAATGAAAAATTGAAATTTTGTAGTTTGTAAATCCATATTTTTATCAATTCCGTCAACATTTAGCACACCATTGAAATCCTAATTCATTGTTTTCTATATGTGGACCTTAAGAGGTGCTAGTAAAGCAAAGTGAGCAGAATGATTTCTGATGAGATATCTTGAAATATAGTGCTAATTTGGTGCTACTTCAGAGCTCAATTGAAAAACTTGGTACTTTGGCTTTGTTTTGCTAGCTTAAGGCAGCTTTGGATTATAGAATCTTCAGTTTGAAATAATCGAAAGTTTTGATATCTTCAAAATATTTTTAATTGTTTAAACTTTGTCTAAAGCTTTCATCATCACTGAGACATCACTTAGTCAAAATATGATGAATGACCTGGCACTCGAAATCTATATATTAGTGTTACACTCTCCAAAGCGGCTGAACAAGTGAAGAGTGGCGAGCAGGAGGAAGGGAAGTAGTAGTAATGGTGGCGATGAAATAAAAGGCGTTACGTGATTAGTTCTTGTCGTTACTTTTGATTATATTAGATGGTTTCTGTTAGTTTTGTTACTTGATTTTGTGAATGAAATATATGTTCAACAATTCAGAAGTGTACTTACTGAACGACGGTGATCACAAAAGTGTGGTGGCGTGAATTATAAACGTGCAGTGTGATTAGTGAATATTAGCGAGGCGAGGCAAATATGTAGTGATTGTCCCAGTGGTAAGTACTGTCTGTTAGCGATGATTGTAATGTAAATAGGTGGCTCAATAAAATTGACCAGCTCGGGCGAATCCATGGGTGGACGGAGGCGGGAAAGACTGGCGTTATACAGGGGAAATTGGCGGACCTGCTATGAAGAGGTTTAACTGTCTCGAAAATCATGATATTCCGTGGAGTCTGTGGAAAGAGAAATTGCGGGCAGAATTTCCTAGACGGCATGACTTTGCCGTAATAATGGAAGAGCTGGTGGCGCCGCGTAAGCTTCCCGGTGAAACTGACGCACTATTTCCATGCCGATTCGGAGATGTGTGAACGCATTGGTGTAACTGGCAAAAATGCCGCTTCATGCATCATTAGAAGATTACCGAAGGAACTCCCTGCTAATGCGCATGCGGCGCCATTGCAAGCCTCCAGAACTCCTCTATAATGGATTTTTGGCGGGCCTGGAAACTTGTCAAGTCAAATCCGAGGTCAGGCGGGACCCCGATATCAGACGTGGGGCAGTTCAGAGTTCGAGGGAGCGCCGTCCAGAGATGGTGCGGCAGGTGGCAACTTTTAGCCGTTGCTACAATTGTCAGCAATATGGCAATCAGTCGGGATTATTCCGAGCGAGACAGGACCGCTGCAGGAGGTATGGTCAACGAATACATACGCTGGGGCAGTGCACTGCGGCGCACTGCCGGTCTATCCTAAGATAAGACTAATTCAACAAGGGTTAGATAATATTTATAAGAAAGTAGGTTAACTAAATGTCGAGAAAGTGAGGGTGTATATTGATAGAGGGAGCGAGTATAATATAATGGAGCGGTCTTTGGCGGAGAAAATGGAATTTAAGATCAAGTTAATGGTGAACAGAGCGAATTCTAGTAAAATAAAAGGTGTTACAGACGGGATCACAAATTTAATTGGGACCACAAAAACAGAGATATAAGTCGATGATTACACGATCTTACACCCATTCCACATTGTTAATGAAGATTTTCCTATACCTGCTGACGGTATATTAGGTCGAGACTTCATTTCCAAGTTTCAATGCCGGTTAGATTATTCCAATTGAACTGTAACTATAAGAACTATCTTCAAGATATTGTTTGAACAATATGTACTGGTCCTGAGGAAGAGTTGATAACAATACCACCACGTTGTGAGGTAATCAGAAAGTTAAACACCCTAGAACATCTAGAAGAGGACATAGTTATTTCAAATAAAGAAATAGCCCCGTGAGTATTTATTGCTAGTAAGATCGTTTCTAAGGTAGATCCATTGATCAAACTTCAAATACAACATTGGGAAGTGTTACAATAAGAAATGCTCATAAGCATATAGAAAAACGGAACCTAAGTAATTATTATGTTTACTCGTATAACATAACAAATAATACAACAGCTGATAGAGAGATTACATTATTAGGAGAATTAAATCAAGAAATACCTGAACTTACAAAAAATTAAACAATAAATTTAAATACAGAAATTTCAGATATTTTTGGCTTAAAAACCGATTTAATCGTCAACGGTTGCTCTATGAATCATCATTTACAAAATGTAAGGCATGTATTTGAAACGTGCAGAAGATATAATTTAAAATTAGATCCTCAAAAATGTAAATTCTTTCGAAGCGAAGTATCTTATCTAGGTCATAAAATAACGGATCAAGGTATCCTACCAGACGATACGAAATATGAAAAAATACGTGTGGCATTCGGGGACTGCCGCGGTAAAGCTATTGCATAGCATTTTTTATCAACTTATGCAATTATAATTATTTATTCATTTTTTATTTATGCAGTATTTTTTTTTCTTTGATATTAATTCAAGTTACACTTTTTGAGCGTGGTGACCGATAAGAAAACATTTTTTTTTCTTTTATTGAATAAATGAGAAGTTATTATCGTTTAAAATATTTTAATTACCTTACAATACATGTAGGTTATTCAGGAATTTTTATCATTGAAACTATAGGTTTATGGTAACTGAAAAAAATGAAACATAAGTTTGATACTTGATATCCTCTAAATATCTGGAAAATACCGCGTCAATGGTGGTCCCATATTTTGTTGTGGATTCTTGTGGATCATTATTCATTTTCAAATTCAATTTTTCCGAAAGAAAAGTTGTCAACCGCTCTGATTTTTCATCAGTGAAGTTGATGTTGAAATCGCCAGCCAAGATAAGTGAAAATTTATTACCATTTGTACCAAGAATTTTCGACCCTTCTTCAGTGTACTCCAGTAAAGTGCGATGAATAAAATGCTCTACCTCGTCCAATTTTGTGTAGGCCATTTCTAAGTTTGCATAAGCACGCACAAATATCTCCAACAAATGAGCGCCTAACATTAACATCGCTAACGTGTGCAATATTTATTTCAATATTCGGAGTCATAATATTAGTAACATTATTATTATTTTGGTAAATAGCTACCCCACCTTTTGGAACAGTATCTACAACAGTATATATACCTACATGTATACTTACGGGGCGCACATGCGGTGAGTGTGGCATTATAAAGATATGATAGATACCTATACACCTATATACTTTCTCACAAACAGCTGCTTACGTATTCGTCCGATTTCGGAGCAGCTCGTCTCGATCCGTGCAGTCGTACCATATAAATACACGTCAAGCCGACGCTCGGCCGAGCTACATGGTAGGCGGAGTGGGGGGTGTTAGGTTATTTTCGTTACGGAATTTCTTGATTCGGTCACCGCGCTCAAAGCCCGCGATAAAAGCTATGCAATAGCTTAATATAATGAACAAATTCCCAACGCCATCAAATGCGGAATCAGTGAAACGCTTCGTTGCATTTTGCAACTATTATCGTAGATTTATTTCAAATTTTGCAGCAATATCAAAACCTTTGAATGAACACCGAATTTTTTTGGACAGAACAATGCCAAAGTTCGTTCGAAATGCTTAAAAAATCGCTGATAGATCCAAAAATTTTACAATATCCAGATTTTAATAAGCAATTTATATAAACAACCGATTCATCAAACGAAGCTTGCGGTGCGGTTCTAGCACAATGTTTTGACGACAAAGAGCTACCTATTGCATATGCTTCTAAATCGTTTACAAAAGGCGAAACAAATAAATCCACCATAGAAAAAGAACTAACAACCATTCATTGGGCCATAAAATACTATAGACCTCATTTATATGGGAAGAGATTTTTGGTAAAATTTGATCATAAACCGTCAGTTTATTTATTTTCAATGGAAAATCTCTCATTAAAATCAACGAGAATGAGACCAGATTTAGAAGAATATGACTTCGAGATCAAGTACATAAAAGTGAAAGACAATGCACGTGTGGACGCTTTATCGAGAAAAACTATAGATGAATTGAGAGATATGACCATCAAACTTACAAATGTATTACCGATAACTAGCTCTATGTCTACAAAACAACAACATCCATCTATGCCTATCAACCGAGTCGATTACAAAAATATTTTAACAAGTCCTAAGTATACGAAACTTTAGATCATTTTAGTATTATGAAACTACCTATTCTCAAATGCGAAATCCAGTCGGATCACCTCAGGATGCTTATACAAACTAAAAGAAAAAACAGCGCTGAGTGTTTATATATTTCACTAATGGCAATACTTCACTAGAGAATATATTGTCTAAGCCAGAAATCATGGCTGGTGAACAAAAAATAAACACTGTGGAAAAAAACTCAAATGACCAATCATTTAAAATGTGCGCACTAGATAATTTGAAAGAAACTGGTGAAAAATGTTTAAGAATTTATCAATAATACTATATGACGTTCCTGAATTAGTAACAGACAACCAAGATAAACAGACATTAATTCAAAAATATCATGATGATCCACTTACTGGCTGAACAGAAAAGATTATTAAAGAAATTAAGAACTCGATATAAATGGAAGAATATGTTTCGCGATGTTTCTGCTTATATAAAAACTTGTATGAAATGTCAATTGAATGAAAACAAAGTTGAACGAATAGAACCAATGATAATAACGCTTACACCACAGAAACCTTTTGACATTACCTGTATCGATACGATCGGTCCATTTTCAAAAACAGCAAATAATATACGCGATAACGATACAATGGAAACAAAATATGTAGTTATATATCTGTACCTTGGAAGAAAAAGGGCCAATGTCCACATTGTGCCGAATTGAGTTATTTGGCCCAATATACTTACAATATTTCAATTTTCACGTAGAAAAATGGCCAAAGTTCTAGGTATCTCTAATGAGCAAAAATGATTTAATACTGAAGGCTGATGTCCATTCCTGCGTAATAGAATAAGGGCCAATGTTTGACATTGGTCATTATTGTTACATTGGTTGTGAAATGAAATTCCTGTGAGTATGGACATTAGCCCTACTAGCCCTTCGTTATCGTACGGTTGACATCTAACCACATTCTTTCCCGTTGAATCCGACAGAAAGTAGTGACAGTGCGTGACAGAAATAAAACCTTAAAAATGAGTAAACGAACTTTGAATATTTTAGAAATGTGCAAACGTGCTACAGAAGATGGTGAGTAATAAATTGAATGCTGATTCGGAACAATTAGTGTAGAAATGATATTGATATTGTTATAGGAAATGAGAAAAGCATGCAAGCGTCTCGCAGCCCGTCACAGGTGAACGAGAGTGATTTTGCGCCTAATACTTCACAGCTCTATCCGTTGACTCCAGTTCAATGTGTGAGTATTTGTTATTTTTAAAACTGCCTCCAAAGTTCATATTACTTATTGTTCTCTTCAGGATCCCAATCATCTACCTTCAGGATCTGGTGCTTGTTATGAAACTTTGAGGCCTGTGAGAGAAGTTGTAGAGGCAGGATTGACTCATTCATATTGCATCAACTCTGATGTATGTATATTTTTGTTTTCAGTGCAGTAATTACTAGGTCTGCATCATGTGTCATATTTCAGATCTTACCAGCGACCATTCCTTTCAACGAAATTAATGCTGTCTCAGATGATTTTGAGGTGAGCGTACATTTGAAATTTACTTATAGCATAATGAAACTAATGGACTCTTTCAGATTAACCAACATATCGAATCGGAAATTTACGAAGATAAGGATGACTCTGTGTGTGATAGATATTACGCACCACTAGAGGAAAAATCTGAGTCATCTGAAAATGAACTGAATGAAAACTCGGCAAGGTATTCCACAGTAGAAAGGAGTAAACGTGTGGGAGGTGGAAGAAGTAAAAAAGTTGAGGAAGACAGAACAAGAAAACGAGTGCGCAACGAGAAATTATGGAAAGAAAATGTGAGAAAAGAAAAAAAAGAGCGAGGCGAAGAATATATCTCGAAAAACCAGAAGCTGAAATCTGCCAAGGAAATGAGAGAGCAATGTAGGAAAAAATGCTTTGAAAAATTAGATGAAGGGTACAGGAATAAAACAAGGAATGTCCAATTTTATGGAATCTGAGATTATTAGTGCCATCTGTAGCTATTTATGTGTAGTATTTTATGGTAAAACGAATTCTACATAAAATAAGAAATGTCCGCCGCAATGATAAAACAAGTTTTTGATGTACAGTGCTAAAACTGGGAATGTCCACCCATTACCCGAATAAAACTAGAAATGTCCAGTTTCCTCTTTACTGGATGCATGTAGGTCGCGTTTTCATTATTCCCCTACAATCATTTTGTGTGTACGAATAGATTGAGGTTATAATAGGATTGCTGTGATAATGGGTGATAAAAATGAGTTTTTGGACTACAAATCGACCGGAAGAGAACAAGACGTTGCGAAGAGAATGCGGCTTTCAACTCATGAACAAGGTGAGCCGTGCTTTTGCAAACGTTTAAAATGTTTTGAAAATGTAGATGAAATGAATCGCAAGATTATTCTCAAAGACTTTAATAGTATGACAAGTAATAATGAACAAAATAGTTACCTTTGTGGATTAATTTCTGTTATACCGGTACAAAGGCGCCGTAGTCGAAAACCTGAAGAAGTGGCTTTGTACCATGACAGTTCTTATTCGTATAGAGTCAGAATAACACATGATAATAAAATTGTGGAAATACCTGTTTGTTTTAAAGCTGTCTGTAGCATCCACGGTATTACTAAAGGCAAACTCGAGTATTTACAAAAATCTTTAAAAAATGTAGGGAAGTCTCCCAAAGATAAAAGGGGAATGCACAGTTCTAAAACAAACAAGTTGCCTGATGATACTTACAAGAAGGTGTTTGATCACATAAACTCTTTTAAAGGCAGATTGTCCCATTATAGCCTGCATGACTCCAAAAAGTTGTATCTTCCGGATGAGTTGAATATAAAGAAAATGTTTTTAATGTTTAAAGAAAAAAATCCTGGTATGAAAATTTCATATGAAACATACAGATTAATATTTAACACCAAATTTAATATAAGCTTTGGGTATCCGCGTACCGATACATGTAGCGCGTGCGATGCATTCACAGCCAAAGTAAATAAATTAAAAAAAGAAGGAAAGTCGGAAGTTGAAATTAGGAGGTTGGAAGTCGAAAATGAACTTCATAAAAGACGGGCCCAGACTTTCTACGATAGAAAAAAGGATGCAAAAAAACAAGCTAAGACTACGAAAAGTTTTACTGCAATCGCAATGGATTTCCAAAAAAATATTTACTACCTTAGGCAGCTTTCTATGTACTCCTTCAATATACACGAGCTTGCTTCCGGTGTGTCACTTTTTTACACCTACCCCGAACATACTGCAAAGAAAGGATTCGAAGAAGTTAGTTCTTTCCTTTTTGACTACATAATGAACCACCTTGATAATACTATTAGGCATCTGCATATCTTTTGCGATTCAGCTGGAGGACAAAACAAAAACTAAACAGTGTTCAGGTTTATGCATTTCATGGTACATACTGTAAAACGGCTTGACTCAATAAAGATAACTTTTCCAATAAGGGGGCACTCGTATTTAGAGTGCGACAAAAATATGGGCTTAATCAACTTGAAGACATGGATGGAATTACCAAAAGACTGGTATCAACTACTTCGAGAGTCTCGACAAAAACCATATCCATTCATTGTGATCGAAGTTGAACAACGTATGATTAAGAAATGGACAGACTTTTTCAAAGATAAATTTGTTTCAAAGTGCCCTTTTCCAGTACAGAGTATTCGAAAAATTCATTGCTCTAAGGAACATCCGCGACTTATTAGTTATCAGCAAACTCATAATGGGCATTGGCTACAGGGCCCAATTACAAAGATTATGAAGAAAACTCAAAATACCACTTTTCCTTCAATTCACGATAATGAATTCGAACTTCCCAGAGAAAGTTACTTTGGTTAGATTTTGGTTGTCATATTTTTTTAGTAAGAGGTAACTCCTTTATTATTTTCCAGATGTACTTCCAATAAATGAAGAAAAGTACATCAATCTCATGAAGCTCAAGACGTTTTGTCAAAACCCCGATGCTTGGGTCTTCTATGACGGGCTACCTCACGCCCAGAATGCCAAGAAAAAGGCTACTAAAAACACGAAACAATAAAGTAAGACGGACATTCCTGGTTCTGTCCCTGTACAATTGGTACTTGTAACCAATTTTATGTTTTTTTATTGAAACTACTTTCAAGTTTTTCATGTAAGGGTTAATTTCGTATGGCAAAATGTCCATTTAGTTAAACTAAGAAAGACTTTTTTCATTTTAATGTTGATTTTTCCCTTATATTAGAATGCAACTTATAATTTGAATTTTCTTCAATAAATGGTTTTGTGACATTTCTTGTTTTATTCCTGTACCCTTCAGATAACTTTTTCCGAACAAAAATTTTCACAAATTTTTACTGTCTCTCAACGGCCAAGATCAGTTCATAGCTAAATCAATCAAAGAATCCCTTAAGTATAGAGAGCGTTTGCGGAAGGTAACTGATAATGGTGACAAAGTGAGTAGGAGAACGTGTACCAGAAAATATTATCTTACTAATTCTAATGGACAAGATATCGAAGTCTGCCAAAAAATGTATTTGAATACCTTGGATCTCACACTCAAGAAGGTAAGAGTGATAAATGAAAAAAAAGACAAAGCGGAACGAATGTTTGTCCAAGAGATGACCGAGGAAGACACCGTAAACACAAAAAAATTTCTACCGAAAGAAAGAACACAATCAGAGAACACATTTTGAGTTTTCCCGCATAGAGAACGCACATCAAAAGAATATCTGAGCCCGGATTTATCCATAGCTCTTATTTACAGACTATATTGTGAATACTGTCAAAATAATAACATGGATCCAGAGCGCGAGTGTCAGTATTGGAAAATTTTTAATGAAGAATTCAATCTTGCTTTTCATGCGAATGACACTTTCGCTAAATGTGACAAACTGAATATCAGTCTCAGGTCATTCGAGAATAAGGTACTCAGCTCAGACGAGCAAGAGAGGAGAAAACAAATTGAAATTGAGAAAAACCAACATTTGGATATGGCTGAGGCAGCATATAAACAGAAAGATGCCGATAAAGAAAAAAGCAAACAGGATCCCTCATTCATTGTTGGTTCTTTTGACCTAGAAAAATGCTTGCCTACGCCTTATCTCCGCAACAGTGTTTCATTTTACAAAAGACAGCTCTGGAGCTTTAATTTGACAGTCTATCATACAAGTACGACAGGATGTTTCGGGACTTGTTTTCTATGGAACGAAACAATAGCAAGCCGCGGAGGTCAAGGAATGGCTTCGTGCATAAGGAAATTTGTTTTAGCATTGCCTGATACCGTACGGATTTTTAATTTGTATAGTGATTGTTGTTCAGGGCTAAACAGAAACATTTACATGTGCACAATGTTTTGTGTCCTCATGAGTGAATTAAAAAGTCATGGTCGACACCTTCAAGAAATCAATCATATTTTCATGGAACCAGGGCATTCTCACATGGTGGCGGATACTATTCACGCAACTATCGAGTCTGCCAAGAAGAAAACGCCTCATGACTGGACAAATTTTATTAGAAATATACGGATTTCTTGAATTTTAGTAGTTTGCTAAGTGGAAAACTTGTTCATCGAAAAAAAAATGAAGATGGACACATCATTTCCTGGATGAGTATCAAATGGATGAAATTCTGCCAGAAAGATGAATTTACAGTGTATTATAAAAATTCAGTGGGTACTGAAAATGCCAAGAAGATAGACTTGAGGAGAGGAAGTGTGAGAAAACGAGATGTAGGTTTAACAATAACGACTACAGATTTGAAACCACTTAACACAGAACCCTTACCTCTAGCTGACCTCAAGGTTATGAACTTATTGGAGCTTCTTCCATTCATAAGTGAATACAACAGGCCGTACTATCAAAATCTCCGGCGATCCTCAAATCTGGAAGCTGACGACATCCCTGATCCAAATGGTGAACTCGATTTTACTGAATGAAAATTATTTTTCTCTTTGTTTATTTCCCCAATTTGAAATTCCATTATTCTGATCCTGCGACAAATTGTTTTCCTACACTGTATTTTTTTCTGTACTGAATAAACTTGTATCTGCAACTGAATTGATGATACAGCATCGAAAGTGTTAAGTTGTGTCGAGAAATGCCAAGCATATTCAGTATTTATTAAGTGTCTAAGTGATAAAAATAAACAAATTTTACATTGTTATACTCCTGGATTCTAGTAGTACTATTTGGTGAGTACTAAGCAAAGTAATAAGTGTAGATAAATTAGTTTTTGATGCAAGTAAGAAGCCAACGAAATAATCTTTACGTAGTATCAAAATTTCCAGTTAACGAGGTGCACATAAAACCTTATCGGAATAAATAGTAAAAAATACATTCTATCGGAATACTTGAATGAAACATAAATTCCAACATAAGGGAGTATAAAAACTTTCTGGGGAATACTGAAAAAAAGTTATTGGAAAAGATAAATGAAACCAATAATAAACTCGATAAATTTCGTGATGAAAATTACGAGATAAAGAGAAGAATTGAGAGCATTGAAAGGAAATTAAAGAAGAATAATATCGTCATTTTTGGCCTCAAGGTAGAAGATCATACTACCAGAAATCTGATAAACGAGATAATTTCATTATTTAAAGAACATCTCCAAATTAATGTTGATATCGAAGAATTAAATAATGTATACGAAATAGGCAGACAAAATCCTAAACCTATTGTAGTGGAGTTCTTATCATTCTTAAAAAAAGATTCTATCTTGAAATCTAGCAATAAACTAAAGGGAACACAGATTTACATCAATCAAGACCAAACAAGAGAGCAACAGCAAGATAACAGAAAACTAAGGCACCATTAAAATTGGCAAAGAAACAAAATCTAAACGCGTATATAAAAAAGAAACAGTTATATGTGAATGGGGAAGTATATCAAGCTAAACAATTAGATGAATTGAATGACGTTGGCACTTCTGAAATGAGTACTGCACTCGCAAACAGCGCTCTAGCCACACCATCTCTACGGAAAACTATCTTGAATGATTCGTTTATCGAAGATTCGCAAATAAATTTTATATCAAACAAAAACAACTCCCAGCAACGAGAAGTCCAAATTGTCAATGATACACACGATATTGAGAAATCGCTACATAATACTGCTGTGGGTATAGAAATCAAACAACGGAAAACTCTGCGTAGTAATTCAAGTAGTACATCATCAGGAACAAATAATAAGTTCAAACAGAATCATCCTCCTGCAAGTTAATTTTTATTTTCTATTTTTTATTAATTGTGTCATATTAATTAAAAAGTGTAAAATAAGGTAACATGGATCAATATATTAGAGATTATGAGGTCGATAAAATTGAAACTGAAACTCTTTCAAATTCAGAAGAAGCTAATTTCATTTTAAATGTAAATAAGAAGTCATGTAATTTCAAAATTATGCATCAAAATATAAGGAGTATACGAAAAAATTTTGAGGCCTTGGAGGTACTAATGTCACAATTCGAAGAAAAATTCGATTGTGTAGTTTTAAGTGAAACATGGAATGTAACTAATATTAATATTTTTAAACTGACTGGATACAATATCATTTATAACAACGGTAATTACAACCAAAATGATGGTGTCATTATTCTCATTAAAGATGACATCGAATTCAGTTATGTAGTTGATCAATTAAATAGCATATCTATAATAAATTTGCAACTTAATATTTCTGGTATTGGATTTACAATCCTTGCAGTTTATCGGTCTCCTAGCTATGATGTGAAGGTATTTAATGAAATGTTAAGAAATTACCTAGAATCTAAGTCATTATATAATAATTATAATATTTTAGTAGGAGATTTTAATATTAATATCTTAGATGATACAGTTCCGCTAACATCTGAATACTTGAATATTTTAAATGAACTTGGGTTCAAATCTTATATAAATACTTTTACTCGTGAAGAATTCAATACCAAAACATGTATAGATCACATATTTATTAAAACACTCAAAGAATGTGAAGAATTCATATTACCAATGGTTATAAAAACAAAGATAACTGATCATTTTCCAGTTATAGTTCAAATTGTCATTAATAAAAATATACAAATAAAACACCAGACTTTTAAAAAGAAATATATTAATTACAATAAATTACGAGATGAACTTGCAACTATTGACTGGAGCGAAGTTTATAATGATTGTAGGGTAGAATCGTTAACAAATACGTTTATAAAAATTATCAAAAGTACAATAAGTAAATCTACAAAATATGTCACTATTAGGAGATGCACTAAAAAACGTAAGGAATGGATAACTACAGGGTTGATAAAATCTATAAATATTAGAGATGAACTATTTTCAAATCTATTACAAAATCCTCACAATACTTAAAATAAGTCAACTCAAAACTATATACTATGCACTAATTGAATCCCAGCTAAGATACGGTATCATCGGATGGGGTGGGGCATTAAACTCGCACATGTACAATTTACATGTAACACAGAAAAGAATTCTAAAAATTATGCTAAGCAAGAAAAGCACATACTCGTCTGATTTGTTATTTAAAGAATCACACATTCTAGACATACGTCAAATATATTTCCTGCTCTTAGCTGTTAATCAATTTTCTGAAAATAAAATAATTAAAGATTTTGTATACGATATCAGAAATAGACAAGTTAACTTACCTACTATAAAGATGAATAAAGCGATAGGCCAAAGATCTGCGACCTTTCTTTCCTCGAAAGTATTCAATACACTACCTATAGAAATAAAAAAGGCACAAACTAAAAATATTTTCAAATATAGATGTAAAACTTTCATACTCAATTTACCTAGACTCACTATTCACAATATAATCGGCAATTATGTTTAACGTACTATTAATTTGTTTCTAAATCTAAATAAAAACATTCAGACTCGTACATACCTGAAATAAATATTTTATCGAAATAAAAATAACTCAAGATCTCACATAATGTATTATATTATTGTGCATAAACTACCTATGAACATTTATGATTTATTACGTTTATATGTATATCAAAGTTAATTATTTAACTATTTGTACACAGATAATTTATTCTATCTATGCATAGGCGCACTCTCACACTCACACGCATATTCACACACTCTCACACACACTCACTTAGTCACTCTCACTCACGCTCACTCACTCACTGACACTCACACTGACTCAAACACATCCACACTCACTCACTGCCACACTCACATACTCACACACTCACTCACACTCACACTCTCTCACTTTCTACTTTTTATTATTGTAATATTTTATTGTTCTAATTAATTGTTAGCTATTGTCCACGCACAAGTGTCACTTAACACTTATGTGGTAAATTTGTTTATTGTAAAACTTTGTTTCACACAAAGTATATCAGAATATATGTATATGTCTGTAGTATAGGTGTATACGTATATATATATATATATGCATAATATATTATAAATTATTGTATTTTCTTTTGATCAATAAACATTATTATATATATTATTATAATTCTTTCGTTACATCAAGAGGCCAATGTCATCTTGAACGATGTATTCCTCACGGCCTAAGTCCGATATTAGAGGCCAATGTCCTCTCGAATGATATTTTCCTCACGGCCAATGTCCAATATTTTCCACAAATTAAGGAAACAGCTAATATATAATTAATTAATAGTAGGGGTGGCGGCACTTGGGCCCGCCTGATAGAGAGCCTTATCAGATGTAGGCAACCAGTGATACACTCGTGCATGCGCGGTATGCCCAGATAGGTATCGGTAAGTACTGACCCTGTATTACCGGCCGGGTGGACGGTTAGGGTGTGGTCTCGCCTCTAACCTCTAGGTGTTACCGGGTAGACGGCCAGGGTGTGGTCTCTGACCGCTAGGGGCCATTCTGCTATGGTTGTATGATGGAGACCGAGTAGTGGTAATCAGCCTGTATATACAAGATCGTTCAAGGTAGACAGCAGGCAATATGTGAGGTTAGGGAGAACTTCAATGTAAAGCAGCATCAAAATATTTTTCTACACACGGGAATCGAACCCGAGAAATGAAATCCAAAGCCAGCTCCTTAACCGCTCAGCTATGGAGGAATTGAGAACAAGCGATTTTAATGTTGTAGATATAACCGCAGGGTATCCGGTCTGAGTGATAAGTGCGAGTATATTGCAGTCTATATGATGCAGGTAATTTGTTTTTACATGACGTCAGTCATGCAGGTATCTGAACATGCGGGGGACGAAGTGTCGGATTGAATGAAGCTGGCGCGGTCTCCAACGAGACAGGTGTGTATGTGAGGTTATACAGAGTGTGCAGGTATAATGATGTCTATCACACAGGTCTTCAGCGAGGTATCTACCTTGCAGGAGCCTTCAATGAAATGTGGGGTTGTTTGTACATGCCGTTAGTCGCAGGGGTTTTGTCTGAGTTATAATGACATCAGTCGCGATGCATCGGCTGCTCCACAAGTCTTCAATAAGGGGTCATAACATCTAACATGCGATAGTTTACAAAAAATGCTGCTTCTCATAATAGCGATATTATGAAGCGTTTGCAGAAATAACTATTAAATCATCTAAGGGCTTTTTGCTTGATTAGTACTAGCGAGTACAATATTCGTCATAATATTATAAGTATGCATCATTAGCTTACTTGTGCGATAAGGTTGTGCTAAATCATGTCCAACAGCAATGTATTCAACTTGGAATTATCGTAATGATGCGCGATCCTTCAATGTTAAAGTAGTTTCATAAGTTATCCGAAAGTAATATGATTATATAAAATGTTTTTCCAAAATTAGTTCCGAAGTAAACATAATTCGCTATAATATTCATTCATGTATGTTTCATAAATTATCCGATATAAATCAAATAAGTTTATGCTAAATTTGTGCCAGGTTGAATAATATTCACTATCATATTTTGCGGTAGAGCTACAGCTGGTTCGAGAGATAAGGAGGTTACGCCGATCACCTTCAAACGCGATGAGAATACTTTATTTTAAATCAAACACGTTGTATGTATATATTCGAATCATATTGATTGTAAATCGCATAATATGACCCGAAATCTAGCTGCCGGCGATGGAAATATTGTTAATAATTATTAACGTAGTACCCTATAAGCGCTGTAAACGTTATATAATAAGATTTGCGGGCGAATTCGGTAATTCGAGGTATACAATATATAGGTGCGGGAGGGTTGGAGCCCAATACCTATACAGAATCTAGATTAGGCGGTGCCACGCATCACGATGATTATTCGAACTGTCTGTACAGCTCGATTGCTATATAACAAAATACATTTTTAATCATCTTAAACATATAGATGTGCTAACATAATTTTTCAGTATGCAAAAATATACTAATAAAACATTTTTCATCGACACACATTTCTTCATAGGATAGTTAGCTTTTTATTAAATTCAATCAATTTCAATGGGAAACATATATGCGAGGGAGTTTTATAGAGATCGAACTCATTTCCCCAACCACCCAAGAGGTAGAACTATGATGGCAGGATGAGGAATAGATGTGGATAACGATAATAATCATATGAATATCTTCATAAGCGCTAATCTATATGACATTCAAACACATGCTTCATAAAAGTCTGAACATTGAGTAGAGCTATAGTATCTTCATAAGCGATCATTATCAACATTCAGACACTTGTTTAGCACGTGATTCAACAGCCTATGACGTCATCATCGTTCACGAACTATGATGGGCTGATGAGGAATAAAATACCAATAATAATTATATAAATATCTCCATTAGCAATCTGTACTATCTTCCTTCACGAGCACAACTTTTACATACTCCATACGTTCGCGTAAAAGATTATAATGATAAACACATTTTTGTTCACGGGCTTACATAATCATATGAATATCTTAATAAGCGCTAATCTATATGACATTCAAACACATGCTTCATAAAAGTCTGAACATTGAGTAGAGCTCTAGTATCTTCATAAGCGATCATTATCAACATTCAGACACTTGTTTAGCACGTGATTCAACAGCCTATGACGTCATCATCGTTCACGAACTATGATGGGCTGATGAGGAATAAAATACCAATAATAATTATATAAATATCTCCATTAGCAATCTGTACTATCTTCCTTCACGAGCACAACTTTTACAAAATCCATACGTTCGCGTAAAAGATTATAATGATAAACACATTTTTGTTCACGGGTTTACATAATCATATGAATATCTTCATAAGCGCTAATCTATATGACATTCAAACACATGCTTCATAAAAGTCTGAACATTGAGTAGAGCTATAGTATCTTCATAAGCGATCATTATCAACATTCAGACACTTGTTTAGCACGTGATTCAACAGCCTATAACGTCATCATCGTTCACGAACTATGATGGGCTGATGAGGAATAAAATACCAATAATAATTATATAAATATCTCCATTAGCAATCTGTACTATCTTCCTTCACGAGCACAACTTTTACAAACTCCATACGTTCGCGTAAAAGATTATAATGATAAACACATTTTTGTTCACGGGTTTACATAATCATATGAATATCTTCATAAGCGCTAATCTGTATGACATTCAAACACATGCTTCATAAAAGTCTGAACATTGAGTAGAGTTATAGTATCTTCATAAGCGATCATTATCAACATTCAGACACTTGTTTAGCACGTGATTCAACAGCCTATGACGTCATCATCGTTCACGAACTATGATGGGCTGATGAGGAATAAAATACCAATAATAATTATATAAATATCTCCATTAGCAATCTGTACTATCTTCCTTCACGAGCACAACTTTTACAAACTCCATACGTTCGCGTAAAAGATTATAATGATAAACACATTTTTGTTCACGGGTTTACATAATCATATGAATATCTTCATAAGCGCTAATCTGTATGACATTCAAACACATGCTTCATAAAAGTCTGAACATTGAGTAGAGCTATAGTATCTTCATAAGCGATCATTATCAACATTCGGACACTTGTTTAGCACGTGATTCAACAGCCTATGACGTCATCATCGTTCACGAACTATGATGGGCTGATGAGGAATAAAATACCAATAATAATTATATAAATATCTCCATTAGCAATCTGTACTATCTTCCTTCACGAGCACAACTTTTACAAACTCCATACGTTCGCGTAAAAGATTATAATGATAAACACATTTTTGTTCACGGGTTTACATAATCATATGAATATCTTCATAAGCGCTAATCTATATGACATTCAAACACATGCTTCATAAAAGTCTGAACATTGAGTAGAGCTATAGTATCTTCATAAGCGATCATTATCAACATTCAGACACTTGTTTAGCACGTGATTCAACAGCCTATGACGTCATCATCGTTCACGAACTATGATGGGCTGATGAGGAATAAAATACCAATAATAATTATATAAATATCTCCATTAGCAATCTGTACTATCTTCCTTCACGAGCACAACTTTTACAAACTCCATACGTTCGCGTAAAAGATTATAATGATAAACACATTTTTGTTCACAGGTTAACATAATCATATGAATATCTTCATAAGCGCTAATCTATATGACATTCAAACACATGCTTCATAAAAGTCTGAACATTTAGTAGAGCTATAGTATCTTCATAAGCGATCATTATCAACATTCAGACTCTTGTTTAGCACGTGATTCAACAGCCTATGACGTCATCATCGTTCACGAACTATGATGGGCTGATGAGGAATAAAATACCAATAATAATTATATAAATATCTCCATTAGCAATCTGTACTATCTTCCTTCACGAGCACAACTTTTACAAACTCCATACGTTCGCGTAAAAGATTATAATGATAAACACATTTTTGTTCACGGGTTTACATAATCATATGAATATCTTCATAAGCGCTGATCTATATGACATTCAAACACATGCTTCATAAAAGTCTGAACATTGAGTAGAGCTATAGTATCTTCATAAGCGATCATTATCAACATTCAGACACTTGTTTAGCACGTGATTCAACAGCCTATGACGTCATCATCGTTCACGAACTATGATGGGCTGATGAGGAATAAAATACCAATAATAATTATATAAACATCTCCATTAGCAATCTGTACTATCTTCCTTCACGAGCACAACTTTTACAAACTCCATACGTTCGCGTAAAAGATTATAATGATAAACACATTTTTGTTCACGGGTTTACATAATCATATGAATATCTTCATAAGCGCTAATCTGTATGACATTCAAACACATGCTTCATAAAAGTCTGAACATTGAGTAGAGCTATAGTATCTTCATAAGCGATCATTATCAACATTCGGACACTTGTTTAGCACGTGATTCAACAGCCTATGACGTCATCATCGTTCACGAACTATGATGGGCTGATGAGGAATAAAATACCAATAATAATTATATAAATATCTCCATTAGCAATCTGTACTATCTTCCTTCACGAGCACAACTTTTACAAACTCCATACGTTCGCGTAAAAGATTATAATGATAAACACATTTTTGTTCACGGGTTTACATAATCATATGAATATCTTCATAAGCGCTAATCTATATGACATTCAAACACATGCTTCATAAAAGTCTGAACATTGAGTAGAGCTATAGTATCTTCATAAGCGATCATTATCAACATTCAGACACTTGTTTAGCACGTGATTCAACAGCCTATGACGTCATCATCGTTCACGAACTATGATGGGCTGATGAGGAATAAAATACCAATAATAATTATATAAATATCTCCATTAGCAATCTGTACTATCTTCCTTCACGAGCACAACTTTTACAAACTCCATACGTTCGCGTAAAAGATTATAATGATAAACACATTTTTGTTCACAGGTTAACATAATCATATGAATATCTTCATAAGCGCTAATCTATATGACATTCAAACACATGCTTCATAAAAGTCTGAACATTTAGTAGAGCTATAGTATCTTCATAAGCGATCATTATCAACATTCAGACACTTGTTTAGCACGTGATTCAACAGCCTATGACGTCATCATCGTTCACGAACTATGATGGGCTGATGAGGAATAAAATACCAATAATAATTATATAAATATCTCCATTAGCAATCTGTACTATCTTCCTTCACGAGCACAACTTTTACAAACTCCATACGTTCGCGTAAAAGATTATAATGATAAACACATTTTTGTTCACGGGTTTACATAATCATATGAATATCTTCATAAGCGCTGATCTATATGACATTCAAACACATGCTTCATAAAAGTCTGAACATTGAGTAGAGCTATAGTATCTTCATAAGCGATCATTATCAACATTCAGACACTTGTTTAGCACGTGATTCAACAGCCTATGACGTCATCATCGTTCACGAACTATGATGGGCTGATGAGGAATAAAATACCAATAATAATTATATAAACATCTCCATTAGCAATCTGTACTATCTTCCTTCACGAGCACAACTTTTACAAACTCCATACGTTCGCGTAAAAGATTATAATGATAAACACATTTTTCACGGGTTTACATAATCATTTCATCATCGAAAAAATTTATCATTCTTCAACACAACAGTTACATAGTTATTATTCTTATAACTGAATGTTAAATGTGCTTATACTTGAAATATTCAGGTTATACCTGTGATATAATATTAGATTCTAATAATGAGAAATGAATATATTGTAACTACATATGGATAGATATCGATAATAATATTGCAGCTACATCTAAATGTAAATGAAACATCAATCAATCACTAATTATGCTTACAATAATTATTATTCTTATAGCTAAATGTTAAATATGCTTATACTCAAATATCAATCGGGGAATATAAAATATATTCTAATGAATAGAACGAGTAGGTATCCCCTTACTTTGGCCCGCCAGACAGAGAGCCTTATCAGATGTAGGCAACCAGCAAGACATTCGCGCATTCGCGGTCACTGTTTGGGTCGCCTCTGCCGCTAGGTTGCTTGGGTATTGTGTCGCCTCTGCCCGCTAGGTGGCTAGGGTGTGGTGTCGCTTCTGCCCACTAGACGGCTAGGGTTTGATGTCGCTTATGTCCGCTAGGTGGCTAGGGTTTGGTAATCAGCTTGTATACAAGGTCATAGAGAGGTCGCTCGCGGTAGGTAGCCTGTAAGCAAAGTATGAGGTTCGAAACACGGGAGAGGTTTCAGCCTGTATGTGAATTATCAGTGGAAATATATGCTGCTGGTATTGTTACCGCAAATATTCAGTATGATATTAATGTAAAGATACAGATAAAAACATATTAAGATTTGCATCAGAGCGCCTACAAGGTTGGTCAAGGTCACGACGCGTGCTAAATATACCAGTGCCGTGCTGTTTTCACCTTAGTCGAATTCACCATGGGCCTTATCAGTTAGTCACTTAGTCAAGGGTATGTGGTGTTTTTCAATTGAATCTATATTTTTCAGTAGTAGCGTGCTTCTATCGCTTATTCCCCTGTCTGTCCTTCTGCCTGTCTGTTCATTAGCCCGTCTGCCTGTTTTTATATCTGTCTGCTTGTATGTCTGTCTACAGGTATTTGCATCTGTCTGCCCTGCCACGCCGAAAGGGCACTATATGTCTGTCCGCTTGTCTGCTAGTATGTCTGTCTGTATATCTGTTTGACTGGTGATTTGATAAATATGAAATTGCAGGGTGATCGAAGATTCGAATATGCACCATAGGCGCGAGTGGTTTTCGTAGATAATGAGGTTTTAAAATAGCGGTGGAAGACTAGATCCTTCTGGACTGCACGGAAACATCGGTATATATACATTTACAGGCTTCTTTTAGATGTCGCAGCGAGCAGATGTAGTAAAAATACTTCTATTTAGTTTGTTATACTAAGAAGTGATTTACAGGATTTTTTTTGGGCATATATCTCGGCAGAAACAAGGTGTAATATTAACAAATCGCTGAATTCGATTCAAACAAGTTTAAAACGATAGCATGATTAGGAACAAGACAATTGAAATTTCAATCGAGTTTATCAGCTTCACACTGCCCGCAGAAGCGAGATAAGAACGACCAACTTAAGTTCAAGGTCGTTACACACACACAGACTTCAAAATAAAACGAAGATTCTAGCGGTAATCAATATCAGTGTGAAATAACAGTGGATGAGCAGGGTTGTATTGAGGAATAATTCTAGAGAAACTAAAGTGGTGTCAATCGGTAATAGCAAGGATTGTACATGCAAATTTGTCTAGCGGTATTCAGCATTTATTTATTTATTTACCGAGGGCTGAATCAAAATTGCAAGCGCAAGAGCAGGATTGAATTAAGGAATAATTCAAACGCTGAGGAGAGATACTAAAGTCATCATCAAGTGGTGTTCACGGGTCTGGCATTTCGACAGGTGGTTGGCAGACAACACCCAAACTCCCGAGCTGAATCAGAATTGCAAGCACAAGAGCAGGATTGTATTAAGGAATAATTCAAACGCTGAGGAGAGATACTAAAGTCATCATCAAGTGGTGTTCATGTGTCTGGCATTTTGACAGGTGGTTGGCAGACAACACCCCAACCCCCGAGTATATGTCATCTTAGTATTCTACGAGCCCTGAAGTGAGGTTCAATATATATCTTTCAGCTACACTGACACTACGATAACGAGTTCTATGTGTAGCACTGTGAACAGCAGGACATTGTATGAGACGCTTTCACCACACTAATCATGAATGTATTCCGTTGATTGCATCCGGCTACCATAGTACACGTACTATGATGACGTCACCGACAACAGCAACTGATTCAGTCCGGCGTTCATAGTTTACGAACGATGATGATGTCACCGACAGAGGCAACTGATTCAATCCTGCGATCACCGTTTACGAACGATGATGGGTGGATAAGGAATAAAATGCGAATAATTATAATGATTATATACTCATTTAGGTAGTACGTACATGTTTTAATGCGTGATTCAACATTCAGACACGTGCTTTAACATTCAGACACGTGTTCAGACACATGCTTCAATACTCAGACACGTGTTAAGCAGGTGCTTCAACATTCAGACACGTGCTTCAGCATTCAGACACGTGTTCAGACACGTGCTCCAACATTCAGACACGTGTTCAGACACTTCAACATTCAGCCGATCAACACCTGAGAAAGACAGTCAATGTACAGAGATATATGTGGTAAGAGCAGGGCTAGGCCCAAAGATAACAGGTCTCTCATTCCACTCTTCTGGGCATCACAACAGGCCAGGCACTTCTGAAGCTCTACTTGGACTTCTAACACCCCACTATAATGGAACAGCGGCTGCCGAGGGATTGCGGGTGTGCCTCTTAGGGAAAAGGAGAATTCATAATGCCCTATAATTGACGAAAACTATCGGGGAGAACTATTATCATTGGGGGCTCTGAAGATGCTGCGTGACCATATAAAATCGATGCAGAAGAGAGGTTCTGGTGTGGATTCGAGAAAAGAACTTCAACAGACGATGACGTCATCATCGTTTACGAACTATGATGGTCGGATGAGGAATAGAATGCGAATAATAATGATTAGATGAATATCTACGTCACAGGACTGGTACTTCTGGATATCGCGCCATGATTGGATGATTTGGACAGGGCTAAATTAAATGGTTGGCATGCGAATCGTATGAATAGAGGATTGTAATCTAAATTACAAATAATCAAAAACAAAATATTCAAGTACTTACAAAATCTATACCAAGGTCTGTATATCTCAAATGCCGAAAACCGAACTGTGAAGTTCCTTTTCAGTGTATCGCTTTGTAATTCGAAATTGAATCGCCTCGTAAGGTAATTAGGTCTAGAAATTTATTGATGATATGTTTAACAAAGGTGTGTTTTATCAATTAGAGGTTTGATAAAAATTTGATAAACAGTATTTACCTAAACATGTCACGTACTGATGAGATCGATTTCCTAATACATATAATAAAATGTAAGCTATTTGATAGTTGGAAATAAAATATAACTTATCAGAATGCGGCTTTGAAATGTATGAGTTTCCTTATGTTTCGAAATGAAAATTACTCTTATCTAATTCAGATAACGAGCAGTAGCCCGCGCGCTTTGTAACGTATAAATTTCTTATCTTATATCAGTCGGCATGAAAATAAAAATTACTAATACAAGAGGGTTACAGTTTAAAAAGGTTGAATATTCTGAATTTTCTATTTAGATATGTTTACATTAAAGTTATCCAATTAGCACAGGTCATGTAGTTATCTATGCGTAGGGTCCCTATCCCTGACTGCTTATAATTATGAGGATGAGTACTTTTTTCTTAATAGCCACGTCACAGGACTTTATACAAAGGGTAGCTTCAGAAGACAAATGTGATAAAATTATTCTGAAAACATGAACATCATCAGGGTGTGCATTTTATAGGAATGTAACTATTCTGAAAACTCTTGAACATCACCAAGGGCATACAATTTATTGGGGAATATATTATAATTTTCTATATATCGATTCCCTAATACATATAACAAAATGTAGGTTATTTGGCCACTGAAAATAAAATATAGCTTATTAGAATGCGGCTTTGAAATGTATGTGTTTCCTTATGTTTCGAAATGGAAATTACTCTTATCTAATTCAGATAACACACACTTTGTAACGCTCTTATCTATTTCATGTTTCGACATGAAAACTATTGACCTTGGAGGTAACTAATCAAATCATCTCCCGATCGTATATTGCGAAATGATAACCTTGGAGGTAGCCAATCAGATCATTTCCATCCCGTTCCCTGTCACCTATAAATAGGGGCTCGTGTCGATTCCTCACTCTTTATCAACGTAACACCTCAACTGTGCAGACGTGCTTGTATGTGAGTATCCTTCCTCTCTTATCTTGCTCTGTATAATTTTGATTCTATTATCAGTTGTTTTTACAACTAAGTAATTAGACATTCCTATCATATATATATTTGAGCGCTTCAATTATCATTTTGAACTGCATTATCAGTTGTTTTCACGACTAATTCCTATCATATATATTCGAGTGCTTCAGCTGTTTTTAATACCTAATAACGCTTTCAACCGCAATGGAGAAGTTTTTAATAATTAAAGATAGCGTGAGGAAAATAAAGCGCTTCGGATTACAGGGACGTACTGTTGAATTCAAAATTCGTGAGTTACCCCATTCTGGAGAACCTGTGAGCTGGATAAAAGATGCCCTGACGGGTATTATTCAGCGGGATACAGAAGGTTTGAGACCTACCGATCAGGTGGGTTTCACATTCTGCTCGAAAGATTTCGCTCGTGGCCCTGGCTGGGTAGATTTCAAGGCGGCTAGCGAAGTTACAGTAGACGAAATATGGGCCCGGATTTCTTCCATTTATCAGTCTAATTCTTGCGGACTTAATACCGAGACCTTTTGTTTAGGTGTGACTTCGATAAGAATGGCTGTAGGCAAGGGTCGGGGTGCCAACTACAATACATTCGATGAAGAATGTGCCCAACGCAAAGGTATCATCTCAATAAATAATAAAGACAATCTCTGCCTACCTCGAGCCCTAGCTGTAGCTATCGCTTATACGGAAAAAGATCCAGAGTTAAAGAAGGTGAGGCGGACCACCGGCAAGTTGCAGAGGGAGTTGGCCCTCGAATTAATTTCGGAAGGAGGTGTGATTATACCTGAAGAAGGCTGTGGAATACCGGAGCTGCAACAGTTCCAAACCCACCTCTCAGCCAATAAAATCGTCGTGTACCAGTATGGTACAAAAGGCCGTGACGTCATTTTCAAAGGTGACGGGTGTGGCCCCTCATTGAATTTGCTTTTCAACGGAAGCCATTACAATGTTATAGTCTCCCTCACAGCAGCTTTTTGCTGCAATTATTTCTGCGAGGAGTGTCACATGCCCTATGATCATAAGCGTGAGCATAGATGTGGTGGTACATGCTCAGGGTGCCAGCAGGCCCCCGCCTGCCCAGAGGCAAAGAAGCAGAAATGTACGGATTGCTTACGGAATTTCAAGGGCCCCTTATGTTTTGAAAATCATAAAAAACGGGGGTCGGCAGGGAAAGACACTGTCTGCGAAAGTGTCAAGCTGTGCTCTTTATGTCTGAAAACAATCAGGGCTGATCGTGAGCATTTCTGTGGAGAGATTTTCTGCAAAATCTGTAACAAACATGTGTCCTCTGAACATTTATGTTTCATTCAACCTGACACCGGCAAGCCTAAGTGTGACGATCTGCTATTCCTGTTTTACGATCTAGAGACACGCCAGGAAAAAGTTTTACCTGATGGCTCTCTATTGCACGAGCCAAATCTATGTGTTTTTAGACAGTGCTGCAATGTGTGTATGGATATAGGGGATGACATTCGAATTTGTTCGAGATGCTGTGTAAGGCTGCAGGTACTGCAGAAAAACCCCATAGAGCGGCTGATGGAATATATTCTAAATCAGCGTAAAATATTCAAAAAAATCATTATACTGGCTCATAACGGTGGTGGTTTCGACCACCAGTTTATTCTAAATTACATTTTGACAAAAACCAATTTAAAGCCCGAGTTAATTATGCGTGGCACTAAATTAATTTCTATGGTGGTGGGAAATGTGAAATTTTTAGATTCTTTGAATTATTTTCCTATGGCTCTATCAAAATTACCTAAGGCCTTCGGATTTACTGAATTGAAAAAGGGATACTTTCCTCATTTGTTCAATCGTTTGGAGAATCAAAATTATGTGGGCCCTATGCCTGGAATAGACTTTTATAATCCGGATAATTTGAAGGCCGAAGATCGCGAAAAGTTAATTTCTTGGCATGCAACTCAGGTGAATGAAAATTATATCTTCGATTTTCAGCGGGAGATCGTGGCCTACTGCATATCAGATGTGCAGATTTTGGCCCGTTCCTGCCTGAAATTTCGTCAACAAATGTTGACGGAGACTAACGTTTGTCCATTCACCGAAGCATGCACTATAGCCAGCACATGTAATAAAGTATTCCGTCGAAATTTCCTCAAACCAAACACTATTGGGATTATCCCAAAGAATGGGTATCGTGCTAAGGATAATCAATCCAAAATAGCAATACAGTGGCTGTTGTGGGAGGAAAAGCAAAGAGGTATTGATATTCAACACGCTGCAAAACATCGCGAGGCTGTCGTTGCAGGTGTAAAAGTTGACGGGTGCTCGGAAACCAATCAGGTATTCGAGTTTCAAGGGTGCTACTACCACGGCTGCCCACGATGTTTCAAAGAACAGCGTGATAAACCTTTGAGTGATAATCCCTCAGAAACGTTCAACACCCGGTATGAATCCACACTTGCTAAAACGGACAGAATTCGCTCATTAGGGTATGAGGTAATTCAGATGTGGGAGTGTGACTTCCGGAAAACTTTGATTTCCCCTGAAGTTAAAGCGTACACGGAAAACCATCCCCTTCTAGCCGTGTTACCCCTCAACCCCAGAGAGGCCTTCTTTGGGGGTCGGACGGGTAACACGGTGGAGCATTATGTATGCCGTGAGGGGGAAAATTGAATACCTGGACGTTTGTTCGCTATACCCCTGGGTGTGTAAATATGGGAAATTTCCTATAGGACATCCCAAGGTGTATGTGGATGAGGAATGTAGCACCCTTGATTTACATGAAACATCGGGCCTGATAAAATGCACAATTCTACCTCCGACAGATCTTTATCTACCCGTACTACCAATGAAAATGAACGACAAACTGATGTTCGTTCTATGTCGGCTGTGCGGTGAGAAAATGAACAAACAGCCTTGTAATCATAATAAGGCTGAAAGATCATTAACTGGCACATGGACATTAGACGAGGTCATAAAGGCCTTAGAAAAGGGGTACATCATGCAAAAAGTCCATGAAATTTGGAGCTATGAAACCACACAGTATGGTGAAAATGTTACAGGTTTATTCACCGGCATGATGAATAAATTCATTAAGATAAAACAGGAGTCCTCGGGCTGGCCTGGTAATTGTTGTAGTCAGGCCGAAGAAGATCGTTACATCAAAGAGTACCTTCTACGTGAAGATGTTGTACTAGAGTTTTCCAACATCGTAAATAACCCTGGCCTACGCTGTTTAGCTAAGTTGATGCTAAATTCGTTTTGGGGTAAGTTTGGTCAGAGAGAAAACCAACCCAAAACCAAAATTATCAATCAGCCATCAGAGTTATTCAACCTGTTCACCTCACCATCGTTTGTGGTTAACACAATAGTGCCTGTTAATGAGGATACCCTCATAGTAAATTACGAAGAGCGAGAGGAGGTTTTTTCACCACTTTCCACAGTAAATGTGGTTATAGCGGCCTTCGTAACAGCCCAAGCTAGCTTGAAATTGTACAGTTATTTGGAAAAACTGGAAAAAAGAGTTTTGTATTTTGATACTGACTCGATCATTTACGTTTCGAGAGAGGGTGAGTGGGAACCACCCACAGGATCGTTTTTAGGGGAAATGACCGATGAGTTAGAAGCCTATGGGCCCGGCTCATACATTGATGCTTTTGCCTCGGGAGGCCCCAAAAACTACGCATACAGGGTGTGGTCCACAGCGGCTGCAGAGTATATAAACACCTGTAAGGTTAAGGGTATATCCCTCAGTTATTCTGCATCTAAGGTGGTGAATTTCGTTTCCATAGTCAAAATGATACTGGAAAAGTCCGAGCCTGTATATATAACCTCCCGCCAAATTCGACGCACGAAAGAACACGAGGTAATCTCCGTCGATGTCAAGAAAGAGTACAAGCCTGTATCTCTGAAGCGCTTCTTTCCTAACGAAAATACATCTTATCCATATGGGTATAAAGTAGTGAAAAGAATTTAAACATAGCTGAAGATACACTCAATATATTTTGATTCAGCATATATGAAGAGTCCACGGAAGAAAGGCGGAATGTCACATTTTTATTATTTTCGAGCTAAATACGGCAACTTGTAGGTTATAGTACTATATTTATATGCCGTAATCAAAAAAGGAAAAAACGCGATGCATCACACCTTAAACGTCGTTTGAAAATATCCCCTACAGCGAAGAAACGCGAAATGTCCATGCGAAAAGTCGAGAAAGGCAAAATGTCCACATTATCAACAAGAATCGACTTGTTTTTTCGAAACGTTTAGTTTACGTTTGACTTTCGTGGTATTTATTGCGTTGTTTTTTCCGCATAAAGCATATGTATGCTTTGTTACACGTGGTAAATAATGTCGGATAGTGGAAGTGATAATGTGGATATTCGTCGAAGAACATCTAAGAAAAGGGAAACAACAGGCCGAACCAGTGAAGTAATGAAACGAATGAGACAACAGAGCTACGAAATAGGGGAAGAGTGTCGCTGCAAACGATTGAAGTGTTTTTCCGTCGTAGGTGAAGAAAACCATTTCAACACTTTGGTTCATAATGAGCAAAATAATTACTTGGCAGGACTTATTTCTTTAATGCCCGTAAAACGAAGAAGAATTACAAATGAAGCCAAGCCACAGCCAAGTTAGACGATGCTTCATACTCTTTCAGAGTAAGGACAGTATCTGAAAATGGAACTACTGACACTCCAATTTGCTTTAAAGCATTCCTAAGCATCCATGGGATCGGACGAAAGAGACTTGAAAGCTTCAGGAAGTGCGCCAACAGACATGCGGGGAAAAATAAAAAGAAACATACACTATCGCAGGAGAGGCTGAATGAAGTTCTTGAACATATAAGAAGTTTTAAAGGTAGATAAAGTCATTACAGTAGAAAAGAAATAGAGAAAGTATACCTTCCTGAAGAGTTGAATATAAAAAAAATGTACGATATGTACAAGACCATCAATCCTTTAGCTGTCTCATACGAAACGTATCGCAACATTTTCAATAAGCATTTCAACATCAGTTTCGGTTATCCTCGTTCTGATACTTGTAGTACCTGCGACAACTTCACAGCTGAATTAAAGGTTTTTCATGCGAAAATGAATGTAGGATGTGATTCATCTGCCCAAAAAGAGATAGAGGTTAAGATAAGAAAAATTACCTTGGAAAACCAATTACACAAAGCTAAAGCTGAGGTTTTCTATCAGCGAAAGAGGAATGCTCGAAAAATGGCCATGAAGTGTGTTGAAACC
Organism: Endomychus coccineus; assembly: GCA_958510875.1. Taxonomy (NCBI): domain Eukaryota; kingdom Metazoa; phylum Arthropoda; class Insecta; order Coleoptera; family Endomychidae; genus Endomychus; species Endomychus coccineus. Next base: position 80,621,322 of record OY294070.1, read on the forward strand.
GGAGGTATTGCTATGGATTTTCAAAAAAATGTACCTGCTCCCAATATTCCGACCAATGACGTGTATTATAGAAGACAACTGACCTTAAACTCATTCAATATTCATGTATTGTCAACAGGATCCTGAAACCATAGGAGGCAAGGGCTCAAATGAAGTCGTATCATTTCTTCAACTTGACGCAAAGTATAAGGTACCTCCACATATTCTGTGATTCATGTGGAGGTCAAAATAAAAACTTCACCGTGTTCCGCTATCTTCATTATGTCGTTAATGTTACGAAGAGACTAGACAAAATTGAAGTAACGTTTCCAATAAGAGGGCACTCTCATATGGAGTGCGATCGAGATATGGGAGTGATCAATCAGAAAATTAGAGCTGAACTTCCAGAAGACTGGTACAGCGAAATCCGATCATGCAGAGTAAAACCCGATCCATTCAACGTCATAGAAGTTGATCAATCACTTATACGAAACTGGTCTCACATGTTGGACAGCATGTACGTGAAAAAACCGCCTCTTAAATCAAGACCAATCAGAGAGCTAAGAATATCAAATGACCATCCACGACTTTTGGAACACCTATAATGTACACTGGAATTCATCGATTATCCGCCCACGCTTGACGACTTCTGATGAGTTGCAGCTTCCAGAGGGAGAGTTTGTTTTACCACCAAAGTGTATCCTGGTAAGTTTGCCTTATAACTCAATCGTTTTCACCTTCTTATGCATTTCTCCTTTTTCAGATCCAATAAAAATATCAAAGGAGAAATTCACAGATCAGCTCCATCTCAGCCAGTTCTGCACTTCTGAGAAAGCCAGGTCGTTTTACCAAAGCTTACCCCATAACCAACAACGAGGAGAAAAGAAAAAAATAGAAAAACGATAGGGGTCTTTTTCATTATATAAACAGGGAACATTTCGCTTTTTTCCGTGTAAAATTTGTTTTATATTCTTAATACATTTTTTTTTGCATCTTCAGATTTTTTAAAACTAGTAAATCTTCAAATATGATACAAAACAGTACAAAGAATAAGTTATATAAAAAAGATCCAAAGTTATTCTTATTCTACTATGCCAGTCAGTGCTCTAAAGTTTAAAATTTGATTTTCTCAAAACAACTCTCGATGGACATTTCGCCTTTCTTCCGTGGACTCTTCATATAGAAATGTCTCTTACAACATATAGAATTGCTTCAAAAAAATACTTCAGCAATGAGAGGATATTACACACACTGAAACGTTTTTCATTTATTTTGAGCTTGTTGTTTTAATAGGTATGTCTTGAATCATCATTATTGCCATCCTAGGGGAATAAGTATAAAAAAAGCAATAAGAAAAAAGACTCAATATTTAAAAATTACAAAAGAGGCAACAAAACATAATAAAAAAAGACCCAATATTTTAAAATAACAAAAGAGGCAACAAAACATAAAAAAAGACCCAATAGTACCCCTGGGTGAGAAAAGGATGATTCAAACATATCTATAGTGGATTAGGGCTAAAGGCGAAACCACTTGAAAAAAGCGCACCTAGCATTGTACCTCCTATGGGTGGCGTGGAAAACAATGCCTTTTTCTATATATGGCAAACAATGTTTATAAAAATGATAGCGAAATTATAATCCTATAAATTACGTTTCAGAATAATTTGACGTGGCTATTGAGAAAAAAGTACTCATCCTCATAATTATAAGCGTCAGGGATAGGGACCCTACGCATAGATAACTACATGACCTGTGCTAATTGGATAACTTTAATGTAAACATATCTAAATAGAAAATTCAGAATATTCAACCTTTTTAAACTGTAACCCTCTTGTATTAGTAATTTTTATTTTCATGCCGACTGATATAAGATAAGAAATGTATACGTTACAAAGCGCGCGGGCTACTGCTCGTTATCTGAATTAGATAAGAGTAATTTTCATTTCGAAACATAAGGAAACTCATACATTTCAAAGCCGCATTCTGATAAGTTATATTTTATTTTCAACTATCAAATAGCTTACATTTTATTATATGTATTAGGAAATCGATCTCATCAGTACGTGACATGTTTAGGTAAATACTGTTTATCAAATTTTTATCAAACCTCTAATTGATAAAACACACCTTTGTTAAACATATCATCAATAAATTTCTAGACCTAATTACCTTACGAGGCGATTCAATTTCGAATTACAAAGCGATACACTGAAAAGGAACTTCACAGTTCGGTTTTCAGCATTTGAGATATACAGACCTTGGTATAGATTTTGTAAGTACTTGAATATTTTGTTTTTGATTATTTGTAATTTAGATTACAATCCTCTATTCATACGATTCGCATGCCAACCATTTAATTTAGCCCTGTCCAAATTATCCAATCATGGCGCGATATCCAGAAGTACCAGTCCTGTGACGTAGATATTCATCTAATCATTATTATTCGCATTCTATTCCTCATCCGACCATCATAGTTCGTAAACGATGATGACCTCATCGTCTGTTGAAGTTCTTTTCTCGAATCCACACCAGAACCTCTCTTCTGCATCGATTTTATATGGTCACGCAGCATCTTCAGAGCCCCCAATGATAATAGTTCTCCCCGATAGTTTTCGTCAATTATAGGGCATTATGAATTCTCCTTTTCCCTAAGAGGCACACCCGCAATCCCTCGGCAGCCGCTGTTCCATTATAGTGGGGTGTTAGAAGTCCAAGTAGAGCTTCAGAAGTGCCTGGCCTGTTGTGATTCCCAGAAGAGTGGAATGAGAGACCTGTTATCTTTGGGCCTAGCCCTGCTCTTACCACATATATCTCTGTACATTGACTGTCTTTCTCAGGTGTTGATCGGCTGAATGTTGAAGTGTCTGAACACGTGTCTGAATGTTGGAGCACGTGTCTGAACACGTGTCTGAATATTGAAGCACGTGTCTGAACAGTGCAGTGTGAAGCTGATAAACTCGATTGAAATTTCAATTGTCTTGTTCCTAATCATGCTATCGTTTTAAACTTGTTTGAATCGGATTCAGCGATTTGTTAATATTACACCTTGTTTCTGCCGAGATATATGCACAAAAAAATCCAGTAAATCACTTCCTAGTATAACAAACTAAATAGAAGTATTTTTACTACATCTGCTCGCTGCGACATCTAAAAGAAGCCTGTAAATGTATATATACCGATATTTCCGTGCAGTGCAGAAGGATCTAGTCTTCCACCGCTATTTTAAAACCTCATTATCTACGAAAACCACTCGCGCCTATGGTGCATATCCGAATCTTCGATCACCCTGTAATTTCATGTTTATCAAATCACCAGTCAAACAGATATACAGACAGACATACTAGCAGACAAGCGGACAGACATATAGTGCCTTTTCGGCGTGGCAGGCAGACAGATGCAAATACCTGTAGACAGACATACAAGCAGACAGATATAAAAACAGGCAGAAGGACAGACAGGGGAATAAGCGATAGGAGCACGCTACTACTGAAAAATATAGAAAATATAGATTCAATTGAAAAACACCACATACCCTTGACTAAGTGACTAACTGATAAGGCCCATGGTGAATTCGACTAAGGTGAAAACAGCACGGCACTGGTATATTTAGCACGTGCCGTGACCTTGACCAACCTTGTAGGCGCTCTGATGCAAATCTTAATATGTTTTTATCTGTATCTTCACATTAATATCATACTGAATATTTGCGGTAACAATACCAGCAGGATATATTTCCACTGATAATTCACAAACGTAAACATACAGGCTGAAACCTCTCAACCTTTCCCGTGTTCCGAACCTCACTTTGCTTACAGGCCTCCTACCGCGAGCGACCTCTCTATGACCTTGTATACAAGCTGATTACCAAACCCTAGCCACCTAGCGGACAGAAGCGACATTAAACCCTAGCCGTCTAGTGGGCAGAAGCGACACCACACCCTAGCCACCTAGCGGGCAGAGGCGACACAACACCCAAGCAACCTAACGGCAGAGGCGACACCACACTGTGACCGCGCATGCGCGAATGTCTTGCTGCTTGCCAACATCTGATAAGGCTCTCTGTCTGGCGGGCCAAAGTAAGGGGATACCTACTAGAACGAAAAGTGTATATCGATAATAATAATAATATTGCAAATATATCTAAATGTAAATGAAACATCAATCAATCACTAATCATATAACTAAACTATGATGAGCTGATGAGGAATAAAATGTGAATAATCATAATGATTGTAATACATTCAGACACGTGTTTCAACATTCAGACACGTGTTTCAGACACGTGTTTCAACATTCAGACACGTGTTTCAACATTCAGACACGTGTTTCAGACACGTGTTTCAACATTCAGACACGTGTTTCAACATTCAGACACGTGTTTCAACATTCAGACACGTGTTTCAGCATTCAGACACGTGTTTCAGACACGTGTTTCAACATTCAGACACGTGTTTCAGCATTCAGACACGTGTTTCAACATTCAGACACGTGTTTCAGCATTCAGACACGTGTTTCAGCATTCAGACACGTGTTTCAGACACGTGTTTCAACATTCAGACACGTGTTTCAGCATTCAGACACGTGTTTCAACTTTCATACCTATTTAGCATGTATTTGATACCTGATTTTGAGAGAAGCGTAGAAGTACCTAACCGCGTGATCAGACATACACAATATAACATCATCAACTAGTATATAAACAAATGCTTATTAACATATGTTTCAGTATGATTTCGATTCGCCTTCAGGCATGATGAAGATTGTTAAGCAAGAAGACTCGTTGAGTATTATGAACTTAGGGTCAAGCAATGAGAATGTTGAACAACCACAACGTCACAGCTCTTTGCTGCCTAATACTCTACGAACAATAATCTGTGGTCCAAGTAATTGTGGGAAAACAAATGTGATGTTATCTCTATTGTTAGATGCTAACGGCCTGAAATTTGAAAACGTGTACATATACTCAAAGTCTTTACACCAACCAAAATACCAGTTACTAAAGGAGACATTGAAGAAAATTGAGGGGCTTGGATATTTTCCTTGTACCGAAAGTGATGAGGTCATAGACCCCACAGAAGCGAGGCCTAATTCGATAATAATATTCGATGACGTGATGTTTGAGAAACAGGAGAAAATTCGTGCTTATTTTTCAAGAGGGAGACACAACTCAATTGATAGTTTCTATCTTTGTCAGTCTTTTGCTAAATGTCCTAAACATGGATTGCGCACAATGCCAATTGCTTGATTATTTTCAAACAGGATGAACTCAATTTGAAACATATATTCACCGATCATGTAAGTACCGACATGTCACTCGAGAAATTCAAAGAGATATGTAGCGTATGTTGGAAAGATAAATATGGATTCCTTATGATAAACAAAGACTGTGATATGAACAAAGGACGTTATCGCAGAGGGTTTGATAGTTATATATACATCTAACATGTATATATACCTTCATTTGAAATAGACAACCCACTCAGCATGGACGTGAGTGTGAGTAACATGCTAAAGGAAAAACAACAATTGAAGAAAAAAATTTGGGAGTTAGCAAACGTTGTGAGGAAAAAATATATGGCTGTGAAATTGGGTAAAGCTGAAAATGATGAGATTCTAGATAATATGTTCAGGAATGTATCTAAACCCCTAGAGGAAATTGCGAGAAATGCTGAAATAATCAAACAAAATTCGTTGGTTAAACCTAAAAGTATTGTTTCTACAGCAACACAAATGGAGAACATACCAATCCCAAATATTGTAACTGAAGGTGAAGAGTTCGTATATAACCCCCAAAATACTGAGGAGGATGTGTTTACCCTCGAACCTACTATCGATCAGATTCGTGAAGAATTCAGAAAACATAAGAAAGATAATGCAGAGGCTACAGAGGAGTTTCTGCAACAATACCCCACATTAGCACGTTATTACTTGGAAGGATTCCTATTGGATGATGATGTCAAGAAATACGATGATAGAATGGGATTGCAATATAATTCAACTTTAGACAAATGGTTCATGGGTAATCAACCTATAGAGATTGATAGTGAGAGTAATATAATTATCAAGGGTACTCCGTTCAAGGGTACCACAGGACTGTATAATTTGATATTTTACAGAGATGTTCTACCTGATACTTACACTGTGGAAGATGGGAAAAATTACAGTCAAATGATGAAAATGACTAGTGCCCATAGACGTAATAACGATCCAGCTGATCGAATAAGATACACAGTAAAATACAAACATGTACTGAAACCTTTGATTAATTCCATGAAAAGACCCAGAGCCAAAACATACACTGGAAGTGCATATATCAAAAATGATATGCTTGAATATAACGAGAAACCTATCGAATATGTTTATTGGGATGACGTTAACGAAATTGTGGATAGACTGAGACTTCTTGTTGCATCCTCGCATGCAGGTAACAATAATCATCACAACGAGATAATCTCTATAATAGAAGAATTGATAGAGGCAGGGGTAATTGAACAAAAACCAGGTGTAAGACAAATTCATCACAGTTATAAAGATGGTTTCAATGGATAAGTTTGGCAGAGCCTCCTCTTCCATGTGGATATATGATACAAATGTATTTAATAATAATTTCAAACAAGTTCACGGACAAGGATTATTCCTAACGAGCGATGGAAGTTATGATATGGAAAATCGTAGATTGTGCAACGTAAAATCACCGAATGATGATGGAGATGTTGCAAATAAAGTATATGTTGATAAATTAACACACAAACTGAATCTGAAAACGGAAACCAGTCTTAAAGATACCTTCAATGTTAGGGTTGATAATTTGATCAAAGATATCAACAAGGATCTGGATGAACATAACTTAACGAATGAGAAGGTTATTCTCAACATTGATAAACATCTGATGGACATTCAGAATAAATATAATGGAATGGGGATCTATATAAAATCAGCGTATAAAACAATCAGTGATAGTGTGAGGGGAAACAGAAATGAATTGAAAGAGATCAATAACACATTTAACAGTGTGAACAATGACATTACTAGTAAAGTGGAGGCGTTAGAACGACGGATGACATCTGTGGAACCTTCTAAGAAGAGACCCTCATCATCCACAACAACAAAGCAGGGCTCTGTGAAACGTATATCTCCAAATCCTGTGAATATACCCAAAAATTTAATTCTACACTAGATTTCCACATTGATAAGATGAGTAGAGAACAAGTTGTGCATGAGCTTCATGAGCACAGAAGAAAGCACTTTTACCAGCGTCGAACATACATAAAAGGACTTCAATATAGGTGGAAGGGGTAGGAATATGCAATACGACTGGGACGATGAATCAAGAGTCAAGATTGAGATATTTGAAACATATATTGTTAAGATTATACTTAAGTCTTTTGTATTGAGAAAATTAATAAAAAAAATTATTTTGAGATCTTTGGTCTTTTCCCCGCCCCTCTTCAAATAACAGTGCAATCTTGAATTCTCATCAGTCTGTAGGGAAGCGTACGTAGGAGAAGGTGTTCCCAATACGCTTATAAAGAAGCTCCCGGTTGAACTTCAAATCAATACCAGAGGCAAAACTAGAAGAACGGTTGAGGAGATTCAGGTTATCAATTCATTCGATAAAGTTTGCAGTCAACACGATATTTCATGCAATATAACACTTATAATTGTAGCCTGTTATATTTGGAATTCCTCTCTAACTCTTCAGTTGTGGTCGACTAACATTGCATTTTATTAGTATATAAATAGATTGTTGATGAAGTTATCATCAATCATGTCTCAGACGTTCACTATCACAGGTAAGAGCTCCCGCTTATCTGTAGATTTTCACCCACCTATAGAACTAGATCCTCATTCATATTATTCTATCGCACTTGTTGGTTTGCATACGTACAATAGCATCCCGAACATTGAAGAAGGTTTTAATAAATTTTATCATGAAGATGTGAAGGGTGAGGAAAAAGTAGTTACTATTCCTACGGGGTCCTACGAGTTGACAGACATCGAAGATTTCATACAAAGTACAGTTTGTGGGATAGGAGTGAAGCAAGAAGAGCGTGACCGGAAATTATCAATAAAATCTAACAACAACACTCTACACACAGAGCTGAAGAGTGATTTTAAAGTGAATTTTATTCCTAAAGATAGTATAAGCGAACTGTTGGGATTCAGCAAAAAGAAATTGACATCTCGTGAACTACACGTATCTGATCGACCTATAAACATAATCAAAGTTCAAACTATACGCGTAGAGTGTAACTTAACCGCAGGAGCATATTATAACAATAAGATAGCTCATACGATATATGAGTTCTCACCTCTTGTACCACCTGGGTTTTCCATTGATATAGAGCCGAAGAATCTTATTTATCTACCGGTCATCAGCAAGACGTCCTTCGATAACATCACGCTGAATATTTTAGATCAGAATTGGAAACCGGTAAATTTTCGTGGAGAAGAAATTATTATACGATTGGAATTGAAAAAGATCGCTAGGGATTATGGCTCACAACAATAAATAATAATCCAATACTCACCACCACTCATTGTATGGAAGGAATTCAACTGAGAAGGTTGCAGTAGCCATCACTTGAGAACATGGGTTTGGATTTTAGCAATAAAAGACATCTCCATAGTGGTCATCAGTCATTATCTACAACGAGCTCGAGGGAGAAGGTTGCTTCTGCATCACTGTCATTGAAGAAGGAGAAGGTTGCTTCTGCATCACTATCATTGGAAAATATAAATTTTTTGAAGTCCCTTGGTTACAATGTCGGAAAAACTTCAAATATTCAATGAGCCAAACTTCATTGAAGACATCATCCGGGAAGAAACTCATACCTACTATCCACACACAACATCTTTTGACAACAGCGATGAAATTGAGATATTAATCAATCAACAAGATGTGTTGGTAGATTTGGCATCGTCTGCTTTATTCATCGAGGCAGAACTCCAGCCAGAAGCAAGTGGTGATGGTGAATGTAAACTAACGAATAATTTCGGAGCGTTTCTCTTCGAATATATCAGTTATGAATCGAATGGAAAAGAGATAGACAAAGTACGTGATCCTGGTATTGTCAGCACCATCAGAGCTTATCTAACATATGCCAAACATGAATCTATACCTCTAGCTATTTCTGGATGGTCATTTAAGGATGTATTGAGTTCAGTCTACAATAATAAAATCAATTTATGGATACCGTTGAATTTTCTACTAGGCCTATTCATTGACTATAACAAAGTTTTGAGTGGAAAACATAAGCTGCGCTTGATAAGGTCTCGAACCGATAACGATTGCTATACTAATAGCACAGGCACGAAAACGGCTAAAATAAATGTGAAGACGATAGCATTAAAAGTGCGACATGTGTTTCCAAGTGATCAGGTTAAATTTCAAATGTTGGAGAATTTGAGTGCTGAGAAGCCTATTTTGATTCCATTTCGCAGCTGGGATCTGCTTGAAAATCCGTTGATGAAGGAGAGCACTCGTGACATTTGGGCTGTTAAAACATCAATGAATTTGGAACGACCCAGATATGTGATTTTAGCTTTCCAAACTGATCGAAAAAATAATCCTGTTAAGCACAGTGCATATTTCGATAATATAAACTTGCTAAAAGTAAAATTATACTTGAATTCAGAGTGTTATCCATATGAAGCAATGAAATTGAATTTCACCGACCAGCAATACGTGGAAGCATACCAGATGTACTATGATTTCCAGAAATCATTTTCAAATAAAATAATAAGCGAACCCATGTTAGGTTATATAGCATTCAAGAATAGAGCAATTTTTGTGATTGACTGTTCAAAACAAAACGATGCTATAAAGTCATCAACAGTTGACGTCAAACTAGAGATGGAAAGTTTCCTGAATTTCCCCAAAATCACCAGGCCTTATTGCATCATCATTAACGATCGTATAATGGAGTATTCTCCAATTACAGGATCAGTTCGGAGTTTAGTGTGAAGAACCATGAATCATAATGTTATTATTTTAATTCTTAATGTATTTTTCTAAATAAATGTTATTATTATTATTTTTGGTATTTTATTTCTCTCACTTTCCCGCAAGACATCACAATTACCGTAGGTAAAGTACAGTCCCTTGGATCAACCCATCAGGATTGTAATCTAAATTATAAATATTGCTTCAGAGTTAGAAACAAAAAATTTATGTTACTATCTAATTAATAATTATAAAAATACTTTTGTTTTTATTACCTGTTTGCATATAATGTTCCTCAAAAAGTGATTCAGATTATTATGTTATCTTTTCAATTATTATAATATGTAGTACCTAGTGGTTATAAAACAGTTTGCGGTAAATATTCTCTCTTATCTCGAGTGTTGAAGCGTGCAGCCGATAAAGTTGTCACATTCAGAATAGCGAATATGGAAATAATAAATAACCTATCAATTCGTTGAAGCTTCTTTCTTCATGTGAGTTATCAATCTCAAACTTGAAGAATCTCAAATGAGTCTCTACAGGTAATAATAGTCAAACATATTCATTTAGATTATCCAACATACAGGCCCTCGTAGGCTCGCAAATGATAACAATGTTGCATACAAAATAGCTTTAGGCAATAAGCCGTTACATGGGAAATATCGATATTCTCAAATGAAAAATGTGTTTATCATTATAATCTTTTACGCGAACGTATGGAGTTTGTAAAAGTTGTGCTCGTGAAGGAAGATAGTACAGATTGCTAATGGAGATATTTATATAATTATTATTGGTATTTTATTCCTCATCAGCCCATCATAGTTCGTGAACGATGATGACGTCATAGGCTGTTGAATCACGTGCTAAACAAGTGTCTGAATGTTGATAATGATCGCTTATGAAGATACTATAGCTCTACTCAATATTCAGACTTTTATGAAGCATGTGTTTGAATGTCATATAGATTAGCGCTTATGAAGATATTCATATGATTATTATCATTATCCACATCTATTCCTCATCCTGCCATCATAGTTCTACCTCTTGGGTGGTTGGGGAAATGAGTTCGATCTCTATAAAACTCCCTCGCATATATGTTTCCCATTGAAATTGATTGAATTTTATAAAAAGCAAACTATCCTATGAAGAAATGTGTGTCGATGAAAAATGTTTCATTAGTATATTTTTGCATACTGAAAAATTATATTAGCACATCTATATGTTTAAGATGATTAAAAATGTATTTTGTTATATAGCAATCGAGCTGTACAGACAGTTTGAATAATCATCGTGATGCGTGGCACCGCTTCATCTAGATTCTGTATAGGTATTGGGCTCCAACCCTCCCGCACCTATATATTGTATACCTCGAATTACCGAATTCGCCCGCAAATCTTATTATATAACGTTTACAGCGCTTATAGGGTACTACGTTGATAATTATTAACAATATTTCCATCGCCGGCAGCTAGATTTCGGGTCATATTATGCGATTTACAATCAATATGATTCGAATATATAAAATTAAGTATTCTCATCGCGTTTGAAGGTGATCGGCGTAACCTCCTTATCTCTCGAACCAGCTGTAGCTCTACCGCAAAATATGATAGTGAATATTATTCAACCTGGCACAAATTTAGCATAAACTTATTTGATTTATATCGGATAATTTATGAAACATACATGAATGAATATTATAGCGAATTATGTTTACTTCGGAACTAATTTTGGAAAAACATTTTATATAATCATATTACTTTCGGATAACTTATGAAACTACTTTAACATTGAAGGATCGCGCATCATTACGATAATTCCAAGTTGAATACATTGCTGTTGGACATGATTCAACACAACCTTATCGCACAAGTAAGCTAATGATGCATACTTATAATATTATGACGAATATTGTACTCGCTAGTACTAATCAAGCAAAAAGTCCTTAGATGATTTAATAGTTATTTCTGCAAACGCTTCATAATATCGCTATTATGAGAAGCAGCATTTTTTGTAAACTATCGCATGTTAGATGTTATGACCCCTTATTGAAGACTTGTGGAGCAGCCGATGCATCGCGACTGATATCATTATAACTCAGACAAAACCCCTGCGACTAACGGCATGTACAAACAACCCCACATTTCATTGAAGGCTCCTGCAAGGTAGATACCTCGCTGAAGACCTGTGTGATAGACATCATTATACCTGCACACTCTGTATAACCTCACATACACACCTGTCTCGTTGGAGACCGCGCCAGCTTCATTCAATCCGACACTTCGTCCCCCGCATGTTCAGATACCTGCATGACTGACGTCATGTAAAAACAAATTACCTGCATCATATAGACTGCAATATACTCGCACTTATCACTCAGACCGGATACCCTGCGGTTATATCTACAACATTAAAATCGCTTGTTCTCAATTCCTCCATAGCTGAGCGGTTAAGGAGCTGGCTTTGGATTTCATTTCTCGGGTTCGATTCCCGTGTGTAGAAAAATATTTTGATGCTGCTTTACATTGAAGTTCTCCCTAACCTCACATATTGCCTGCTGTCTACCTTGAACGATCTTGTATATACAGGCTGATTACCACTACTCGGTCTCCATCATACAACCATAGCAGAAGGGCCCCTAGCGGTCAGAGACCACACCCTGGCCGTATACCCGGTAACACCTAGAGGTTAGAGGCGAGACCACACCCTAACCGTCCACCCGGCCGGTAATACAGGGTCAGTACTTACCGATACCTATCTGGGCATACCGCGCATGCACGAGTGTATCACTGGTTGCCTACATCTGATAAGGCTCTCTATCAGGCGGGCCCAAGTGCCGCCACCCCTACTACTGTATAATTAATTAAATGTAAAATCATACAAAAGAAAATGTTTTAGCAATACTCAGACTCATGTAACGTTATACAGTTCTTCAAGACGAGCATTATTCTGTACTAAAAATCTTTGCCCTCTTGTTTCTCGAAACAGCGAAATTGGACATTGGCCCTTTTTCTTCCAAGGTACAGATATAATACAAATCCCAAATGTTGAAGCGGGTACTATAGCAAAAGCATTGTTGAAGGATTTCATATAAAATTACGGTTCCATGAAAGAAATCAGAACGGATATCGGTACTGACAATAAAAACGAAGTATTAGAACATTTAACTAAGCTTCTAAATATAACTCACAAAATTTCTACAGCCTACCACAGTCAATTAATAGGGGGTTGTGAGCGAAACCATAGGGTACTTAATGAATTTGTACGCATGTATATAAATTATTATTTATATAGCAAGCAGATTGGGATGATTCGGTTAGATATTTCAGTTTTTCTTAAAACGCTACACCGAGCGCATATCACAACTACACCCCTTTTGAATTAGTTTTTGCTAGAAAATCGGAAATGCCAGAATCATTGATAGACGGTAAAATAGATCCTTTATACAATGTTGACGCATACTATTAAGAAGTTAGATACAGATTACAGTTAGCTCATCAACGAGCAAGAGAATTTTCAATAAAAGCTAAGGACAAACGAAAAACTGAATATGATAAACCGGGTTAAGACCACAAATATTAAACCGGGTGATTTGGTACTATTAAGTAACGAAAACAGAACTAAATTGTATCCATGGTACAAGGGTCCGTTTCCAATATTGAACTCTGAAGAAGTTAAACAAACTAATAACGAACAGTAAAATAGTGAATAGACATTAATAAGCAATGTATCATAAATCGTATGTAAACAACTCACTTCAATTGCAGCTTATCGATCAACAAGATATAAACAGTAAATATTATGTTTCTCAATTTGGGAAACAAAATTTTTTTTGGAAATTTTTGGTCAATTTTTTTTTTAGAAAGAGAGGGTAAGATGTATTGGTTGAATTAAATACCTGTGTTTGTCTAGTTTATAATTTTAGTTTGAGATTGAATTGATTTTTTAGCTTGAGATGAATGTACTTCATTTGTGGCCAGAATGAAGTTCACTCTTTCAAAAAGGGAGATGTGGTGCCGTCTACATGATAAGTGGAGATGGTAACCATAGGTGCAATCTAATATTAATTATGCATATCGAAGAATAGTCAACTATAAGAATTCATTCAATCATGTACTCTATTTACTGTTCAACTAATAAATAAACATATAATAACCAACGTCAGGTCTTTATCTAAACCAATAAAGAGTATAAATTTAATTAGTATATTATATATCTCTTGAAAAAAATATATTTTCTATTAAAAAATTTATAAATATTGTCTGTAATATCTTTTGATGATAAACCATCACAACAAAAAATTGAAATGAAAAAATGTTCTGCTCTAATGAAAACTGTCCTCATTACAACTGACACTGTATTATTTCGTTCCTAAGTTGTCATGCGGTTGCCTCACGACCATTCACAGTACATTACGAGTTTCGACTATTACGAGTAGATCCGATATATGACATTTCCAATTCAGATCACCATTTTCCATTCTGCATTTAGCTACTTACATTTAGTGGTTGCCATACATTTACCCATATAGCACACGACGTCTAATGGACGTCCATTTCATTTCCAAATAACATCCAAACGTCCGTGGACCCAATATGAACGTTCAATGGAAATGCAATTCTGGAAATGCTTTGTACGGTACATTATTGGACGTCTTATGGATGTCCATTGAACTTATAATATGGATATTCATAAATGTACGTAGACTAAAGTATTCACGATGTATAGAAATAGACATAATAATTTGTAATTTCGGAAATTTCACGTTTATGTATGTCCACTGAATGTACAATGTTGGAACATCCACAATTGTTTATCTACGAATGTCCATAGGATGTTCAGAACTGGATCCAATTTGCTCATTCAGGAATTATAAGTTTATGTATGTCCAACGGATGTACAATGATTGATCAACTTGGAACATTCTCAATTATACATCTATGAATGTCCATAGGATGTACCTAATTGGTTCCCATTTATACTCTCAGGAATTGTACGTTTATGTATGTTCAATGGATGTACAATGATGGGACAACTTCGAACATTCACAGTTGTAAATCTGCGAATGTCCATAGCATGTACCGAACTGGATGCAATTTATACATTCATATACGTCCACTGAATAAACAATATTGGATAAACTTGGAAAACCCATGAATTGTATATTCCTGAACGTTCATGGAATGTAGAAAACTGAATTTGATTTTTACATTCTTACATTATAAGATCATGTGCGTCTTCTGGGAACATAGGAGTTTGGAATAAAAAGAAGTAGCAGGTATGTTCTTTCTTCCATGTTATTTTGATGACGTTACATCAGTTTCTTCTCTGTGGCATTGCATCATAGATAACTCTACTCCGATACCAGAGTTATGTATGCATTGCATTTATTATTATTCAATGCTATAATAATGTAATATAAAGCTAATTTTTGAGAGCATGTTTCAAAATTCCCGCAAATTATTCAGTAATTTCTTTGACCGTTCCATCGACGTATAAGAATGGACTGCGCGTGGCAATGCTGGCTGCGGATACTGTAGGCGAGAAAGAGGGAAAACGAAGAGGCCTAATACTGTCTTTATCTATCGCGTTTCTATTGGCCGCTGCGTTGCCATGGAAATGCAGCATGACTGTAGCTAGTATGTTTACGTCCCGAGCCGACACATGCGATTCTTGCGAGTACAATTAACCGGTTTTTCGTTAATAACGCAAAGCATGCGGTGATTTTACGTGATTGTCGGACAAAATGGTTGTGACGTGTGTTTTTTGTAAGACTACGGCAAAAAAAAGTGAGCAGTCAATATCGTTCCACACGTAAGTCTATTGTTAAAGTATCAAATTTGGTTAATTAAAGTACAGAAGTCGATGAAAATGTCCAATGATAGTTTAATACATTGTTTCACAAGTATTATGCTGAAATAATTTGCTAATGTACAAGTAATCTGCTGAATTTACTTTTGAGGTTAGTTAAGTTACATTCTGGTCAAAATATCACAATTCATTCTTTGTCTTCTTGATTAATTAATTAATTGTATTGTAATAATCCGGGGGATTATTTATTGTTCACGATTGAATCAAAGTAGCGTAAGCAGGAGAAAACTCCCGGAAATTAAGTTACTCTAAGTAAACCAGGAATACTAGACACATGAGAGTACAACTCAAATCGTTCCGTAGCATGTGGTTCCGTCCTTACGGGCATTCCAAAATCTAAAATTCTAAATTCCTGACAGGAACAGACTATACATAGACATCCTGGATTCAACAATTATAGTTTTATTCAGATTGAAATGATGGAATTCCAGTCTGGCTACAGAAATCCGCCATCCGATACCTTTTACAAGTCGTACGTGATTTTTAAGGATTAGGGCATTCAAAGTACAAATCTGTAGAATTGCACTTATTCACAGGCGGCAATTAGAACCGCTGAATAAGCAGTGTTGGAGAAATCATTTTTTGTGGTCACTCACTGCCCTTCGATGTGGGAAAACAGGCAACTCTAAATACAGATTTGTGTTTTAGTGCAAAGTACAACGTGGTACAACAAACTTCATTGGTCCGTTTGAATTTTATGTTAGCCGGTAGGGAAGCCAATTTCGGGGGGAGCCGAATTATAAAAATGAAAACTCTTAGGAAAAAGGGCAGTTCCTGAGTCGCATCTTGCTGGGTAAGCTCACTTCCTTGTACATATAGCTCCATCTCTCTCAAAGCCAGATTCATTAATTCTTTTAATTGATATTTTTAACTTAGTCATTTGATTGTTTTTTTTTTGCATTACAAGTTACAAGATTTCTATTTTTACCACTATATTTTTTCTTTTGTGTATTACTCAAAGTAAACTAATTCATTCGAATCAATTTTTATCATTCTTAAAGTACTTTCATTCACCTTAAATAATTCCAAGTATCAGTTTCAAGAGAACTTACATTTTACTTTAATATCATTTGCTATTTAGTGAATATTGCTTGGTAATTAAAATCTAAAATAACCTGTAAAAGAAATTGTGGAGAACGTCATTGGTAACTTGATGATAGAAATCTAAAGTAATTTGATATTTTGGAGAATTTGTTCCCTTTAACGATTAATCTATTGGATCTGGGTGCGAGAGAGAACTAGCTCCGGGGTGTAATTTATAAATTATCAAAAAGACGTCGTGTAATACATTTTGTGTAAGCCGTGAAGTGCAAGCTCGAGTGTCCAAAGTTTACCCTGTGGATTAAGGATTAAATACTGAGTCAGGGTAAGTCTTTAGAGAAAGCTGTTTAGTCTGTGTTCAAGCCAAAAATTCTGAGGTCATCACACCCCTTTCTCGTTTTTGTGTTGGTATATAGAGGACTGTAACCATTAATAGAGTATTTTGAATTAATAGAAGTGTATTGATCCATTTGCCGAATTTCTCATATTTTGTAGTACATATATTGGACCTACTTAGGATAGGTATAATTGAAATTAGAGTTATTGTAAGTGTAGAGTCAAATACATAATTATTCGGGGAAAGATCATTATTTAAAAATTGCTATAAGGGTATTTTAATTGGAATTTGAAGGGTTCTAAAAACCCCTAGTGAGACCCTGATCCTAAAGGACAGGGAGAGTCAGCCATCAGCGGCGAATTTTAAGAGAAAGAGTTCGAGTTTATCTTGGAAACTAGTGTTCCTTTATATTGATTATCTTGTTGTATCAATTACTTGATCTACATATACATAGCGAACCAGGTAGTTGTGGACAAGGCAACAGGGCTATTTATTTAAAGAGTCACCCTTCTGGAATCTCAACCTTACTATCAGTGGCCCCTCTGGTCCACTTCATAACCTCAGTTACTCCATCAGAGTGGTATATTCATTTCAAAAATAAGGTTAGCCCGCTAAGAAACAACTCTCTGGCTACGTTACATCAGGCGAATCAATAATTCTCTGATTGATCATACTTGATAAGGTTTTATCAATTTATAATACATAAAATCATTCGAAACCATTCAGATAATTAGCATCAAATTAATTTCGTTTAATTTAAATTTTATTTTGTTTCTTGTTGACTATTCGTCATATATTCGTAATATGAACGGGACTTAGTGACTATATTTGTTAATTAAACGAATACTTTTTCCCAATATACAACTTATACTGTTCGCATTGTTCTTCATTGATACACCATCTCTTAGATAACGTTATAGTGGAAGAGAACAGTCCTGTCGTGATTGTCATTCCGAACATGTTCAGCAACGTGAAGCTGTCATACTAGCCTAGTATATAAATCGGCCAGGAAAGGCCCCGCTACTAAACAATTTTATACCAAGTGCTACTGGAGAGGAACTCCTTCGAGATTAGTTTCGTTCCCTGGACTATTCTCTAAAACACCTCAAAAGGGAACTGGTGGCAGCTAAATTCAATCCATTCTACCAACTCACAGGGCACTCCTAGTAGTGTAACCCTGTAATATACACTCTCCGCAACCCTCGAGTTGCATAAAAGGGTAGCTATCCTAGCATAGTTACAATAAGGTTTCCACTCTCCGTAGCAACATATGATCCCATAAGGCTTTGACCTGAGGGAACAGTAAACAAACATAACCTAGTAATATCTAGAGCAGGATTTGGTATGCCTGGCTTGTGTGTAATAACATCATAAATAAGTTCAATAACTTGCTCCCAAGTACCAGCTTTTCAGATTATTACAGTATTGATGATGTCTCGTTTTTTTATTAACCATAACTTGTGTTTACTTATGATAATTTAAATAATTTTCGAATTATAATTTTGACAAATCATCAATTCAAAAACGCTCTATAAGTTATCATTCAATAATTGAAAGTAATTGGAGACAAATATTTTTACGCTTCTTTACATTTATTCATTAAAAATCTAAAAACTATGTTCAAATTCAATTTAATTACATTTTTTGAATATGTATTGTAACGATTTAATTGAATACAACATTGATTTTCAATTTTTCGATTGTTAATATAGGTTCCCGAAGGACGACAATGCAAAGCAAAATTGAATGAAGGCATTAGACCTCAGTAATGTTGCAGATTTTTCAAGAATTTGCTCTACTCATTTTTCGGCCTTTGATTTTGAATCACCCCTTATTGGATCCAGAAGAAAATTAAAAAAAGATGCTGTACCTTCTTAAGTAGAAAACCCAAAATACATTCAGGAAACAGACAATGTATGTTAATAATGATAATAAACAATTGAATCTTGTGAACCTTCTATATTATTAGAGAGTATTGTATTGTGTTGCTTTATAGATACGACAAGAAGAGGACATTGGAGCTTACATTGCCGGTTTTATAGCTCGTAAGATTACAGCGAAACTTTCTTGCGAGATCTGCATTGAACTTCTGCGCGGTGAGAATTGTTTATCACAACTACAGTTGCTGAAAGATAGAGGTGGATTAACTGTAGCTTCGAGCGACGTCGTTCATTTGTGTAAAATCGCAGAAGTAACATTCAGGGAACAATCGTATGCACTGTCCAGTTTGACAATGCCGTCATTGATTGCTCAAACGTTACGCAAAATGTCCCCAAACGTCTTTGATCTCAAAGATCATGCATTTGACCAAGGCTTTCTAAGCGACCATCGAATGCAACTGGTTAAGGCAGTTTTGCAGAACTATTTCAGATTGCGAATGCGACATGAAGCTAATTCTAGACATGCAGTTAAAGATAGAGTCAGAAGCAAGTACAATAAGTTAATACTTTTTAATCACCAATAAACAAGCCACGTTTGAATATAATCTCCTTAAGATCCAGCACTGAACAACTGTAGTACTTGTGCCAAACTCCATGCATGACAACATGACAATTCGTTTGACAATGGGTTTTTTTTGTCAGCGTTAATATGTATTTGCTCATTATTACGTAAAACGTTTTTCTTTTTTCAAGCTGTAATTATTGCGTACCGGACTACATTTGTTGATTAGTCTGTAATACTGTATATTTTGTAATAAAACTACATTCACAAAAACCTTCGCATGTTTTATTTTATGTATTTCAAAGATGCCACATACTTCTTAAAATTTTCTTACTTTTTACTTTTTTACTTGTATACTTCGAAACAAATGTATTTGAAACAAATATTTTCAAATATTAAATTAAACTTACACTTGTTGGCACTTCGATGTGTTTCAGGAATTAAAAATTTCAACAATTACAAATTACCTGTATAAATTAATGTCGAAACAGTTATTTATTAAGATCAACTGGAGTATGTTTAAAATTATCAAACAATTCTCTAATGTTGGCCATTTACTTTTACATTATATTATTTATTATCATAATAACAATAATTATGAGATTATGCGATTACATAATGTATAAAGAAGGTTAGGTTTAATACACAGTTTTACGTTTTGTAATATCCATGCCACATGCTTTGCGTTATTAACGAAAAACTGGTTAATTGTACTCGCAAGAATCGAATGTGCTGGCTCGGGACGTAAACATACTAGCTACAGTCATGCTGCATTTCCATGGCAACGCAGCGGCCAATAGAAACGCGATAGATAAAGACAGTATTAGGCCTCTTCGTTTTCCCTCTCTCTCGCCTACAGTATCCGCAGCCAGCATTGTCACGCGCAGTCCATTCTAAAAGTCGCTGGACCGTTCATGTAACGAGTTATCGCTACAATCTGATTTCCTGATAGCATGTCTGCGACACGGAGAAAAACTTAGAATGTGACTCTGATCTGCACTAAACGCGCGCCAAAATCGTGAAAGAAGGTTAGGATAGGATCTAATCCATATCTAGTCTTGTAATCTCGTGTTTAGTGTTATGAATTGAATTCTACTTTTACAATTCCTTTTGGGAATTTGAAGGTGAGTAGAATTGTTTATGCTAGATCCCAATATTTACATGTTCCATGCTTACCATCATCAATCGCATTAACTGCAATATCGTCAATGTGAGTATGTAAGTATTAGGTGAATATAATTGAAAAAAAATTCGTAGGTAGGATGTTGAATAGTATATCCCTTTGAATTCGATTTTGTAGAAGCGTGCAATAGTTAACATGAAGAGGCACTACCAAAAAACCACCAGAAATGAACTTTTTAACAAATATTATAAAAAAGCTGCCTATAAAACTAAGGAAGAAATATCTGGTGATGAGAATAAACATAATCATACTTCAGAGATCTACTCCACTATCAAAGAAAGGGAAAGATCACCTGCTGCTTCTACAAGTACTAATAGTTCTATTGAGAGTTCCATAGTGGCTATAAATTCTACTATAGTAATACCTGATGAAGATTGTTAAATTGGCAATTCAAATCATGATACAAGTAGTAGCAGTATTTGTTCCCATGGTGCAGAAGATGACATAGATTTTGATGGAATAACCATTAGTCAGATTTCATGCCAACATCTACATCCAGCAGGAAATATAACAATCCAGTCACGTTTAGCAGAATGGGCATTGAAAAACAAAATAACACAGCAATTAATGATTTATTGAATATTTTGAAGCCATCGTTCACTGATATGCCCCTCGATGCTAGAACACTTTTAAAAACGCCTAGAAAGACTATTTTAGAAACAGTCGAACCTGGGTCATATTGCCATTTTGGCTTTAAAACATGTCTGGAAAATCTTCTCACTCATTCGAACTATTTGTAGCATGATTTGAATTTGTTGGAAGTTTGTATCAATGTTGATGGTCTGCCTCTATCCAAAAGTTCAGGAAGTCAACTATACCCAATTCTGTGTAATTTATTTCCGAATAAAAACATTGATTATAGGTATATATCATGGCAATGAAAAACCAAAAGATACCAATGACTTCCTGAAATTTTTTGTGAATCAATCAATAGATATTCTACATAGCGGAATTTCTTTCAATAACCATACTTATAAGGTCAGAATGAAAGCATCCATTTGTGATGTACCTTCCAAATCTTACATAAAATATGTTATGGGACACAGTGGATATGACTCATATTCGGAATGTAAAATTGGAGGTGCTTACATAGACAGAAGAGTGTGTTTCCCAGAAGTAGACAATTTTACTTCGAGAAATGATTTAGATTTTAGGATGAAAGCTGATGAAAATCATCATACAAGAACATCAGTTTTGGAAATGATTCCTGGAATTGATATGATCAAAGATTTTCCCTTAGATTAAATGCACTCAGTATGTTTAGGAGTAGTCAAGAAATTGATTGTCAATTTATGGATTAAGGGAAAGGTTCCTGCCAATCAGGTCTCGAATATATTCAAATTGCTGTTGAGTCAGGTTTCAAATATACCTTATGAATTTAGCCGTAAGCCAAGATCTCTAATTGAAGCTAGAAGGTGGAAGGCAACTGAATTTCGTTTATTTTTATTCTATTTAGGTCCTGTGGTTTTAAAAAAGATTTTGGATAGTGAAAAATATATAAACTTTTTAAGTCTTCATGTATCATTGTCATTTTTATCAAAATCTCATTGGCAACATAATGTTGAGTACAGTAAATCTTTATTGAAGTATTTTGTTGAAACTTTCATTATTTTGAATGGTGCCCAGAATGTATCACATAATGCTCATAGCCTGTCACATCTTTGTGATGATGTTAGAAGTTTCGGACCATTTGATATATTCAGTGCTTTCCCTTTTGAGATCGAAATGAAGAATTTGAAAAAGCACATCCGCAAAACTGATAAACCCCTACAACAGATCATACATCGAATTTTTTTTAAAGAATAAAGAATAAAGGATTTTATTTTTGCCCCATAATACAAATTTGATGTCTTTAATCTAATTTCATACATAGCAATGTAATATTTTTAACATATTTGTTTTCCCATTTAAGCCACATTGGCTTGAGTATGACATATTGGATAAGACAAAAATAAATAAATAAAATAGAATAAAATAAAAAGTAAATATGGAATAAAAATAAATTAAATATAATTAGTTGAATTTAGGTAATATTAATATATATTTATATGTATAACAAAAAAAAAACAAACCTTTAATTCAACAGAAAAAATAAAACCAAAAATAAGAATCAGTTAATATTATTGTATAATAGAATTATGTAAAAATTTCATCCAAACTAGCTCTTGTATTTACTATCCATTTATTTACACATCTGATGAATAATTTGATATTCTTTTCAAAAAACTTCAAGTTGTTGGGAAGAATATTGTAAATTTTTGGTAGGTAGAATAAATGACATTTCTGCAGAATAGTTTTATTTGTCTTTAATGGAATGCATTGACACTCTGATACTGATCTTGTATAATAATTATGGGAAGAAGAAATAATGATATTTTTATTTTTGTAATAAAATTTCAACAGTTCAAGAACATATAACTCTTTTACGGTAAATACTTGGAATTGCTTGAATAAAACACTACTAGAAAATAGTTGAGGTTTGTTTAAAATGATTTTAATAACTCTTTTTTGAATCACATTTAAGCAGTTTAGTTTAGTTTTGAATGTTCCTCCCCATGATAAAATACCGTATGTTATTAAGGATTGCACTATAGCGTAATACGTGTTTTTCAGAAATTTACCAGGTAGAATATTTTTTAAAGTTTTAAATAGATATAGAAGCTTCTTTATACGGTTTGTGAGTAGTTCTATATGACGTTCCCACCTCAAATGAGCATCTAATGTGATTCCTAAATATTTTATGTATTTTACCCTATTTATTTTTGAACATGAGCAGTTCTGTGAGGTACAATCATATGCATGTATTGTCAAATCGGTTAAATCGGGTAAATATTTTTCATAGGAGGTGAAACATATAAACTTTGTTTTATCTGTATTCAGCTTTAGAAGGTGCTTATCAAGCCAGGCATTTATAATTCTTAAACAACATTCAGCTTTAACAGTAACATTTTCCCAAGAATCACCTTCAACAATAATTACAGTATCGTCTGCATATATTATAATTTTGACACCATCAGTCTCTATTTGAGATGCTAAGTCATTGATGTGAATGATGAAGAGAAGAGGTCCAAGCACTGTCCCCTGTGGCACGCCACATGTAACAGTGAGAGGCTCACTCATCTCTCCATCAATCTCAACAATTTGTTCTCTATTTAATAAATAACTTTGAATAAGATTGAGAGAGTTTCCTCGGAAACCTATTCTATCAAGCTTACTGAGCAATCTCTTGTGATTAATGGTGTCAAAGGCTTTCGCAAGGTCTAAAAATATTGAAATAGTTGGCTTTGAAATATTGAGATTACTATAAACTTTGGTTGTTAAAAGAAGCAATGCATCTTGAGTAGATCTGTTGGCTCTAAACCCAAACTGGTTTTCTGATAAGAAATTCAGTTTGTTTAATTATTTTGTTATTCTGGTAGCAATCGCTTTCTCAAATACTTTAGCCAAATTTGAGATCAAGGAAATAGGACGGTAATTACTAAGTTCTTGCCTGTCTCCACCTTTGTGCAATGGTTTAATGACAGCTTTTTTAAAAATATTTGGAAACTTGCCAGTCAGAAAAGATAAATTTATTAATCTTGTTAGAGGGCTTAGTATGTTATTTGGAATTAATTTGAGAATAACTGGAGTAATTCCATCTGATCCAGGAGCTTTTCCATTTTTCAAGGAATTTATTATGTTAAGTATTTCAGATTCTAATACCGGTTCTAAAAACATTGTTCCATTATGTGTTGTCAATTTTTTAGATAAACATTGACGACTTGGATTAATAGATTTTATTATGTTATTTCCTGCATTTACAAAATATTCATTAAATTTATTTGCTATACCTGTTTTTGAACTAATATGTATATTATTGTCTTTAATTTGTTTAATATCTTTATTATTTCTTGTTTTTCTGTTAGTAGCTTCGTTACTAATTTTCCAGATCATTCTAGGGTTACTTAAATTATCATTTATCTTATTTTTGAAATAGTTTTGTTTTATTAATTTAATTAGATGAGTTAGATGGTTTCTATAAATTCTATAACGTTCTCTATATTGTAAGTCTGTTGGATTTTTAGATATGTCTAGATACATTCTGTTTTTTATATTTATTGAATTTATGAGACCCCTTGTTATCCAAGGTTTTCTCTTACATATTTTGGAAGGAGTATTCTGTAGTTGAGTAGCAGCTGCTATGGCCTCTGTTACAAAAAACACAAACTTTTTAGAAGCCAGATCAATGTTTGTCCAATTTATTTCTGTATTCCAATTTGTTTGAGATATATTATGGATAAGTTGTTGATGGTTTACAGTTTTAATAGTTCTATTGTTAATTTGGTTTTTAGTAGTGTGATTATTTTTTTCTGTGGCAATGGATAGTAATGTAGGATAATGATCAGAGATTTTGTACTTTGAAATAGCTGACTGAAGTTTTAGATTAGATTTAGCATATATATGGTCCAAACAGGATTTACTATTCCCTTCTGTTCGTGTAAAAACATTTATGAGTGAAGTGAATCCATTCTCTGCAAAAATATTAGTATATTCATGAATGTGATAGGGAACAGGAGGTAAATGCATGATATTAAAATTCATGTCCCCAAGGATGAATTCGTTCTCTAAATTACAATATTGTGATACATATGTATTTAAATAGCTATTAAAGTCGTCAATATCATGGTCGTATGTTTTGTAAATTCCTGTTATGCCTGTAGATTGTTTGTCATTTAATTCTAACCTTAAGAAGTTGAAATTGTTATCAGAAAATGTTTTAAGTGAATATGGCAAATTTTTATTTATACATATATAACTACACCATCATTTTTATTTAATTTACCTTCATTATAATGAAGATCAAAACCTTCTATTTGAAACCTACTTGTGTTATCTATGTTAAATGTTTCTGTGAGAATAACAATATCAATATCATAGTTCAATGCTTGCATAACTACTTCAAGTTCGTTAAAATTTTTCTGCAGACTTCGAATATTTGTATGAAATATTTTTGTATTTGTATATTTTTCAGAATCTTTTGATTTTAAAAATATTTCAGTATCTGTTAATGTTTCAAGTATTTTTGTTTGTACATTCTGTCTATCTAATTCTTCTAAAAAATTATTCATTAAACAGCCAGGAGAAGAGAAAAAAAAAGAATAAATATAAATATAATACACTGAAATATATATATACTGAAATATTATACCTTGTTATAATTGGTTCTTTGCCTTAGTTTTTCTAGTTGCGAAATATATATAGGACATAAAGGATCAAAAGCATCATGTAAAACATCGTGTTTAGAGTGATACCTTTCATTTTGGAAACTACAGTTTACGCACTTTTTATTAGCACTGTTGCATTCTCTTGTAGAATGTTCTAGTGAGCATTTTGAACAGATAGCACATATTTTTTTACAATCACTAGATTTGTGATTGAACCCATTGCACTTGAAGCATCTTGATACAGTTAAATTTTCATAAACAGGGCATTTATTATAACCAATGTTAATTTATTCTCAGAAGTAACTAGTTTTCTGAAAGCACTTCCATTACATTCGAGAATTGCATAGGATGAGTATCCATTTTTTGCTGCTTTTAATACTTTTAATTCTAATTTGTCGGTTTCATTAAGAATTTCATTTTGATTAAATATTGCTTCTACTATATCTTCTTTGTCTAACTCTTCATTTATATTGGCTATTGTGATGCAAGGATTTCTTAATTCAGTTTCTGATATGAAATACTTTCCACCTAAGGTATTATTAACAATTTCCTCCATCTTTGTTGTGGAGTTATTAGAGTTGCATTTAATTATAACAGAGCCATTTGAACCATTTTTAATCAAATTAATGCCAACTGAAATTTTATTAGGCTGTATTTTAGTTTCGATATCTTGTCTAGTTTTTTTTGAATTTTGTTTATTTTTAGGTTTTATTATAATACATGGAACATTCTTTACAACTGGTGTACTGTGAATGCCGGCAACTTCTGCATAACTTGCAATGACAGGTGATTTAGAATTTGTATGTATTAAAATTTATACATTCTTTACATAAAAATTTCATAATTCGTTCTTTCAATTGAAGCACTTTAATCTCGGACGATGTAAGCGTAGCACATGACTTACAAAGACTAGTTTTGCAGCCATCGCACTTAACAGCTGGATTTCCTTTTGTAGCTGTGCTTTTGCAGACACTACAGTTTTCATTATCCATTTTCACTTACATATCAAAATATATATAGTACACTAATTTACGACTGTATCACATTAATAGTATTTCTAGTCAATTATACCAAAACTTAATAGTTTTCTGAATACGGTCCTGGACAATGTTTACCACTTACTTGTATATCAGCTTAGACACATGTTGACCAAGAAACACGTGTGAAATATTTATCTTTCATTGAAATTCTTTGTGAACTTTAGTTCTTTTTTATACCTTTCTCGTTTATTAATTGTCTATTTTAGTAATATTAAATTACCTAAATGGTAACCAATCACTTATTTAATGTTCAAAAACTGTTGTCTTCAATTGTAGCTAAACATTTTAGAAATAGTTCAGTACAAAAATTGAAATTGTCTGTCAAATATGACTCTTGAAAATGTTCAAATCTTTCAGGAGCACACATACACGTCGCACACATTGTCGAAGAAGAAAACTTGAACAAACTATTGAAAACTCCACTCCTTAAAGATTATCCTGAACCATCTAATGAACATTTCAAAGGTCCTTTCCCACTCGATGTCAAGAATTCTGAACAATTCAAAGCATTATTATTTGAAAAATTTTTTGAAGTGAAAACTTCTTATGGCGCGTTGGGCACTTTTGAGGGAGAGCATTTTCAGCCGTTCTCGCGACAGATGAGATTTTACACAGATATACTCCGCGTGTATTCTTATAATATATGTATACTATACGCGCTCTTTGCATGGGCATTCGTTCGTGCTCTCGCGACAGACGAGATTACATACCTATATGTATACTCAGAGTGTATAGGTATGCGAGAGCGCTGCATGCTATACGCAGTCTTTGCATAGGCATTCGTTCGTGCCCTCGCGACAGACGAGATTGAGAGTTTTTTATATTTATTTTATAAATGGATATTAAACGGAAAATTTATTTATTTAAATATTTCATTTGACTTGTGTTGCTGCTATGGTATTGTGTTGAAAAAACAAATCTAAAGTGTAAATAGAATTAATAAAAACATTGTTGTAGTGCAATAATGCAGTATTCACAAGATATATAAATAGATTTAAATCAAAATTGTTCATTTCATACTTTAGTTACCATAGACCTATTGTTTCAGTTTTAGAATTTGATGAAAATCCTGATAATAATGATGAAAATGCTGATAATGATGATGTAAGAGTTGTTGAAATTATGGATGAGAATTGATAAATTTTGTATTTACTATTTACTAATATTTACTCATTTAAATAAAACCACTTCCTTCGAATATAGTTTCTATATTATTATACTTCATGTCTATTCAAAAAGTGCCCACATTGCTTTGATAAACTTGATTTTTTATGAACAATTTCTCATGTCGCGAGCGCACCTAAAAATGCTCACCCAAAAAAATGCCCAACGCGCCATAAGTTCAAGTTTTCACTTCTGCCTGCACTCCCGGAGTGCGCTGACTTTTTTTTATATTTATTTTATAAATGAATATTAAACGGAAAATTTATTTATTTAAATATTTCATTTGACTTGTGTTGCTGCTATGGTATTGTGTTAAAAAAACAAATCTAAAGTGTAAATAGAATTAATAAAAACATTGTTGTAGTGCAATAATGCAGTATTCACAAGATATATAAATAGATTTAAATCAAAATTGTTCATTTCATACTTTAGTTACCATAGACCTATTGTTTCAGTTTTAGAATTTGATGAAAATCTTGATAATAATGATGAAAATGCTGATAATGATGATGTAAGAGTTGTTGAAATTATGGATGAGAATTGATAAATTTTGTATTTACTATTTACTAATATTTACTCATTTAAATAAAACCACTTCCTTCGAATATAGTTTCTATATTATTATACTTCATGTCTATTCAAAAAGTGCCCACATTGCTTTGATAAACTTGATTTTTTATGAACAATTTCTCATGTCGCGAGCGCACCTAAAAATGCTCACCCAAAAAAGTGCCCAACGCGCCATAAGTTCAAGTTTTCACTTCTGCCTGCACTCCCGGAGTGCGCTGACTTTTTTTTATATTTATTTTATAAATGAATATTAAACGGAAAATTTATTTATTTAAATATTTCATTTGACTTGTGTTGCTGCTATGGTATTGTGTTAAAAAAACAAATCTAAAGTGTAAATAGAATTAATAAAAACATTGTTGTAGTGCAATAATGCAGTATTCACAAGATATATAAATAGATTTAAATCAAAATTGTTCATTTCATACTTTAGTTACCATAGACCTATTGTTTCAGTTTTAGAATTTGATGAAAATCTTGATAATAATGATGAAAATGCTGATAATGATGATGTAAGAGTTGTTGAAATTATGGATGAGAATTGATAAATTTTGTATTTACTATTTACTAATATTTACTCATTTAAATAAAACCACTTCCTTCGAATATAGTTTCTATATTATTATACTTCATGTCTATTCAAAAAGTGCCCACATTGCTTTGATAAACTTGATTTTTTATGAACAATTTCTCATGTCGCGAGCGCACCTAAAAATGCTCACCCAAAAAAGTGCCCAACGCGCCATAAGTTCAAGTTTTCACTTCTGCCTGCACTCCCGGAGTGCGCTGACTTTTTCTATGTAGATGACCTTCTGACAGGGTTTCAATCATTAGAAGAAGTAGTAGAGTAATTTAAGTCGAAAAATAAGGATTATCGGTAAAAATTTTTAGATTTGACGCGACCCGGTGGGAAAGTTGTGTTTTGGTGAGTAAAACAAGAGTCCAAAATTTCTACCGTCCAAACCCGCCGCATCCCCCTTTTTTTGGCGAAAAAGGGGTAATTTGGCCTTTTTTAGGGGTGGAATATCAAAAAAAAATTAGTAACTCTGGTCCTAGTAAAAATTAAGGTACCAAACTAGAACCCTTTTATTGTCATAGTCCATAGAGCCTCCAGTTCAAATTTCAAGTTGATCCGACATCCCCCCTCCTCTTAATAGATATATATATATACGTGTTTATGTGACCAATCTTGAAAATGGGCTAACTCTGGCAAATTTCAACCGAATTGGCTGAAATTTGGACTGAAGCTGGGGTTTATAGTCACAAAATAGCTCTCCAAATTTCAAGCTGAAAGATTAAATAGTTTAGCTGAAATTCGAGTTTCAGTCAATTTTTTAGCTAAAATTCGAATCCAGATATCTCATGTCGTTTTCATCCAATCGTGACGTGCTTGGACGGAAAATGTAGGTAATTGCATATACTTTTACCCGATATCACTCACGATCATAATTATTTTTATATTCTCTCATTTTTTTGACGTTTTTTATATATATATATTTGTTTTTATCAATAAATAAAGGAAAAAAGAGTGTGTTTTTATATATATGTGTATGTGTGCATATGTGTGTGTGTGTGTGTGTGTGTGTGTGTGTGTGTGTGTGTATGTGTGTGTGTGTATGTGTGTGTGTGTGTGTGTGTGCAAGAGAGAAAGAAAGAGAGAGAGAGAGAGAGAGAGAGAGAGTGTGCACGGGCGATTAGAGTCTAGGGAGACCCTCCTTTTATAGAAACTCGTTTTTTGAAAGTGCCTATAATATATATAATATGTATAACGTAAAAATATTTTTTGAAATAACAAATGTGAACCTTTTTGAAATAACAAATGTGAACCTTTTTGTGAAGCAGACAAAATATTTATGTACTACAGTTGTTATTATTTAAAAAAAACACGTGTGCTCTTAGTGGTCTCATCTCGTGCTTCAGTCTTCCTGTGACTTTATATCGTATACATCGTTTATTTTTTCATTGCTGTACTTACATTATCCAAGTTATTAATAAGTCGTACTGCTTATAAAATATTATAAACACTTTATAAATAATGGAAGCAAATCCAGATATTTGCATTTTGTGTCCTGATGGACCACAGCCAATCTTAGAAGATAGCCATACGGCGAAGCAAGAGGCTTTGAAAAAAATTCGCTCCATCAGTCGACATATCAAGTGTGATGGAAAGTTCCGATTATTACCAGCATCATTGACTGAAAAGAATTCTCATCAACGATGCTATAAGGCTTATACATCTCCTCATCAAATAGAGGCATATAAGAAAATTCAAGATGAAGCCGAAAAGAAAACTACATCAACTCGCCAAACACGCGCATCAGTGAAGGTTAACGAAGATAAAAACAGTGTAATTTCTCAACCAAGTGTAAGTGCATGTGCAAGTGAACAAGTGCCAGAAAATGATAATTCAGAAGTTGATTTTCAGAAAATGTGCATTTTTTGTTATAGTGATGCATCTGAAAATTATAATAAAATGGAGAAAAAAAACAAAAAGAAACCAAACTTAGCTTATTCTTTTATGAAAAAAGAAACCTCAGATGCAATTTTGGACACTATAGATAACTTGGCAGCAGTAGATGTTGACAAAATAATTGATTGGCTTGAAAAAAATAATTTTAGTGATTTAGTGCACGGACTTGCAAGATATCACAAAAACTGTATGAATACTTTCTATTGTCTAACTAAGAAACAAAAATACATATAAAAAAAACCGTATAAGATAGGGGAGTTTAATGCTGATATCCCTGGGACGAAACGGTTAATTAATAATCATCCATAATAGGCTTCTTACTGATGAGTCCACCTATGATTTTATGCGATGGTATACCTCCTCCAACCAAACACATACACATTCACAAACATCGATATACACAATCATGGTCTCTTGCACACACACACACACACACACACACACACACACACACACACACACACACACACACACACACATACACACACACACACACACACACACATATGCACACATACACATATATATAAAAACACACTCTTTTTTCCTTTATTTATTGATAAAAACAAATATATATATATAAAAAACGTCAAAAAAATGAGAGAATATAAAAATAATTATGATCGTGAGTGATATCGGGTGAAAGTATATGCAATTACCTACATTTTCCGCCCAAGCACGTCACGATTGGATGAAAACGACATGAGATATCTGGATTCGAATTTTAGCTAAAAAATTGACTGAAACTCGAATTTCAGCTAAACTATTTAATCTTTCAGCTTGAAATTTGGAGAGTTATTTTGTGACTATAAACCCCAGCTTCAGTCCAAATTTCAGCCAATTCGGTTGAAATTTGCCAGAGTTAGCCCATTTTCAAGATTGGTCACATAAACACGTATATATATATCTATTAAGAGGAGGGGGGATGTCGGATCAACTTGAAATTTGAACTGGAGGCTCTATGGACTATGACAATAAAAGGGTTCTAGTTTGGTACCTTAATTTTCACTAGGACCAGAGTTACTAATTTTTTTTTGATATTCCACCCCTAAAAAAGGCCAAATTACCCCTTTTTCGCCAAAAAAAGGGGGATGCGGCGGGTTTGGACGGTAGAAATTTTGGACTCTTGTTTTACTCACCAAAACACAACTTTCCCACCGGGTCGCGTCAAATCTAAAAATTTTTCCCATCAAAATGCTTAGATTACTCCACTAAAGGTAGACAAATCATATCAGACATTATTCATATACTAGGCTCTGCTGGATTCAATCTTCGTAAATTTGTTTCAAATAATGAGAATATGTTAGAGGATATATCTAATGTCAAATCTCAATCATCTCAAAAGTTCATTTCAGATGATAGAATAACCAAAACTCTGGGTTTAACTTGGAATTTAATCGATGATATTTTTTTATATACATTCATTCCAAATCAAATGGTATGCTGTGGAGAGTCTTGCATTCCGCAATAGACGCATCTGTTGTCTTCTGACAGTTTGAATCGATGCAAGTATTCTTTGAAGCATCCGTGGCCTGATAGGACTTGGGTGATTTAATAATCCACTTGTCCATGTTTTCTCATGATCCACTTTCTGATATTAGGGATCAAGGTCTTGGTATGAGAAGCCTTAGGAGTATTGTCCCATCTTGTTTTGAATATCTTCGAACCGGACCATTGTTGTTATCTCAATGATAACTCAGTAGCTGTTGTATTGATCAATAATGAGATGAAACTATTATTAGTTCAGAAAATGTTGAAACTTGAAGACTTTTATGAATCTCCTTGTAGGTCTTCCGAATTGGGAATATTTCTTGCTGGTGACTTTGATTTACCTGAATTAATACATTCTCGAGACATCTCTCATAAATGTATGGAATTAGATTTTGAAGAAAAGTATGTTATTGTTCCAATATTACATTCATTCTGAATATGTATAGAGAATTCATGTTATCATGCATAGCTGATCAGTTCCAAAGGAATAATCAGCTATGTATTATAACATTTCCAAAGAAATAACTGAGATCATTGTATCAAGGCATATATTTCAATATACAACTTGTTAGAATTGTATTGTTATCCGATTTATTGGCCCATCCTATAAAAGGTTGATAATTTTTTCATATTCACTCTTTGTATATACTTTGGAAAATATAATTCATTATTAAATTTCTCCTTTTGTCTTCATGGTTTAAACAAAAAGGAATAACAACAGGATGAAAAATTCTCAGATTTTTATTAAATAACTCAAAAATTACTGAAAAAACTTGGACAATTGTGAAATTTAATGAAGAGGACACAGGGGAAGCCGTGCCCATAACATAGCTTCTAGGTAATACATGCTATTGGCCTCCATACCCCAGAGAAAAATAGCTGGCTGCCATAGGAAACTTCGGAACCCCAAACACTCATTGACCTTCATATAAAATGCAGGCTTTCAAAAACGAGACGTTTGGTATGTATATATATACTATACCGTTTCCTTCAGAAGATATTAAAGGAAAACTAAAAAAAAATCCAAATTCAACATCTCATATCTTACTCAGAAATCGAGATAAGAAGACTATTTATACGAACTTTTTAACTCAAAAATCATGTACAGGCCTATGTGTGTGACTGTCTAATAAGGATGTTTATTTAATTTTAGATACTTATCTTGAGGCCAGAAGGAAGTTGAAAGTGGCAGAATACACAAGTGACTTGAACCAAGAAGTTGAATCATAAAGTCGTAGAGTACGTCACAAAAAACAAATAGATTCATCTTCAGAAGATGAAGCCATCTTTGCTCAAAAAGTAAACTCTTTGCATAAGCTTCCAACCAGACACATGGAAGAGTCTACGGAGGAGAGTTCTCTGCTAATCAACCGTAAGTATGAGTTGTAATGATCTCATGTGCTATAATCGGGTCAGGCAATAGGTAATATTTATGTATATAAATATATAATATCAAGTACCCTCTATCATTCTGTGCACTATTAAACGCCAATGTCATGTAATGTGAGAGGAATGCTAAATCGTGGCATTTCTTATAGGAAGTGATGCTGCTTCTACTGACACTTGTTGCTGCTGTCCACTACATAAGAGAATTGTACAAACAGGTAGAGGTAATAAATTTGAAGTTTTGGATGAATTTCAATTGTTGAATATGTTATAGATGAGGAAATCAAGAAATTAAAAAAGGGAAATGTGTTTTTAACAAGCATAATGGCAGATATAAAAACAGAAATTTCTGACATGAAATCATTATTGTCAGCTAAAGTACCAACCACCTCTCGCAGAAGAATCAATTTTCTTGAAGAGAATTGAGAATTTCCAAAAAACTGTGAGTACTATTTACTCTGGTATATTTTGTATTCAAAATAATTAAATTCCATTTTTTCTTGCAAATCTTGGGGGAATTACTGCGTATGATTTCGTCCAACGGACAATGACTGTTTTGATAACAAACAAGTTTGCTGGCAAATATAACTTTTTACAAAGGAAACAGAAAAACTCGTTCCGTGTCTTAATGTTGTCAAAGTTAATTATAAGTAAGTCAAAAATTTACTAGGTTCTTATTGTATCAATTGAGATCTCATAACCTTCGAAAGTAGCCAATTTTGTAAAAGAGGCCAAAAAGCTGAACTAATGTCACAATGACAAAACTAGGATATTGTAAATATATTTTCAATCTAAAAAATTACTCTCTTGAATTCACTCGAAATTGAATTGTTTCTAGCATATATCGGAAAAGTTATGAATCCTCCCACTGTTCATTGTTGGCAGTGAAATTTTATTAGGATAAAAATTACATCAATATAAATATATATCTATGAATAAATTTCATAATTAACAATGTGAGAAGAGAATTCTGTATATAATTACGTTTCAAAATCAATAATATAATGTTGTAATGACAGCAGCTTTATTTTATTTTACTAATTTGCAGAAGCTGCTGAACATTCTAAAAAAGGAGACCAGAAAGAGATTGGAGAAGCCATTTCAAAATGGCTCAGGAGAGCAAATGAGAGGAAGGTAAATTAGGCAGATTTAATTTCAAGATCATATTTATATATTTTCTGATGTCTGACCTGTTTTTATGTTTTATATATTTGAGTTTTTAGTTTGTTCTGAATGCTAGATTTCATTTATAAAGTATTCCTAACTTTCTTATCTGCAATATGTGCTGTTTTTGTTCATAATTTAATATATGTATAAGTTTATCATTTGAATGTTTTATTTATGTAGATTCAAGGAATTCTAGATTTAAATTTGTTTGCATTCATTCCAAATCCACTGGATGTGTTGAATGAACATACATTGGACATCCACTGAACACATCCGATGTATATACATTCATTGGAATTGAATGTACGAGCTACGCCTTTCATGTACATCCATTGGACCTCCTGAATGTACGTCCATAGGAAGTTGAATTCAGTGAATGTTCGGACTATTTCTGGACGTTTCAAAGTACATGACTGAACGTTCCATGTACGTTCATAATGTACATTTTTCGACAAACCTGAATGTACGGTGTACATCCATTGGACCTCCTGAATGTTTGTCCATAGGATGTTAAATCCAGTGAGGTTCGGACGTTTCCTGGACGTTACACGACTGAACGTTGAATGGACGTCCATAATGTCAATTTTGTATGTACAATGAACATTCAATGGACGTACATGTGCTATATGGCTAGCGTCTTTTCTTTTGAATACCCATGGCTGGCGCCATATCGTGTTGTTAATAAATGGTTCCGTATTTGTATCGAGTAATGTAGATGCAGATGCGAGCATCCACAAAAAATCGTACAAGTACGTCTTTGTCTTTTTCTACCAAATCATTTTCAGTTTGAACTAATACAGATAATACAAAATTCCGGATCGTTCGATGCGATTCAACATAATCGATAAAAATAAAACTAATCACGAAAAGAAATGTCAGAGGAATTGAAAGCTTTGATCTTCCGTAGGGGTCAGTTAGGAGCTCATTTAACACGATTTTCAACATATGCAGACAGCGATAATATTATCTATACAGAATTAAAAATAAGATTGAAAAAATTCGAAGATATATAGGAAGAATTTGAAAAGGTTTAATCCGAAATTGAGCAGATAGACAACACAAATACGACACAACACGAAGCGGACCGTGAAACATTTGAAAACAAGTTTTTTTACATATAAGCAAAATCTCAGTCAATCATCGATTCGAACGAAAGTCAAATCGATCATTTCACATCTTCTCAACGAAATCACAGCGTAACGAATGATCATTTTTCCGATTCATCTAAATTACCGTCGATAAATCTCCCGCAATTTCATGGGTCGTATGGAGGGTGGTGGTTACCGTTTTATGAGATATTTAGATCTTTGATTCACGACAACAACAGAGCTAGTAAAATTCAAAAATTTTATTATTTACAATCATGTATTAAGGGTGACGCCGCGCTTACAATACAATCGTTAGAAATTAGCGAAGCAAATTATGAGGCCGCTTTAGATTTGCTAAAGGAGAGATGAAAACAAGAGAGTATTAATTCATAATCACCTCAAAGCGATAATGGAAATACTCACGGTTTTCAAAGGATCCAGAATGTTAAGATCATTGTTGGATACATTTCTAAGAAATGTGCGCGCTCTAAAGTCACTCGGAGAACCAGTAGACACGTGAGACACACTTTTAATATACATTATTTTAGGCAAATTAGATCCGCAAACAAAGCGCGAATCGGAAAGTTCAGTAACAGAAGATGTACCCAAATTAGACGATTTCACTAACTTTTTGAAAAATCGGTGTCAAGTATTGGAAACATTAGATGCGAAGGTACCTAACAAATTTGGGTCAAAAAATAACTTCGAAAAAGTTGTCAACGTTTCTGCCATAAATCTTAAAAATCGACACTAAAACAATATGTTCTGCTAGTATTGCAAACAAAGAGATCATTTCATCTTCAGATGTCAAAAATTATTCACGTTTCCGTGCAAAGATCGCTATTTTGAACTTAAACGAGCAGGCATATGTACCAATTATTTAAGAATCGGTCAGACATTGTCAAATTGCGTGAGACGAATGTGTCAAATATATCACAAAAAACATAATTCAATTCTTCACGATAATGAGTACGCATCACGTATGAATGGACAAGTAATAAATTACGATAACAACTCCAAACCGCCGTCAGATAACAGTAACAAAACAACTTCAAATGTGACACGAGATACTGAGGCAAATTCACAGGTTACATTGGCTTCGCATTATGCAAAGTCAAAACGGAGTCAAATTTTATTAGCTACAGCTGTAGTAAATTTACTTGATATCAATAGTAAACCTATTCAGTGCCGTGTATTGTTAGACTCCGGGAGTCAATCAAATTTTTGCTCTAAGGAAGTAAGTAGACGCCTAAATTCAAACTTTATTCGCATTGATTGTTCCGTGGTAGGAATCAATCAAACGCCGTGTAATATTTCATATAAAGTGATTACCAAAGTTCAATCGATTATTGGAAATTACGGATCAGACCAACAATTTTTGATCATCGATAAGATCACATCAAATTTACCCCAAATTTCGTTTGATTCGTCACATCAATCATTGCCTCCGGGGATAACTTCAGCGGATCTTGAATTTTACATATCCCAAAGAATTGATGTTTTATTAGGGTCCGAGAATTCCTTCGAAATTCTAAATGCCGAACAGATAAAATTAGGTCTTAATAAGCCTACCTTGCAGAGCACGAAGCTTGGATGGATATTAGCCGGACCGACAGCGCTAATACCAATAAGTCAAGGGAAATTTACACCAACGAAATGTGTTTTGACAACATCCACATTAACTCAACAAATAGGAAAATTCTGGTTGATCGAAAATATCGGAAAATCTCACACAAAATTATCTGTTGAAGAATTAGATTGCGGAATTCATTTTCGTAATAACCTGGAACAAGATGCAAACGGTAAATTTTCACTTATAATATCACAAGAGCTTGAATTATTGCGTGGTATTCGGTAAGAAAATTTCACACCATAATTTGGAAAAAAAATATTAATCCAATCTAACATTTTAAATTAATTTCACTGCTTGTCAAGTTGGCCAGGGTATTGTTGTTTTTGACATATGTTGATTTGTCATTTTTGTTTAACCGGTTCTGTCACAAAGCTTAATAATTACTAGTTTAAAACGTCTGTACGTTGAGTTTAATAACTGTATAGCGAAATATTGCGATTTGGTAAAGAAAATCAAGTAATTAGACAAGAGATTCAAAATATAGCACCAGATAACACCCGAAAATCAAAATCAAGTGTATGGAAACAGTTTGTTGAATTTTGTGACGAAAAGTTGTATAATATTCATGAGTGTATGAGTGTAGTACAGCTGGCTAATATACTGGAGGACTACGCATTTAATATGAAAAAGAAAAATTTTGAAGATTATAAGGAAAGTGTGGTCAAAGAGTTGTGGAACTCTACTGCTAAGCAGTTACGAGAAATTTATTACTAAAAATATAAAATAAAATTTAATCCGTTTTCTGATGTGGAATTTGCGACCGCCAGAGCTGCCCGCGATGCTAAGCGCAAAAAATTACGGAGAGACCCATTAAAAAGAAAACTGAGTGCTGCAGCCTTAACCAGTGATGAATACAAAAAAAATATTGAAATGTGGGATGAAAATACTCCAGATGGATTGCAGCGTAAATTTTTTCACATAGTTTCACATGAGCTGGCATGGAGAGGAGGGGAAGGATATTCTGCATGTATCCAATACTTTAAAGAAGAAACTGATAATTTCGGAAACCCAAAAGATCGGATAGAATATAATCCAATATTCTCTAAAACCACACAAGGTGGTTCTAAAAAACTGTCGGATAGTAAATGGTTGATTTCAAATTTCGACAATCCACAAATGTGTCCGGTTCGTTTGTTCAAGAACTTGATGGAACAAAGGGGAAATCTTATTCAGACCGACAGATTATTTTTAACACCAAATCCGTACTGGAGTCAACCCAATTCGAAAGGATGGTACAAGAATATCCCAGTTGGTAAGAACATCGTATCTTCATGGTTTAAATCAGCAGCCTCTGATATAGAAATTGACACTAAAGAAGTAAAAATAACTAATCATTCTGCCAGAGCTACAGCTGTTTCGAATTTGGCCAAGGAAGGAGTTGATGAACAACAGCTCATTAAAATTACTAGACACAGTAATAGTCAGTCAATCAAACCTTACTTACAATTGGACGTTGAACATCATCATCAGATGATTGAATCTATGAGGAGAACTTCATCAAGTACTAGCAAGTTCAATCATGATCAGAGCACAATGCAAAATAAAACAGAAAGAACCCATATTCAAACCACCAATTCAAGCCAGCCCACAAACATTTATAATAATTGTGTTTTTAATATTAATAAAACCTTTGATAATTAAATGTATTTCGTTATTATTTTGCTTATTAGTCGATATCATTAGAGATTTGCCAATGAAGATATTAGTTCAACATGAAATAAATTCTAAAAAAATCATATTGGTAAGTATATCCGCCATATTTCGTTAAATAAAAAAAAAATTACCAACTTCAGTTGAACCAAATGCTGAAACTCAGATGGGTTATTTTTTTTACGAGTAACATGATCATATGTTTACCTTTTCAACTGTCAAAAAATTTCCACTCAAATATCGTGGCGCCACGGAAAAATTTCCGGATTTTTTTTTAGTTGCCATGGTAACTGGTCAAAATTAAGGCATCTTATTGGTTAAAAAGTAGAGGTGTGAAATTTTCAGTTGAATTACCTTTCGAACCGAATCACGCAGAAATCGTTTAGCTAGAAAACCTGAATTACGAAAACAATACGCAGAATTTTAAACCGTGTACGAAAAGATGGGACATATCTCCAAGATAGATCCGAATTTTGACAACAACGAGGACATTCATAATTATCTACTACATCACGTAGTGGTGAAAGACTTAGTACGACTACAAAGATGCGCGTTGTTTCCGATGCTTCATGCAAAACGACAACTGGTCTTAAGTCCTAACGATGTACTCAAAGTGGGACCAAAAGTACAGAACGATTTGTTCGATATTTTACTACGTATGAGTGAACTTCAATACGTTATCGTAGCCGATGTCGAAAAAATGTACCGTATAATAAATATTGCTCCGTCTGACCGGAATTATCAGAGGGTACTTTGGCGTAACGACGTTTAAGCTACTATCGATCATTATACATTAAACACGGTCACATACGAGACTGCGAGCGCGTTCTTTTTAGCGACTCGAACATTAAACAAAATAGGAGTGAGATGTAAAGACAGTTATTCGACAATAAGCGAAGTAATCATCAACGATTTCTACATGGAAGATTTGATTTCGGGCGCAGATAGTCTAGACGAAACGAAAATGCAACAAATGGAAATAGACCGAATATTGAATGAATCATGTTTCAAGTTGAGAAAATGGATGTCAAACGAAATGAGTTTATGTGAAATTGATTAATTAGATCCCGATGATCCTTCTTATTATATTAAAGGTAACCAGGAAACCAAAACATCAGGTGTGTACAAAGCAAAGATCAGCAAGTGAAACAAGATATATTATATTACAATTTTAATTTCACTATTACTTCCGGGAACTTTCCAAAGCGTACAATTTTGACCAATGTTGAGCAGCTGTTTGATCCGTTAGGTCTGATAAATCCTTGCTTGATGAAGGCGAAATTAATTCTACAAAAATTATGGCAAGCGCAATTTGATTGGGATCAGGCTGTACCGGAAAATATAACAAACGAGTGGCTGGAATTCTATGAGAAGTTACAGGTTATGAACGAACTAAAGATTGTACGAGGTGTGATAATTTCACAGGCTCCGAAGTATACACATCACGGCTTTTGTGATGCCTCTCAACACGCATATGGCGCGTGCATTTACATTTGTTCGGAGAATGTGAAACAAAATAAATTATCTCACATGATTTGAGCAAAATCCCGATTAGGTCCAATTAAGTCCATTACCGTACGTAGGTTAGAATTGTGCGCAGCTCTTCTGCTCGCACAATTAATGGCAAAAGCGTTAGAAATCTTGCGGATTGAATTCGATTCCGTGAATTATTGGACGGATTCCATGATCGTACTGACGTGGCTTAAGGCAGAGCCAAATAGGTAGGAAATTTTCGTGTCAAATCTTGTTGCGGAAATTCAAGTCTTCATCGAAAAAGGTACTTGGAGACATATCGAAACAAAAATGAATCCCGCGGATATTATTTCCGGAGGATGCGAAACTCAAAGGATAAATAACGAAACATCATGGTGGTACGGGCCAAAATTTATAAACGACGATATCGAATGCTGGCCTAAAGACTTAGTCGTGAACATCTCCGACATGCCCGAAGCAAGAAAAGAGAACATACTTTTGTCATTCGTTAGTTTAAATGATTGCGGAATGTTTACTAATATTTCTGGTTTTAATAAACTTATTAGAGTAACAGCGTAGGTATATATCACGTTTCGAAAATAATTCTCTCACAAAAATTCGAAATATTGGCTTCTTAACCGAAACCGAATCAGACGTAGCAAAATAACTTGTATGCAAAATTGTGCAGAGCGGAACTTTTACGGAAGAATTAAAATGTTTGAAATCATTAAAAATAGTGGCGAAAAATAGTGAACTTCGTTCTTTGAATCCTTTTTTGGGCAAGCATGGAGTAATACGTGTAGGAGGTCGTTTGATAAATTCTACTTTACATTTTAACCAAGAATATCCCATAGTTTTGCCATCCAAGCATAGGATTACCCGATTTATAATAAAACAATTTCATCATAAATACTTACACTTTACACTTGCAATTTTTGCTATCCCAAATAAGAACACAATTTCGGCCGATCAATGGTAAACATGAAATAAGGAGTTTTCTTAAGCAATGTGTCAGTTGTTTCAATGTCAAACCGGCTGACATTAATCAGTTAATGAGCTCATTGCCCGGAAGTAGAGTAAATTCATCGCGTCCATTTCAACATGTAGGGGTTGATTACGCGAGTCCTTATTTAATAAAGGACGGTAAGACTAGAAATCGAAAAATCATTAATTCATATTTGTACATTTTTGTATGTTTGGCCACAAAAGCGGTGCATATAGAGCTAGTGACTGACTCAACTTCTGATACCTTCGTGAATGCTTTCAAACGGTTCACGGCCCACCGAGGTTTGTGTCAGCATATACACTCTGATAATGCAAAAAAAAATTGTCGGTGCTGACAATTATCTAGAGAAAGTTTACGATTTACTAAAAAGTATTCCCGAAAGGCAAGATACTTATAACTACTTTCTTAATAATCATGTTGAATGGCATTTTATCCCGGCTCACTCTCCTCATTTTGGTGGTATCTGGGAGGCTGCCGTCAAATCTTTTAAATATCATTTGAAACGAATTATAGAATTGAACTGTTTAAATTTTGAGCAATTTTACATCGTATTAACCCAAATTCAGTCCATCCTGAACTCTAGACCTATCTTACCCTTATCCAGTGATCCGACCGTTAGGCAAGCTCTTACACCAGAACATTTCATCAGTTTAGTTTCCGTTCCTCAAGATAACATATTGGAGATTTGATTCAATCGCTCAAAATACTTCCAACAATTCCAACAGTTTTTGGAAGCGCTGGAGCAACGAGTATCTGCACACCTTACAACAACGTTCCAAGTGGTGTGAAAACATTGATAACGTTGAGATCGACACCTAGGTCCTAATGATGGAAGATAACGTACCTCCGCTACAGTGGAAGCTAGGACGTGTTGTGGCCGTATATCCAGGCTCGGATGATTTGATCCGTTTAGTTACTGTGAAGTGCAACGGCATAGCTCTAAAAGGAGCCATAACCAAAATTTGTCCTTTGCCCTTGAAAGATGAAAATTAAGTTCTCATTTTATAAGTTTGTGTTTAGATTAGTTGTTAGACTAGTATTATGAATGGCAACATTGTCAACGTTGC
This sequence comes from Endomychus coccineus, assembly GCA_958510875.1. Lineage (NCBI taxonomy): Eukaryota > Metazoa > Arthropoda > Insecta > Coleoptera > Endomychidae > Endomychus > Endomychus coccineus. The sequence continues at coordinate 80,664,529 of OY294070.1, forward strand.
ACGAAAATTTGTATTGGATAACCTCGAGAGTCGACGGCACACGGCACAAGAAGGAGAAAAAACTTCAGTAGAAAGACAGTGTGTTGCAAGTTGTAAGTTACCGGTTACACATAATACAGTCCACTGAATATTATAATCAAATAAAAGTATTATACAAAATCATCGAGTTTACTTTGTGCAACATAATTATTACAACAATATCTAACAAATACGCAAACAGTTTGGTTTTCGTACAACCCAATATTTTTTTAGAATATATTGTTAGTATTGAAATAATATTTCAAGGCGGGCGCCATGTCGTGTTATTAATGAATGGTTCCGTATTTGTATCGAGTAGTGTAGATGGTGCAATGATGACGCGGGACAAGCGCGGGAGAAGAAGAAGGAATGTCTAGAGTAGACTTAAGACAAGAGTGTATTAGCCTGTAAAAACTTTTTTTTTTTGGCATTAGGCAGAACTGCCAATCAGCCAGTCACAATAAATAATGGAGTTAAAAAATTTCATAATAGCCTATGCCCTAGTGTACCTAATACAAGGATGAATATAACAATGGGATAGAATACTGGGTCACACGCTTCTCGCTCTTGGCCGGTAAGAGCATTAATAGAGAAATAGACAGGCAGGCCAGGTAGGATAGGTCCTTTAACACTGGGATAGACAAAAGAAACAAATATATCTAGCTAAGCTATAAACGAATATCACTGTCCGAAAGAAATTTCATGATTATACAGAAAACTTTAACAATATTCAATGCTAGCAAATGTAGTAGGTTAATAGGAGACGGGATTTGGCATTCATTGATCAGAGATTCAAATAGAATTTCCGAAGAATGATGATATTTTTCACATTCGAAAAAAATGTGATCCAAATCGGCTCTAATTTGACATAAGTCGCATAAATCGGAGGGTATTAATTTCAATTTATGCAGGTGTACGGGATAGCTTGCATGACCAAATTTCAAACGGATTATGGTAGTGATAAATTGTCGGCTTGAATTCATATAAGCATGCCACTAGTCAACAGGTATGGATGGCTGAATTAGTGAATACCTAGTTTTATTTTCATTGCAGAATTTATTCCACCTGGATTGCTTAAAACGTAGATGCAAATATCATCAGCAAATTGTATTAATAAACAATGTAATAGATCATGCAAATCAGCAGTGTAGATATTGAAAAGAAGTGGACTAAGTACTGACCCCCGCGGTAGACCGAATCGCACTCATCATCCCACCATGGTGGCGGAGAATGATCCTTAGCAGTAAAAGGTTTATATGTGGGGATTGATTCATAGGCTGCAGCATTAATACAATTAACTGGCAGCTTATATTTGCTGTCATTAGACAAGTTAGAATTGATATTCAAATTATTATCGATATGTTGTCTATACAAGGTCCAATTTGCTTTTTTCAAATTCCATTCATAATTGGGATAGATTTCTTCTTGAGACTTTGTTCCTATGTCAATTTCTATGATAATGGGAAAATGGTCTGAGCCGAGTGTATCTGAGCAAATATTCCAATTTAGATTGCTAACTATAGAAGCCGAACAAAAGGACAAATCAACTACTGACTTGGTATATCCCGGACGATCTATTCTGGTTGCTGCACCTTCATCTAATAATACATAGTTAAGATCATCAATGGCTTCCAATATTTGATTGCCGATAGGGTCATTTTTTGTCGAGCCCCAAGAGGTATTGTGGGCGTTGAAATCGCCCACCACCACAACAGGGTAAGGAATTTGGGAAAATATACGTTGCCAGTCATTCACATTAGTTCGAATGTTGGGAGGTCAGTACAGGGAAACAAAAGATGTTGTTCTATCATTAATAACTACATTAATACCACAAATACATAACCCTTCATGACGGTTATTTGTGAAATGAAATTCCTGAAATGCTAATTTCTTTTTTATAAATATTGCTACACCAGCTTTACCATCTCTGCGATCATGTCGAATAATGTTATAGCCACGAAAATTGAAAACCATATTTGGCTTAAACCAAGTTTCGCTAATCAACGCAATGTCTATATCTGGATCTGAAATAAATTTGCTAAGACTATTTTTGTTTGATACAATGGAGCGTGCATTCCATTGTAAAATGTTTATTTTGTTGTTCATGTTTGCGAAAATAAGTTACAGATAAAAATTACTGACAATAATGTTACTCATTTCTTTCTTAAGAATATCAATATAAAATTTTTTCGTATCACCTATTGTTTTAATGTTATTTAAAAATCGTATGAAATAAGTTGTCACACTTTCGCATATCTGTTTTCCTTGTTCCGAGTTAATCGTTCCAGAGGAGAAGGCTGCAGGAACTGGAGTTGATGGTCCAAATTTAAACGGAAACATACGAGTTTTTGGGCTAGCAGGAGCCGTCTTTCTTTTCTTATTATTATTCGAGTTAACATTAAGAGTAGTGGGCTGAGAAAAGTTGAAATGTGATTTTTTGGGTTTTTCTCTTAACGAAGCTGCAGGCTGTGAGGATGATAAATGTATATTAGATGTATTATTCGGGACGATTCTATTACTACGGTCCTCATGTAATGTTGGCGGAAAATTAGTATCATAGTGATCATCTAATAATTTAAATCGATTATTATCAAGGCATCCAGCAAAAGAATTTATTTCATAATTTTCAGCTTCTTGGAAAGTGCAATTATTATCAATCATTATTTTCTTGAGATTCTTTTGTCATTTGTAACATTGGGTGACCCTGCCGTAATAATTCTCGACAGGGAATACAACACTGTTAATCCTAATTTCCGATGGCGAAATATTGCATTCAAATGTTACCACCACGCACTGCCTTTTTACCTGAAGGAAATTACCATCTTTTATAATATTTTTTGTCAAACGCCTAATGGCGATGGCTCGAAATGACGACTCGATGTTTTGCAACAGATAGTTATCATCGAAAAATATATCAACTGCTCTGATAAGACCCTTTTTTTCCGACAAATGGTTGGGTATAAATGCTCTCAAATTTTCCGCAGTTGGATTTTTGTTTTTTATTAGATCGTTAGCATCTTTTATAGTATTCAATTGAACTCTAATTCGATTTTTTCCAACACTTTTAATTTCCCGAATATTTCTTAGAGATAATTGTTTGTGTAAAATATGACCTACCCTAAGCGGATGTAATCTACCAATGTTGCCTTCATTCATTTTCTCAATGAAAACATAAATTAAATTATTATTGTACTCATCTGTTTGGAGATTGCACAGTTTCACGCTGAGATTTTTTGCAGTATCGTTATCAGCAGATGTTCGATAGTCAGGCGTTGTAGCACTAGATGAATTGATTTTTAAATCCATTTCCTCGTCAGAAATAATTATTTGTTGGGCATTAATTAACGTCCCATTTTTTCCTACCCCCTCCCGGGGTAGATTCATAATCGCTCACTCTATCACTATGAAGGATTATTACGAAATTCCAAGCTCTTATATTCAATTAGTGAAAATTGGGATATAAAATAAACCAAGGATCGAATGCTGTGCACGTGTGTATTATACGAAATCTCACAGTGAACTGAACTCTGATTGATTATTATTAAAATATTAATAAAGGTATAAAAAAGAGCCATCAGTGTCAAACTCAATTAACCTACACAAAGATAAAATACAGTCCGCTAATAACAACAAAATTCCACGTCCATAGGAAGTTAAATTCCGTGAAAGTTCGGACTATTTCTGGACGATTCAAAGTACATGACTGAACGTTCCATGGACGTCCATAATGTACATTTTTCATCGAAACTGAATATACGGTGTACATCCATTGGACCTCCTGAATGTACGATATACATCCATTGGACCTCATGAATGTACGTCCATAGGATGTTAATTAAATCCAGTGAGGTTCGGACGTTTCCTGGACGTAACACGACTCAACGTTGAATGGACGTCCATAATGTCAATTTCGTGTATTCAATGAACATTCAATGGACGTACATGTGCTATATGGGTAGCGTCTTTTCTTTTTATAGTTTTATCAGAATTGCAAATTGTGAATGAGTTATTTCACTTTTACCGAATCTACGTGTTGTTTACGATAAAATTCATTCAAGGCAGTAAAAGGCACCGTGCCAACAGGAAAGGAAATGCTTGGGATCTTTTCGACAAGTGCAAAATAGTGTAGATGTTGAATGTACTTTTTGTAGATATCAAATAACGTTGTATTTGGAGGTAAGTAGAGAAGAATAATATGATAAACCTTCCAGAGGAGAAGCAAAAATGATGGAGCATAACATCCTAACACCGTTTTCGGGGTCAAAGATTATATAATTTTTCTGTCAAAATTCATAAATTCACATAGTGGATGAATTTTCTGATTATCGTCTGATTCTAATTCATTGAAAATTGGTATGTGAGGGTTTTTGGGTTCGAATATTATGAATTACATTACTCTTATAAATCTTGTTTGAGGACTTGAATAAAATTAAGAGTAAAAAAATATTAAAGAGCAAGTTCATATTCAAATGCACTAAAAATTAAAAATAATTTATTCAGATATGTGATGTAGGTTATTCTACGAATGACAGATTCAATAGCTTGTCTCTCAAGAATACCTATATTTTTGTATTCCAACTGAAAGTTTTGCGCAGCAAGCTTTTCAATCGATACTAACAGATTAACCTACATTATAATTGTTTACATTTATTTCATTCTTCTTTTATTCACTCTTTAATAATGAGCTTTTCTCTCACTGAACAATGATTAAAATACTATACAATTCATTAACTGTCCAGTTGTTCAAGGTGCTGCTGATAAGGCAGGATTGTCGCTAAGTTACGAATCGGCAAAAACTTCAATTCAACTGTGGCAAGAAATGTTAAGATGAGGTGATGAGGTCCTGAACATAATTCATGTTTTAGTTCACTCACATGAATGAAATATTACATTTTGATCCATATTTCCTTTTTATTTGCCCTGTCCTATTTTTTCAGTTTTTATTAGGCTGCCAATAATGTTTATGAATATGAGTATCTATTCACGAAAAGTTATGAAAGACAAATAAATATTTATTTTGGGCATAAAACCAATATTTGCTTAAACAGTGTGTTGTTGAAAAAAATTGTTGTTTTCGTGGCATTATTTTCCAAACGAGTGACTACTGTTATGGAATCACAAGGAAATATTTTCCACAATTTTATCGCAAATTAACATAAAATACATGAGAGTTCAAAATATGCAAAAAAAATCTGTTTTTGCAGCTACGTACGATGAAGGTCCTGTGGAGTCCTAGAATAGACTCAAATCGAACGTCGTATGGACATCTGGTTTTGTATCATCGTATATCCATAGGATGTCCATAGGACGTCCGCAGTACGAAAAATCGGCGTCCCTAGGACGTCTCCATTACCCGAAGCGAATGTTTCAAGGACGTTCATGGGACGTACTTGTGCTATCTGGACTAGTCCAGATCTGGCAAAAGCCAACATGAGATAATTGAGTATATTCATATATTTATTCATTCTTTTCTAATTCTCTTCCAATTGATTTTGTGATCTGAATATATTTTTCGGCAGCTATGCTGTCATCTTCAGTAGTCCTGAGACCAAGGAAAAATATTTCTCCTTCATAGAATCTTTTGGATTTTGTTTGGTTTTGGAAATTATTATTGTAGCACGTACCAGTTAGAAACCTATGAAGTTTTCTTGATTTTTAGAAACACTGCAAGAGGTAGAGGATGAAAATCTGTAAGATGTAATACAATGGTTGTCAAACAATTCTGAACTCTGGTCTAAAGTGACTCGGAATTGGAAAATAACTTCCAATAAGCGTCAACAAATACATAAAGATAATTCTGTTATAGACATCTTGGATCGTTATTCAGCTTTTAAAGAGCCCATTGGATACACCTTGATATACAAGTCCATTTTGAAATACAATTATGAGTTATCTTCACTTTTTCAGTTTGAGATTGACTTCAAGTCATTATATCCTGATAGGACTTTGCATTTATATGTCAAAATTGAATATCTTAGAATAAGAATTTGGGAAATTGTAAGTGAAAAAACTGATCCTGTCATTAATAAAGTTATCATAACAAACACAAATGATGATGCTACTGAAGGTATGGTTACTATTATTTAAGAATTTTAATGAATCACAAATATTAGTTCTATATTTCCTTTTATTCTTTTTAGATGTCAAAAATGCTGTAACCTTCCTATTAGTTTCCAATTTAATTATTCCGCCTGTAGTGACTAGTCCAAAAGTTCACAAAAGAAAAAGTGGAGGCCATCCAAACGCGAAAGTCAGGAAGCATTTTTATTACATTTACATTCTATTGATGAAATTGATGCTTCATTGGAACGTTAACGTGCTAAATGTTCACTGCATGGTGACAGTTAACTGAGGATTTGGATAATTTAAAAAAAGATATCTTAATATTTGTCTATGGCTTGTACAATAATGATTCGATTCCTAGATCTACTATTCAATGTATTATAACATTGATTTCTGATATTTTTAATAGTAACTTACATTATTCTGCGATATCCACTCTTGAAAAATTAAACTGTGAAAATGATGTAAATAGTTCTGTTAATGACTCTTTTCATATATTAAAAGAACCGTTCGTTGGAATATCTACTGAGTACTAGAGATTCCAGTTTTTTCTATCCTCAGGATTTTATGTAAAGTTAGAAGAAGTTGTTTTTGGTGTAGAACTTGTCAAAACAAGTAACTTTGATAATTCCAGAATATCACAAGAAGTATCCAAATGTTCATTCATTCGTCTGCGATATACTCTACAGAAAAATTTTGAATTACCTAGTGTTTGATAAACCTGAAGGATATGTATCTGAACTCGAAATGCAAAAACATGTTATAGAAAATTTTGTTCAAAGTCCCTTATGACAATCAAACAAACAAGTATTTGACAATAACATTGTCATCCCAATCTTCATATACTTGGATGATTATGAAACAGGAAACAGGCTCTCACAGTGGTGTGAATAAATTAGGTGCGGTAAACGAGTCAACTCCTTGTTTCCTTCCATAATTGATTTCATTGTTGGAAAATGGTTTCGTTGTTCAACTGTTTCATTCATCTAATAGAAAAAAATACGGGAACAACGTCGATCCTATTGTAGCTGAACTAAATTATGTACTAGATTCTGGAATAACTGTTACTTTGAAATCTGAAACTAAAGTAACATATTTTGATCTTGGATTATGCGTGGGAGATAACTTAGGATTGAATTCGATGTTGGGATTTGCTTTAGTTAAAATTTTTATTGTAGATTTGGCAAATTGAAGAAATCTTATGCAGAACATCAGTTCGTCGAATTGATTAATGAATTTCCTGTGGCTGACAATTTATGCGTAGATATTAAGCATATGTTGGAAGGAATTCTGAAATATCATCATTTGATTAAGATCCATCTGCTAATAAGCCTTGGAATGAAAATAAATGAACAGGTTTCACATAACGTAGAAATATTGATACTCCCGGTGTTTACAACTTATTGTTTTGAGTGTGCAAAATTAATAATGGTGTTTTTCGTGGGTCAGACCTTCAAAACTTTTGAATGGCAAATTTCTAGAAGTTAAAGCTATTCAAAAAGAACACAATCACGAAACAATCAAGGTGTTATTTGATTTTTGCCGCAAATTACCACTTGATAGTAGAGAAAAAGCAAAGGAATTGTTATTGTTAGATGCAAATAAAAAAAAAGTTAGAGAATGATTGGAGAAAGATACCGGTTTGAAACTAACTTCAAGAGATCTGTCCAACATTAAGCAAAGTGCATCCAATAGAGCACCTAGTTATGTAAGGTAATTCCCGTTCCCACGATATTCCGCTGACTCCAGCATCAGCGTTATTATAACAAATCTCGGAATCCACTGGCAGGAGAGATGAACAATAATCAGAATCGACATGGAATTGTAACAATTAACACGTATATTTTATATTGTGAAAAATGATATTAAAAAACTTTTTAAAAACGTGTTTCTGTGAATAAGAAACATAAAATGGCGCAGTCGACGAGGATTTCTGAAAGGGCATTTATCGCAAATAACCCGTCAGTCCCAACTGTTTATTCGGGAGAACCTAAGATCCATCGTGGAAAACTTGGTTGAAGTGGACAAGACGATGAAAGTAACTATTTTAATGTAAGTTGCTAATTTCCTATTTCCTATATTTCTTTTACTGTTCTATGTCATTCTCCTCGCATTCATCCCATTCAAGTGAAGTTGCGAGTTAGATATAGAAAATATTGCATTGAATAGTTAAAACTTAGATTTAGATATTAACATATCATTCTCTAATTTAAATATTTCAAAAATAATACAGCCAAAATGGCAACACCAAATTTTGATAGCAGACTTTTAGAGATAGTTCCCAAATTTGACGGAAATCCGTTAGAATTATCATCATATTTAGATACTGCTAATACTATAATTAATACATATTGGGATCCAAACCACACAAATCAAAATAACGTTCAAAATACCACTCTTATTTATGGAATTTATGCGAAATTGATAGGTGAAGCTCATTTGTATCGCTAAATATTGGCAATCAGTGAAATCAGCTTTAATTGCTCATTTCGGTGATCAAAGAGATGAAAATGGATTGTTATTTGATCTGGATCAGTTACGGCAAACTAATAACGAAAACCATCACAATTTTATACTCGTATTATGTCTAACTTAAGCGCTCTTCACAATTACCTAGATACACACGAAATTAATCAAGATACAAAACATGTGAAGAAAACATTTTATAACACTCATGCTTTGAAACTATTTCTCGCCGGTTTGAAAGAACCACTAGGTTCAACAATTAGGGCAATGAAACCAAATGACTTGGCAGAAGCTTGGCAATATATTATTTCAGAAATAATAATAAGATTCTTGACCCAGTATGAATTATTTATAAAAATTCTCGGGAAATAGGTCACAATAACACTTTGTTTTAACTATTCGTCTTTACGTACGTTTCGGTCTCACGACCATCATCAGAAGACTCACTATGTCTAAAAAGGGGGTTTATTAAAACTAATTATAACACAAGCGTCCAAATCGCACAATTTAACTTCAATTAAAAGAGCTCACGCCGTCGAAACGAACAGAACCACGAATAATCGAAATTGTATCGTCAGAATTAATGTATAAAAAATTATTTTTTTGTAGTAAGAATCCGCTATTCAGTAATATTATTAAAATATATGAGTGCATATCGATTGGTATTCTCACAACAAATGAGAAGAACGAAGTTATTTGTCAAGTATCTACTTTCGAAACCAGATGTGTAGGATTTATGACATGGCACTTAAGAAAGGTTTCAGACCTGTACTGGGAAATAACAATTACGAATTCTTCCTAAAAACATTTTCTACACTTATAAAGACGTATGTAAGAATTTGCAAGAGATTATTTAATCAAATTAGTATAAATATGACTTAGATTTTGTGTGTCTACCCTATGATTTACAGATTTGGGGTCCCGTTTTATGTGAATCATCTCCAGGATAGATCTTTTATAATAATTGGTTTCCTTAGTTAAGATATTAACATTTTTGTAATCAAATTGATGGTTATAATCAAAGCAATGCTTAGCAAGGGCGGTGGAATTTTCTAAGTTGTTATTTCTTGTGCTATATTTATGGCCGTACATTCTTTTTTGTAAATATTGTTTAGAGATTCCAGTATAGGTTCCATCACAATCTAAACAATTCAATTTATACACTGTGTGGGTTTGTTTATCTTTGGGTATTAACGGTTTTAGATTTGAGAAATATTTCCCAACACAGTTAGTAGGTTTATGCGCAACATTTATATCATACTTTTTCAAACATTTTTTGATTTTCTCTGAGGTCTCCGGATTGTAAGGTAGAGTTATAAAATTGTCTGTATTACCTTTTATGTTATTTTTATTAGACGAACCATTATAGATTTTGTTTATTCTTTCTTTAATGATAGGATTGAAAAAAGTTTTTGGGTAGCCATTCAATTCTAGTGTAGTACGAACAATTTTTAAATTTTTGGGGCGGTCATCTGCGTGGGACAATTTTATCGCGCGATCTGTAAGGCTGTTTATGACACTTTTTTTATAACAAGCTGGTGCAACGGAATTGAAGTGAAGATAACGTTGAGACCATACTTCTTTAGTAAACCAAGAGGTTTTTATTTTTCCATCAGCATCATGCCTAATGTTCATATCTAGGAAATTTATGTTATTGTTTAATTCTATTTCACAAGTGAATTGAAGTTTACAGTGAAAATTGTTAAATTTATCAATTACATATTGAATTTTATCGTTGGGAACACACATAAGGCAATCGTCTACATACCGTTTAAAGAATACAGGCCGAAAATCTAATGAACTCATAACAGATTCCTCTAGGCACTCCATAACGAGGTTAGCAATGGTAGCTGAAATAGGAGATCCCATTGCTGTGCCGAATATTTGTCCAAAAAATTGCTCACCATACTGAAAGTATGTGCATTCTAAACAAAATTTTACAGCATTTATAAATTCCGATTGATCTAGAGGTGTGTGGTTTTTAATCTCTGCCCAACGTTTTTTGATGCTATTCAATGCCAAAACAACAGGTATATTTGTAAATAAAGAAACAACGTCCAAGGAAATCAGTTGATGGTTTACGGGTACGGATTGATTTTTTATAAATTCATTAAAGTGCCATGAATCTTTTACATAGAATTCATTTTTTCCTATTATATTATTGATAGATTTTGATAGAAATTTTGATAAATTGTAAGTGGGCGCTCCAATATTACTAACAATGGGTCTTAGAGGTATATCATTTTTATGCAGTTTGGGAAGCCCATAGATATAAGGTGCTAGCCCATTATGGCGAATTAATTTATTTTTTAATTCAATAGGGATTATCTTATTCTTATGCCATTTATTTATCAATTTATTCATGTTGTTTTGTACTGATAAAGTAGGATCAGATTTTAATTTTTTATAAGTTGTTTCATCATTTAAAAGGTTTCCTATTTTGTTATCATAGTCATTTCTATGCATTATGACGGTTTTATTACATTTATCCGCGTTCAAAACTAATATTTGAGGGTTAGCATCTAAGAAATCTTTTGTTATTTTTGTATGATAGTTAAAACGATTCTTTGCAATCCCTACTTCTGCCTTCTGTTTGTTCTTTTTGTTTGTCAAGATGTTGCAAACTTTGTTTCTAATTTCGTTTTTCTCTTCTACATTTTTATTCCTAATTCCGCATTCTAAATTTGCAATAATATTATCGATAGGCAGTTTATTATTGTTATTAGGCAATGCAAATTTCGGACCTAAACTTAACGTGTGCTGCACCTCATCCGGAATTTTTATGTCAGTTAGATTTTTCAACCATTGTTCATTGATATTCTTTTTTTCATATGTTACGTCTTTCATTAAATTATTTATCTTTTTAGATTGAATGGCTTTGATTTTGTTGAAATTTTTTCGAAATTGTTATGCTGAATTTGAAAAAATTGCGATATAAAGTTGCTATCAAATTTTTGATGACAGGTTTGTTTAACCAGTTTGATTTTGTTTTCAACCTCAGCTACAATTGCACATGCTTCTTTAATGCACAGGTTCAAACAGTTTTTATGAAAAGAATTTAATAATTTTGCGTACGCCTTCTTATTTAGCACCTTGCTAAACATATTCTCCTTTGATTTAGATATTATGAAATTTGGATAAACTTGCAAATTCCTACATCTTACCAGAAATATTCTACGATTCTTCTCTCTTGCTAGTATCTTCATTAACTTTCCGTATTCCTTCAAAACTTTAGGATAGGTGGTTGTTCCTTCCATATTAAGGCTTATATCCCAGCCGAAATAATAATAAGATTCTTGACCCAGTATGAATTATATATAAAAATTCTCGGGAAATAGGTCACAATAACACTTTGTTTTAACTATTCGTCTTTACGTACGTTTCGGTCTCACGACCATCATCAGAAGACTCACTATGTCTAAAAAGGGGGTTTATTAAAACTAATTATAACACAAGCGTCCAAATCGCACAATTTAACTTCAATTAAAAGAGCCCACGCCGGTGAAACGAACAGAACCACGAATAATCGAAATTGTATCGTCAGAATTAATGTATAAAAAATTATTTTTTTGTAGTAAGAATCCGCTATTCAGTAATATTATTAAAATATATGAGTGCATATCGATTGGTATTCTCACAACAAATGAGAAGAACGAAGTTATTTGTCAAGTATCTACTTTCGAAACCAGATGTGTAGGATTTATGACATGGCACTTAAGAAAGGTTTCAGACCTGTACTGGGAAATAACAATTACGAATTCTTCCTAAAAACATTTTCTACACTTATAAAGACGTATGTAAGAATTTGCAAGAGATTATTTAATCAAATTAGTATAAATATGACTTTTGGGTTAAAGAATGCTCATTCCACTTTCCAAAGGGTAATGGATAATGTATTGAAAGGTTTACAGAATGTTATTTGTATTGTTTACATAGATATCATTATATTTTCGACATCTCTACAAGAACAAATGGTAAACCTCAAACTCGTATTTCAGAGATTGAGGAAAGTAATCTGAAAGTGCAGCTCGATGAGTCAGAATTTCTGAGAAAAGAGGTCGCGTTCTTTGGTCACATTATTACCCCAGAGGGCATCAAACCAAACCCAGACAAAATTAAAGCAATCACATACCACCCAATTCCTAAGACAACCAAAGAAATCAAAGGATTTCTCGGACTCCTGGGCTATTACAGGAAATTCATTCAAAATTTCGCCAAAATCACAAAACCATTCACTACATGTTTGAAAAAAGGAGCCCAGATAAATATTAACGATCCTATTTATATCAAAACATTTGAAGGCTGTGAATCCTTATTAACTAATGATACAATCCTTCAATATCCTGACTTCACCAAGGACTTTAATTCGACAACAGACGCTAGCAATAAGCGCAATCCTATCTCAAGGACCCATAGGGGCCGATAAACCTATTGCCTTTGCGTCACGGACACTAAACGACTCAGAACGTAACTATTCAACTATGGAGAAAGAACTCTTAGCTATCGTTTAGGGCACAAAATACTTCAGGCCATATCTGTTCGGCAGGTCATTCAAAATTCTATGCGATCACAAACCGCTTCAATGGCTTATGTCCTTGAAGGAACAAAATTCCCGTTTGGTCCGGTGGAGACTGAAACTTGAAGAATTTGACTATACAATTATATATAAAAAAGGAAAGACGAACACTAATGCCGACGCCTTATCTAGAGTAGAAATTTATCCGACAGACGTACAAGAAAATATTTCCCCTATTTTACAATATATGCAAGAATACAATGAAAATCCAATCCTTGATAATACTAATGAACCTTCAACAAGTAAGCAACCAGACAACATTTCAATAATCAGACAAGTAGACCCCGAAGAAAACAATGGCGACGAAACAATCCATACTAGTGCTGAAAATCCCATATTAGAAATTAAAATTACCGATAAACCAGTAAACTATTTTCTGTGTCAATTATTAATCATTCAAGTTCATTAAAACCCTAGATTGAAAACAAAAAGGATATTCAACGATCCTCTGAATCGAACAAGACGGTACATTTATGTAACAAAAGAAAGTTTTCGAAAACAAGTAAGAGAATTCTTGAAAGAATTCGGTAGTTCTTAAAGACAATATATACTGTTTACTTTCAGAATGATGAAAATCACAATTTATATAAAGAAATGTGTACTTCCCTTCCACAGATTTCCAAAAATGCCGCCTTCAAAATTTTAAAATCCAACAAATTCTTAGTTGACGTTACTACGGGAAATAGGCAACAAAACCTAATAAAGTATTACAAATCATAGAGGCATTCACGAAACCATCAATGAAATCAAATTAAAATATTATTGGCCTAAATTAAATGACATCAGAAAATATATCAATAACTGTTCTATTTGCCAACAAGTCCACCTCTAATAAAACTGCAATTGACTCCTACCCCCAAAAAACCGTTTGAAACTATCCATATAGACATATTGAAAATTCAATAGCTTTAACAATCTGTGATAGTTTTTCACGATTTGCACAAGCGTATATCCTTTCTGGGCTACATGTATATCAGTCACTCCTACAGTTTATTACAACCTATAAAATTCCAGAAAATATAATATCTGATATCTGAACTGAATTCAAACAGACACTTCTGAAGGATTTTTCAAATGTTCACAAAATCAACTGGCACTACACATTACCATTGAATCCTAACAGTAATGCAATTGTTGAGAGGTTCCATTCAACCCTAATTGAACACATTCGTACTCTCACATTGACTAACCCTAAGATAAATCCCTTCGAAAAATTGATGTATGCTGTTCTAGGATACAATAATTCCATTCACACAGCCACTGAGAAACAACCAGTTGATCTAATATTAGGTCATTTAGAATTAAAGACTCAATAGATATTGATAATGAATTCCATTCGAACAGTCCAAGTTGTCGATGATCACAAGCAGATAATAACTTCATGAAAACATGGCCCAACAATAATCGAACCTAATTTTAAAAATTAACGAAAAACGTGACGATCCTCCCGATATCGAACCAGCTCGAATGGGTTATCGAAAATTAACAGACAGACAGTCAAAAACAAAACCACCTTATCGACCCGAACATATATTGAAATCTAATGAATCAACTGCTACCACAACACAAAACACCTACCACAAACAAGTATTCAAACCACCAAGAAAAATGACAGATATCCACTTTTACAGGTTGATGATACTTCCTTCGATAACGGCACAGAAATTTCAGATTCATAACCTCAAAGATAACCCTGGTATCTTTCCCTTCGAACTCGGGACTGCTAGAATCAAAATTGCAACCATACTTTTCTCCATTACATTCAAATTGACCATTTGAGATACCAAGTCCGATCAATAACTACTCGTTATGATCAAGTGGGTAAATTACTCAATAGAACAAATTCCAGCATAGACGACTTGTATAACGTCTACACAAATTTGAAAAATGAAGTAAATACGGTTAATAAAAAATTTAATTCACTCTTTCCAAGAGGAAGAGCAAAGAGAGGCCTAATCAACACTGCTGGGTCTTTAATAGAATTCTTTACAGGAAATTTGGATCAAGGAGATGCGAAAGAAATTTATGGTAGTATTTCCAAACTAGAAACCAGTCAGAATAAAATTATAAGAAAGGTGAATAAACATATATCACTGACTTCAAAATTAATGAACAATATCAATGAAACAATGACAGCCATTACACACACGTTGATAACTGTGGGGTAGGACCTCGGTCCCCCCGGCCTGCCCGTCCAGTGGGCTCTAGACCTGTTAGAGACTTGCCCTCCCCTAACATAAACAGCACGCCACTGCCCGACAGAGACCAACGCCTTAATTGGAGAGGAGACGGTCTTTTGAACCGTCTGGGCCCCTCTCCCCCTGTCTACTCGTGTTAGTGTTATAATTTATAACAGCTCCCGTTTGACGAGTCGCCGTCGACCTCTTATCATCGGTCTTCCACATTTGTTGCCCTGGCCGCGAATCAATTGCCCAGAAATCTGGGATAAGAAGCACAGACACCGGACTTTATGAGTAAAGCCATGTGGTGCAGCATAATACCCACGCAGAGGCAGCTTTTTCGCCCCCGGCGGGACTACTTTAGGCGGTCCCATCTCAGGCATACATAGGACCCTGTCCCGTGCATACCCAAGATGGAGCTTGCTTGCTAGACTCATATACTGCCCCTTCTGGGCTATGGCCAATTCCACCTCCTCGTAATTACCTGTTTCACCAGGAACGCTACGAGTAAACGTTCGGCTTTCGTTCAAATAGCCTACCGCATATGCCACCACGGCCGTGAATCCGTTCCGACCAGCCATCTGGGATAAGAAGGCACTGCGCCGTGGTTTTTATGGGTAAACGACATGTGGTGCACCGTTTACCTGACGTTTCGCAGCGGTACCTTTTTTCGCCCCTGCTCAGGCAGACAGAGGTTACTTTAAGCGAGAACCTGCGTTACCTATGGTGCAACAGGCATGGTACTTGCTAGCTATTCCTCCTGACTAATGAGGAATAGCCCCACTCGCCTGCTCGTGTTAGCCTAAGCTACGTTTACGAACCATCGCCGGCCTCGTTCAAGTTTGGCCTTCCGCATGTGTCTACCACGTCCGTGAATCCGTTCCGACCAGCATCCCTGGGATAAGAAGGCACGGGGTCGTGGTTTTAGAGGTGAAAATGTATGCGGTGCCCAGTTCACCGGATCTTTTGCAGTGGCAACGTTAGTTTGGCCCCGAAGGGTTACTTGGAAGTTACACACAATCAGAATCTAATTGAACGAGAAATCGAGGAATTGAGGAAGGCCATTTTTTTTGCGATGGGGAGGGGAAAACTTACATAGACGCCTCGGGTGCCCGTGCCCCCGGGTGTGCCGGATTCTTACCGACTAAAACCCCTCCTCCGTGAGGTTGGTTCTCCATCCTAGGGGAGCCCCACAACACTACGGTCATTATAGTCCTATTGTGCCCTCACTTGTTTCAACCCCCTCATCAGTCCGGTGTATTCTATGAATTTCAGTAGCCTGATATAGGGGATACTTCTGATTTCCTCGGGTGTAGTCTTATCGTCTCCGAGGTATGTCTGACGAACGTCAGCAGATTTGTTGCTCGTTGCTGCTGGAGATCTCCCATCAGTCGCTTGGAGTGCGACATACAGAGCAGTTCCCTCCAATAGGCACGATGCTCTATCTCGAGCCATTTTTGGGTTACAGATTTCGATGTGGCATGAGAAATGCCACAGGTTGGCTCTGGTCCAATCAGTGGTTTTCCCGCTCCCGCTTTAGCGAGTGCGACGGCAGTTTCTGTCCCTTCTCGTTTGGTTTCTTCAGACTCCCAAACGAGTGTTACTCTATTGGGGTTCATTACTAGTGCCGTTAGTTCTTTGTCGCAGTCAAGTACACATTGTGAGGTGATTGTGTATGACTCCAGTGCCTTGAGCACTGTCAGGTTGCTCACTATGATTGTGATTTGTCTATTCTCATAGGCTCTCTCCCTCACATGTTGTAATTGCAACTATTTTTGCTTGAAATTCTGTCGCAAAAGTCCCTAGGTTCAAAGAAATTCTTTATACCCTTGGTCCGTTTTTTCGACTATTCCAGCACCCGTACTTTTTTCCGTCTTGGTGCCCTCGGTAAGCCATATGGAATCCCCTGATATCATATGAGGACTGCCCCCAGCGTTTTCCCGCCCATTCACGGTTTTAATCATGGAAGGCACGGAAGTTCTGTGAATCTTGAACCTATCGGATCTCATCCCCAATGGCCCAGGTGATCCAAGCAATCCGAGGATGCTTCGTCCTTTCTGGTCAGCCTTTCCTTGGCCGTTAAGATCGAAGCGATAGGCTCCTCTTATGGCCTCTGCCTGAACGGCGAGGTGTAGTGGTTCCAACCCCAACAGCTTCCCCATAGCAGCCGTTGGTGTGGTCGACATTGCACCTGTTACTCCTAAGCATGCCAGCCTCTGACCTCTGTTCAGTGGATGCTGAGATGCTTTAGTTTTCGTCTTTGGCCACCACACGATGGCGGCATATGTTACAATGGGTCTCACTATGGTTGTGTACATCCAGTTTACCATCCGTGGAGTGAGTCCTCAGATCCACAGGGCCCTTATCGCTTTGTTAGCGGTTTTCTCCAGATGCTTCCCAAAGGTCAGCCTCTTATCAAGGCTTACCTCAAGGTACTTGACCCTGTCCGTCATCTGTATATTTTTTCCATACAAAACTGAGTCTTGTATGTTTCCAATGTCCCTTCTCTTTGTGAAGGGTACAATGGTTATTTTCGAAGGATTCACTTAGAGTCCTTCCTTGTTGCACCATTTTTCCACGGTGTTTAGTGCGTGCTGCATCAGAGATGCTTTTGTGCTCCCAAACTTCCCATGTACTATAATGACGATGTCATCCGCATATCCGATTACGCAGAATCCTTTGCTCTCAAGGAGTATCGTCCACCACCAGACTCCACAGTAGAGGTGATAATACATCTCCATGCGGACATCCTCCAGCGACCCGCACCTTCTTTTCGACCTGATTGAGAGTTCCTATGACTGTCCTGCATCAAAGCATGTTGTGGATCCATCTGCAGAGCAGATCTTCCACCCCTCGCTCTCGCATTGCTCGGGCAATTGATTCGAATGAGGTGTTGTCAAAAGCTCCCTCTAAGTAGCTAGTATTAGCTAAATCCACCGCGGAAGTGGTCCGCCATTGCTGATTGTAGAGATAAGGAATTGTGCTGTGATTGTATAGTATGTTTGGGGAGGGGGCGTGGCTTGTGTGTGATTGGTTGTTGGAGTTGTATGTGGATGGGTGTGGTTTGTTATGATTGGTTGTGATAAGAGAGAGGCTGGATGGGATGATGAAGTGGGCTTGTGTGTGATTGGTTGTTGGAGTTGTATTGTACGTGGATGGGTGTGGCTTATTATGATTGGTTGTGATAAGAGAGTGAGAGATAGGGATTGGATTGAGTGATGGAAGATGGCGGCTGTTGCGCTATGACAGAGATGACAGTAGCGCCATCTGTGGACAGCGGGGTTGTTCTATGATCAATAGTGAAGCTAGCGCCATCTGTCTACTGAACTTTTGGAACATATGTTAAAGCACAACTGATCTGATTAATTAATAAAACAATGGTTTCTATATTCATAATTTTATTGTATACTTATTCTGTAAACATAGATAGACAGTTCTTTGGCAATGAATTAATGTCTAGATCACCCTTCATCAGCAGCATATTTCTCTGATATTATCAAAATTAGTCGATGTCAACTATAGAATAAGTCCACCATACTTATTCTATAGTTGACATCGACTTCACCCGCTATCTCAGAAAACATTTGAAACATCTTAAAGGTGTGAGAATTGGAAGTATCTCTTCGGATGCTGCGCATGTCCATCATCTCACATCAGTATGGTAGTAGTGCGATTCGATAAAAATCGACACCCATATCATGTAGCACTCTAAAACAATCGAGTATATACGATCCTGGTTTGGGAACGATACCCGAAATTTGATGTAATATGATTTTTCCCATCCTTCTATGTTCATATTTGAACTGTATTTCATTTCTCATAGTTCATTGAACTATATTCATATCGATTATCTCCCAATCTTCTGGAGGTGGATCGAAATCTCCTCCGAAATAGAAAATATCAGCATACGCCCAATCGGTTGAGGCCCCCCACAAGGAAAGTTACGAATTCTCCAGCGATTATCCAATTTTTGGATGGTAAGTGTAATCCTTCGAGGATTTTCATAAAATTTGGAGGACATACGCTTATTACGAATTTCTTCGCATCGTACACGGTGGTAAGCAGACTATGAATAAAACTGTTGTATAATCGAGGAGACATTATTACAAACTGATTGATTATTCAACTTATTTGAACGTTCACCTTCAAGACATGCGCAGATTATACTACAACATCAGTATTGTCATCTGTAGACTTTGGTTCAGTGAACAGTAGCACCATCTGTTAACAGAGCTGTGAGAACAGATACAGGCATCTTCGAACAGATCTGTTAGCGACATCTGTTATCAGAGCTGTTCGATCGGCTAACAGAACTGTTGAAACAGAAGCAACGAAACAGGCATCTTCAAATACAACTAATCTGATATTATTAATAAGACAATGTGGTTTCTATATTCATAATTTTATTGCATAATACTTATTCCGCACATGGTATAATAGACAAGATATTATTGATATCATTAACAATATAATTATAGAAGAGATAATGATAAGATAATTATTAAAATTACTACTAGACTCTTCATCAGCGATTCTTGTTGAATTTTCAAATTTGACATTTGTTATTGTTGTTGTTATCTCTTCACCACTGGCTTCAATTATAAGAGGTCTCCAACTAGTGTCACCAAATGTTCGATTGAAGAAAACCAATCTAAGTTTATAGTAGATTATTTGTAAAGATGATAACGATGAGGATGAAAGGTTTCTCAACAATTTCAAATTTCCAAATGTTATGTTCTCAAAATCGTATTTAAATCCTGGCAAGCCTTTTTCATAGAAGTAATCTACATCCATTCTAAACCAATATTTCGGCCAATCATCTTCAAACGTGTTATTAACATTGAAACAGATGAAACTTTCGATAACATCTGGAGACTGATTGATGTAAATAATATGATTCTGAATGATGGCGTGAAGGATGACGAAACTTACGCTCAGGAAAGCCATCTTGATAGAACTAAATTAATTATACTATGTTCAAAGTTTTTATACATCGTAGAATGTGAAATGTTCATAATCTTTCAAAACTCCTTCGGGGGTAAAATTGATAGCTTCCAACAAACAATATCCATTAGCCGAATTGGGAATTGATATGATTCTCTTAATCTTCTTCAAATTGTCCAGCTCTGGTATTTGTGCAGCCGATATCAATGTTGTTTGATAATAGCTTGCAAAATTCAACTGTTCCAGATAACGGAGTCTATAGTTGATTAGATCTTGTAAAATGATGATAAGTTTGAAACATTTCCTACCTAACAGAAAACAGGATCCAAAATGATTTATTTTAAGCAGTTTTGTATTCAGAATTTTCACACCTTCCACAAGATCATTATCTGAGTTCGTAGAGAATTGTAATGAAGTGTTATTATCATTGTCAAAGTATTCCATAATTTCGTTTTTTCGATCGATGAATATATTCCATTCGAATGGCATAAAAGAAATCTTGTGGTATAATTCATTTGTCAATTTAACGACTAGAATATATCCTCGTGCAGCACTTAACCCAACTGATATTGAATTCAGGTTATATAAAGGATATGTGACTTCACAAATTAGTCTCGATTCTTGAGAGATGCGTTTTTCATATTCAAGTTGTGTATAATCCATTTCAGTTTGATATAGCAACAAATCAATAGCACTATCAGAGCTCATCTTTCACACAACACACAACTTGTTCGTTTCAACAACGGCGAACAACTGATCAATCATAGTACATCTTTCTTTGGAATCCAGCTGTTATGTTCAGACCCCAATCCCAACCATTTAACATATAATTTTTGTCCCCTCCTACGTAGAATTTTTTCAACTAGATATACATCTGGTTGCTTAGTCTTTTGAATTTACGATTCATAGAATCCTCCAGATATTGGTTTTCCGAACATATCTTCTAATAAATATGTAATGGGGTTGGTAAAATGAACACGAGAAATTTTAAAGAGCTCCGTAGACCAGCTGGGCGTATGTCCTTTCTCAAAAAAGCATTTCGTTTTGCTTATTCTAACTATATCGCCAACATTGAATTTGTGGGGTAATGCTCTTTTCATGTGTGAATATGATCTATTTAGAACCGATTTTTCATTGCTCTTTGTAACCTTACAAGGTGCCATACCAATAGTTCGATGTATACGCTTATTATAATCTAATACAATCTTATCTGAAACATCAATCCATGTATATTTTCCACGCAAGCTGAATGACAGATAGATTTTCTCTTTCAAAGTTCTTATCACCCTCTCAGCTATAGAAACTTTCATAATAGAAAAAGAACTGTAACGATTGATATGATATTTTCGCATCAGTTCAGAGAACAGTTTGTTATAGAATTCTGTCCCATTATCAGATTGAAGATTCTTGGGAATTCTATTTTTAGAATTAATTAGAACTTTGTTAAATGCATCTCGTACTTCTCCAGCTGTTTTCGTTTTCAACGGTCTCGTCCACACATATTTGGAGAAACAATCTATCACAACCAATATATATTTGTATCCGGCATTATCCCGAACGTAGCTATTCATATCAGCAAGATCAACCTGCCATAGATCGTCAATTCCTTTAATAATTGTTCTCCGACGGTTGTAATTTTTCAATGCAGGTTTATGTAACTCACGAACAATTTGAACCTTTTCTTTACTATACATATCTATAATCAGTCAGAGACGGAAAATTGTATCATATAGATTAGACAGCTTTGGATGAATACAGATCAATGATGTTATAATCTGCTTCCTATTGTTTATATTATATTTTGTTTTTGGTTTACTAGGCGTATGAACTTGACCAAGTCTTCTTCCAGTTTTAATAATTTCGCATTATTTAATTTGTCAGCACTCTGTAACTTCTTAATAACTTTATTAATCTCTTGTAGGCTTGTGAGGGGAATCGTTTTCAAACTATCATCATAAATTTCTAGTTTATTTTTTATCTCCTTCATACCTATCTCCAGCTGAATTTGTAATTGTTTCATATCGGAAAGAATTTTACCCTTTAACTCTTGTATGTTTGCATCAAAAATTTTAAACGTATCTTCCGATGTAATTCGTAATCGTTCTACTTCAGAATGAGTTTTATTGGTTTTAAGAACAATTTTTTTTGCATAATCCCTCTCAAAATTGTTAAGATTGAATCGAATTCTCCACGTAACGTTTATTAGTAGCGTCAGTTTGATTAACAGGTTCCTTCAAGTTACACAATATGCGGTTTTTCATATCATAATTTCCGTCCGAAGTGAGTTGTAATTCACAAGGATGATAACGTTTCAAAGCCGTAGCTTGAGATGAAATAGACGAACGACCGAACTTATCGATACTCATCTTGATACTAAACATAAATATTGATATGACTAATACTTATTATTCAATAACATGAGCTTCCTTTAATTCCTCAATTATAGAGATAATTTCATTCGAATGATTGTTATTGCCTGCAGATGCGGATGAGATCAAGAGACGTAATCTATCTACGATCTCGTTTATATCATCGCAATAGATATATTGAATAGGCTTTTCATTATAACTCACCATATCGATACCAGCACCACTGTAAGATTTACTACGTTGATGCTGATAGCGGATCAAAGGAGGATAATGCTCGAAACAAATTTCGATTTGTTTTTCATGCTTCTTTTCATAACTATGAAATTCCTTACGTAGTTCTCGAAGACTCACATCACCTGAAAATCCCTCTTCTGATTCTTCTTCTTCCGGTCGACTTTCAAATACTTCTTCTTTTTCAACCGGTGTGAAATCAACTTTGGATGGCGGTTCCACTTTTATTTGGGGGATCGATGTTTGAGCATGCTTCAATGATGATACTTTTCGTTCAATTTCACTAGTATGTTTTGAAATATCACTCAATGATTCAGATACAGTGCTGAATATTTTCTCTACAGTCTCATCTTTTTCAGCTTTACCTAATTTAATGGACATATATTTTTTCTGATTATATTAGCAAGGTTGTTAATCTTCTTCTTCACTTTTCGAGTTTTTATTTCATTCGGAGGAGTCATGATAATCTTCACACAGCCGTTTCCAACCGATCCATGATTCCACATTGACACATCCTAGATATGTAAATGAATCAAATTTTTTCTCATATCTCCCATTATGTAAATCACTGTCTTTGTCTATCATGATAAACAGTATTTCTCTTTCCAACGCTGATAACATATATTTCTGAATTTCTCAAATGGCATATCACTAGTTACATGATCATCGTATATATGTCGAAGATTAAGATCATCTTGTTTGAAAATTATCATAGAATTAGTGTTATCACGTATTCCATGTTTCGGACATTTTGCATATGACTGACACAGATAGAAACTGTCAATTAAATTATGTCTACCTCTTGAAAAGTACGCTCTGATCTTATCTTGCTTATCGCACATTACATCGTCAAACATGATAACGGAATTGGGTTTGGCCTGTAGAGGATCGATTACATCATCATTTTCAGAGAATGGATGATATTCCAATCCTCGAATCTTAGCTAACGTTTCCTGAAGGAGTTGATACTTTGGCTGATGTAACGATTTCGAGTACACATATACATTTTCAAAACGCAAACCATTTTGATCGAACAACAGCGATAACATTACATTAGTTTCCCCACAATTACTAGGGCCGCAGATTATTGTTCTCAAAGTATTCGGGAATAAAGAACCATGTCTATCACGGTTTGCTATAATATCTGGTTCATCATCAAGATCCATTATATCAAGAGTGATCTTCTGTTTCACAACTTTCATTGTGTACTGCGGCTCATCTCCAACTGGAATCTATATATAATAGAGTCTCATAGACAAAAAATGTTACAGTCTCGAACCTGATGCATTACGGTGAGGGTGTTGTTAACTCGCTAATAAATAATTTACCGTTCGAAGTACACATACCAGGTTATCAGTATTGTGGTCCTGGTACTAAACTGAAGAAGCGCCTGAATCGTGGAGATCCTGGTATAAATGAGTTAGATAAAGCTTGTCGTCAGCACGATATAGCTTACTCTCGAAGTGAGAACGATTTAGATACTAGGCATAAGGCCGATCGTGAATTAGAAGAAAAAGCTTATAACAGATTGCAATCAAAAAGCGCAAATTTCCGTGAGAAGATTGCAGCTTGGTTAGTGAATAAAACGATGAAGGCTAAAAGGAAATTAGGTATGGGTATGAAGAAACGAGAAAAGAGTAGAAGGAAATCTGGTAGAGGTATTAAGAAACGTCAGAAACGAGTAGGATTTCATAATAGTATAGTCA
Organism: Endomychus coccineus; assembly: GCA_958510875.1. Lineage (NCBI taxonomy): Eukaryota > Metazoa > Arthropoda > Insecta > Coleoptera > Endomychidae > Endomychus > Endomychus coccineus. The sequence goes on from OY294070.1 coordinate 80,689,082, forward strand.
AAGGTATTCGTAAGAAAATGAATAAAACCGATTACGCTGATTTGAAAGAATCCTCACGATTCGCTTTGAACGTTGCTAAAAATGAAATCAAGAGAGTGGGAGGGAAGAAGAAAGTAAATTTACCAAGAGTAATCCCCCTACCTAAAACCGGTGGATTCCTTCCTTTCCTTATACCTCTGTTCGCGGGGCTATCAGCTGCAGGTGCTATAACTGGTGGGGCAACGGCCATAGTTAATGCGCTTAATAAATCAAAACAAGCTCAAAGAGATTTAGAAGAGGCACAGCGTCATAACAAATCGATGGAAGCTATAGCGCTTGGCAAACAAGGGTCCAGTCTATACTTGAGAAAACATCAAAAAGGTCTATATCTTCAGAAACAAAAAAACTACCATTAAAGCTACCCAGAAGACCTTTATCGGATATTGATCTTAAGAAATTCGTTAAGATATTGAATATTCCACATTTTCGTGATGTATTCATGCGAGATGAGCTACCGATCTCTGGTCCAATCCAAATTGAGTGTGCTATTGTTAATCTAGATTCGAAAGATCATAGAGGAAGTCACTGGGTAGCTTTCATAAAGAATAAAGATACAATTTTGTATTTTGATAGTTTTGGTAATTTAAGACCACCTCGAGAACTGATATCCTACTTTAAAAATTGTATGATACTATACAATCATGATTCGTTTCAAAAATATAATACTTACAATTGTGGGCACTTATGTCTTCAGTTTCTATATAACAACGTTTCTTATTCATAGCAACTCAGTCATGTCGAACACGTTCACATTAAAAGGTACGAGTAGTAGAATTGCTGCAGACTTTTATCCTCCAATTGAACTAGATCCTAATAGTGAATATTCTTCAGCATTAGTTGGATTCCATACATATAATGGTGTGCCTAATATAGAAGAAGGTAGAAATAATAGGTTCTATTATAAATCGGATAAAAGCAAGAATATTATTCAGATTCCCACTGGTTCTTATGAGATAGCAGACATTGAAAGTTTTCTACAGAAATCTTTATCACCAACTGATAAGCAGAAGAGAGATAGCAAAACTCTGTTATCTTTGAAACCGAATAATAATACTCTAAGGTCCGAGTTGAAAAGCGTATATGAAATAGACTTTTCCCCTCCAGACAGTTTAGGTTCACTTTTAGGATTTTCCAAAAAAGCATTGAAAGCTAACGAATTACATCAATCGGATCTACCTGTGAATATAATCAAAGTAGTTACCATACGGATAGAGTGAAATATAACATCAGGATCATACTACGATAATAAGTTATACGAATTTTCCCCATTAGTTGACCCTGGATTTGCTATAGACATAGAACCGAGAAATCTAATTTATCTACCAATTATCAATGAAAAGTCCATTGATAATATTACCTTGAATATTCAAGATCAGGACGGTGAAGCGGTCAATTTCAGAGGAGAGCAAATAGTGATTCGTTTGGAGCTTAAAAGAAATGGGTTCAACGTTTCATAATCCTGAAAAATTTTCAAATCAATACTTAAGTCAGAATTTACGTCCAGTGCAATCAGTATATCTGAAACAAGAGCCTGGAAATGTTGTTCTGCTGCATCATTATCAAATTCAAATATTTCATTCTTAAAATCATTGGGTTACAATGTCAAACAAACTTCAAATATTCAAAGAGCCAACGTTCGATGAAGAAATAATAAAGGAAGAAACCCATACATACTACCAACATACCAATTCGTTTAGAAATAATGATGAAATTGAAATTTTAATAAATCAACAAGACATCTTTGTTGATCTATTTAGTGCCGCATTATATAAAGAAGCTGAATTCAAAGTTTCTACCGACGGTATTGGTGAATGTTCTCTTTCTAACAATGTAGGAGCATTCCTTTTTTAATCTATAAGCTATGAACTTAACGGAAAGGAAATTGATAAAGTGCGAGATCCTGGAATTGTTAGTACGATCAGATCATACTTACTTTATAACGATAACGAATGTACAGCATTTAATACATCTGGTTGGAATTATAAAGCAGCGCTTTCTACATTCAACCCTATAAATAAGTCATTTGTTCTACGAATACCACTAAATTTCTTATTAGGTGTATTTTACGATTATAGAAGAGTGTTGAGTGGAAAACATAAGCTACGTTTGATTCGATCCAGAAATGATGAACGTTGTTATCACAGCACTGATACAAAGAAGGCTACAATAATGGTTAAGACTATAGCACTGAAAGTGAAACATGTTTTTCCTAACGATGAAATCAAATTAAAAATGCTGGAAGATTTGAGTATCAACAAACCCATACTGATAAGTTTTCGAAGTTGGGAAATCTATGAGAATCTTCCATTGAGAACAAGTAATAAAGATATGTGGACAGTGAAAACTGCTACAAATTTAGAACGTCCTAGATATGTAATTTTAGCATTCCAAACGGATCGTATAGATAATCCTAAGAACCAGAGCACATATTTCGATAACATCAATATAATTAATGTGAAATTATACCTAAACTCTGAATGTTATCCTTATGAAGCTTCAAAGATGGATTTCCCGAATCTTCAATATGCGTATCAAATGTATACAGATTTCCAGAAAAGTTTTCTCAATAAAACTTTTTCAGAACCTATTATAGATTATACATCGTTCCAGAAAAAATCTCTCTTCGTTATCGATTGTTCAAAACAGAACGATTCGATTAAATCTTCAACAGTTGATGTGAAATTGGAATTTGAGAGTCACATCAATTTCCCAGATAAAACAAGAGCTTACTGTGTAATAATAAATGATAAGATTATTGAATATTCGGCAATGACCGGAAATATCCGTAATTTGATTTGATAATTTTAATCTCTCTCTTCAATATTCAACATTCACCAATATGAGGTTCATCGTGATAGATGTACAAGGCTTCAAAGTGCCGGAATTTAGAATAAAAGAAATGTGTATTACGAATGGAAAACAATCAAGTCACTACCTATTCAATTATCCCAAACCATATAGCGAGTTAGATGAAAACTGTAAGAGACAAATTCGATATCTCGAGAGGAATCATCATTGTATTCCATATGTTAGCGGGTTTATCAAGAATAGGGAATTGAAGAATATTTAAAAAAAACATACAGTTGAGATGAATATCAATCGTATATATGTTAGAGGAAAAGAAAAATCGTTAGCCATAAGAAAACTTTTGGAAGAAATTAATGGAGGATCGATAGTTGTTATAGATTTAGAAAATGATGTCAACTGTTCAAAACTGATAATAGGTGAACCTCTTTGTTTGAACAATCATACTTCAAATAATTGTTACTGTGCTGCGAATAATAGCTTACATATTTATAATTATCTTATAAATTTACTACCATTGTAAACTGATGATAATAACTGATATAAATAATAAATTGATTTTGATTTTCCTCAGTCTATATCCTGAACTCATTCGAGAGACAAATTGATGAAGCTTTGTGGAATTTGTAATATAAAAGAGATTAATACAAGTTTTATCCCTTGTAAACATAGATTGTATTGTTCAGAGAGTATATTCAATTTGAAGATTATATACTGCTTTGAGTGTGCTGCCTCCTCACCTATTTATCTTAATGATCATTCTCCATTTTATTTCCTGTTTCTCTGATTATTCTTTAAATCTTAGAATTAATTCGCCGTTCTCAGTAGTTATTTTTAATCTGGCACCAGTGGCCAGAGGCTAGATTCTCTATATATCTCAAACGCTAAATACGTGTGGTCAACGCAGTTGCCGTTTTCCAAGCAGTTCAATTGCCAGATAGGGTAGAAGAGCGAATATGGCAACACCCTATGTAGGCTAGCTTCTCGTACGGAATCTTCGGTCGAATGAAATACGATTACTTGCTACCGCCCTTCCGCTAGAAGAATGCGACACGTGTCGTGTTCCGTTAGTTCTTGTTTTTGTACCGCGAGGCGAAGTAAGGTTAAGTAGTTAAGTTATAATTTATCTAATCGGTGAACGTTAAAATGATGAGTGACTTAGTTGCTGGGTTCTTAGAAAATCCATTTAGTGGATTAACATATGATAGAAAAGTGTTTTGTTAAAAATAAACGGCCTTCACCGGATTTGAAAGGATTAGTGATGACAGGTATGTTTCAAAATCGAAATACACAATAAATTATATTGCTTGCTATTTACATCTGATAGAACTTCATGTTGGGGGCACTCGGGTTATGATGATTTGAAAAATTTAGCTCGTGGTATAGACAGACATGAAAAATCGCAGGAACATATTACATCGAGTATTAAGTTTAAATTAACCGGTAAACAGAATATTGTTAAAGGAGGAAAACATATAATTTGGTAGACAAGAAACTACATTATAAACAACTTTTTTTATGAAATTTTAGACTATTAAAGGTCAAATTGAGATTCGATTGTCCGATTTACGTGAATTGAAGTTTTTCGACTTGACGAATCTTTTTCAAAAGAGTTTCCCAATACACTTTTAAATAACTTAGTTCTAAAATAGAAATTTTTTGATAAAATAGCACTGCACAATGAATTATGGGTTATATACCTACTCGGATAAAGATATTTTAGGCCAGTACGACATTCACGCCGATATGATAAAATATATGATAGACAATGATTTGCAACAAGTTTTACCTCAGTTTTATAAACTACTTTGTTCGACAGTCACCATTCCTGTCACGTCGGCATCGGTGGAGAGATCATTTTCTACTCTCCAACGAATTAAAACTTACATGCGAAATACAATGGGCCAAAATCGTTTATACAATTTTAGTTTGATATCTATTGAAAAAGATTTAGTAAAACAAAATGATACATCTTATGATAATATTATTGACCATTTTTCGCAAACTAAAGACCGTAGAATTCCGTTAATATATAAAAAAAGTTAATGAAAATAATTAAAAAAAACAAAATATGAAAAAAAAAAAAAAATAAATAAAAAATATCAAAAATCCAAAGAAAAAAAAACGAACAAAAAATTTTCTCCACATCATAGAGTTTCTACCCACCCTGAACCTCTTTCCAGAGAAGAAGTGAGAAATGATTATGAACATCGTGTATCTTTTATAAATGTTCAACTCACAACTTGTAAAAGTAGATTGAAAAATTTAACTTTGGAATTATTGGATGTGAATAGTAAATATATATTAGAACGTGTATATATATATATATATCGAAAAATATTGTGAAAGTTCTCCTACCGCCACTACCACCATTTCTACAACCATAGATGCTCCCGCTAATAATCTTCTGCAAGAGTGTAGATCATATTTATCTACATGTGTTGCAAACAATCTCGGATTGAAATTTGAATCAGATACTTAGGCATCTGAATATTATGAATGTAATAAACCGAAATCATTCAGTTTGATTACAATTGACAAAGATAGAAGTGATGTTCTACCTGAACCTGTCATATCTGAACCGTCAAATATTTCAATAAAAAATTTAGAGTGGGATTATATGAGCTGTTATCAAGAGCTGCATCGAACAAAAACTAAATTATCAAATTGTGTGCTGGAAGCAAAATTAAATCAACCTGCATTATGAAGAATGATATTCAAGAAGAAATTGGATAATCATATAAATAATTTGAATTTTCTTAAAACGCATCCAATTATACATTACATAGATTACAATCATATAACTCATACGTTTAATTATCTGAAAATAAGTAAATAAGAAAACCAAATATATGTTACATAAAATATTCATTATAATAAAAATGTACATCATATTTATAAGTAATGTATAATATATAATAATATTTATAACACTAATCGTTTTCTTCCTCCTCCACCTCTGGAATAGGATGATGCCCCCAAGGTAACGTTTTATAATTTTCGATAATATAACGTTTATTGTCACGAGTGCTTAAAACAATTTTATTTTGCTCAATAGTATAAATATTATGATTATGAGATCTAATTAATTTTTGGGTTCGCATTATCTCAGACTGATTTCGCAAGTGACATAATCCTCAAAGTTGATACCATTTTGAACTATATTATATTTAGTACCTTTAGCTTTCTTAGTTTCAGATTTCCCTTGAACTCTAACGGCATACATTTTTGATCTTAAACCTACAAATTCCGTTATTATTTCCCCACAGTATTCATCTTTCATGAGACCTGCAATTTTCTTATTTACGAGTGGAATTTGGAAAATGTTGTCTAGTTTATAATCACTGGTATCAAACCTATGAAGATCTTTTTTAATAACTTCATCATACACATCTCTACATTTGATATGATAAATTAAACTATCCGTATCAGTGTACAATAAAGATAGTACATTCGGATGAAGGAATACTTTCATCATATAATTATAATGAAAGTCATAAACGCATACTTTCGAAATATCTAACACACACATACCAACATATAGAGGTTTATTGAAGACTATCTCAGTTTTATTAAGTTCTATTGCTACAAGATTTTCATCAAATATTTGGCTGCTATTGAAGTTTGGTTTCGCAATATATGATCTTGCTCCACATTTACCCTCCCACCTTGATACTAATTTGATATCACGATGCTTCCTAACATTTTCCATGAATTTACCAAAACAAGCGTTGACAAACAATTTGAAGAGAGCTACTTCGAATGCATTTTTAGAATTCATTCTCCTTTTTGTATTCAACTCAATATATGGTTTTAACCAAGGAGCTTGATTGAATTGTAATATTCTATGAATTTTAGTTAATCTTACTCCTAATTTTAAACATTGTTTCAAATTTCTATAATGTACTATATATCGATATTTGGAATAAAGGGTGGTTAGTAGCTTTTTTAATTTGGAATGAGGTGGACACATGTGTGTAGGACATAGAGGTAAATCTTTATGTAAATCGTGTAATATTTCAGGATAATCTAAATCAACTTCAAGCATATAACCTATATCAGATTCATCTGAAACGTTTTGAACTTGAAATTCTTCAAAATTCTCAACCCATTTAAAACCTCCATAAGGTAGATATTGACTCATGGCCCAACCGTAAAGATTACATACATCGAAATACATTAAAAAACTGTTCTCTTCATCTGGATTGAAGTCCATCATGTATTTATTATTTGCTTTTGCATATCGAGTGCTACACGGCAGGACCTCGTAACTCGCATTTCGGTCGTTTTCTGTTTAATATATGAATTATTAGACTTGAACAAGGGCTATCTGTTGGTATTATTTTGAACTAGGGGAAAATAATCCAACAGTAGATATTGCAGTTTATATCGTGCAGAACCTCGTAACTGACAGGCTATTTCACCATCTTGGATCACATTCAGGTAAGTGTGTAGTTTCATTGTAGTATTTTGGTAACTAAAATTGTCTAGTCTAGTTTGAAACATAACATAATGTGTACTTTAATGTATACTAATCATTGTTATATATTTGTGTAATTTCTTTGTAGTACGATATTGCAGATTCTTTTTCTTATTTGTTGTATATATCACTTACGAGGTACTGCGTTTTCTATGTATTAGAAAATAATGTTAGTTACGAGGTTCTGCTTTCTTCCAGGATCATGAGCTCCAGAACTAAAAAACTTTTACAACTAGCCCTTTTGGAAAATGTTGAAGCCGAAAGTAAAAAAAAAGTTCAAATTGACTTGGAAAATAAGTCTCATAATAATTCTGGGAAAGAAAATAGATTACTAAATGAAGACTTCGGTGCTTCCGAAATCATAATACAAAAGGAGCTTTATGCAGACAATAAAGACAGGAATAATGGCAATAGTATCAACCACAGTGAAACATTTTCTCAAAGCTTCCCCGTTAATAATAATTCTGGCGAAAATGTTTCTCATTTCACGCATGCAATCTCCAGTGATGGCAGTTACCTAAACATAATTCAAGAGGCGGAAATTATATTTGAAGACGATTTAATCATTACTTTGTGGATTGTGGAGGGAAAAAATCTCATATTCTCACCATTCTGAATAATCATGAAATTACTCAGTCCATCGAAAATATTCCCGGTTATGAACTAATCAGTGAAGTGGCAATATCTTCTACCTTAACTGAAGCTTCTGTCCAAGGCTGTGAATCCCATGCACAAGGTGGTATCTTAATAAGAGAAGTTGATCAAGAACATTATGAAATCGAAGTAGAAGAAGATGAAGGAGAAAGAGAATGGAGGAAAGAAATAGATGGAGATTTCGAATTGAATCAGTCCAGTGATGATCAGAATGATAGTGAAGATGGAATCGTTGTCACTGAACCATCTGAGATAGAAACAGAAGAATCGCTAGAAGAATGTAAGGGTAGGAAAAAGAAACGAATGGATAAACGAGCCTTGAACAAAAAAAGAAGAATGCTTGGTCATAAATACTTGGGGTTTTCTAAACCTGCTGGTCAGAGTAACACTCTTCATAATATACCAAGAGGGAAGAGAATTCTCAAAGACAGATGTAAATGTATACGGAAAACGAATACAAAGAAATGTTCAACTATCACAGAAGAAGAGAGGAAAAGTATATTCCAACATTTTTGGGATAAAACTAATTGGGACCAACGTAAACAGTATGTTTGCAGTACCATAAAAGCAGTTGACGTGAAACGACCAAAATTTCGAAACACTAATGATACTTCTCGCCGTACAACTACACTACAATACAATTTCCCAATACAAAACTTAACAGTGCCTGTCTGCAAAACCATGTATTTAAACACATTATCGTTAGGTGAGTGGTCTGTAAGAAATTGGTTTGGAACAAGTAATTATGGCATGAATGTAGCGAAACGATCTAAAAGATGTGACAATTTTGGGGAAGATAAATTGTTAATGAAACAATTTCTAGAACAACTTAATAAGTTATCCTCCCATTATTGCCGCAAGGATACCTCTAAACTATATTTAGAACAATCATTTCAATCTTATGAACATTTGTATAATGAGTACGTCAGATATTGCCGCGAAGACTCTATGAGGCCGTTATCAAAAACAATGTTGATGCAATCAGTTAATTCTTTGAATATTTCTATATTTCATCCAAGAAAAGGTCAATGTAATGACTGCTTCAAATTTAAAAACGGCAACTCAAGTCAAGAAGAATTTGATAAACACGTAAGTCTGAAAAACAGGGCAAGAGTGGAAAAGAATAGAGATAAGGATTCAGCTATATCAGGAGAATGTATAACTGTCACCATGGACGTTCAAGCAGTTAAGCTTTGTCCCAGTATTCCTGCTAATGCGCTCTATTATAAAACTAAATTAAACTGTCATAATTTTACAATATTCGATGTTGCTTCGCATGAGTGCACATGCTACTGGTATGATGAGTTAACCGCCGATGGTCAAGCTTCGGTTTTTGCCTCCTGTCTAGTGAACTTTTTAGAAGAGAAATATTTATCTGCAGGCAGTGACAAAAAACACATTATTGTCTACTCCGATGGATGTACAGCACAAAACAGGAACTGTGTGCTAGCAAACGCTTTGCTATACTTGAGTGAGAAGTACTCCATCTGCATTACTCAAAATTTTTTAATCAAGGGACACACGCAGATGGAGTGCGATTCTGTTCATAGCACGATAGAGAAAGCCTTGAAAAATAGGGAAATTTATGTTCCATATGATTACGTAACAGTTACTACTCAAGCACGGAGACGCAATCCTTTAGTAGCCAAAAAGCCACAATCTGACTTTTTTTAAATTATGGCTTCAAACCGCTCCTTAGATACGAGTCAATTCGTCCTGGGAAAGGAGTTCATGACCCAGCAGTAACTGATCTGCGTGTTTTACAATACAACGAGGGAAGGCTTTCTTATAAACTAGATTTTGATGCTGAATTTCAAGAGCTTCCGCGGAGGGCAAAAACCATTCATAATTTTTCTACAGTGACTTTCCCTAAGTTATTTTCAGGCCCCCTTCTAATAAAAGATCGGAAATTCAAAGATCTGCAGGATATAAAGTCACTAATACCCAAGGATTTTTGGAGTTTTTATGATCAAATTCTGCACAAATAACAACTGAAATTTTTTGTTGGGTAGAATACCATTGCTACTTTATTTTGTTATATTTAAGTCTTGTGTAATGTCTGCATAATAACTATTGATGTGCAATTATTTGGTACCAGATTTGTACTGAGATTAAAAGATGTTTAGTTTTAAATGAAAAACTGTATAATTTTTTCTCTGTAGTATATTATATTATTACCATTGATAAAGTTTCATTGACAGCTACTTTTCTGTCCAAAACCATATCCCGCAAAACCTCGTATGTGACATCCAAAATGGCAGTTCCTCGTATCTAACATAATTTTTTCAAAACGTATTGCTATTGCCTCCAATTTATAAGGAAATATTTTCTATAACAAAAATTTGGTAAAAAACTTCTTTGTATTTGATATTCTGTTAAAAAGGAAGTTGATTAACGTTTCTCTATATTCCTGTAAAGTTGGTGTCTTTCACTTACAAGGTCCTGCCGTGCAGCACTCGATATCTATTACAACATTGACTGATACCACCTCGTATACCACCTTCCATAAACATCAAAATATCTACATCTTGGATATATTCTAGGGAAATTCCTGTATATTTTAACATACAATCCCAAGTATATCCTGGAGAAGTATAGTAAAATCCTGGATCAAGATTATATATGCTAAGAGATTTTGCACGAAAATTTTCGAAAACATCTGCCAATAATAGTACATCTGTTTTCAGATAAAGGTCACTATATTCACCTAACGATGAGATATTGAAAGTTGACCACACATTACATGCATGGGTATATTCGACTTCCTTGATTGGTTCATCGTTTAATTTATCATAGAAGTGATCAATAGATGGTAGACTTATATCATCCAATTTTTCCCACGAATCAAGATATTCATAGGGAAAAACACCTTTCCTCATTAGCAGTTCAAGTTTCTCATTTGATAGCTCTGAAAATTCTTTCGTTAAAATTTTGAAATCATCTCTTTATAAGTATGGTACTAATTTGTTCAGAGGTGTACTTAAAAAACGACATGAATCTATAAATCGAAATTTGACAGTTGATTTAAATCCACCTTTAGTGAATGATATATTTTTCTTTATTGATGGGTAATAATTGAATTGATCCAGGAAAATTTTGTAATAAGTCTTTTATCAAGAGATGTGTATCATAATTTAAAGAATTATGTGCAACCACAGGTACAATGAATTTTCTTTTTAAATTCAAATTACAACTTTGATGAGCCACACCACGGTACACTCCTGTGAAGTGACACTGATCCCTTACACGAATATCTGTTTGAGAGAACTTTGAACTACATATGTGACAATGCTCTTGCGTTCTGAATTCAATATTTTGATTCGTGGTTAACTTCTTCATAGGTTCGATATATTTCAATAATAATCCTATTTGTTCTCCAACTATATCTAATTGTTCTGACAACCATTTAGTACATTGAGGACCTCTATAATATTTATAAATAGATAAAGAGTCATCATATGAACATTTTATATAAAATCCTACACTGTATGTTTCATGTATTTGATTTTTATTGGTACTCGATAATGTAGGATCTGGTGTACATTGTTGAATAGGTATAAGCAAGGCCTCAAAATCAAAATAAATTATGAAGGGTATAGGTTCTTTATGAACAAAATTTTTGAATTTTAATATTTTCTCATTTGGAAAACTCACCTTGCAAAAATTATTATCTCTACAAAATATTGAATGTTCATCTAATTTTTGTTGAACATGAAAATAATTTAAACATCTATCACATATATAGATTGTATGTTTTTTCGAAACTTGAGCACTGATCAATCTAGATAAATTTTTAATCCAACAATAATGATATCTTACATTCTCATCATCATGTTCTCCATTCAAAGAATATTGATTTTGGATTAGTAATAAATTGATGTGTTCAGATAATTTTGTTCTTGTTATGTATGTGGGAAGCACCTCATAATTCCCATTTTTCTTTTTTCTTACCAATTTCAAAGTATACACATTTATAGAAATATTATTATTTTTTTCGAATATCGCAACTTGATTGATATGTTTAAATTTTGTAATTTCAGTATATTAGAAAAATGTGGATAAGACTTCTATCAGAATCCTTTTGAATAGGGTGAAGAGCTGAAATAACGGCCCAAGCAAAACAATACTCATCCTCATTCTTAACCTTGATTACGGCATTCTTATTTACAATTTCTTCTGGTAATCGTATATAAGATGAGCCATCATACCCCGCATTGAGCAGTTCAACTTTATTTATATTTATTTGAAGATTGATAACATTCCGCAACATCCATCCCGAATCTATTTCTTTGAATTCATCAAGTTTATTCAATATAGGATGAATTATATTATTTTCAAACCACTCCCGAAGATTGTCGGTAGAATCAATTTTCGCAGTTTTAGTATTGAAATATTTGAAATCTGTTTCAATTAAATCTAGATTAATATTGTTTTCAATATATTCACCGCAAAAGATTGAATTTACTTTAACTATATGATAATCAACAATTATTCTAGATATTCTAGATTTAAACAGATGATAAGCATCTTCTAAAAATGTGTGAGGATCTAAATGTTTCAAATTAATTATAGTACCACATCTTATTTTAGTGGAAAATGCAGATTTAAGATCTTCCCATCGAATACGGTCTGATCGATTCTCTCTCATAGGATTATCAACCCCCATCCCTCGATGAAGATTTAAATTTTGAAATAGCACCTTCAACCTTTTGATGTGAGATATATTTGTTTGAAGTTGATTCACATGTCCTAAACTCATAGCAGAGTTCATTAAATGATGATTAAATTTCCTTAAATGATTATTGCAAAAATTAACCCATTTATATCTCTCTAATTCTGTGAATGTTATATTTCTGAAATTATCATAAGCTTCATGAATTATCTTTACTACTTCTTTACTAATATTTGATATATCACCCATTTTGAGGAATATGTATGAAACTATTTAGATATAGATATTTTCTGAGCAAAATAAAATAATTGTTTGTTACGTTACCTAAAATGGGGGGAGGAGGAGGAGGTTCAATGATGAAATTATTTTGCTTTGCGTGGTTTCTTAGATGATGATGATGGTTGATTGACAGCTTGGTTTGAAGGTTCGATATTCTCCTTTTCTTCACTTGTCTTAATGAACTCCAAGTTGATGGCAGAATTAGCTTTCCCCACTTCCTTTCGTCCTCTATAAATGATAGAATATGTGCCGTCGTTGAATTCTTCAACGTGTTCCATCAAGATACTGCTTATTCTCTTCGGAATGAAGCAAACGAAGTCCCCCAGATCTACTAAAATAGTAGGTCCGAAAGAAGTTTTGACTATTTTTGCCTTATAGATTATATAGGGCTTGCCGAGGACGAGGTTGGATGCCTTGCAAACGTCCTTATTCTCTAAAAGAGAAATTTCGTTAAGTTGAGATAAATCCATAATATCTGAAAAACCCCCACATCGACTTTAGACTATTGGAAATATGATTCAGATTGGGATGAACTTACCTGAGAAAATAATATACAAAGTTTCAATAAACGTGTATAGCACACAAATTTGGTCGTGATGACTTGTTTGAAGAATGAATATTGAATGAATGATGAAGTTTCAATATCAAAATCATGACGGCCTAATTATTTCACAATCGTATACATTGATAAACAAAACAACGGGAAATCTGTTATCAACTGGCTTAAATTGATTGAAAATAATCAGGTTTCCTTTTCAACAGGAACAACGATTTGATAAACCACTATCGCTTTTTCTAATCCTTCATGAACAGGAAAAACCTACTTTCGATTAGCACCAATTAAACTAATCCGCTTCCTTTTCATATATCATCAGGAAAAACTAATCAGTTTCCTTTCACATAGGTCAACAGGAACAGGAAAACTAGATTGATATGAGTATACTAATCTAGTTAGTTCTAATTAAATGTTGATATTACAATTAGTAAACAGATTAGTTTTCACTTCAGAATAACGTTTTCTTGTTAGTTGCATCTCGAAGTTCAAGCGAGTCGCAAAACGTTCTGTTCAAGTGTCTTAATAATGGAAAAGGGTTTAGCTATGGAAGAATTAACTAATAGATTCACACCACCAGTTGATCCTCCTGAATATCTATCTGCAAAGTAAGTTTTATTAAGGAATATCTAGCGATAGATTATATGTTTTGAACTAATTTTGTAGTGGGTATATCGTATTCATACGAAAAAATGATGGCAGCATGATAACACAATAATTGTTCTCAATGAAAATAATTCAATTAGAGGGTATGTCATTCATCAATTCCATAAATTGTTTTGGGGATATTAATTATAATTTATTTACAGTAAATTTGATATGAAAAATGGAAGAATAGGGAAATGTTCTCTCATGGATGGAACAGAACTCGTTATAAACGGGATGATACCGTCTGATGCCACCATAGTGAGCACATTTTTATCTGGTGGGAACGTCGCACCAGAAATCGAAAAATGTACTTTGGAGGATGGGGCAGAGGTTCTCATCAATGAATCTTTTGGCAATGTGTAAGTTCATTGAAAAATATTACCAATTTTAGTTGGGAACTAATAATACATTTCTTATAGATGCAACGATAATAACAGCTTCACTAAGAAGCCCTTGAAAAGAATTAAAAATAAAAAGTGAGTATTTCCTCCATTTCATTCTGTTGTTTTCGATATTGTTTTATTTTTTATAATTTTAGTGAACGTAGGACAAGACCCAATATATTGAGGAAGAGACGTAGGACCGAACCTCCTATAAACTCGATTCAAATAAACGATGATGATGAAATAATAATGTGAGTAATATGATTAGAATCAAAGTTCTTTGAACATCTTTTTGCAATGCTTATAGAGATCAAATGGCAACAAACTCCAGCGCCCTGCCACCACCACCACCTTCATCACCCCCAGAAGTCCCCCATAATGAGGAGGAAGAGGAGGATTTGAAGGAATTATCTATTTACGCCACGAGTAAGGATTTGGTGGCCTTAATCGTAGAGGTATGTGCATTTTTCAGTTTTTATATTGGTTATACTAATTTTACTTTTTCCTATTCTTTCCGTAGTTGTCTAAAAGTAAGTATAAGTATATGTCCCAATGGAGATGAGATGAAGTACATGATAACCATATATGATTAATACTATGCCTAATATATTATTATTAATCTAAGAATAAAAGAATGTTATAATATAGTGTATGTGTGTGTTTTTTTTTTATTGAATGATGTCTGTCTACACCTACACAGACCATCTATATTCAGATTTATCAGTTTCCTATTACAGGTTTGATCTGTTTGACACAACAGACACCTGTATATGTTCGAACTGTTTTGTTAACAGATGTCCTTAACAGATCTATTCGAAACATCAGATCAGCTGATAACACTGTTCTACTATCAGAGGGTGCCACTGTTCACTGAACGACCGCTGTCCACAGATGCCGCTACTGACATTTAATTAATCAGATAAGTTGTGCTTAAACATCTGTTCCAACAGTTCAGTAGACAGATGGCGCTAGCGTTACTACTGATCATAGAACAACCCCACCGTCCACAGATGACGCTACTGTCATCTCTGTCATAGCGCAACAGCCGCCATCTTCCATCCAATCCCTCTTTCTCTTATCACAACCAATCACAATAAGCCACACCCATCCACGTACAATACAACTCCAACAACCAATCACACACAAGCCCACTCCATCATCCCATCCAATCTCTCTCTTATCACAACCAATCATAACAAACCACACCCATCCACATACCACTCCAACAACCAATCACACACAAGCCA
Organism: Endomychus coccineus; assembly: GCA_958510875.1. Taxonomy (NCBI): domain Eukaryota; kingdom Metazoa; phylum Arthropoda; class Insecta; order Coleoptera; family Endomychidae; genus Endomychus; species Endomychus coccineus. The sequence continues at coordinate 80,704,842 of OY294070.1, forward strand.
CGCCCCCTCCCCAAACATACTATACAATCACAGCACAACTCCTTATCTATACAATCAGCAATGGCGGACCACTTCCGCGGTGGATGTAGCTAATACTAGCTACTCCTCTATGTCCAGAAAGCTCGCTAGTGCAGTTTCTTTGCATTCCAGCGATTTTTCTGCTCTCTGTATTAACTCGTATACTGCCATTTCACAGGATTTCCCGGTCTGGTAAGCATACTGAATGCGATGTAGGGGATTTCTCATAAGAGTTCCATCTCTAACATGCCTGTCGATCAGTTTCTCTAGGGTTTTCGGGAGAAACGAAGTTAGACTGATCGGACGGAAAGATTTTGGCTGGGCATAAGAGTCTCGCCCAGGCTTTGGTATAAATACCACCTTTGCCGCCCTCCACTCTTCCGGTATGAAGCTCAGTGCCAGGCTGGCTCTCAGCATTTCACACAGGATAGGGGCCAGTATATCGATTGCCTGCTGCAGTAAAGCTGGCAGTATCCCATCGGTTCCTGGCGACTTATATGGTTTAAATGAATTTATTGCCCATTTGATTTTTGATTTGTTAATAATACTCGCAGCCAGAGCCCAGTTCTCCTTCCGCCCTCTCTTTTGAGGTATGGGGTCTTCTGGTTCTGTTAAACTACGGTCGTTTTCGCACCATGATCCAGGGAAGTGAATCTGGAGCAACATCTCCAGCGTCTCTTCTTCTGTTTTGGTGTATCCTCCTTGTGGTTTTTCACAGGAGCCCACTTTCTGTCATGGTGCAGTTGCTAGTACCTTGTGGAGTCTAGCGTAGCTGGGCATATCCTCTACGCCCTGGCAATACTTCCTCCACGAGGTCCTCCGCGCTTTCTTGATAGCGTTGTTATACGCAGTCAGTGCCATGCGGTATTCATCCCAATAGGTGTTGATCCGCTTGGCTTTGTTGAACAGTCTTCTCACCGTCCCCCTCATAGCGGACAGTTCTGCATTTCACCAAGGGGCAGAACTCCCCTGTCTTTCCGCCTTCAGGGGGCATGAGATTTCAAAGGCTGTTATTATAGCTGAAGTAACTGTTGTTACCATTGCATTTAACTTTGGCACTGTAGGTGCCTTCGTTGGGCAGTCCCCAAGTGCCTCTTGTAGTTTCTCACGATAGGAGTCCCACTTGGTGGCCCTTGGGTTTCTGTACTCTGTAGGCAGTGCCTCTGACGATCCAATTGTGTATCGTATGTACATGTGGTAGGATAAACTTGGTTCCTCCGCCACATGCCAGTTATGCACTAGGTCGTTTATGCGCCCGGTACATACCGTGATATCGATGACCTCCCTTCTCACACTTGTCACAAAGGTCGGTTTGTTGCTCTGATTGCACACCTGTAGGTTGTGCGCCATCAGGGAATCCAGCAATGCTTCACCTCGTTTGTTAATGTCTCTGCTCCTCCACACTGTGTGGTGTGCATTGGCATCACATCCCAATAGGGCTTGGGATTTCGAGGTTCTGAGATACTCCGCAAGAGTTCGTATTTCTTGGGGTGGCGGTGCTCCCGTCTGATCATAGGGTAGGTATGCTGATGCCAACAGGAGGCTTTACTCCCTTCCTTTTATTTCTAATTTGAGTCTAATCGTTGTTAGGTCGCGACTGCAGTGCTCCCACAGCGGTAAAACTTAAGGTGCATCTTTTATTAGTATGCAAGTTCGTGGTTTTTGCTCTGACGGGTCGTGTATGATCCGCCCCTTGAAGCTACCTGTTCCCCCGATTCTTCCCCCATACACGTATGGTTCTTGAATTAGGACAGCGTCTAAATTCGCTTTCATTATATATGCACAGTGATGGAGATTGATTTGCACATGTTGCATTTATTGCTGCTGTGCCGGGGTTTCATCTACCTGTCCCCCTTCTTCAACCTCCATATCTGGAGGGGAAGTTTCAGTTGCCTGTCCTTCCCCTGTACCCTCTTCTTTTTTAGTCTTTGGACCTAGGGGCTTAAACGTCACAAGGGAGAAGCCGTAGAACGGTCTGTGATCGACCACCTTCAACTTCTCCCATGATCGTTCATTCATCAGCACGACTAGGAGCCTCCCATTTGGTTGCTCCTCTCCAGTGCTGGTGACTTTCCAGGTTGATGTGTCCAAGTTATTTTGGACACTCAGTCTGTGCAGTGTCTTCTCCGGATTGAGGAAGGCCATTAATGGATCATCTTATTCTCATTATTTAGAAATATATAACATATTAGACCCGATCGGATTCAATTTAGATTCACTCTTGAGCTTTATTTCTGAGATCGAAAATGCAGTAAGTTTTGCTCATTTAAAAACTTTACATCATAGCATTGTTAGACCCAGCGATTTGAAAGAAATTAAAAAATGATTTGCATAAATGTCATGACAATTCACCATTACTTTTCCACTAAGAACAATATCTAAATTATTACAGGATAGTAGAAGCATATGTCTTCATGACTAACGAGAAAATGATATTTTCACTTGATTTTCCTTTAGTTCACTCAAACATTTTTGACCATTACCAGCTCTACTCAATACCAAACAAAAATCAATCCATCATATTTCCACCCTCTTCCTACCTTACCCTGAGCAACATGGAGTACCAGTACCACGACAAAGAGTGCATCTACCTTATGCCAAACTACGTGTGCAAGAGAAATCACTTGCTACCTCTTCGGAAAAACCTAGACTGTATAACATCGCTATTGTCAACCGAAACAACTTTAATCAACTGCCATCAAGTTCCAGTCCACGTAAAACAACATATTATAGAAGAAATAAACGAGGCACATTACATCGGAATTTTCCCAGAATCCCAAAAAATTCAAGCTGATTGTCAAGAAGACAACGTGGCTATACTGAGAGACCTATTTATTCACCATCCCACCAGAATGTTCCATTGCAACACCGACATACAGTTATAAAAATGAAAAGGGCACCATAATAGGGAATCCCATAGCCCTAGAAGATATAAAACTAGTTAAGTTACCAACTCTCCACGTTGAGAAATTACTATTGGAAAGGACCTCTCTTGACAAATTACATCTACTGCAATTACAAGAAGAAGAAGAACCCCTCGAAAATTTGAATCTTCATGAGAAATATTCCCTGTGGTCTTTAGGAAGCATCAGAACATTAACCATTTTCATAATAGTCTACATATTCTACAAATTCAGACGAGAAATCGCGAAACGATTCGATAGAGCGGAAACTCAAGAAATCCATAGGTTGGCCCTCGACGAAACTCGAGTGATTTCACCTTCGAGTTCCTTTTAGGGATGGAGGAGTTATGTAAGGTGACTCCAGCATCAGCGTTATTATAACAAATCTTGGAATCCACTGGCAGGAGACATGAACAAGAATCAGAATCGACATAGACTTGTAACAATCAACACGTATATTTTATATTGTAATAATCCTGGGGATTATTATTTTTTAACGATTGAATCAAAGTAGCGTAAGCAGGGGAAAACTCCTGAAAATTAATTTATTCTAAGTAAACCAGGTATACTTGACACATGAGAGTACATCTCGAATCATTCAGTAGCGTGTAGTTTCGTCCTTACGGGCATTTCAAAACCTAAAATTCTAAATACCTGACAGGAACAGACTATACATAGACATTCTGGATTCAACAATTAGAAGTTTTATTCCGATTTAAATAATGAAATTCCTTGCCGGCGACATGAAGTCGCCACCCAATACCTTTTACAAGTTGTACGTGATTTTTAAGAATTAGAGCCTTCGAGGTGCTATTCCGCGGACCTTGCACTTTCTACGAAGACGGAGTTAATCACTTAGTCAGCAGGGTTTGGAGAACCCTGTGAGTGACCACATTTTTTGTGGTCACTCACTGCCCCTCGATGTGGGAAAACAGGCAACTCTAAATACAGATTTGTGTATTAGTGCAAAGTGCAACGGGATACAACCAACTTCATTGGTCCGTTTGAATTTTATGTTAGCGTGTAGGAAGCCAATTTCGGGGGGGTTCGAATTATAAAAATGAAAACTCGTAGAAAAAAAAGGAAGTTCCTTTGTCGTGCCTTGTTGGGTAAGCCTAGTTCCTTGTACATATAGCTGAGTCTCTCTCAAAACCAGATCCATTAATTCTTGTAATCGATATTTTTAACTTAAGTCATTTGATTGTTTTTTTTGTGTAATACAAATTACAAGATTTCTATTGTTTTAACTATATTTTCCTTTTGTTCATTACTCAAAGTAATTTAATTCATTCGAATCAATTTTTATCATTCTTAAAGTTCATTTTCATTCGCCTAAAATCATTCTAAGTATCAGTTTCAAGAGAACTTACATTTTACTTTAAAAATCATTTTCTATTTAGTGAATATTGTTGGTAACTAGAATCTAAAATAACCTGTAAAAGAAATTGTGGATAACGTCATTGGTAACTCGATAATAGAAATCTAAAGTAATTTGATATTTTGGAGAATTTGTTCCCTTTAACGATTTGACAATTTGATCTGGGTGCGAGAGAGAACTAGCTCCGGGGTGTAATTTATAACTTAACAAAAAGACGCCGCGTAATACATTTTTTGTGGAGGCCGGGCGTGAAGTGTAAGCTCAAGTGTCCAAAGTTTACCCTGTGGATTAAGGATTAAATACTGAGTCAGGGTAAGTCTTTAGAGAAAGCTGTTTAGTCTGTGTTCAAGCCAAAAATTCTGAGGTCATCACCCCCCCTTTCTCGTTTTTGTGTTGGTATATAGAGGACTGTAACCATCAATAGAGTATTTTGAGGTAATAGAAGTATATTGATCCATCTGCCGAATATCTCATATTTGGTAGTACATACATGAGACCTACTTAAGATAGGTATAGTTGAAATTAGGGTTATCATATATAAAAATTCTCGGGAAATAGGTCACAATAACACATTGTTTTAACTATTCGTCTTTACGTACGTTTCGGTCTCACGACCATCATCAGAAGACTCACTATGTCTAAAAAGGGGGTTTATTAAAACTAATTATAGCACAAGCGTCCAAATCGCACAATTAAACTTCAATTAAAAGAGCCCACGCCGTCGAAACGAACAGAACCACGAATAATCGAATTGTATCGTCAGAATTAATGTATAAAAAATTATTTTTTTGTAGTAAGAATCCGCTATTCAGTAATATTATTAAAATATATGAGTGCATATTGATTGGTATTCTCACAACAAATGAGAAGAACGAAGTTATTTGTCAAGTATCTACTTTGGAAACCAGATGTGTAGGATTTATGACAAGGCCCTTAAGAACTGTTTCAGGCCTGTATTGGGAAATAACTATTACGAATTTTTCCTAAAAACATTTTCTACACTTATAAAGACGTATGTAAGAATTTGCAAGAGATTATTTAATCAAATTAGTATAAATATGACTTAGATTTTGTGTGTCTACCCTATGATTTACAGATTTGGGGTCCCGTTTTATGTGAATCATCTCCAGGATAGATCTTTTATAATAATTGGTTTCCTTAGTTAAGATATTAACATTTTTGTAATCAAATTGATGGTTATAATCAAAACAATGCTTAGCAAGGGCGGTGGAATTTTCTAAGTTGTTATTTCTTGTGCTATATTTATGGCCGTACATTCTTTTTTGTAAATATTGTTTAGAGATTCCAGTATAGGTTCCATCACAATCTAAACAATTCAATTTATACACTGTGTGGGTTTGTTTATCTTTGGGTATTAACGGTTTTAGATTTGAGAAATATTTCCCAACACAGTTAGTAGGTTTATGCGCAACATTTATATCATACTTTTTCAAACATTTTTTGATTTTCTCTGAGGTCTCCGGAATGTAAGGTAGAGTTATAAAATTGTCTGTATTACCTTTTATGTTGGGATTGCAAAGAATCGTTTTAACTATCATACAAAAATAACAAAATATTTCTTAGATGCTAACCCTCAAATATTAGTTTTGAACGCGGATAAATGTAATAAAACCGTCATAATGCATAGAAATGACTATGAAAACAAAATAGGAAACCTTTTAAATGATGAAACAACTTATAAAAAATTAAAATCTGATCCTACTTTATCAGTACAAAACAACATGAATAAATTGATAAATAAATGGCATAAGAATAAGATAATCCCTATTGAATTAAAAAATAAATTAATTTGCCATAATGGGCTAGCACCTTATATCTATGGGCTTCCCAAACTGCATAAAAATGATATACCTCTAAGACCCATTGTTAGTAATATTGGAGCGCCCACTTACAATTTATCAAAATTTCTATCAAAATCTATCAATAATATAATAGGAAAAAATGAATTCTATGTAAAAGATTCATGGCACTTTAATGAATTTATAAAAAATCAATCCGTACCCGTAAACCATCAACTGATTTCCTTGGACGTTGTTTCTTTATTTACAAATATACCTGTTGTTTTGGCATTGAATAGCATCAAAAAACGTTGGGCAGAGATTAAAAACCACACACCTCTAGATCAATCGGAATTTATAAATGCTGTAAAATTTTGTTTAGAATGCACATACTTTCAGTATGGTGAGCAATTTTTTGGACAAATATTCGGCACAGCAATGGGATCTCCTATTTCAGCTACCATTGCTAACCTCGTTATGGAGTGCCTAGAGGAATCTGTTATGAGTTCATTAGATTTTCGGCCTGTATTCTTTAAACGGTATGTAGACGATTGCCTTATGTGTGTTCCCAACGATAAAATTCAATATGTAATTGATAAATTTAACAATTTTCACTGTAAACTTCAATTCACTTGTGAAATAGAATTAAACAATAACATAAATTTCCTAGATATGAACATTAGGCATGATGCTGATGGAAGAATAAAAACCTCTTGGTTTACTAAAGAAGTATGGTCTCAACGTTATCTTCACTTCAATTCCGTTGCACCAGCTTGTTATAAAAAAAGTGTCATAAACAGCCTTACAGATCGCGCGATAAAATTGTCCCACGCAGATGACCGCCCCAAAAATTTAAAAATTGTTCGTACTACACTAGAATTGAATGGCTACCCAAAAACTTTTTTCAATCCTATCATTAAAGAAAGAATAAACAAAATCTATAATGGTTCGTCTAATAAAAAAACATAAAAGGTAATACAGACAATTTTATAACTCTACCTTACATTCCGGAGACCTCAGAGAAAATCAAAAAATGTTTGAAAAAGTATGATATAAATGTTGCGCATAAACCTACTAACTGTGTTGGGAAATATTTCTCAAATCTAAAACCGTTAATACCCAAAGATAAACAAACCCACACAGTGTATAAATTGAATTGTTTAGATTGTGATGGAACCTATACTGGAATCTCTAAACAATATTTACAAAAAAGAATGTACGGCCATAAATATAGCACAAGAAATAACAACTTAGAAAATTCCACCGCCCTTGCTAAGCATTGTTTTGATTATAACCATCAATTTGATTACAAAAATGTTAATATCTTAACTAAGGAAACCAATTATTATAAAAGATCTATCCTGGAGATGATTCACATAAAACGGGACCCCAAATCTGTAAATCATAGGGTAGACACACAAAATCTAAGTCATATTTATACTAATTTGATTAAATAATCTCTTGCAAATTCTTACATACGTCTTTATAAGTGTAGAAAATGTTTTTAGGAAAAATTCGTAATAGTTATTTCCCAATACAGGCCTGAAACCGTTCTTAAGGGCCTTGTCATAAATCCTACACATCTGGTTTCCAAAGTAGATACTTGACAAATAACTTCGTTCTTCTCATTTGTTGTGAGAATACCAATCAATATGCACTCATATATTTTAATAATATTACTGAATAGCGGATTCTTACTACAAAAAAATAATTTTTTATACATTAATTCTGACGATACAATTCGATTATTCGTGGTTCTGTTCGTTTCGACGGCGTGGGCTCTTTTAATTGAAGTTTAATTGTGCGATTTGGACGCTTGTGCTATAATTAGTTTTAATAAACCCCCTTTTTAGACATAGTGAGTCTTCTGATGATGGTCGTGAGACCGAAACGTACGTAAAGACGAATAGTTAAAACAATGTGTTATTGTGACCTATTTCCCGAGAATTTTTATATATAATTCATACTGGGTCAAGAATCTTATTATTAGGGTTATCGTAGGTGTAAAGTCAAATACCTAATTATTTGTGGGACTATTGGGAAGGATCATTATTTAAAAGTTGTAATAAGGGTATTTTATTTAGAATTTGAAGGTTTCTTAAAAACCCCTACTAAGACAGCCATCAGCGGCGAATTTAAGAGAAAGTGTTAAGAGTTCATCTTGAAAACTAGGGTTTCATTATATTGTTTAATTTGTTGAATCAATTTAATAGATCGATATATACAAAGCGAACCAGGTAGTTGTCAAAAAGGCATCAGAGCTGTTTGTTAGAGAATCACCCTTCTGGAATCTCAACCTTACTATCAGTGGCCCCTCTGGTCCATTTCATAACCTTAGTTACTCCATCAGAGTGGTATATTCAATTCAAAAGTAAGGTTAGCCTGCAAAGAAACAACTCTCTGGCTACGTTATATCAGGCGAATCAATAATTCAATGATTGATCATACTTGATAAAGTTTTATCAATTTATTATATATATTTTATTTAAACCATTCAGAAATGAATTTTTATTTTTGTTTCTTGTTGACCATTCGTCATATTTTCCTCTTTATGTATATATGAATGGGACTTAGTGTCTATATTCGTTAATTATTATTATTGTTTTTGTGAACGAATACTTTTTCCCAATATACAACTTATACTGTTCTCATTGTTCTTCATTGATACACCATCCCTTAAATAACGTTATAGTGGAATAGAATAATCCTGTCGTGATTGTCATTCCGAACATCTTCAGCAACGTGAAGCTGTCATACTAGCCTAGTATATAATCGGCCAGGAAAGGCCCCCCTACTAAACTATTTTATACCAAGTGCTACTGGAGAGGAACTCCTTCGAGTTTAGTTTCGTTCCCTGAACTATTCTCTAAAACATCTCAAAAGGGAACTGGTGACAGCTAAATATAATCCATTCTACCAACGACAGGGCACTCCTTGTAGTGCAACCCTGCAATTTTCACCCTCCGCAACCCTCGAGTTGCATAGTAAGGGTAGCTATTCTAGCATAGTTACAACAAGGTTTCCACTCTCCGTAGCAGCAGATGATCCCATAAGGCTTTGACCTGAGGGAACAGTAAACAAACATAACCTAGTAATATCTTGAGCTGGACTTGGTATACCTGGCTTGTGTGCAATAACATTATAAATAAGTTTATTCAATTGCTCCCAAATACCAGCTTTCCAGATTATTACATTTGGTGTCGCAGCGGTGATATCTTAGGTTTTTTTAAGCCTAAATAACAAGGTGATAATCCACGTCTTCGAAAAATTTAGTAGTGACAGTTTCGGAAGTAACAAAACATTTCATTGTTTTGTTTTAAAGTGAGGTTATAACGCAAGGGAAATAACAATGGTGTTGAGAACATAGAACAGTAAGGTTATTAATTGGGTAGTAGTTCAATAACCCCAGTAAATAGTAGGTCAGATCATTCAAAGCATATATACACTGAGCGCCGTTGAAATCAGGCCTAGCAATTGAAAGTTGGGAAAGTATTTTTTTCCAATCAGGAAGTTTTTGATTATCGTTAATAGCAACCAGGTAAAAACAACCTTTCATTTAGGGAACCGGATAAGGTTTCCGTATACCTTTTATGAGAACGGAGAGAGTGTACGTTATTTTTTTTTTGTGTAACCAGGTCAAGGAACAGTGAACCAGCAAGGGAAGGAGCCGGGTGAATTGAATCAAAAGGTGTCTCTCGTGTATAGGCACTAATTACGTGCTCGAGCAAAAAGATTTTGATTCTGGGAGTTCTGCGTTTTGATTTTAATTTTTTTTTTTTATTTATTCTTTTTTGTTTTTTTCCAAATTTGTTTTGTATTGCAGGGTCAACCTAAACAGATTGAATTTTTTTTTAGGTAACAAATTAAGTCAAAATTTTTATTCAACGCAGATTGAATTCACCAGTTATATTTTATTTTTTGAATTTCTTTTAAATTCAATTTAAGGAAGTAGCCGAAAGCTAACGAGAGGTCAAATTTTTGTTTTTTGGGGTAGTGTCTAGTAGGTACGTACTTGGTTTTACGGTAGCGGTATCGTCAGAGTGAGAGCTACACATTCCGGATTGCAAGTGAATCCTGCAGGCGTACCAGGCCCAGCCCCACTAGCAGCTTCATGGCCAACTATGCCTTTAGGCATGGTAGCTGGGACAGTGGATCCCTTTTCAGGGAAGGGAAATGTAAAGGCCTATTTTGCCAAATTAGAGCAAAGGTCTAAACTGGATGGTTGGTCGGAAGAGAATACTTTGAAGATACTAAAGTTCCGACTAGAAGGAGAAGCGTAATCTTACTTCCAAGCGGATGCCGATTTGGATAATTTGGATTATGACGACTTCCGAGACAAGCTGATACAGCGTTTTACGCCTCTTCAAACATCAGGGGAAAGCTTGGCTCAACTGGCCAAGTGCATCCAGCGTCACGATGAATCGGTGGCCGAATTCGCCACACGTATTGAACATTTTGGGAGGCAGGTCCTGGAAGAGGATCTGATGGATGCAGTGGAGGAGGAAATTCCGGGGTTGAGGAAAAATACTGAACGGACTATGATCCCCCAGTTTAAACAGGGCTTAAGGAAAGAATTGATGCGAGATATCGGAACAACATTAATGCGAGAACCAAGCCTTACCCTCAAAAAGGCGGAGGAAATGGCTAGGCAGTCAGAAAGGGTGGAGCTCCAGTTGAGGTCAAGACCCTCAGCCACTCCTAGTTTGGCAGCACCACAAATGGATAAGGTGCGATGTTATGGGTGCGGGGAAGAAGGGCACTATGAGCCCGACTGTCCAAATGAGATCCGAACTGGAACAACAAGGCAGCCCGTCACCTGTTTTAGATGCGGGAAACCAGGCCACATCGCAATAGGTTGCCGCGACTACGGAACCTACGATCGAAGGAGTGAACCTAGAGGGGGTAGGAAGCCGAACACCGCTCGCCCTTCGGGACAATCAAAACCGGCTTTAAACTAGCACGACCTTGTCCGGAAGCTCCTAGGAACAAGGTTGCTAGTGGGGTTGAGGAGCAAGGGGAGTGGACGTTGGTAAGGCGTCAGGGGAACGGGAATGGTAACTTCAGAGCCATACAACCCCCGATGGAAAAAGGGACGAGACCCACAACACCCAGGGTAGTAGTCCCTTGTGTAGGAGGCATAGGGTCATTCGGAGGACCCACTAACTTAAAGGTTCGATTAAACGGACAACAGCGCACTTTATGTATAGACACCGGAGTAGGGGTGGGGGCACTTGGGCCCGCCTGATAGAGAGCCTTATCGGATGTAGGCAACCAGTGATACACTCGTGCATGCGCGGTATGCCCAGATAGGTATCGGTAAGTACTGACCCTGTATTACCGGCCGGGTAGACGGTTAGGGTGTGGTCACGCCTCTAACCTCTAGGTGTTACCGGGTAGACGGCCAGGGTGTGGTCTCTGACCGCTAGGGGTCCTTCTGCTATGGTTGTATGATGGAGACCGAGTAGTGGTAATCAGCCTGTATATACAAGATCGTTCAAGGTAGACAGCAAGCAATATGTGAGGTTAGGGAGAACTTCAATGTAAAGCAGCATCAAAATATTTTTCTACACACGGGAATCGAACCCGAGAAATGAAAAAAAAGCCAGCTCCTTAACCGCTCAGCTATGGAGGAATTGAGAACAAGCGATTTTAATGTTGTAGATATAACCGCAGGGTATCCGGTCTGAGTGATAAGTGCGAGTATATTGCAGTCTATATGATGCAGGTAATTTGTTTTTACATGACGTCAGTCATGCAGGTATCTGAACATGCGGGGGACGAAGTGTCGGATTGAATGAAGCTGGCGCGGTCTCCAACGAGACAGGTGTGTATGTGAGGTTATACAGAGTGTGCAGGTATAATGATGTCTATCACACAGGTCTTCAGCGAGGTATCTACCTTTGCAGGAGTCTTCAATGAAATGTGGGGTTGTTTGTACATGCCGTTAGTCGCAGGGGTTTTGTCTGAGTTATAATGATATCGGTCGCGATGCATCGGCTGCTCCACAAATCTTCAATAAGGGGTCATAACATCTAACATGTGATAGTTTACAAAAATGCTGCTTCTCATAATAGCGATATTATGAAGCGTTTGCAGAAATAACTATTAAATCATCTAAGGACTTTTTGCTTGATTAGTACTAGCGAGTACAATATTCGTTATAATATTATGAGTATGCATCATTAGCTCACTTGTGCGATAAGGTTATGCTAAATCATCTCCAAGAGTAATGTATTCAACTAGGAATTATCGTAATGATGCGCGATCCTTCAATGTTAAAGTAGTTTCATAAGTTATCCGAAAGTAATATGAATATATAAAATGTTTTTCCAAAGTTAGTTCCGAAGTAAACATAATTCGTTATAATATTCATTCATGTATGTTGCATAAATTATCCGATATAAATCAAATAAGTTTATGCTAAATTTGTGGCAGGTTGAACAATATCCACTATCATATTTTGCGGTAGAGCTACAGCTCGCTCGAGCGATAAGAAAGTTACACCGATCACCTTCAAACGCGATGAGAATACTTTATTTCAAATCAAACATATTGTATGCATATATATTCGAATCATATTGATTGTAAATCGCATAATATAACCCGAAATCTAGCTGCTGGCGGGGGAAATATTGTTAATAATAATTATTAACGTAGTACCCTATAAGCGCTGTAAACGTTATATAATAAGATTTGCGGGCGAATTCGGTAATTCGAGGTATACAATATATAGGTGTGGGAGGGTTGGAGTCTAGTACCTATACAGAATCTAGACGAAGCGGTGCCACGCATCACGATGATTATTCGAACTGTCTGTACAGCTCGATTGCTATATAACAAAATATATTTTTAATCATCTTAAACATATAGATGTGCTAATATAATTTTTCGGTATGCAAAAATATACTAATAAAACATTTTCATCGACACACATTTCTTCATAGGAACAGACAGACAGACGGACAGTTAGCTTTTATAAAATTCAATCAATTTCAATGGAAACATATATACGGGGGAGTTTTATAGAGATCGAACTCATTTCCCCAACCACCCAAGAGGTAGAACTATGATGGTAGGATGAGGAATAGATGTGGATAATAATAATAATCATATGAATATCTTCATAAGCGCTAATCTATATGACATTCAAACACATGCTTCATAAAAGTCTGAACATTGAGTAGAGCTATAGTATCTTCATAAGCGATCTTTATCAACATTCAGACACTTGTTCAGCACGTGATTCAACAGCCTATGACGTCATCATCGTTCACGAACTATGATGGGCTGATGAGGAATAAAATACCAATAATAATTATATAAATATCTCCATTAGCAATCTGTACTATCTTCCTTCACGAGCACAACTTTTACAAACTCCATACGTTCGCGTAAAAGATTATAATGATAAACACATTTTTGTTCACGGGTTTACATAATCATATGAATATCTTCATAAGCGCTAATCTATATGACATTCAAACACATGCTTCATAAAAGTCTGAACATTGAGTAGAGCTATAGTATCTTCATAAGCGATCTTTATCAACATTCAGACACTTGTTTAGCACGTGATTCAACAGCCTATGACGTCACCATCGTTCACGAACTATGATGGTTCGATGAGGACTCAAACATTGAACAGATGAATCTTTGAGGTTAAATATCTGCTTTAGAAATTACCCCACTTTTATTACCTTTTTATTTGAGAATATCGATATTTCCCATGTAACGGCTTATTGCCTAAAGCTATTTTGTATGCAACATTGTTATCATTTGCGAGCCTACGAGGGCCTGTGTGTTGGTCGGGGCTAAATGAATATGTTTGTTATTATTACCTGTAGAGACTCATTTGAGATTCTTCAAGTTTGAGATTGATAACCCACATGAAGAAAGAAGCTTCAACGAATTGATAGGTTATTTATTATTTTCATATTCGCTATTCTGAATGTGACAACTTTATCGGCTTCAACACTCGAGATAAGAGATAAGAGAGAATATTTACCGCAAACTGTCTTATAACCACTACTACATATTATAATAATTGAAAAGATAACATAATAATCTGAATCACTTTTTGAGGAACATTATATGTAAACATGTAATAAAACAAAAGTATATTTATATTTATTAATTAGATAGTAACATAAATTTTTTGTTTCTAACTCTGAAGCGATATTTATAATTTAGATTTCAATCTTGATGGGTTGATCCAAGGGACTGTACTTTACCAAACGGCTCGTTCATTATTGTGATGTCTTGCGGGAAAGTGAGAGAAATAAAATACCAAAAATAATAATAATAACATTTATTTAGAAAAATACATTTAGAATTAAAATAATAACATTATGATTCATGGTTCTTCACACTAAACTCCGAACTGATCCTGTAATTGGAGAATACTCCATTATACGATCGTTAATGATGATGCAATAAGCCCTGGTGTTTTTGGGGAAATTCAGGAAACTTTCCATCTCTAGTTTGACGTCAACTGTTGATGACTTTATAGCATCGTTTTGTTTTGAACAGTCAATCACAAAAATTGCTCTATTCTTGAATGCTATATAATCTAACATGGGTTCGCTTATTATTTTATTTGAAAATGATTTCTGGAAATCATAGTATATCTGGTATGCTTCCACGTATTGCTGGTCGGTGAAATTCAATTTCATTGCTTCATATGGATAACACTCTGAATTCAAGTATAATTTTACATTTAGCAAGTTTATATTATCGAGATATGCACTGCGCTTAACAGGATTATTTTTTCGATCAGTTTGGAAAGCTAAAATCACATATCTGGGACGTTCCAAATTCATTGAAGTTTTAACAGCCCAAATGTCACGAGTGCTCTCCTTCATCAACAGATTTTCATACAGATCCCAGCTGCGAAATGGAATCAAAATAGGCTTCTCAGCACTCAAATTCTCCAACATTTGAAGAACACTATATGTAAACATGTAATAAAACAAAAGTATATTTATATTTATTAATTAGATAGTAACATAAATTTTTTGTTTCTAACTCTGAAGCGATATTTATAATTTAGATTACAATCTTGATGGGTTGATCCAAGGGACTGTACTTTACCAAACGGCTCGTTCATTATTGTGATGTCTTGCGGGAAAGTGAGAGAAATAAAATACCAAAAATAATAATAATAACATTTATTTAGAAAAATACATTTAGAATTAAAATAATAACATTATAATTCATGGTTCTTCACACTAAACTCCGAACTGATCCTGTAATTGGAGAATACTCCATTATACGATCGTCAATGATGATGCAATAAGCCCTGGTGTTTTTGGGGAAATTCAGGAAACTTTCCATCTCTAGTTTGACGTCAACTGTTGATGACTTTATAGCATCGTTTTGTTTTGAACAGTCAATCACAAAAATTGCTCTATTCTTGAATGCTATATAATCTAACATGGGTTCGCTTATTATTTTATTTGAAAATGATTTCTGGAAATCATAATACATCTGGTATGCTTCCACGTATTGCTGGTCGGTGAAATTCAATTTCATTGCTTCATATGGATAACACTCTGAATTCAAGTATAATTTTACATTTAGCAAGTTTATATTATCGAAATATGCACTGCGCTTAACAGGATTATTTTTTCGATCAGTTTGGAAAGCTAAAATCACATATCTGGGACGTTCCAAATTCATTGAAGTTTTAACAGCCCAAATGTCACGAGTGCTCTCCTTCATAAACGGATTTTCATGCAGATCCCAGCTGCGAAATGGAATCAAAATAGGCTTCTCAGCACTCAAATTCTCCAACATTTGAAATTTAACCTGATCACTTGGAAACACATGTCGCACTTTTAATGCTATCGTCTTCACATTTATTTTAGCCGTTTTCGTGCCTGTGCTATTAGTATAGCAATCGTTATCGGTTCGAGACCTTATCAAGCGCAGCTTATGTTTTCCACTCAAGACTTTGTTATAGTCAATGAATAGGCCTAGTAAAAAATTCAACGGTATCCATAAACTGATTTTATTATTGTAGACTGAACTCAATGCATCCTTAAATGACCATCCAGAAATAGCTAGAGGTATAGATTCATGTTTGGCATATGTTAGATAAGCTCTGATGGTGCTGACAATACCAGGATCACGTACTTTGTCTATCTCTTTTCCATTCAATTCATAACTAATATATTCGAAGAGAAACGCTCCGAAATTATTCGTTAGTTTACATTCACCATCACCACTTGCTTCTGGCTGGAATTCTGCCTCGATGAATAAAGCAGACGATGCCAAATCTACCAACACATCTTGTTGATTGATTAATATCTCAATTTCATCGCTGTTGCCAAAAGATGTTGTGTGTGGATAGTAGGTATGAGTTTCTTCCCGGATGATGTCTTCAATGAAGTTTGGCTCGTTGAATATTTGAAGTTTTTCCGACAT